>JASFAX010000021.1:50335000-51585000 GCA_030737875.1 Allium sativum
CTCGTCTGAATTCTTTGTTTTTCGGGATTATCATTCTACTTTTTGGACCGTTGAGTTCAAAGAAGTTAATCCTCAAGTTTCAACGCCCTTGGATATTTGTTGAAGTAGTTGTCGAAGAATCATGGCCAAAGGAAAAGGCAAAGAAGTTCAATCTGGTCGAGGAAATGGAGCTGGCAAAGATCAGCAAAATGCGGTTGTAACAAGGTCTCGTGGGCAGAGTTCAGCAGCAGGACGAACCGATGCAGGAAATCCGAACCGCCTCCAGGGGGAGAGCTCCGATCCGATCCGAGTAGGAGATTCTGAAGCAGTGCATTCCCCCAATCTGAACCGACCCGAGCAGCTTGCCATGTACCGACCCGACCAGGCTCCCCAGCTCCGAACCGACCCGATCTCCCATCTCCGATCCGATCCGACTCTTGGTGATGTTGGAACCTCTACTCGAGTCCCTACAAATGCTCCGATTCCAGCCACCAGGGTTAGTGACCAGGTCAATCCATCTGCGCCCATTACTCAAGGAGATTTCTCGCGCTTACTTGACATGCTTGAGAGTACAAGGGAGGCTATGAAAGTCCACGAGCGCACTAATCTCATGATGCAGGAAAATATGAGGCTCATGAGCAGGGAGATTAGCGAACTCTGTCGACAGAGAACCCCATCACCGGTTCATCACACACCCGTGGATCAGTCTTCATCTTCCAAGGAAGAGCGGCCCCGTGAACGAAGGCCGCTCGAACGACCTCAGAATGTGGAGCAGCTGACATTCAGATCTTTAGGGTCTCGTGAGTATATTGCACGAGCACTAGGAAACAATGATCCCACTCGGGGGCAAAGGCTCCAGTCAACTCCTCCCGAAATCGACCGGGAGCGTAGGGAACGGAATAGAGCAAAAGCAGCTCGAAGAAGAAGGGCATCCCCTGAACAAGAGCCCAGAAGGAACCCGGATACTAGGGCCAGGGAACCTGAACGGCCCCTAACTAATGCTGATGTACAGGCAATGATGCGCCAGATCATGTCCGAGAGCCAGAACTATACAAACGAAGATTATGGCATTGAGCGAAGCCATACTCCTTTCACCGACGATATCCTCGACTTCCAGTTTCCCCGGCGTTTTAACCTGCCACAGATGGACAAGTACAACGGGAGAACTGATCCGGGACAGCATTTGATGCGATACTCGTGGCTCATGAATGCTGTTGCTGCCCCTGATGAAGTGAAGTGTAAAGCATTCCCGATCTATTTAGAAGATGTGGCGCTGTTCTGGTTTACCCGACTTCCCCCTCGTTCGGTTTCGAATTACAGGGAACTGAGCGAACGTTTTATGAATCAGTTCCGACTCCATACCCGAAAGTCCAAAAGTGTTATTGAATTATCAAGAATTAAGCAGGCGCCAGGAGAGTCTTTGAGGTCGTATCTTGACCGTTTTAATTTAGCTGTGACTGAAGTTAGTGACCCTCATGAGCCCACCATTCTGATGGCATTAAAAGAAGGAGTCGATCCTGAATCCGAGTTCGGGGATTACCTTTCTGGGAAGACACCCTCCACAAGGGAGATATTCTATGAAAAAGCCGATATTTATTTAAGACGAGAGGAGGCCAGGGCAAACCGAAAGAGAAAGTCTGAAGCGGCTTCAAAAGAAAATGTGCAGAGTAACGTCGCCGTGAAGCAGTCTGGGGAAAGTTCCGGAAAGGTTGAAGTAAATGTGGGAAACAAGGGTGGAAACAACAATGCTGGAAACGGGGGCAACAACAATAACCGTAATGCGAACGGTAACAGAAGAAATAGAAATAGGGGAAGTGATCCTAACAAAAGACCCCGATTCCAGACCTACGAGAATTATACACCATTGAACGACACCCTAAAGAATATTTACCTGGATACGTACAACGTTTTGCAGTATAAAAGACCGCCACCTCGTGATTCGACCGAGAAAGAAATGGCAACTGGGAAGTTTTGTTTGTTTCATGGAACCCATGGGCATTCAACCAATGAATGTCGGCATTTGAGAGATGTGATTGAGAAGCTGCTGCGTGAAGGTAAGTTGGATGAATACAAGGTTGCCCCGAGGGACAGGGGGCAAGGAGAGCAGGCACCAAAACATATTCTACCAGCTCCCAAGCCTACAACGTAGCAGAAAGGCAAGGGAATTGTTATCAACTCCATAGTGGGTGGACCTCACCCAGCAATCCGTAGCTTTAGAGCAATGGATCAGTATGTAAATGCTGCCAAGCACGTAGACGTGAATGAAGGTGATGATTTGGAAGATATCGCCCCCATAAAACAACAGAAGACCATGTTTGACGACGTGGTATTCCGCAGCAGAGATAATACTGGGATCCAATCACCCACTGATGATCCGTTGGTTAATACTACCACCATTGGGCCGGCTTTGGTTCATAAGGTATTAGTAGACAACAGAAATTCTGTCAATATTTTATTTAAAAAGTCATTCGATCAGATGAAGCTCGAATCTGAAGATTTGAAGCCATGTGAAGGATGGATCAGAGGCTTCAACGGGGCGTCAACAGCCCCCATGGGGTACATAGAATTGCCCGTGACCTTGGGGCAAGGAGAACGCAGAAGAGTGCGGATGCTTCAGTTCGTAGTATTGGACGTAGATTCGCCTTATAATGCATTTTTGGGGAGGCCTGCCCTTGCTGAATTCAGAGCTTGTATCGCCCCTTGGTGTTTATTGCTTAAGTTCCCAACCGAAGCCGGAACTGGAGCAATGAGAGGGGATCAAGTTTCCGGACGGGCCTGCTATGTTGCCGAATTGAAGATGTTGATGAAAGGACTTAACATCGAGAGTAAAGATGCCTCGCCTTCCCCAAAGGGGGGCTCGGCGTAGCAATTAGAGAAATTGACCCCGAAGGAGTTGCCCAAAGGAACGCCTGAAGACCTGGATCCCAGAAAAGACGAGGAACCAGAGACTAGAAATGCAACTCCTAATGAAGCGACAGTGGAAATTCCCATTGACGAAGCTGATCCAACAAGAGTTTTGAAGATTGGATCTTAATTGGATCCACGTCGAGCCAAAGAACTAACAGACTTCTTGAAGGCAAACTTAGAAGTGATTGCCTGGACCCACGCTGACATGTGTGGGATATCGCCATCCATTATAAGTCACAAATTAAATGTAAACCCGAAACATCCGCCTGTAAAGCAAAAGAGACGTATGCTGGGCCCAGAGAGGTCGGCTGCTCTCAAAGAGGAAGTGGAGAAGCTGAAGCAGAACGGATTTATTCGAGATTCGACATATCCCGACTGGATATCGAATCCCGTCTTGGTAAAGAAGCCAAATGGAAAGTGGCGGACTTGCATTGATTTTTCAGATTTGAACAAAGCTTGCCCTAAAGATAGTTTCCCACTTCCCAGGATTGACCAGCTTGTAGATTCGACAGCAGGTTATGAACTTCTCTCTTTCACGGACGCGTATTCCGGATATAATCAAATTCCTATGCACGTGCCAGATCAAGAGCATACGAGCTTCATTGCGAATTTGGGGTTATATTGTTATGTTGTAATGCCATTTGGATTGAAAAACGCCGGAGCCACTTATCAGCGCTTGGTGAACAAAATGTTTTATAATCAAATAGGGAAGACTATGGAAGTTTACGTGGATGATATGCTTGTCAAATCGAAACAGTCCTCCAGCCATACGCAAGACTTGGCGGAAATGTTTGGTATCCTACGAAAGTATCGGATGAAGTTGAATCCTCTGAAATGCTCATTTGGAGTGGCATCGGGAAAGTTCCTAGGCTTCATTGTGAGCTCCCGAGGAATTGAAATCAATCCTAGCCAAATAGCAGCGATTAGAAACATTGAAGAACCAAGAAGAATTAAAGATGTCCAAAGTCTTGCAGGGAAAGTAGCCGCGTTGAGTAGATTCATCTCCAAAGCCACAGACAAATGCGTTCCGTTTTTTGATTTGATTAAAAGAGGAAAGAAGAACTTCGAGTGGACTCCGGACTGTGTTGAGGCCTTTCGAAATTTACTGGAACTGCTAGAGAAACCGCCGATTTTGTCAAAGCCAGTGGATCACGAAGAATTGTTTGTTTACTTGGCAGTCTCGGCTCACGCCGTTAGCACAGCCCTGGTTCGAGAAGAAGACAAAGTACAAAGGCCAGTGTATTATGTAAGCAAGAAATTAGCAGCGGCAGAGCGCAACTACCCAAAGATTGAGAAGCTCGCTTACAGCCTCCTAATCGCATCCCGAAAACTTCGTCACTATTTCCAAGCTCATCCCATAACCATATACACAGACCAGCCCCTAAGGAAGGTGTTGCAGAGACCCGAAGCATCGGGAAGGTTGATCAAATGGAATATAGAATTAAGTCAGTTTGATTTAAATTTTCAACCATGAAAGTCGATCAGAGGGCAAGCTCTGGCAGACTTTATAGCGGAGTTCACCATCCCAGAGGAGGAAGTAATCGATGACAGAGTGGTTAAGTCCGAGGATGAGTTGAAGATAGATCCATGGAAGTTATACACAGACGGAGCTAAGAACGACCGAAGGTCCGGAGCTGGAATCGTCTTAGTCACTCCTGATGGACGGTCGTTATATTACGCTTTACGATTAGAATTCTCGGCGACTAACAATGACTCTGAATACGAAGCCCTGATTGTCGGGCTAAAGTTTGCTAAAGACCTCGGAATAAAAATGTTGGACATATTCTGTGACTCTAAAATCGTTGTTTGCCAAGTGCGAGAGGAATTTGGGGCTCGGGGACCTCGACTTATCGCCTACCTCAGGAAAGTGAGAGAGCTATTGAGTAGCTTGGAGCGGTACAATATAACACACATCCCAAGAGCCGAAAACCAGAAGGCGGATAGGCTGGCAAAGCTGGCTAGTTCCGACAATCCAGAAGAGATTGAAACAATTCCAATTGAAACGTTGGAATCGCCAAGCTTTGAGTCGATGGAAGTTGAGTTCGCTTTCGAAGCGGAACCGGAGAAGGAGTCGTGGATGACCCCAATTAAGAACTTCCTTAAGAATGGAACACTCCCATCGAAGAAGAGTGAGAAAAGGGCTGTAGTTCGCAAGGCTATTAGATATGTCATGCAAGATGATACTCTTTATAGGCAAGGATTTTCTATGCCCCTGTTACGATGTATAGCACACGACGACATCAAGCGTGTACTAAGAGAAGTGCACGAAGGTGAGTGTGGAGATCATACAGGAGGTCAGACTTTAGCGAAAAAGATACTACGATACGGATACTTCTGGCCCACAATTAATAAAGATGCAGCTGATTATTCACGACGCTGCGATAAGTGCCAGAGATTCGCCAAAATCCCCAGAGCACTGTCGACCCAACTTAAATCAATGGTGAGTCCTTGGCCATTTGCCACGTGGGGAATTGATATCATTGGAGTTCTACCGATTGCTAAAGGAGGAGCGAAATATGCAATAGTGGCCGTGGACTATTTTACGAAGTGGGTGGAAGCTGAGCCCTTGACCAAAATCACGGCAAGAAAGGTGATAAGTTTCGTGGTCAGAAATATTATATGCCGATTCGGGATCCCAAGGACGATTATAACTGACAACGGAACCCAGTTTGATGGTACTGAATTCAGAAATTTCTGCCAGAAGTATAAGATTGACAAGCGATACACTGCGGTTGCTTATCCGCAGTCGAATGGGCAAGTTGAGGCAATAAACAAAGTAATAAAATCCATCCTCAAGAAACGGTTAGAGCGTGCAAAGGCAAAATGGGTTGACGAATTGCCCCTTGCTTTGTGGGCATATCGGACAACATTTAAGACGGCTACTGGTCACACCCCTTTCTCTCTCTCCTTTGGCTCAGAAGCAGTAATTCCAGTCGAGCTGGAAGTTCCTTCCCACAGGGTGACGTATTATGACCCGATGACGAATCGGGCACTCTTACTTGAGTCTCTGGATGAAGTCGAAGAAAAAAGGGACGAAGCAGATTTGCGTGCGGCAAGACACCGACGTCAGATGGCACGCTATTACGACAAAAAAGCTCGCTTTAGGACTTTTGAACCAAGAGATTTGGTGCTAAAGAGAGTCTTTCCATCCCTTCCTCACCTCGGTCCAAAGTGGGAAGGACCCTTTGTCATCCAGCGGAAACTTGAAAAAGGAACCTTCAAGTTAACGACCGTAGATGGCGAAGAAGTCCCTAGAGCATGGAATGCCCAACACTTAATGCGATATTTGGATTAGAAATGTTGTACCCTTTGTTATTTTTCTTATGAACTCTGTAATAAGGCACGACTTGCCTTGGGAAAATCTGACGATATGAATAAAGGACTATAAAGTGGATGTAGGCTACGACTTAGCCGAACCACTATAAAAATATTGTGTGTTATTTACTTTTATGCATTATATATATATATATATACATTCATCGATTATTCTGTTATGATTATGGAATACAGGATGATTCAAAACCTGAAAAGGTTGAAGACAGTTTAAACATAAGAAAAAGCACAATGACTATTTGTGTGACAAGACACAAAAGAATGAGAAAACGACATTCTTAACTCTAACTCTCCAGAGAGAGAGAGAGTATAAAAGCGTCTCCGACTGAGCGCTGAAAAAGAAATCCTTCCCCTAACTCTAACTCTCCAGAGAGAGAGAGAGAGAGTATAAAAGCGTCTCCGACTGAGCGCTGAGAAAGAGATCCTTCCCCGCTGAAAGACTGGGAATGAATAGATTGCTGAGCTCAAACTCTAACTCTCCAGAGAAAGAGAGAGAATAAAAGGACGGGAAGACGACATCCTCTGAGGCATGAAGGTGCACCCAGACAAGGGTCCGCCTCAGTAAGAACTCTAACCTGAGTATAAGACAGGAGAGTATAAAAGAAATGCCAGAAAAAAACGACAGGCACTGACGACACAGGAAGCGCTATCCCGTCAGAAAATCGGGAGCATTCAGATTGCTTGATTAAGCGTTAAATAATTTGTGAGAATTGACTGGGGGCATATATGTATACGCATATTTCCTCCCTCCGTAACTTCATTTCATAACTATAGTAAGACATGCATTTTTACATAAGTGCAGAACTACTGACAAACAGACATTGCAGAAAATGAATTATTTTTTTATTTATTTACGAATGAATGAATTTGTACAGGAGAGTAGCTGAAAGAGAAGGTGCAAGAGCCGCTCTTGTAGCAGCAATTGTCGGTTCACTAAATGCTAAAACGACACAAGGCAATCCACTATTTAGATTTCGAGTGAGCCTTGGACTTCTTGGCGGCTTTCTCCGCATCCTTTGCTTCTTTCTCGGCCTCTGTCAAGATTCGTTTTGATTTCTTCTTTCCTGAAGATGCGGTGCTGGAACCGGTAGACTTCTTCCGGGAGGGCGGAGCGCTGGAATCAAGAGAAGATTTTTTAGCGAGTTCCTCTGTAATAGATCTAGTTGAGAGCTTAACAACTAACCTTGATCCTGCATCCACAACTGCGAGGGGCTTGAGGGCTTCAGGGTCTAGTTCTTCGGCTTTTAATTGCAAGCGTTTGTCTTGATCAGCTTTCATTGCAGCCAAAGTAACATCATCAGCATTTTTTGACTCCCCGACTATTGCAACTTCTGGTTCCTCCTCATGACTTCCGTCACCGCCATCATCCTTTAAAGCTGCTATCATTTCTTCATCATGGGGAGTGTCGGCCTTAGTCGGCTCACTTCTTTCTCCCAAGTCTATAGGAGCAGCCTTGTCCTCCCCTCCTTTTGCCTTTTCCGTAGGCTCTACCCCAGCGGTGGCTCCCTGAGTCAAATCTGTCTTTCCGGATGGCTCAATACCTACAGAATGAGAAGCAACGGTTATCAACTCAGGCGAAAACAATGGGTTTTTCATCGATTGCTCAATCACGTGGCGAAAGGTAGAAATAGCCTTGACAAATTGAGGAGAAAAGGTAGGGATACCTTCCGAAGACTTCTCAGCGGGGGTAACTGTTGTCTCTGATGCCATTTCAGGAATTGGAGATAGCAAAGTTGTTCGGGGGATTCCCGGATTTTCAGGGTCATACCCCTCTACTTCCGAAGTCGCGGGGGCAGCAGAAGAGGAACCAGTCTCGGGAATGTTTTTCTGTTTAATCCTCCGCCTCTCTTCGTCCATAGCCTCAGCAATGAGGCGGCGCCCTTCAGCTAGGCGTTCTGGCTCATCATCCCTCAAGTATTTTTCCATTAGCTTATCCTCATCGATGGAATCGACTTTGAGCTCCTCTTTTTCCCACTCAATGATCTGATTCCATACTTGAACTAGAGTGGATGGGTAATCTTCGATCCAAGAAATGTTTCGGCGATGGATGATATGTGCGAAGAATTCAATCATTAATTCGCCAAAACCCTGAATATCAGCCTCCGCCTCTGACAATTGTTTGCGGGCTTCCTCCGCAGATTTGATAGCACACTCAACATTGCCCTCTGCCAGGGCAGCTCTGTTCTCTGCCTCCAACAACTTTGAAGCCAAGTTAGCGTTCTTCTTTTCTTGTTCAGCATTCCTCTTTGCTAACTCGGCATTTTTCCGTTCGAGGTCAGTATAAGCAAGGCGCGTCTTAGCAGCTTCTAACTTAGCCTCATCAGCTTGCTTTTTTAACTCAGAACGTTCTTGAGTGTGAGATTCAAGCAAGTCATGATAACGTTTTTGCATATCCTCAAATTGTTGTTTGAAGTTGGCAGCGTCCCTCTGAGCAATGGCAAGCTGGGCCTGTGTGTCCTCCAAATCTTTACCTAGGTTTTTTAAGGCCTTAGCATCTTCTTCCGCGGTTTTTTGCATTGAGTCAACATTCGTGATTAGAGTACGGATAATTCTGGAAAGATTGCGTGAATATTTAAACATCTCAGAATACTGTTTTTCAACCGCGTCTATCTTTGCTTTGGCCTCATCTGCCCACTTAGAAGAAACAGGTTCAAGGGCAGGTAAAAAAGTCAGAGTCTCGAAGTAGTGTTCGGGAAACTGCTCCTCCAAATACGCTCGCTTTATTGCAGTTTCCGCATCTATTGGGGGAGGAGCGGGGATCGTCAATTCAGTGTCCCTGTGTGTGGAGGATTCAGTAGTTTCTTTGTCTGTCCTAGGTCGTTTAGTAGCATGGACCTTGCGCTTACTTCGAGACTCAGTATCTTTTGGAGGACTTCTCTCTCTGCTGCGCTTTTCGTGGGAAGAGGTGGAGTCTTTCGATTGTGGCATGTCCTCTTCCCTACGGCTTTGATAACCTTTGTACTTCTCTTGATCCGACCGAACGGGAGAGCGAGAACGTGAGGGTCGAGAATGATAGGGATCATAAGGCCTTCTCTCCTCCCTACCGCGATCATCACGACGATCATACTCGATATCCTGAGGTGGATTAGACATGCTGCGGTGAAGCTTCCTGATATCATAGTAGGATCGATACATCGTGCCTGCACAATAAGACAAACGAAATTCAGAATCAATGGATTCACGGAGAAAGAGGTGCAATGAATGCTAATGCTGTTGTATGAAGTGTGTCCTAAAGTGGTGTGTTTCCCCCCAACCGACCCGAGTCTGAAGCTAGACTAGTACGGGCAGGCTCTTTGGCCTTAGCAGGAGTGGTCTCTTCAGAAGAGGTTAAGACTAAAGGATCCTTCCTAAAATCCTCTGAAGTGTATATAGTTTCAGGTAAGGGGAGATCCCCCAAACCCTGAAATATTGGATCATCAGTACTAGGGACATCTCCCTCGGAAGCATTAAGTGGCGACTCTTGGGAGGACGTTGACTTTTCCAGAGAAGTAGCCTCCTCGGGGGCAGTATAACCTTCACGATGCTTTTCGGCCAGGTTAGCCAATTCGTCATCCTGAGTAGAAGATGGAGAAGGTGAAGTTTGAAGAGGCACTGTAGGAACTCCCGAGCCTTCTCCTGTCTCTGGAACTATCTCCACTGGAGGAATATATACGTATGGAGCCGTCCCATGACCAATACTATGAAAAACGGATAACAGCCCATGAAAGTGAAGATATTCGTCCTTAAGGACTTCATCGATAGTCAAGAATTTCTGATCGCCATTAAGAAGTTGGTGCATCTGGTTAAAGAATACCTGATCTGATATTTGTTTCGGATTGTCGACTGCAAACAAAAAGGAAAACAAGTTAAGGTGATGACTCGAGTGAATAAAGCCCGGATTTAGAAAATCAGTGCTTTACTTGATTTTGTCCACCTCCTGGCACATCCAGGCTGTCGCTTCACATAGAACCATTCCAGTCTGGAATCTCCAGCTTTACTGCTGAATGGCGCCGAGATTATCTTCCTCTTAGGAACAGACTCAAAATAGCAGAAAGATGGAGTCTCTCGAGTCCGATGCTTGAAGTTATAGAAGAAATGAATGTCATCGAACGTGAGCTCTATGCCTAAGACCTCACGGTATGCTATGTACAAAGTGTGCAAGTAGGCATAAGAATTGGGATGCAGCTGCATGGGGGCAATCCGCATTTGTCTTAGAAAGTCAACGATGAAGGGAGAAAATGGAGGGATAGCGCCGACCATACACATCAATCGAGTGACCGCCATATATCCTTCTGGAGGGTTGTGGGGACGGTCAGAGCTTGAAGGCACTAGAGTGTCCCTTTTCATTATCCCATATTTCAAACAAATTCGGGTAAGTCGGTCGTTATCAATTGTTGATTCAACAGAATCTTGGGGCGATTCCAATATGACAGCCGATTCAAACTCATCAGGAGCCCGATCGTCACCAACCCCTCCTTCTTCTTCAAACCCTAAAGAAACTTCATTCTCTGAAGACATTTCGTCACTTTTACGATTTCCGACGTCGTAGTCTGAACCCTCGTTATCCCATTCTGGATCCGACGGAGGAGATATGTTCTCGAGAGTAATCTTGTTAGAGGTTTACGGGGCTTCTTTCCTCTCAGCTATTCTGGAAGAGCGTCTGGGTCTCATGGTCATGAAACTATTGAAGAAGCAATAGCACAAATTAGAGTAAATTAGCCCGTATCCCCCCGTGCATGTGTGCAAACTAAAGTGTAAACAGTGTATATGGAAAGTGCAAAGTAAATGTTTGAAAGTACGACGAACAAGTTTGGCAAAATATAAAGAGTTGAAGTAGTTCTTGATGTCCAGGTACGTTCGCAAGGCACTATCCTAACTGTCCATTAAATTGAAGATTATGCCGAAAGTTGATTGGGCCAGTTAGACGAGTTTTTATGCGTTAAGGTAGACTGTGCTTCGGTTCAGTTCGGGTGCATTCGTTGGGATCAGATCGGGGGCGTGGCCTTAGGCTTGGAAGTCTCATTGAAACTCAGAAATCAAAATCGGATCGGATTGGAGGCAAAGTCCCCTAACGGTTCGGATCGGATCACGTAGTTATACTTCTCCTCCATCATCTTACGATCTGACCCGATCCGGTTAGGTAGGCTCCTTTCCCCTTTCCTTAAATACTTGCTCCGACCCGATCCGATCTCCTGGATTTCCTTTTCTTTTTTCTTTCTTTGCTTGCCCCGACCCGGTACGACCTCCTGAATTTCCTTCCTTCTTCCTTTGTTTTTTCACCTTCCATATCCCTCCGAACTGAACCGATTCTCCATCATCTTCTTCTTCTCCTTCACCCTCTTTCTTCCCTAACCGACCCCAAGGCCAATTTCGTGCCAGTCCCTCAAATCAAAACCAAGCAATTATATGCTGGTGCACTCAACTACGGATTCTCGTTCCCTCCTTTCCAACCTCAAGATGGCGACGAGTCTACTGGCGACGATGACGAGGGGGAGGGTCACGGCGGCAAGGTCATCAGAGTTTCATAGTTAAATCATCCTAATCGCTCACGAATCCGACTTGAGAATGATTAAAGAAGGAATTGATCGAAGTTTTATAACCTACCGATGTAATTACTTCGAGAATTAAAAGGAATTTTGATGCTTCACGAATTAGTTTTCTTTCTCTCGTTCTGCAGAATTTCAGGAGTAAAACAGTAAAAATGAAAGGAGGAAGAAGGCAATGTTTATATAGAAGAGAAGAGTGTCTATTCGTCTCCCCATTCGGATCGGCAGCCCAGTAGGAGAATTCTCGTTCGGATCGGATGGACAGCCCAGAAGCGAAGCTTGGCCCAACAGTCCAGTGAAAAATAGAAAGGAGAAGGGATCTGTTCGGATCGGCATCTGAACCGAACCGAGTTCTTTAGCTCAGAAACGAATTAAAATGAAATTTGAAGAAAAAGATGAAAATACAAGGGAAATCAAAAGAGAAATTACCTCGAAGAGCGCTATGCATTGATAGTCAAAGCATGCTCCGTCTCCAACAGAAGCATCCTTTGAGGGGGCAAAATGTTAGCCCACTTTGTGAACTGGGCAACACAAAGTCAATATGTGAAATATTGAAGAACTTGAAAAACACTGAAGCGGGTCGGATCGGAGCAGGGTAGCGGTTCGGATAGGGTAAAGTCTGCTGTTTGGATCGGTGAACTATTGCTATTGGAATTAGAGAGGCACAGCTATTCGGATCGGAGGGCAATCTACTTCCAGTCGGATCGGAAAGCCACCCAATTGCTACAGAGATAGATCGGAGCGGAGCAGGGTAAAAAGAAGAGAGAATTCGTCCTCAGTTAATCCTGGTCGGATCGGAGGTGCCGATCCGAACCCCTTGATCCCACTCTTCCGATCCGAACCCATTTTCCACGTCACTCCCCTGCATGAGCGCCTGGTTATTGGGATCGGCTATGACCAGTTCCTGCCCACAACGTCCATTACTCTGATGCGTTGTCAACATAGAAATCCATCCGAACCCGAGGCTGATGGGATGGATGACACGTGGCTCCGATCCGGATCGGGTTCTGAGCAAATTCTCACCTATAAATACCCCGTCTGGAGACAAAGAAAATGATCTTTTTTTCTGACACTTTGAGAGTTCAACCACCTTCATAACCCGAATTCCAGCATTCCCAGAAAATCCAAATCTTCATTCATTATTTGTTTTTGGACAATTGAGTGATTGTAAGTGAGTTGTGAGAGAAATCAAGTGAATATTTCATTGTATTTGCAACTGAATCATTGAGAATAGTGAAAGACAAGTGGACGTAGGCATTTCTTCGCCGAACCAATATAAATCCTGTGTGTTCATTTTTATTTTTGATTTCATTTCCTTTTGCTTTTAATCAATTTGGGTGTTAGAACCACTTTTTGGTCTAACAATAACATATATTATATATATATATATATATATAATGGCCTGAATAGAACGCGCCGCGGCAGTTCGCGAATTTCGACCATTGACTTCGAACAGACATTACGGGAGATCCGACCGTCAGATTCTCCTAAAACCGGAACCATTGGGTTTGTATCGAAAAGAGATTCCTATCGAATAGGAGAGATTTGAAATCTAACGGTTGGATTTGGAATTATGTCCAAATCAAATTTGGAAAAGGTTGTTGTAAGTGCAGTTCGATGGCCGTTTATGGAAATCGACTGTACGGGCCTTGATAAAATTATTAAAAATATCAATAATTTGTGTAAAATCATAATAAATGATTAGGAAAGAATTGGGATGAAAAATTCCATATTTGAAAGGATAAAAATATATTTTTATCAAAATGAACTAGTTATGAACTAGAATTATAAATCCAATATTTTTAAAATAAATAAATTGGATTTGAAATGGTTTTAAAAATAACCGGGATTTCTAATATATGAATTGGAATGGATTTGAATCGAAGTTATCTTCGGAATATTTCGATATTAGATTCCGTGATTATGCGGATATTGTAGAGTAATTTGGAAGATATATATATATCGTTATTCCAATATGATATTTGTTGACTTTAGAATTTGATATTGAATATAAGCCGATATATTTTCTATTCAGAGCCTTGTATTTAATATCAAATTGGATTTCGGGTTTTTCGTGAACTGTGTTTTAATGACACTGTTCTTAAACACAGTTGAGAAAAGATTAAATCTTTTTTAGAGATTTAATGAAGTTACCAATTAATTAATATTTAATTGGAATTGAATTGAAATTTGTTTTTGGGTTTATCGTGAACGGTGTTTTAAATAACCCTTGTTCTTTAACCCGATTAATAATAGAATGTGATTTTCGGTTTGTCGCGAATGGTGTCTTAAATAACATTGTTCTTGAACCACGTTTGAATAGAATAAATCTTTTAATCAAGATTTAAAGAAGAATTACCAAATAATTAACATTTAATTGGAACTGAAAATGGAATGTGAATTGGGTTTATTGTGAACTGTGTTTTTAACGACATTCGTTCTTTAACCCGATTTATAGTGAAATGTGATTTGGAATTTATAAATCTTTTTATTAATATTTAACGGGAATTTTCCAAAAGAACGGTTTTCCAATTTAATATATTAAATTGGAATTGAATGGAATTCGATTGGATAATAAACGAAGTGAACTTCTGTCGAGGAAGATTGTTAATACATATGGAATTTAAAAGGCTTTGCCGTTATTCCATTTATATTATTAGTCGGATACGGAAATTGATATCGAATATATATTGATTTATTTTCCGTGAAGGTTCCATTAAAGGAATGTGATTTGGGTTTATCGTGAACTGTGTTTTAAATGACATTAGTTATTTAACCCTGTTAAAGGCAGGATCACATATCTGTCATTGTATTTCAAACTGTATAGTTGATCTCTGCTAAATGTATATTTGTTTGGAGGCTGAGAATTTATTCTCTTGCTTAACGCCCTTCTCTGAGACGTACGAGCTTAGAGGTTATATATCGACAGAAATCAATAGTACGTTGTAGATTGTCGATGCGATATGTTTGTGTTTCCAAAGTTAAATAATCATTAATATTGATTTTTAGGAAGATTAAAACTAAGTGGAGTTTTAATGAATCTTTAATTAGATTGAAATGGAAATTGATAATTTAAATTATCAAATTTAGGAGATGATCGAGAACGGAGTTTCACCAGTTTTGCTCCTAGCAATAGTTAAATCTTTAATTAGATTTGAACAGGAAATGGTAATTAAATTTACCGATAGCACCGTGATGTTAGATATGGAGTATGATCGTTTTTGCTCCATGGGATGAATAGGTTGGGATTGGGAAATAAAATAAATGATTACTTCGGTAAGGTGCGTTAATCTCGACTAGTTTGGAAAACCTTAACATGGTTTGAATTGACATCCAAAGGAAGATTAAAGAATAAATTTTAAAGAATTTATCTTTGATAAAATTAATGGGAACAAGTCCTTAAAGATGTGAATATTTAAATAAAAGAATATTCAGAATTGGAATGAGGCGTTTGTGTTTTATAGCACTCGTTTATTATATACGCGAGTTATTCGGAAATGCCGGGTTTATACCCATTGCGAATAACTGTTTCGATGATAAGTCGACGATGAAGATGGTGTTTAAAGACTGGAGGTCTTCACATCGTTTGGATGATTAGTGATGTCTTGATTGGGTTGTACACCCAAGATGAGGTGATAAGTGGTGATCGTCTAGACGTACTTGGAGATCGACGAATACGCGAGGGCCTCTATCCTTTATTGGACATACGGGACGAGGAATAAGGTGCCTCCGGTTTCGTTCAGACCCAGAACGAACTTGTAAATGGATGTGTGACTGACATTGGATTTTATTCTATGTTGATTGATTTCTATTAAATATATATCTGTTTGGCGGCGGAGAATTTATTCTCTTGCTTAACGCCCTTCTCTGAGACGTACGAGCTCAGAGGTTATATATCGATAGACATCAGTTGCATGACGTGAATTGCCAGTGTGGCATGCTGAGATGCAAATGATCAAGACTTCTGTTGAAAAGCAGATTCTTGTGGTTGATGATAAAAGCACGACTTTAATACAACATAGCTTTGTGTATGGCGTTAATTCGTGAGCCTCACACCTCGATATGAGTCAAAAACGGGATCGGACCGTTGGGAGAACATGACGTTTCTTTCTAGCTATGGGTGGTGTCAGCGCTTTACTAGCCCTGACATTGTTGTTATTTTACCTATGTGGTTGTTGGATTGCGAGGCGCCTCGGATATATCGGTCTCTTCGGAGTCGATGGATATAGGTTCGATAGGACCGGGAAATGTGTGTTCAAGAATTGCCAATTCACTAACTTAAGTGTGGACCGGTCCAACCAATCCAGGGTTCTCTGTGGGGAATCCTGAGACATTGGCTAGAGTGTCTCGAAGCGGTGAGGACCCATCCCTTACCTCGACTCATAGATGGAGTCCAATTTCCAATACGTGACATTTCAGTTTTGATTGTAGAGCCTAGTATTGGCGACATGATATATGGTACCCATGACATCTAGGATTGATACATTTATATTTGAAGTTGTTTTGACACTATACACTTATAATAGTAACCAATGATTTGTTTTAAACGTACCAAGCATGTTTGGCTATTATGAGGGAAAACCCTGTCCTCCGGCTTGTGTTGCATTGTATGATGGGACCTGGGTCTTATAATAGCCTCATTTTGCCAAAAAGCATTGCGCTGTTTATCTTATGCACTAGTATTCTTAGGAGGAAACCCGTTCCGTGTTATACGGCGTGGTCCATTGAATTACTCTCTTTTAAAGTAAAGTTTTAAATAACTGTTTTAGTTCTCACACCAGTCACATGACTGACCTGGAGTTTATTGTTTTAACCTAAACTTTGGGTGCCCCTATTTTCCACACGGGCAGCTAGTAGTTTTGGTTTTGCAGAATTATATTCACAGGATCCTGGTTTACAGCTGAAGCGATATTCGGAAAGCTATGTATCCGCGTATTACTTCCAATTGTGTTTTGTATTGTTTTTCCGTTGCTATGTATTTAAATGTAATTTAAATCTCTGATATTTATCAAATGTATGTTATTCATTCATACTCTGTAATATTCTTGTATTATGATGGAATTGTTGTAATAAGCAATGAAATGTTCTGTCGTTTGTGTTCTGATTCGTCTCACTACAAGAAAATATGATATACATAGCATTGTATCACAGCCTTACATTAAAGTGCTATAATAAAATAATTAAAGTAAATAAAATAATGTATATATTGTGCTATATAAACGAGGCAAAGAAAATAGCAAATAAATTAAGCTATACATAGGCATATCCGCTATGTAAGCATATTTGATAGAAAAAGCGGGAACGAAAAATTGACGCGGGACTAAATGAAATGTAAGGCCGCAAAAGTAAAAAAAATAACTCCATCGCATTCATATGTATCCCTAAATCCCTAAAATTTTCATTTCAATGGAACTTGACTATCTCTGATTCAATCCAACATCCAAGTCGTTCATCTCCCACTAGTCAACGGTAAATCTAGAGCTCTGATTCACTCCGACTCTTCCAAATCAATAGCAGGATTTTTTGAAATCGGTAATATTTTTATTTTCTTTCTTCTAAAAATTCGCTCCAGTCACCATTTATCTTTTCTTATTCAGCTGAATCCCTAACTTGATTTCCCATGATTTGTAATACCTTGATTCAGATGTGTGTAATATCGTCAGTCTACTATTGCTGGTGCCACCATTTTAGTGTTAATTATTAAATTTTAAAGTACGAGTCTGATTGAAGGCCCTTTGATGAACTTTCCGATTTGTCAACAAGTACACCCTGATTTGCTTAGTTGTCCAGATAAGGCATGTATTATTCCATCATTCTTTCATTTTGATATACAACTTTGCCTCTGTTCGATATGTTTCACATTGGTCAGAAATCCGATTCTTCCAATTAACAGGTTGAGATATTGTTTTAGTTTACTATTATGCCTTAGTTCATTATGTTTCTATTGCTTACTAATCTGATTCTGAAATTTAACGGAGCAAGTAATTGTTTCAATTTACTATTTTCACCTAATTCATTATATGTCACATTAACATTAGCTAGGAGTCTATTCTGGGAATTAACAGACTAAGAAATTACTCCACTTCACTAATTTATCATCATTCATTGTGTTTAACGTTGGCTAGAAAATCTGATTCTGAAAAATTATAGAATAAAAAATTGTTCAGCTTACTATTGCGCCTTCATTCATTATATTTAACATTGATTACAAATCAATTTCTAAAAAATTAACAGAATATTTGGAAACTGTTTCGACTTTGATTGTCAGAAGTTTATAAATATTTATAAATTTGCGGAACAATGGGTGAAATTAGTTTCTATTCATTTTGTTTTACATATATTGATCTTCATTGTCTGTGTGTGTGTGTATATATATGTATGTATATATATATATACCTAGATAGTACATACATGTTTGATCTTCATTGTAGTTTAATACTATTCATACACGCATGAGGGATGATATAAAAATGAGTTGGTTTAGCTGAAAAATTATTTTATTTTAAAAATTCGAAATATCAGAGAAGGAATGACAATAAAGACATTTTCTTAACAGAAGTTCATCATAGTAGGCATGTAGCTGGACCTGTTTGCCAGTAAACTTATGATTATAAACCTAAAAATAATTTAATAGGACTTTGGAATGATTTTGAATGCGTGAGGTTACTCCATGTCAATTTTCTTGGTACTAGAACTTATGATGGTGCTTTCGCTATGGGTAGTTTAGATGGTTTACAGGAGCTTAAACTAGGCCATTTTTCATTTTATAACCACCTATTTGGTTCTTAGTTTCTTAAGATAAAGCTTTAATATTATTTTATTTCTCAAAATTTGGCATCTGATTCTATTATATGATGAAAAAAGGTGAAGGAATCATTGTGGTGTCCAGGTACCAGCCTTTCATATTTTTAAGACTGCATTTTTTATAACATAACTATCAAACAATGCAACTCTAGTTTACATATACTACAACCAACATCAGCACACTTGTACATTACTGAGCTTTTACATCATAATTTTTAATCCTTTACATCATTACGTTTGAAATTACTAAACTTTGAGATTGTCGGATATTGTGAATCAGCGTATGGATCAAATGTACATAGTTAACACTTACCTTTAATACCATTATCTTTCATGGTCATTGATTTACTAATCTAATGGTTATTATAAAAGAGCTATGACGAGACCCAAAAAAAGAGGACCTTTGATGTTGTGCCTGTGTAGGCCAATAGAAAATGTTAAAATGACTAAATTTAATTATACCTTTGGATGAGTAGTATAGGAGCTGAATTTTTGAACGTAAAAGTTGCTGAAAGACCGTTTGGTTCTTCATACTTGAGCTTAAAATATAGATGAAAGTGACAATCATTGGTGGTAAACAGAAAATGGATGGCGCAAGAAAAAAATTAGGTTTTTTAATTTCAAACCAAAAAAAAGTTATTCTGAACACAAATCATTTAAGTTGGTCATATAGCAAATTGGTATTGCTTTTTTTGATGTAGTCACAGATTCATATGCAGTAGGAGAATATTATATAATATCGAATAGAATATATTTACTCTTGATGTTGTTTTACAGCAAACTTCTTTACTTTTGATGGATGACCCCTTGATGCAGTTCTCTTAAATTTAGTTTGAATGTTAGAAACAGATAATAAAAAACCATAATTGGATTTGGGTCTAACCCTGAGACTTTTGATGGATTAACGTGATATGAGTTACATGTCATGAGTTCACCGGCAGCACTTATACTTATGTTTTGTAAGTTATTGGCAGTAATCCATGGCTTCGTAATATCATGTAATGGGTGTGATGAAATAGTTGCCGAAGGAAAAGTTCTATCAAGTAATCCAAATGAGTTTGTACATCAAGTTCCTTTAGGACCAAATGCTATGGAAATTTTGATAGAATATATTACTTAAATACTAAATCAGGAACATACCCCCGCTTTCATGTACACCTCTTATCACTCTATTTTAAAATACAACCCTCTTCATGCAACAAACTTTCTTTTTTTAACTTGCCAGCAACTGCTAATAAAAGACGTGAGGTCCTAGAAAATCGCTTCTCTTGAAACTACCTTCTACATTCGTTTGTTTCATTTTCCCTACCAAATTCCCCATTACTTCCCTCTTTCTCAGTAAACAGAACTTCCTTTCTTCTCCCATTCCATTAAATCATGGTCGATCCCTACATACTTCCACTTTAAACTCTCTAATTATGCCCCTTCTTACACCCTTGAATCCTTTTTCACCTTTAATTCCACCGACTACCAGTCCAATATGAGATCAGTATTTACCTTTGCCGGCAGTCGACTGCAAGCGGTGAAAAGTCAGTGAGACATGTTAATTTGTCATGTTGCACTGCCAATTTTGGATGTAGAGGTAATATTCTTTTTCCCAAACCGCGTATTCTTTCTAATTCCAGTTAAGACCACAGTTGGTTGATTTTACATTATAAAGGCCACCATAAATTTCTAAACCCTACGAAGGTCATCGTATATTTTAGTACTTCGATTCTATGCATTAAAGAAGACGTACAGGCTGGACTCATGCTCTTGGGTGGAAGAGTGATGCTGTTCAAGTTCGGGCTATGGTAAATATTGGAGCGAATATAATTCTCCATATTAACTTTTTATCCATGCTTTTATGACTGTATTTTTTGATATTTTGATTTGGTTTCTTTTAGAATTATTTTATGCTTTATTTATGTGTAATAAATGGATTTTGCTTTGCTATAAAAAAACGCACAGAAGGTTTTCGTTAAAACGCCTGCTAATTTCAACCATTGAAGCTATAATTGATGGCCGTATAATATTATTCTAATTCATAGGATAATTCATCAACTCCTCCTAAACGTCCAAAAAAAGGTCATGCTACAGCTTCTGTCAGCAATGCTATCAAAACAATGTCAATGCTTTGGATAAGGATGACACTGGTGGAGTTGACCAGACTGATATTAGAAACCATTATTAAGGTTGTTACTCTTTTATTTAGTTCACAATTTAGGTTTTTCAATCATGTTTCCCACGGTAGGCTTATGTAATGTTGCTGAAATAGAATTCACATATGCTTACATATAATTTTCTGCTGTTTGTAATTCTGATCCAGCTAGCATGAGAGAAATCAAATTACATGCAATGACTAAGTGCATGATAGAAATAAAAATAACCCTAATATATTTGTTTCACTCCAAACATGCTGTGTTAGGATGAACTCTTTGCTGCTTATACTTTTTGACAAAAGTTTGGTTTCCACAAATATTTAGCAGAAAACAATGGAAGTTCATGTTTGAAAACGTATTTTATAAGTTTTTGATATTAAGTGACCACCAGATATGAAAAGTGAAACAAAGGGATATGGACTCATTTTATTTGTTTCTCTAAAAGTTCAGATATGCATATTTATTTTAATTTTTCCTTTGAGATTGTAAGGTATTGCTTTGCCTGCTATATTTATTTAGCATATGTGACTTGCACAATTCATGAGCATCTTGTGCAATGCTTTACCAGTATATTCTTCCCTTTCCGCTTCGATTGTTTCCAGAAACATAGCGACATAAAATTTTCAGATCTTACCTTTCTTTTGTGGATTCTTCTCAATGCGGGTTATAACTTTTCCTGACTTCTTTTACAGTCATAGTATCCCCTCATTATTACATAGTAGTTGAATTCGTGGAATCAACATTGTGGCCTTTCCTTGTTCCTCATTAATGTCATATACTTATGGTTTTCAAGCATTATCAGGTGCTGTCAGATCTGAAGAGGTCAGTTTGTCGAATGATAACTCATCAGGTCAGTGATGAACTTTCTTAAACAAGCCTCTTTAGTAATATTCAATCTTGAAGGAGTGAATGAAACGACCCTAGAATTTGGAGTTGGTCTTACCCGGATTACCATATTTGTATTGATTTTACTTACATAACATGTTTGGCTGTTTCTAACTTGTGTATATCTAATAATCATGTTTGGCTATTTCCATTTCCTTCATATTTATTTATCCATTTAAATTGTGAAGTAAAAAGAAAATAAAAATAATAACCTATTTCCTTCATATTTTGCTTAGAAAAGTGGTCTCTATCTATGCTACTTAAATCACATACGTACCAGCTATATACAGAAAATTACTTGTATACTGGTTCAAATTTTGTATACATGTTTTAAATAATAAAAGTAAGTATTTATATGCATTATTATAATAATTATGGCCTACTTCACGAGAGAGTACACCAACTTCTCATGTTTGTAACTGCAAATAATTTCATGCTAATTTACTTGAATTTTTGAACTTTTTAGATTGATGATAGCCTACGTAATTAATTTCTTGCTGTTTCCAACCAATTATTAAGACTTTTATGTGATATTTTTTATTATATTCCATGTTCAACAAATGAATAAGATGCACTGTTCATTTATACTGACAATATCGACTCAGTGACCGTTATCATCTTCGTAGGCTCACATTTTTTTTACCTGTTTTATCTATGTGCAGTGTGTGCTTTTTGGTTGTCCAAGCTCCCATGATACACTGATTTCTACTACATACATTTCAGGTATCGCATCTGATGCAATATGCATTTTGCTATTTATTATTGTTTGATTTCGTACTATTTGCATCGCCGACAACTGCAATGTTCATTGTACTATCGTCAACTTCAATTCATATGAATATAGCTTTGTCCAAAATATGCAAACAACCAACGATTGGCATCTGCACTGCATCTGCCTCCAGTGATTAATTATGGGAATGGTTTGTATATTTGGTCAGCTTTAAATTCCACTTCTAAAACGGAGTTATGTTATATATTTGACTCTACGGCTGTTATTGATGGTTTGCATTTTATGTGTTTTGTAGGCGATCTATTACTGATAAGCTATGTCCATGTATAGCTTAAATACATTACAATGTTGATATATGTTTTTTCTCCTACTGGAAGTGAGCCATGTTTCATTTAAAAGTGTAGATGTGTAGCAGTGTTGATATTATAATTATAATCAGTTAACACCTATATCTGGACTTATTTGTTGCCTTCTTTTGAATTGTTTAAAATGCTTTTTTTTCTTCTCCCACAATTTTAGGTTTGCAATTTTATTACTGTTACTCAACTAATTATTTATATTTGTGATTGTATTGCTCAGTCAAACTGGTAGTTTAAAACCAAGTATTTTGATATATTTTTTTTGGAAGTAGCAATGGTTATTAAATCAGCTGTTCATTATCTAAAATAAAATGAATTCACTCTGTCACAAACGAACATATGTCATAGCCAGCTGTTAATAATTTTGTCTTCGAACATGGCCTGCAACTATACCTTCTGTTGATGTTGACGTTTTACCTTTTAGGCTCTTGCTGATTAAAAAAGGGTGTTACCTTCATGGATGCATTGGAATATTAAGGGCTTCTCCTTGATGTCCATGTTGTTGAAGCAAATAATGAAGCTTATGTGGGAGGCTAACAATTACACCAATATTGTTGATGTATTTATGTTCAAATACTCCTTCCGACAGCAGCCGTTATTTGGTAATGTATATTTGATGACCTTCATAGTATTTTGTTGGCATTACGACCAAATACATGACTTACGTTGTTCGCATGTCATACTCACAGTTTGATAAATAATGGTTTATATAATTTAGGCACCTCGTTAACAAGGTTAGGACTTTTATTTTTGGAAGTTTAACATCTTCTCCTTAAACACTCAATTTTTATTTTGTTATATCTCACATGCTAATGCATCCAAATATTATTACTAATTTCCTGTTATGGATTTTGATTGGTCAAACTACCAAAGGTGGTAAGCAATATATTTGTATGTTTTTACTTTATATCTCCTTGCTGTATTGCCACTTTATCATAAATTGTATAGTTCATATTAATTTTGAAAATATTTTCAGCAAGAAGGCATAAGTAAAAACGGAGACAAAATAACAACCAACTCATTATCATTGTCATCTGCCGTGTGTTTAGTATAGGCTAAGTTGAAAAGGAAGAAGAGGGTGAGTATGATCAATAAGCTACCATGTTTCTTTCCCTTTCTCCATGTCTGACTTTGTTTTTTGAATTGAAACTAAAGTTTCCAGTTAATACAACATAACAGGCACATGAGAACATATAATTTTTGGACATGGGATTTGAGCTGGCTTAGGATTGCTTTGAAAATGCACCGATGAATTTCTGCATTTTGTTGCTTAACAATAAAGAAAAGGTACATATGTTATAAATTTGATTCCTATATGATATTGCATAATTGGATAGTGGATCCTCCCTCATCAAGTGCCCAACTGTCATCTATAATGGTATAAGATCAATGTGAATGAGCAATTAGGCAAAATGATAAAGTTTGACAGATGATATACTTGTTTTGTTTATTAAATATGTAGATGAGCAACTCATAGTCACAAGTTTGTGAATAATATAAGATTACTTTCGTGAATAATATAAGATTAAGATCCAACCACTCGAACATGCTTTTAGAATTTTAAGTGATCCAGACATGTGTATGCGCTAGTGACAAGCGAACCACTAGTGCTACAGCGCTAAAGCACATCTACAATTGGCTACATCACTAGAACAGATAATACATTATTACTATTCTCAGATCACATGTTAGAAATAATTATTTTATTTGACGTTAAAGGTTGTGATTCCTCTCGACACCAAGATTGGAGATAAAGATTCCAAGTTACGTCCCCAGTTCTCTACATATCCCAAGTTACTTGGCATGTGATAAATCGGATAAGAAAATGAGGGATATGAATTTTTTTTTATTTAGGTGAACGATTATTTTGAAGATGCGAAAACTTAACTATAAGCATTAGTGATGTATTGAAGAGAGTAAATGAATATTTCTATCCTATGGGGAATTAAAATTGAAATCGCGACAGAAGGATTTCAAAAGAAAATAATTTGTAGGAGAATTCTAAAGATGTGGATGACTTGAATGAAAAATCCGATGAGAGATATACAGAGTAGAGAAAAATGTTTCTTGTTTGCTATTATCCATAGATTATAAATGCCAAACTATAGTAGTTAAGTAAACTTATAAATTTTTCGTGTATCCAAATCAGTATCTAAATCTACTAACCATATGGGACAATATGCTTTGAGTTGTATTACCATTATCGCATTTTGATGTCTTGGTAATGAGTTTGTATATATGTGCAGTTGGTTGTAATTTGAATTGTAAATTTATTCTAACCAGATAAAAAAGGAAATTTCTACCATGAAGTTGATCAGGCAACCAGACGTTGTTCAATTCTATGAGGTATTGCATCTCACTGACTGTTATTCTTCCCACTTTTAATTGGATTTGGATGCTATAATGGTTTGTAAGTTACTTATTACATGTTGTAGATGTTGTATTCGTATTGCATGCAGAGAGTCACATATTACATGTTGTATTCGTGTTGCATGCAGAGACTCACTGTACATGCTGTAAGTTCGTTGTACAAGTTATTTTAATTGCAGAGTGGACGGAAGCAATTAGTGCACCGTTCATTTGAAAAGTATTTGTTATGAAAAGTGTTATAGGCTCAATGTAGTACATCCGTGAACTTTTTTCTTTTTTACGTAATTACTAAATGCATACATATTTTCTGCATATCTTATGTTATACTAAAAGCCTATTTTACATAATTACTGCACGCAACATATTTTCTGTTTGTTATGAACTATTTGAGATGACATCTAACATTGTTTCATTTTTGCATTTTAATTACGTTCTTATAGGTTCTAGAAGTTGCACGAGCTTACAAGCTGAAGACTAAGTGATTTTTCATGGAATCTTATTTTGAAACGATGTTTGAACAATATGTATGTTGACTTATTTCTATATTTATTTGTAGACTTGTTAACTTTGACTTTATAATTAAAATTAAATATGCTTTTGGTATTAATATTTTGTTACTGACAGTTTTATCTTGTAAATTTACTGCTTAATTGTTTAGACTGTACACAAATTAAACAAGAGATTTGCTATATAAAGATCGTAATTGAAATATGTGCTATATATTAAAAGTATTAATAGCGGAAAATTTCTTTTATGGAAATATAAGGTGAACTGTTATGTAAAAAATTAAACAGTGTGAAAAACATTTGCATATCATTGAACGTATGCTACGAAAACACTGATAACGCTATATATACTACAAGTGTTTATAGCGGAAAACAGTGTGGAAAACTTTTCGTATCACTGCATATGAGCTATGAAAACAATGATAATGCTATAAAAAACCCAAGTATTTTAACATGGTAAGATCTGAATGCTATTATATCAATGGAGAGGTGGATAATAGCGGAAATTTTTTCAAAACAAAATGGAAAACATTTTTCATATCGGTGAATATGTGCTATGAAAATATTCATAACACTATAAAAAAATAAGCTGAGATATTAGTAAGAAAATATAATTCCAAGGTCTGAACGCTATATAAAACATTTCATGCTAGTGAATGCGCACTATAAAATGTATCATACTATAGCGTTTAGATTTGAGCTATAAGATATAGCAGGGCTATTATAACAAGTTGATAAATAGCGTCATCACTAATGCTATGGTAACCTATTATAGCATTTTTCACGTGCTATTAAAAGGTAAATCTACTGTAGTGTCTTGTCCTCAAAGCAATCCGGGCTTTCCTTTACGGGGAAGTTCGGGTCGCTACATTTACGCCCCATAGGGCGGGGAAACGCAGTGTTCAGGCATTTTAATCCACTCTGTGTGGACCGGCCCTGACAATCCAAGGGCCCACCTGAGTCTGGGTCCTGAGGCTCGGGCAGGCAGTCTCGAAGCGGTAAGGATGATCTCTTGTCTTGGTTCATGACGGAAGTCCAATTTTCAAATACGACATCGTGCGGTTTTGATTGTAAACCTATATATGGCGACATGATATATGGTACCCATGCCGTCTATGATTGATACTTATGATTGAAATTGTTTTTGAAACATATAACCACTAGGAATAATATCAAATGCTTTTGTTTTATATGTATTAAGCATATTTTGGCCATTATAAGGTAAAACTATGTCCTCCGGCTTGCATTGCATTGTGTGATGGGACCTAAGTCTTATAATGGCTTCATTTTTGTAAAAAGCATTGCGATGTTTAAATGATTTACATGTTTTAAACACTGGAAATCCAATGGAGTGAACCCGTTCCGCGTTAGCGGCTTGGTCCTGTGATTGGCCTTATTATAAGATAAGTAGATTTCTCATACTAGTCTCATGACTGACTCGTAGTTTGTTTCACTTGCAAACTCGGGTGCCCTATTTTCTACATGGGCAGCCTTGTATTCAGGTTTTAGCAGGCTCTCTCTGGATATCTATGGAGTTGAAGATTGATTCTATCACTTCTTTTATGTTGTTCAGCTCCTGTTATGTATATTATGTTTGATTCCGCTGTAGAAATTTTATATAAAGCTAAAACTGTATGTTGTACTAAGTGTGATCTTGTACACTATGTAACTCTGATGTTTATGTTTATCCTGTGTATTTTGTTGTACATTATCTAGTGTAATGATATATTTCTGTTCTGCTGTTATTTGTTTATGTGTTATATTCCAAAGATTACCGTTGCCACCGTGGAACGGGGGTTTGGGGTCGTCACAGATATAATTTTTCCCTACTAAAAAATTTAATGATTTGAAATATATTATTTATAATATACGATTTGGAAATTTGTTATATATTCTATTTAAAATATAGAAAAGATGTTTTGACTATTTACGTAACGTTAAAGTTAGCATATCAAATACTTAGTGATTTGAGTATACGTCTGATCAATGTATATGTTAAATCCTATATGTACGAGATAGATACAGAGTCACACTCTAGTCGCTTGAAAACGATTCCGGTGATGACCACAGCATCATCGATATCTATTTTCATGTTTTGATAGTTGGATATATATACATATATACATATATATATATATATATATTTTGCCAATCGATACGTCGAGTGAATGCTTAAAATTATTATAAATGTTAGAAATTGTCTTAACTTCTGATTTATATATATTTCAAATATATATAAGTGATATGATAGATGTAAACCATTTGATTTTAAATATATTTTAAATTATTTAATTACTATTTCTCTGCCTTGTTCCTTTTCGGGGACGAAAAGGTTTGAGTGGGGGAGACTGTAACAATATCAATTTCTAGTGTATTTCTATTTAATTATTTAACTTGCATTTTTATTTTATTATTATTTTATTTGTTTAAAACCCATTTTGTTTGTATTTTATTGAAATAACTATTTTGATTTTGATATAAAAACTAGATTTATTTTTGGATTTTTATATAACAAACGAATTTGGTTTTTATAATACAAATCACTATTGTTATTTCAGATCTTGTTTATTTAATTTATTTTCTCGAGCTTATTTATTTGGATTTGAAATTTATTTCTTAAAATTTTAATTTAAATAGTAGACTTTTATTATTATATAATTTGTTTTAATATTTATAAAATTATATCTTTTGATTTAATTTTAAAATATTTCTCCTGTTGATTTGCTATTGGTATTGATTGTTGTGTTGTAAGCATCGTTACATTATCATTTTTCGTATTCATTTCCTTTTGATAATTCAAATCCGATCTTTTTCGATTCGGTATCTAAATTTCTTCATTCTCCGTTCCCATATCAAGACAAAATATCGTTTGATATCGTCCGCTGTTTGATTCGTAAAACTGTTCGTTATATATATGCCAAAAACCGTTCGTTTACTTTCTATTTCCAATTTTATTTAAATTTGGACATGTTCTAATTTTATTTTATTTTGTTGCCTAAAACATTGTTCAACTTTATTCGATAGAATCCGTTCAAAATTAAATTGTCGGTTCACTTTTATTTCAAAGCCTCTAATTTTTCCTCTTATTTCAAATTACCAAACGTCGTTTGCCTATTCAAATTTTAAACTGTTTTAAATTTTCCAAACGGTTGCTCCATCCCCAAAAGACTCGTTAAATTCCAAAGAAAACGGTTTATTTCGTTAATACTGAAAGCCTTGTGAAATTGAATTGCTTCATCCCATCATTTTCATTCCCATTTCCTTCTGGATGCTCCATTTCTTTTATACCCATCTTCCGTTTTTTACGAGAAATGGCAACAATCTTCTCCTTCGCAAAATTTTCCACTCCGTTTTATGCTTATCACACGACAGCACTACATTTCTCTCCCATACGACTTCATCTCCATCGTAATCTTTTGGCCTTCCACCCATCGGTATTTCCCTCCACCCTACTGCAAAATCCACGCCCAGCTCCATCGTCCGAAGCCTACCGCAACATCGCTACTAACCTGTTAAGCCATACAACCTCACCTCTACCAGGGTACGCTGCCCCTCGCAACGCCCCGCCTGTTGTCCCACCTGAGAGCTTCACCGCCTGCGCAAACTTCTAGGTCCAAGTCCAGACAACCCATCTGAAGACTTGAACCCAAACAGCTCGCCTTGCAGCAACTTCAATTTCCCATCTCCATTGTGTTTCTATCCACCACCCATTCTACCCACTTGCCGAGCCGTCATGGCCCCTAATACTGAACACCACATCACCTTCTCTGACCAGCCAAGCCTCCTTTCTCCGCCATACTAGTACACGTTACGACCCCCTAGCCTGTGTACATGTGTGATATTAGTGTGTATGCTTGTAGGTGTGAGTGCATGAATATTTTATGTGTATTGTGTGCGTGCGTGAAATGGCCAGTGTCCGTGTGTGTTGTGTGTTATATCAGTGTGTATATTGTTTGTGTGTGGAGTTGTGTGTATGTGCATGAATGGTGGTTTGTGTATGTTATAAATATTGTGTTATATATATATATATATATATGAGTGAGTGTTTGCATGTGTTGAGTGTACAGTGTTTGTGCGTGTTTCCATATATTAGAGTTTATTCGTCTATGAGTGTGTGTTTGGTAGTATGCTTGTATTGATAATGGTGCGAGTGCTTTGAAATTTATTGGTTTTGAAAACATATGTATGCTTATATTTTGTTTGTTCATGTGGTGTGTGTATCTTAAAATAAAAATTATATATATGGTTTTGATGTATGTGTGTTTGCATTGTGTGTTTATATATGAATAATTTATAATATATATAGTTTTGGTGTGCGTTAAATTTTAATATATTATATATATGTTATAATATTTCTATGTATATACATATATATAAACTAATAAATATTTATAATATTTTGTGCAAAGAATCATTGTGCTTTATTTTGGTTGAATTGAGTTAGTATTGTGTTTATTTTTTAGTTGAGTGTGGTGTTGAGTTCGAAGACCATTCCAAAACCCAATAACCATATCGATCCATTTAGAAATCCCCTAACCTCCTCTTATAAAAAATAATATATTGAGTGGTTGCCGAGTTGAATCCATTCTGAGTCATGCCTGGAAGTCGTCGCTTCATTTTGTGTCAATCCGTTTGATGTCTCCAATCTATACCATGAAAGGTGAGTTTATTTCACACTTGACTTACATTGTTTCATGGATGTTAAATTTAGTATAAATGAACTGTTGTGAAATGTATAGGATTACTGGTAGAAATTGTTTATTTGACATGTATACATCTTTCATATATGACACAATATTAATAAGACATGTAGGTGCACTGATGATATATGATTTGATGATATTGTTGCTATGTGATGATTGATGTTTGCTCATTACCCTAGTTTAGGAAAAACACTAAGGGTTGAAATGATACATACCCAAATGGACATTAGATTAGGGAAAAATCGTTATGGGTTGAAATGATAGACCTGAACGATTTTTATTTAATTTGGGACTGCGGATTGAAACGATATATAATCGTAAAATTATAAATCACGGGTTGAAATGATAAATATCCGTATCACTTGACCATAGGGTAAAACTATATACAGACACCGTTGATCATGTTTTCGAAGTAAAAGGATTTGGAATTTTGATTTTTAATTAATACTTAAGATATTATATATATATATATGTTAAAGATTTTAAACTTAAATTTTGTAAATTTTAAATTATATGTTTTAAAAATGATTTTATGAGTAAATATGGATTTAAATTCTTATTAAAGATTTTACTTATAACTTTATTTATTTATTTTAAACCATATAATTTAATCATATAAGTATTTTAAACGTTTTTTTATATTATAATAAATATTTCTTTTAAACCCATTTATATATTATTTTAAACTTATATATGTTTATAATCTATTTTCTAATTTATTTTACAATTTTATAAACTTATATATATATATCTATTTTCAAAGTTAAATTATCTTTTATATATTTTATAAACTTTAATAATAAAATAAAGATGGATAAGTTAAGGTTCATGGTTTAAATTTAATATTTAAAGATTAAATTTAAATAACAGTATTTGATATAATGAATGAACTCATATTAAGATATGAATTCGAATTGATATAAACTTGTAAGAGGTGAACCTGAATTATGAAATATATTTTGAATTTGTATTTCTACGTTGAAGGAATTGAATTTGAATCCATAAACGATATGAATGTGAATTTGATTATAAATTGACTAAATGTGAATTTGAATATATAAATTATTTATGTATGAAATTGATTATATAAATATTTTTGGTATGAATTAAGAATTTGTTAAAATGAATCTGTAAGAATGACTTTAAATTTGTTTTGAATTTATAAACATTGATTTTAAATTATACGACTTGAGTTATAAAATATGATATGAATTGTTTGAATTGAAATATAAATTTTTGATTTGAATTATATAAACCAAATTTGAACCTAAGTGTTTGGATTTTATGAATAAACTTGAAACGAATTCTTATAAAGGTAAAATTTAATCATTTGAATTGCTTGAACTTGAGCTTTTGACGAGAATAAATCAAATTATATATCCTTGAAGTTAAACATTTTAGTTTTGATTTATATCGCATTTGAAATCTTTAAATTATGATTCGAATATAAGTCAATTTTTGATTTGGATTGAAAGTAGCAGTGTAAATATTTTTGGAAATTTTATAAAATGAAAGTTGAATATTATAGTATTGGTTTATACTATATTTGAGATCTTTAAGACATGATTTTTTTCCATAACAACTTGATTTTAAATGATTTAAGTAAGTTGTTTTCAAATTTGAATATAATCGAAGTTAGATATTCAACTTTGATTTCAAATTTGAATCTGAGATTCCATATAAATGATTTTTAAAGTGATTATAAAATCACCACGGTGTGAAAAATGTAAACGATTGGTTGTTAAAGAGATCGGGATCTACTCTCTGCCAATACCGAAAACCACTTTTACAATTGTGTACGTGGTGGAGATCCAGATTGAAGTATGATGATTTAGAGGCGATTACTGGATTTGAAGAAAGAGAACGAGGATGGATGTCCTTGACCTTCGGGTCATAATTAAAATGACTAAAACAAGGCTATACCGTACCAAGTGGGGTTATCTACCTCCATCGGCAACACTTCTTTGTTTATTACTATAGCTCCTCGGTTGATTTGATTTGAAAGATGCACATCCTTGATTTAGCAGTGTTGTTCCGAGGTGGGCGGTAGTCGTGGCTATGCATTACTACTTATCCGGGCATGCAACTAGTATATTCCTACTCTGGACATTCCTTGTGTGCCTTGTCATATTATCCTGATCGAGCCCCCTACGACTTTGATTTGTAACTTATCTATGGAGTTCCCTCTTATAGCCACCAAGTTATGGTGAACTTTACGTTATCTGTATAGACTACGGTATTATAAACGATGTAAGGGTAAAAAAGTAATCCTACTTATGCTATTTTAATATTTTATATTTAACCATAGACACTATTATAATAGCGTATTGTGTTATAGAATATCTAGTTTAACGGATCCTTAGAGGATGGTGATCCTAAACATCTTTTAAGTTACTGATGCATTTCATTTGAGTTGATTTACTTTCATTAGAATGTTAGTCTCGATCTGTGTTGTTTTGTTTTGCATTATTGCTCGAGTCATATCGAGTATTACAACTTTTGAGATTTATCCTTGGAGTTTGGAGCTTGTATTGGGTTTTTCTCACCTATATCTACCTATTCAGTTGATCCAGTTTTTTTCTATTCTTGTCATTTCTGTTTCATACAGTTATCATTTATTTATGTATTAGAAATTTATTGTATTAGACTTCCGCTGTATTGTTTATGTAAACTCTATTGGAAAATTTTATTTAATAGCTTCATGAACTGCTATTGTATTATGTATTTTCCACTGTGAGATATTATATTGCTCTGTGATCTGTGATTTTTTAATTTATTCTATTTACCTCAGAGGTTAATAACAATCTGTCATTTTGAATGGTTCTAGTTGGTTTAATTACCAGCTTGAAGTGATCGAAACGGCAGGTCGTTACAATAAGTTTGCAAACACCTCCTTATATACTTTTTTTTGTGTGTACCTTTGTTTATCACCGAGAAGTATGTGAAGTCCTTCCTCGGAAGACATCCTATATATCGAAATATATAATTGTCCGTGTGTGAAGATGGGACGTGGTTGATATATGCTAATAGGTTTAACGTCTAACCTTGACTTTTGTTAATAGTCATACTAGAACTTACTTTAACTGGAAACTGAGGACGAAATATTGTGAATGGTCACTTTGTATCATTTGAGGTTAAAACAATACATGGAATCAACACTTTCTTCCCCACATTGGATCCAATTATTATGTCACCTTTGATTACTTTGGAACATAACTGCGTAATAATAAGCCTAGTACCATTGCATAGGCCTAGGCTTTCATTTAGATTGCGAAGCAACATGACGGGTACTCCAACTTTTAGCTGCAACACATGGTTTGGAATTCTAGATATTTTAAGGCTATTTAGAAACTCTATTAGGTATAAAGAATGTAAATCTTCAGTACAATCGGATACAGAGCTAACAGAGTCGGAGCTTAAATAACTTTTTAAAGTTACTCCATAAGCAGCCAAAATGTATGAATTTACCTCCTCAACAAGGTCATTTGTTAGAGCTAATATAGATCTATCTCGAAGGAAGAGTAAGTTAGTCATATTTGCACTCAAATATGGATATATGCAGCTAACCATGTTTTGCACCAAATTTCCAGAGTTCGAAATAAGAAGTTGGGGCAGTATTTTTATCCAAATAGGGTCTTCGTCCTCATCAATAGAAGTAGACTGGATTTTTCCTTCACTATGAGAAAATATTTCTTTTATCGTACTCATCATATGGAAATTATCCATTAAACAGCCGCATGTGTTTGGAGAATGAATACTCTATATTGTTCCCATAGTTTAGAATGATTAATGGATGAACTAACAATCATCTGCCTAGTTCCCTTTGGTACTATGGGCAATGTTTGTCTAAAATCTCCTCCAAGTAAAACAGTCTTCCCACCAAAAATAACTTTTTTCCGTCAGAAGTATTAATGTATTAGTGGTTACACTATCTCTAAGACTCTGTTCAAATGCCTCAAATGCATTTTATGTATCATAGGGGCTTCATCCCAAATAATCAAATCCATTTTACGAAGTAGCTCAGCTAAGCACGACTGCTTGGAGATGCCACAAGTAGAATTATCATCCAAGTTGATGGGAATTTTAAATTTGGAGTGACCAATGCTACCACCACGAAGAAGCAACGATGCTATACCAGACGATGCAACTGCAAGAACAATTCTTCCTTCATCTCGTAAACATGTGATTATAGTTGACCATATGAACACCTTTCGTGTACCTCCGCCTCCAATGACAAAGAAAAACCCACTAGATGATGTACGAACCGCGTTACAAATAATAGTAAATACATTTTTTTGTTCCATGTTAAGGGGAGGGATCAAAGTATATAGTTGATTATGTAGTAACATTGGATCATAGTCCTCTTTCTTCAAAATGAAAGGGTTTTGGTTAAATGAAGCAGAAGATAGTGACTCTAAGTTTGTAGACCAACATTCTGTAACCGATTTACCAGCTTTATTCAATATTATTTCTACTTGTAAAAGCGGAAGTTGTTTGCATGTTGAATCGGTGCTTACTACTTCGTTAAGTTTCCTATCATTAGCATGTTTCCAAAATATGTCTTCAGATAAGTCATGCCAATGGTTGTCCCACAACAACCATGGTTTGAAAACCTCAACAAAAAAGGAGCATCATTGCAAACATCTCACGCAGCAAAGCAGGACCTTCCCACGTAGCAACTTCGTTCAAAGCCACATCCCACTCGTTATCGTCATCTAATAAACCACGACCAACATAAGCACTTATAAAATTGTAATGAAGCACACCATCTATTGTTCTTATATCTTCATATGAAGTTGTACCATTTACTATGCTTAGCTGTAAATGCAAGTAAAATCGTTCTCCAGATGTTGGATGAGCATAAAATATACGTTCGATTTCTTCCCTTTTTGTCGAAGTTTCCATATTTTTTCTCCTTTCCCCCATACTCACCTGGTTGGGAAATCTACGTAGGAAAGCTCTGCAAGATATTGAAACTTCTCATTTGTTTTCATCCACTCGGTGAACTTTTTTTTGTGCTGAAGCCCTGCCATGAACATAAGTCAAATCATTAGTGTCATTAAAGAATACAGTTTGTTCCCCGGGTAAGTGAAACATTAATCGTTCAATAGATGGTTTTCTGTATTGATATCAAATTTAAATATTCTCCATATAGCCTCAGAAGTGGATACATGTCTACAGTCTAGATAAATTTTCACCTCATCAACCTCACGAACAAAAGTTTGATCCTTGTCCATGCAGTCTTGTATAACTACAGTAGCTCTATCATGTCCCTTGTTGATATATTTAAACAAATAGTTTATCGATCGAGCATGATTGCATACTTCTACGTTAATGTGAGCATGGTATTTAACAACTAAATCAACATCATGAGGTATTACCCATGAGTTGTTCTGGCTGAAACCATCATCAGCAATAGTACATCAATCTTTCATTATTTCACCTCCTATAAATAGGAAATACATTTTTTCAAATGATGTGTTATACTTTTGAGGATTGTGTTTATAAAAACATCCTTCAACCATGCATGGACAAAAAGGATTTGCATCAGCGCAAAGTCCGTGTACCATATATTGACATACATAAGAGAATGCTCGTGGATCTGAATCGGCATCTGGAAGCTCAACGGTGACAATTTGATCAACTTCGAAAGCACACTTTTCAGCTTATCATTATAATGAACAAAGACAATAATGTGAGCATGTGGCAATCCTCTCTTCTGAAATTTTATTGTGTAAGTCACTGGCATAAAAACAACATTAATACTTTATTTAACAGTCTATGCAAACGAATAAAATTGTATGAGTAGACATACATGATTTTATTTACCAAAGTGCTGGTGATCTTTAATGTCCTTCATAAGCTCATTTAACTTTATTTGAAAAATGCATGACACAATATAATGCCTACTCTCTTCATGTTGACTAGGAATTTACTGCAAAGCATAATCAATTTCGGACCACTTTGGATTGCAAACGTCAAAAAATAGTCTGGAGACCAAGCCCATATAAAATTGTCACACCAACTTGATAATTCTGGACCATGTATCGAGGACCACCCATGAATGATGATGGAAGGATAATTTTCTTACCAACATGGAATGCAGAATTGTCACTGGCGTTAATAGTATCTTGCAAGCCGTTATAAACCTCACAACGAAGTTTTCCCTAATTAATTTTTGTCCACGATAGCTTGTCTTCCTCAATACAAGTATAGGCATCAACTATAAATTGATGGAAAATTCTTCCACCCACCGTAGTATTGACCAATCATTTAATCTTGTATGTAGGAGATATGCGTAGTACTCTCTAAAATTATTTGTCGCTTTATGTTTGATACAGTGCTTGTCGACTGGTACGTAATATATGTTCTGTAACCATCTTCGTCGTATGGAAATAAGATAGGATATTAAAGGGACATAAAAGATGGATGCTTCTCATTTATTCTCTTAAGTAGTCTACTTCTTTCTTCAATAATAACGTCTCGGCAACTGCAGCTATCCATATTTGATGTGTCAGTTATTGCTACAATTTCAGATGAAGTTGGTAGATTGTATTGTCTGCTATCTCTAAATCTTCTTTCCAAGAGTTGGATACAAATAGATTGATACTCTCTTTCGTGGAACTAATCACTTTCCATTATGAATAACTTTGTTAGCTCATTACGTTCCTTGAAAATAGAAATTAAATTTCTTACAACAAAAACATCCAACTTGTCAGCAACTATTATTGTAGTAGCCGACATCCTATTAGCAGTCTCGTTGGTAGTGACTTAAAAATATAGCTGAGAAAACCGAGGTAGTCCATCGCTAGGTATAAGGGATCCTATCCTATGACGGTTCTGGCAATTTAACCTAAATATGTACGACGCACCCTTGTTGTTCATTGTATTATCCACATAACCCCACATTGACGTGAATGCAAAAAGTAAGTAATATGTTTGAATCTTATCTCCAAACATTCTACTGCGATGATCGCTTGTGTATGAAAGTAGGTACATCAAATAAGGAGGACATAACCGGTATTTTGGGAGTTATACTTTTCCCTTGAGACAACATAATGACACTACGCCATAGATGGCCTTCTATAATAGATTGGCAAGGTGTTGCCACCTAAAATGTTGTGATAGCTATAAAATTTTGGTCCTACTGCAACATTCTCTTTGAGGTGTTAGCATATATATTAGCAAGAAGTTGCAGTAGCTATAAATATATTCAAATTAAAAAAATTTACACCTCAGCGATCCACACAATCGTTTGAAACAAAATCTCAACCATCAATCCACACCTCAACTATTTCTATTTCCTACTTTTATTTCATTCACCCGCTTTCCTTTTCATTTCGTTCCCATACCTGAATTTTCAAAATCATTCGGATCGCTAAGTTTCATTTTCTCGTAAAAAGTTGAGTTTCTCTCCCATGGCAGAGAGAAAGAGGCGATACCACGTTTAAATGTAGATAGGATTCGTATCCCTAAATATGCCTAAAACCATCCTTTTTCTACTAAATCTAATTTAGTTCGGTACTCCAAACTTTGAACGTAGAAGATCGAGATCTACAACAATGGAATGTTCAGTTAATCTTCCGACTTTTCCATTTTTTTCAAATTGATCCTTGCATAGATCAGATCTGATAGCCCTTCCGAATCCAGTGGATCGAAACCCAGAGAGGTGATTCAGCGAAAATTCAAACTTTAATAATTCCACAAACCACGACTAATTTGTAGATCGAAACTACAAAAATGGATGCCTCGGTATTCCCGATTCTCTTAACAGATCCTATGGACAAACGATCTGAATGGACTTTGTTAAATCCATGTTTGATTCTGAAGAATCGTAACCGAAATTGAGATGCCGTCGGCCCTGTCGATTCGAAGAATCGTAAGACGCTCTATTCCATGTAAGTGATGAAGCTAAGAAATTTCAATCATTTCTAGTGGTAATCTTGAATTTTCGGAGTTCAACTACGGTTTTAGGTCTTGAGGAAGAGGATGGTGAGCTGTTTCAACTTTCAATAGGAAAGTTCCGACATTTTACACTCAAGAGTCAAGAGGAAAACTATTTGCATTCACTTCCTTAGGTGCTAATTAAAGCTTAAAACATACTGAAGAATAGAACACGAAACTCGATTATGTCATCGAGTTACCTGCAGTTTAAGTGGTAATCATCTAAGTAATCAAATGACTTGTTGTACTGAGTTCCTAGAATTCACTGGGTAATCATATTATATTTCCCTTCAAAAATGGTTGAGAAGTGGGAACAATAGGATTTCATGCTTCAAATAATGTTTTTAGTGATACCCGTTGTTGTTGTTGTTGTTGTTGGTGTGATGTTTCTTTTCAGTGATCTTGAGATGTATCCATCTGGTCAGCTTAAAAACACCAACTATATATTTTCATAAGTTTATCCAGTTAACAAATGTGCTCAACTTATACTTTCCACTCAGTTACAAATACTTTGTTTTCTCTTCTGTATGAAATAATTTTGGGATGACTGATTGTTGCTTGAGGAATAATCATATGACGATGACAGTTAATTTCATGATCATATACCTTAATTTCTTTAGATAGAAGCTTCCACTGTGTATGTAGTCTAAACCGACATATGAAACAAACTGTGTCCTGATGATGCACAATGTGTGTGAGTAATATACATGTTTACTGATGTACTACTCAGGAAAGCTTATGTTAATTATATAGGTAAACAAGAGACAAAGTGAAAACCGAAGCTGGACCAGAATTATGGAGCAAATACAAAGACATACAATGCATTGAGTGTTTGAGTGTATGTAGTGAGGTGTGAATGTGATTTGTATTATAGAGAGATGCAAAGTATTGCACTAATTAAATGTTGAGATATTATATTGAACAAAATATTATTTGAATCATTTAAATTCTTTGCAATGGTATTATTATTCAATATCAATATATATTATTATATGAGATGAAAAATAGTATAATATACAAGATGTGAACCCAAACAAATTCAGAAAGTTAATATCTATAGCAATATTTTTGTAATGTTGCTACAGACACCTGTGGATGTTGCTATAGACCCAAATATGGTTCTATTGCAACAAAATTCTTATGTTGCCTTAGATAGTCAAAATGTAGCCTTTGAGGTCTAAGGCAACGACAAAAATTGCAACACAGGAAAAGTGTTGCCAAAGACCTATGACAACATTTTTTGGGTTTGATCCAACATTTTTTTGTGTTGCAGAAGGCCATTTATGTTGTAGTTCATGAGAATATGGGGTTAGAAATTGTACTTCTATGTCTCACTTTTCTTAATACCAAAGCGATGCACCATAAACTTAGCAGACGCATGATGGACTTTGTTTGCGAACAAATTAAACAATTGTAAACAACTGTAAAATTCGTTCGGTTTTCCTAAACAACAAGGATTGTTGTAGAGGGTGTCGAACTCTGGGACCAAAAATATTTTAATTAATATATCCAATCAAGTTATTACAGGATTTTGATTGATTGAAAATACAGAAAATAATAGCAAATAAATAAAAAGTGAGATTTATACAATAAGAGAAAGCAATTAGGGGATAATGACATAGATTGGATTCACACTCATCAATAGCCAACAAATAAATATAGATCTAATTCATGTTTCTGTCACACACATGAATCAACAATAATTAGGTTCTTAGAAACAAACAAGTAAATAACGACAAGCATAGCCTATGCAGGAGCTGAGCTCTTAAACAACCATAGACTATCAGGATAGATTCACTAATTAATTTCTAAAACCCTAAAATTAGATCTAAATCTGATAATTGTTAGATCGAACACGAATACACCCTGTGAAGGAGCATAGCTCTTAAATAACACAGAATATGAAGGTTCAGATCTAACCCTTGATTCAGATCCAGATCTACATGTATAAAGTCCTCATCTATTGGCTATGTGATTCATGTTGAATCATATCTGTTAGCGTCATCACCCCCTAATCAAAGGGGATTAGCTAGACATAGCTAAAGAAGAAGAGAAAAGGAAACTAATTAACATGAACATAAATAAAACTAAAACTAAATAGAACAGAGGAAGAATGATTTTATTCCAAGAAGAGAACTACAGAATAAAACCCAATGTATTTTACAATGAATGAGATACAATGTATTTATAGCTGATATGACAAAGACTACTTGGAAAATTCCACAATGTGGGACAAAACCCCTTTTCCAAAATAGCACATAAATCAAATAGCTCAATGTGAACGCGTGCAACGCATGAATGAAAAGCCTTGCAAATTACATGATATGGGACAAATAACTTAGCCCAATTAGCAACTAGACCAATGTAAATGCATGCAGATGTCATGGAAAATAGGTTGCGGGCTTTAACTCCAATTGCCTTGAGAATGAATAACAACTCCAAGTGATCATTGTGGAAAAGCATTGAATCTTGTCTTTAAAATATGCAGCAGAAGGCGATTGAATAGCAACTTTTCTTCATGTCTTCAAGCTTTAATCCAGCTCTAAAATTCAACACTCTTCTTGCACAAATTCTTCAATCTTTTCAACAATTAAATGCGTTAATCCATTCATCAAAAATAATCTGTAAACCCAACTATAAATGCACAATATCAATTATTTAAAAGATAAAATAAGATAAATATGCGGATAAAATATACACATTTACGTGTATATCAAATACCCCCACACTTATCTTTTTATTCGTCCTCGAATAAACTAAACTAAGATATGTCACACTTTCGTAGGAAACGCGATTGCATTTAGCGTATGCAACGAGCCGTTAAACCCCTAGGTATCCCTAGTACGACGAGTGTTGTCTCGTGAGGGTTTTCAGCGGATACTACCCACAAAATCCAAAGCGTCTTATGTACGCGGATTAATCAAACAATATATTTAAGGTCTTTCACATTCCAAGGACTTTACTTAATTTCAATAATAACGGTTCAGTCCTAAATTGTCCATCCCATAATTGGTGCAAAAATGAATAAAAAATTTCAACCTGAATCGTAATTCCTTGATAACACTGTAATTGTCTTGAAGGTTAAGAGCGTGGTGCCAACCAAAGTTCTATACATCGACAATGTGCACCCAATCATTTATTCTTCTTCTTCTTTGTTTTTGAATAATTTTGCACCAGTGTAACTGTACTGTATTGGATGTGAGTTATGCATAGATGAAGGGAAATATTTGTAAGTTCTAAAATTGTTATAGATAAGAGGGCGAGTGTATTAGTTGAACCTCAAGTTACAAAAGATAAAGTAATATTAAGGCACATATGAACATTTTTATTTCCTTTCATCTCCTCTACTACAATCCTCGCTTCCAAGTACGGTATGATGGATGTGGATGGAATGGAAATGAATGCTTTATTGTCAAGAATGATGAATGGCTATTTTATTCTGAGAGACTCTCTCTTTATTTCATTTTTTTTCTTTTCTTTTTTTCCTTTTCCTTTTTTTTTCTTTTTTTTTCTTTCTTTTTTCTTTTGCATGATGAATGATGAATGGAGATGGAATGGAATGATACCGTACATTATTTCATTTGATTCCTCCTCTACTAAGCGAATCATAACCAACACTTCATGAAAGGAAAGTTTTATGCCTTGGTTACTCTACTTCTATAACCTTAATTCAACACACAAGTCTGGGTTGATGTTATACAAAAAGATGAAAGGAATGATAAGAAAAGTTTCGTAAGATAGATAACCCATATAAAATAAGATGCGGTATATGGTTATCCTACCTTAAAACAAATACGGAGTGGGTAGTGTAATATTGGTATAAAATGTGACGTTTCTGAACCATTGACAATAAATCAGGACAAGGTTCTTAAGTATACCAATATAAGAAAAACTTGTCGAAACATGGTTGTAATTCGACTAAAACTTGGGTTTGAATAATGTGGGGGTATCGAAGAAGATCGCTACAATGAGTCATTTCTCCTTAATTGGGCCAAGTGGATTTTAGAACTTACGATTATGAAAATTTGAGTGAGAAAAAATATATATTATGCATGAAAACGAACTCAGAAAATCCAACAAATGTAGGTGCAAAAATCATTATTATTTGATTTTTTTTTGATTAATTTTACTTGCACATTCTAACATGTATAACAAGGGTTGACACGCTTACTCCAGAACACGACTAACGTCTGCACAGTCTCAAGCTAGCATCTTAAAAAGAAACATTACGACTCAATGAATAAATAATGTTCATTCTCATCACCCAACAATTCAACTTATCAAACAAGAACCAAGGTGTTATTTATGAATTTAAGTTAATCCTTGTTCAATGAATGACCTAGTTCATAAAATTTGATTGCTGATGTAATGTAAATCCCCCCCACACTTGAGTGTGACTGTGCCCTCACAGTCGTTAATCAGACATATCTTAGTGAAAGGGAAATAAAATAAGAGGGTCCACACGAATTACCGGGTACACGTGCAGAAAATAAGCAGTCATCGAATAGATGAACCGGTCCTCAATGGACCAATGGATCAACCTCATTAAGATTGTGAGACACAGCTTAAGAAGTGAAAACCAAATCATAAAGGATTTTATATTACGTGTCAGATTTGGAAAAACAAATTTTGTTTTTTTTTAAGTTTGAGTTGCTAATTTTATAATTTTGAGCTTACAATTGATCCTAAAATTGAATTGAATTTCCGTAGCAACTAAAGAGATGTCATCGAGTTGGGGTTCAGTAAAAGTTTCAAAAACAAAATTTGATTTTTTCAGATGATGTATAAATTAAGAGACGTGTGCATCACTCTCACCCCCACACTTGTTTTGAGAAATATTGTTCGGTTTTGCTTTAATATTTGAAATTTTGTTAACTAAAGGTTCATTCGTAAACCTAAAGTTAAAACCAAACAAATGAATTTTCAATAAATTCCGAAATTGTGTCTTCTCAAAAACCGTGTTATTCCAAAAAGAGTTCATATAATGCAGAAATTTATCATTGAAAAACAAGTGATCACAGTGAGGTTCGGTTGAAACGATCAAGTCGTAAGGAGTTTCAATAGTTTCAGAAAAATCGTTATTGTGTTAAGATCACATTCAGCAATTTCGTTGTTTTCAAACTCAAGAATTTCAAAGTTTTGAAATGTTTCATTTTCAATTTCAGACCCAGCAACATTATCGTCAATCAGTTCAAGAATTTTTCGCTCATCAAAGTTGTCCTCACTCAAACAGTTGTTACTAACTTCATCGTTTCTTTCAGGTTGACAATCTAAAATTGCTAAAGTTTCAAAATTTTCAGAATCTGAGAGAGGAAGATCAAATTGAAGATTGATGTCTTTATTTTCAAGAGAATTTAAATTCAAATCAATTACAGAGATTTCAACAACTTCATTAAGATTTTCATCAATTTCAAAAGTTGTTAAGTGAAAATTTTCGATTTTAGTAAGAGTTGAATTTTCAGCAGAAACATCAGTTAGAGTTTGAATTTCAGTTTCGTAGAAATCAGAGTTTTGCATCAGAGATTTTTCAAAATTTTCATTTTCATCAACAGTCATATCATCAGAATCATCAATAATCGTTATGTATTGTTGTGACGAAGTTAATGGCTAACTATTTGTTTCAAAAGAAACATTGGCGGAAAGTTGTTTGTCACTAGATTGAGATTTGTAGTTGTTGTACAAGTTCGTAACTTCAGTTTGAAGAAGAGAAATGTGATAAACTATCCTAGTGCAACTTTGTTTGCTGTCTGTTATTCTTTGAGCTAGTTCTTCGATGTAAGTCAAACCAAGTTTCGTTAAATCCTCAAATTCATCAACATCATCAATTCCCTCAAGTAATAACTTCTCTAGATTTTGCCAAAGTTCAATAGTGTATTGAGCCAGTTGTTCAATGTTACGCATGTTCTCGATATATTTATTTTCAGAATCTTGTTTTTCATCTAAAATTCATGCCCATTCCTTGATGTCCTCGCGACAATTCCAAATGTCATGCATTAATTGATCAATTTCACTCAGGCTCTATTTTATCAAATTGGTAGACACACCAGATTTCGAAATGTTGTTTTTTAGATTCGTCGTTTCTATGTGTTCCTCACTGGTTGACCTTAAAAATTCTTCAACCTCATCTCTCAGAAATCGTTCATTATTTATTTTCCAAAACCAACATCGCCAAAAATTTAGCTTGTTCGCAACACATTTTTCATATTCGATAACCAACATTTGACATTCACTCGTATTATGAAAATCATTTTGGTTTTCAAAAATTTCGTTAAACCCCGTGTTGCAATTGTTTTGATTATCAGCACTTTGCTTAGTCATTTGTGCTAAAAGTTGACGCGCCTCAGATAAATTCTCCTCAATCGTGGAACAAAGGTTTTCATATTGGGGATCAACCATTTGATGAGATTGGTGGAAATTATTCGAAAAGTTTTCAACTTGAAATTCATTTTGGTTTGAATTGAAACCAAAATCATTTAAAGTTTGAAAAGAATTGCAATTTTGGTTGTACATGGGGCAAGCGCGCATGTACTAGAAGTAGAGAGTTTTTCGTCGAAAAATCAGTTGCAAAGTTGTGGCTCTAAAGAAGCTCCTAAAAAATATGTTAAAATTAACAACTTCGGATTATATGAATTCAAGTCTGGGCCAGGTTCGGACAGGGGTTATCAGTGTGCCACGAATCACCGTAGAAACACGACTGAAGGTTTAAGAACCTGTTTGAGTTCTAGACTCTACCGTTCCTTAGACACCTCAGAGAGTATCAATCCTAATTGTCAATTTAATAAATATTTTGTCATATGAGCTTTGGGGAATTCTCGATTCGATTTCAAAAATAAACTTTTCAATTAATCCCACGTTCGTTTTAAAATGTTAAACCACACATCAACAGGCAAAATATTCAGTTACAGAACAAACATAGAATAATAAATTACAGAAATAAATTTTTTACAAACAAGCCGCGGCACTTGCAGAAATTGTTTACACGCAATTTCTATATATTTTTCTTTGCAGCAGAGCACCTGTAGGGTTAAGAAAATTTTACAGTGATTGGCAGTCCGTCCAGTGCAATTGATTCGCGCTAGCGTGTTCACACCCCACTTGGTGTGCAATCGCTCGAACCTTGAATAGTCCGCTGCTTTTTGTTGTTGTCGCCTCCTATTAATTGCTTGACTGCGCTGCGGCACGGGTTCGGGCTAGAAGCCTGAATTTTTTTTATGACCTTTTTCAAATTACCGCTGTACCTGTTTTCGAAAAATTCCTCAAACCTTTTCTTTTTTTTAAGAGAAAGGAAACTATCAAAGAAATAGATTTTTTTTAATGGAGAAGAAAATAAGGTCAAAAGAAAACAATGACAATTTACAAGAATATCGAATGAGAAAAAGAAAACAAACTACCTCTTTTTTTTCTTGAAAGAGAAATAACAAAACAAAGGGTAAAATAAAATAACCAACACTAAAACTGTTTCAGAAACTTAAGGCCCGCAAGCAAAAAAATTATATCACTTGAAATTCGCAAGCCCAACAAGAATCAGCCCAGTCCTCAAAAGCCTAGGCAACCCTCTCAAAATCAGATAAAGCCAAAAACCAATAACACTCCCCGTTTACTTTCTTTCCTAGAATCAACTAGGGAAATCGAAATTCCCAGAATAGCTTAATAAAATCCGGAATTCCCAGATCTCGAATTTGTGGTTCTTGAAATCGAATTGGGTATTTGCAGTTTGTGGTGATTGTGCGTGGAAGGGTTGAACACGGTGATCTGACGGGTAAGACTTGCGAATCGGAGAAGGGTTTGTGGTGTTCGTAGGGTTGTTCGGGTATCGAAATAGTTCCTCTGAGTCGCGATCTGGGTTAAGCGAAGTGGAATTGGGTGTCGGGTTTGGTGATTCTGGACTTGGGGAGGGTTCCCTACTATTTCCGGCTTGGAATTGTTGCGATCTGAAGTTGGGGGGGTTTTGAAAGTATGGGATGGCTCTCGAATTTGAGGGTGAAGGCTAAGGTGAGAGGCAAGTTTGGTGAACTGCAGTAGTGTTTTATGGTAGTGGGAGGGGTTTTGTTGATGGACAGTTGCTGGAGGAAGGTCGAAGGGTTAGTCTGTGTGTTGAAGTTTAATGGGGGACTGAAAGTGCACAGGTCGACGTGGTATTTTTGTGTGATTGTCGGACTGTTTGGCACAGGGGAGAAGGAAAAGTGTTGTTGGTTCAAACTGGTAGTTGCTGGGAGGCTTGAACGGTGATGGATAGAGGGATGGGCGAACTGGGTTTTGTTGAGGAGGAAAGCAAGGTTCGGCAAGTTGTGGAAATAAATTGCTGTGAAGCTATTGGATTTGAATGAGGAGGGAGATGAGTAAATGTGTTGAGGTGTTTGTGACAAAGGGAAGCTTTGTGGCAATACAAGGAGGTGGTAGTTGTGTTCCACAGCAGTAGATGATGGTGTATGGAGGTGCTGGAAAAGGATTTTGTCAAAGTTTGATGAAGAGTGACAAGTCTATGATGTGAGAAGATGGTATATATGGTATGGCGTCAGTTATGTGAGGATGCACAGAGGGGAGATGGTATGTGATTTGAGAGGGGATGTCTGGATGATCGGAAGGCAGTGGGAAAAAATTGGTGAAGGGCTTTGTTACGTGAACTGTGGTAGATCAGCGTGGTTCAGGAGGATGTTCACGTGTGATTCTTGCTTTTTAGACAATGTGGCTTGGTGGTGAGAAGGCACTGTTGTGAATTGGTGTATGGTCTTGATGCAGATTGTTGATTGGCAAAACTGTGGGGCGTGAAGAAAGCTGAGTTTTTTTTCTTTTGGAATTTGTAAAAGTGAAGGAAGAAACAAGTCTGTAACAAAAAGAAAGAAATCATAACAGAATTGGAAGTGTTTTTTTTAGAGGATTACGGTCATCGATCTACTACCAAATCCACTAACGAGATTTTTTTTCCATCTATAAAAAGAAATAAAATAAAAATATTTTTGTGTTTTTTTTCTAATAAATAAATAAAATAAAACTATAACCCGAAGGATTTAAAAATAAAAATTATTTTGGTCCCCGGCAACGGCGCCAAAATTTGTTTGCGAACAAATTAAACAATTGTAAACAACTGTAAAATCCGTTCGGTTTTCCTAAACAACAAGGATTGTTGTAGAGGGTGTCGAACTCTAGGACCAAAAATATTTTAATTAATATATCCAATCAAGTTATTACAGGATTTTGATTGATTGAAAATACAGAAAATAACAGCAATTAAATAAAAAGTGAGATTTATATAATAAGAGAAAGCAATTAGGGGATAATGACATAGATTGGATTCACACTCATCAATAGCCAACAAATAAATATAGATCTAATTCATGTTTCTGTCACACACATGAATCAACAATAATTAGGTTCTTAGAAACAAATAAGTAAATAACGGCAAGCATAGCTTATGCAGGAGCTGAGCTCTTAAACAACCGTAGACTATCAGGATAGATTCACTAATTAATTTCTAAAACCCTAAAATTAGATATAAATCTGATAATTGTTAGATCGAACACGAATATACCCTGTGAAGGAGCATAGCTCTTAAACGACACAGAATATGAAGGTTCAGATCTAACCCTTGATTCAGATCCAGATCTACATGTATAAAGTCCTCATCTATTGGCTATGTGATTCATGTTGAATCATATCTGTTAGCGTCATCACCCCCTAATCAAAGGGGATTAGCTAGACATAGCTAAAGAAGAAGAGAAAAAGAAACTAATTAACATGAACATAAATAAAACTAAAACTAAATAGAACACAGGAAGAATGATTTTATTCCAAGAAGAGAATTACAGAATAAAACCCAATGTATTTTACAATGAATGAGATACAATGTATTTATAGCTGATATGACAAAGACTACTTGGCAAATTCCACAATGTGGGACAAAACCCCTTTTCCAAAATAGCACATAAATCAAATAGCTCAATGTGAACGCGTGCAACGCATGAATGAGAAGCCTTGCAAATTACATGATATGGGACAAATAACTTAGCCCAATTAGCAACTAGACCAATGTAAATGCATGTAGATGTCATGGAAAATAGGTTGCGGGCTTCAACTCCAATTGCCTTGAGAATGAATAAAAACTCCAAGTGATCATTGTGGAAAAACATTGAATCTTGTCTTTAAAATTTGCAGCAGAAGGCGATTGAATAGCAACTTTTCTTCATGTCTTCAAGCTTTAATCCAGCTCTAAAATTCAACACTCTTCTAGCACAATTTCTTCAATCTTTTCAACAATTAAATGCGTTAATCCATTCATCAAAAATAATCTGTAAACACAACTATAAATGCACAGTATCAATTATTTAAAAGATAAAATAAGATAAGTATGTGGATAAAATATACACATTTACGTGTATATCAGACTTCTAAGATATTGTACAACAAACATTTTCTCTAGAATAAAGACAAAAATCTCACAGCTAATAATAGGATGTGCATTGCATAAACAACATAGTGAAGGTACAAAATCTCATGTGAAAATAGGTTTGTTGTAGTGTGACTGTGTGAAGCTGTTGGGTACGTAGCATCTATTGTGGATGCTTACGGGCGGTAAATATGCAGCAAATGATGCGGATGGACAAATCGATGACATGTTGCCAACTGCAGTATGCAAAGACATGTAAGAGTAAAAAGGAAATATATTTGTTGATAGCGATACATGTAGGAAGGCTTAAAAATAATTTTATCTACAAAGCGTGTTTATTGTTAGCTTACTTGCTTTGTAAATAGCTTAATATTGTAAGTGTCTAAGAACTTGTTGTCGCTGCATTCTATTTATTTTGGCGACTACTTCCCAAAAAAAACTTGTCATATAATCAGATAAGTAGTTTTGTAATACTACGCTTAATCAGTTGATTACAAAAACAACCTATTCTCCTATGTATCATTAGCCAGATGATTGTTTTTGTAGAAATCAACGACATGCTTCTTACGTAATTGACTTTGGCAGTTTTGTATTGGCAGTCCAATGGTAGATAGAGCACAGGAAGGGAAAGCACTCCACCGGCCATATGACTACTGATTAATCCTTTTGCCCCAAATAACCATACATCTTTTCAACATTGCGTCTTGTGAAATCTAAGTCCAAACATCAAATGTTAAGGTGAACTGTAAGCATGTATGAATGTAGTGGAATAAAAGATCGTAGAAAGTCTGATTCCAAGGACGTAGGCATATTTTGTTTTGCGCACTTAGTCAACAATGTAATGTATGATGGCATATGAGTATGTATTAAGGTGCATATGCATGCAGTTTTAGTAACTCATACACGTGATGCCATATGTTCACATGTGAACGTAACTGGAAAGTAAAATATGCACATTTTACCAACAAAATGTTGCAGTATATTTTCCTCTCAATCATCATAATGTTTTTTCAGTACTATGAACATACCTTTCCGGCTGTAACGACCTGCCTTTTCGACCGTTTCAGGCCGATAATTAAACCAACTCAAACAGTTTGAAGCAACGGATTGTTATTTAGCTTACAGGGTTTAATAGAATTAGACACAGAAATCACAAAAATAAAAACTACAATATCTCACAACGGAAGCATTTTACGCAAAATATCAGAGTTTACAAAATTCATATACACAGTAGAAGAAAACTCGCAGGATGTTACAGGTCATTACACTAGCATGCTAGGTCATGTCTATGTGAGGCAGTGTGAGTTCTCATCAGTTTTAATAATACTACCTGAAATTTCTCGGTGTTAGTACGGGTAATCATTTAGTTAAAAAATAACTAAATTCGGAGCTGGCTGGCTATACGTCAGTGCTGCATGTGTGCGCGCAGTTGTAAATAAACATATGCTTATGTATACAGTTTATAAGCATAAATGGAACTTAGATTGATAGGAGAATAACCTGTCAAACATCTCAAACACAAGTGCATACAACTTGTATAATTACACTGTCTGAGAGAGGTTTTAAATGGACAACGCAAAACATAAATAATATGGAAAGCATGAGAAAAGGGTTTTGGTGGAAATTTAAAAAAAATGCTTAGTTAGTGAAACAAATAGGAATGCAGGGAAAAGACACACACCTATGACTGCGTGTTAGCATAAATAGAAGAAATAAAAAAAATGAAAATGTCAAATTAACTAAAGTACTTACACAACTATTTGACTTAGGTGAACGAAATATATTCAAGTTAAGCTCCAAACCACCATTATGAAAAGATCAGCTGCCCCTAGTTGAATGGAAACTTACAATTTTGTCAATTCAAATAGCAGTTTGACAAAAAAAATTGGTAGATTAAATCCATGTGTAAATATTAAAGTGAAGAAAAATGGTTGAATGTATTATTAGTCTTATATACGATCGAGTAGCAATGATAGAGTTTCCTAATTGTTTAGGGAGCAGATAAACATGGATTTGGTGAAAAGCAATATAGGTTGTAGAAGCAGAATGACATGTGGTTGTTTGAGACATTTAAGTTGAGTGAGTTATAGTTTTAACTTTTAAAATAGATTGACTTGTATTTAAGCAGTTCATAGAGGAATCCATGCATGTCAAGTTGTATAATTCTAATGTCATCATACTCAAACAACTTATACCATACTATTGTGAACTATGAAATTAACAGAGGAAGCAGTTGAATGATAATAGTGGATCAAGTCAAACATCGTCATGTTTATCCTAGTACTCCTATGAAATTCTACTTTATTAACAGAAATGAAATGTAATGAGCAAGAAATGTGTAACGACCCTCCTTCTCGGTCGATCCAAATCGATCGTTAAACCGACTTAAATCGAAGGCGGATACACCGACTTTGGGTGCACAACACATCAGAACAAACAACATAGGACTTTTATAAACATTATAATAATGTTACATCCGAGTATAGAATATCATAGTATAGAAAATAATATACAGCGGAAAATAAATTTACAATAAATGTAATACATTGCAGCGGAAACAAACAAACTAACACAGCGGAAGAATATTAATGCTCTGGACACAGCTTTAAGCTTCGATCCAGAATCGTGCTAAATGAAATAATCTGCAAAACCAAAACTTCTGACTGCCTATGTGGAAAATATGGGCACCCAGAGTTTAGGTAGAAACAATAAACTCCGAATCAATCATGGGACTAGTGTGAGAACTCAAAACAGTTATTAAACTTTACTTTAAAATAAGGTAAATCACGGGACCATGCCGTATGTCACGGAATGAGTTTATCCCTATGACTACAAGTGATAAACAATAACCAATAATAGACATATGGATTTACAATGCATCATACAACATGAAATTTTCCAATCTACCCATTTAGGCTTAATCCCATATATAGATTTTTTTCGAAACCCAATTCACTTTACATAAATTATTTCTTTGGACCTTATTTCCCGATTTCTTATTTCAAATCCTTTGAAATACATATCTTGCTTTATATCAAAGTATATTTCACTTCGGGATCTCAAACCAAAAACATTTGGAAATATGAATTCCAAAATATCACAATGCATACAAACAAGTATGCAACCAAATATCGACAGGTATTCATCCCTCAGACAAGGCTGTACGCGCCTCTCCAACTCGATATATATATGTGCACCTCCCAATATGGAGCAGGCTACACAGACGATGCATCTCCCATGCCCTTGGAGAAATTCCACCACCCTCACACTTTTAGTCATCCATGGTTACCCGAATCTTTAGCCGCATACCAAATCATTTCATATCCCGAAGTAGGGACAATCATTTCACAACATAATAATCACAAGTACTTTCCAAAATATAGTACTTTACATTAGCAATTCACACATATGATCAGTCACTATTAATTACATAAACTTTGAGCTCGTACGTCTCAAAGAAGGGTGCTAAGCAAAAGAATAAATTCTCCGCCACCCAACAGATATATCATCAATAGCAACTAATCGGTTATGTGATGAACTACAATGTCAAACACATAATACATTTCGAAATCATTTCGACAATATCGGGTTTAGGCCTCGAAATCCTTTCTGTTTTATAAAACATTTTTATAAAACATTTCCTGTCCAAAATCAGGGAAATATTTCTTTTCACTTAAGAAAAATATCATTTCAAAATCATTCATTAAATTGGAAATGAACTCAACAACATCGCTACACATCTCATAGTCAAATCGTGAAGTGTTTCACAAGATGTTAGAATACAAATATTTTTACCCAACCCAATGCTAAATGTAAAAGCATATTTTCTCATAAACTGGTCGAGCACAATCCAAACAATCAATCAATCATAATCAATTTCAACAACCAAGTATATTTGGTTTATACCACATCTCATGCTTTGGTAAATTTAATCACCATCCATTCACTCAAATCTAATTAAAGATTTATTAAAACTCTTCTTAGTTTTGATATTTAAAATCATTACTTAATGATTATTTATTCAACTTAGGAAATTAATCCTGTCTTTAACTGGGTTAAAGAACCAATGTTATTAAAAACACAGTTCACGATAAACCCAAACTCATCTTCCATCAAAATGGAATCTTCATGGAAATCATAACAGTACATAATCGATATAAATTTCTGTATCCAACTAATACTATAAGTGGAATAGTGGCAAGGCCTTTTAAATTCCGTAAATAGCAACGGTCTTCCTTCACAGAAGCTCATCTCGATTATTACCAAATCGAATTCCATTCAATTCCAATTTAATATTTTGAATTAGAAAACTTTACTTTGGAAAATTTCCATCAAATCTTAATAAAAAGATTTATAAATTCCAAATCATAACTTCACTGTTAATTAGGTTAAAGAACAAATGCTATTAAAATATTGTTCACGATAAACCAAAAATCCAATTTCAATTCAATTCCAATTTAATATTAATTAATTGGTAACTTCTCTAAATCTTAATTAAAAGATTTATTCCTTTCTCAACTAGGTTTAAGAACAGTGTTATTAAAAGATACCATTCACGACAAACCCAAAATCTCATTTGATATCAAATACAAGGCTCTAAATAGAAATTATTATCGGCTTATATTCAATATCAAATTCTGGAACCAACAAATATCTTATTGGGAATAACGATATACATATTCCAAATTCCTCAACAATATCCATATAATCATGAAATCCAATATCGAATGTTCCGAAGATCATTTCCATTCAAATCCATTTCAACTTATTAGTTGGAAAATTCTGGTTAGATTAAAAACCCATTTACAAATCCAATTTATTTATTTAAAAATATTGGATTATTATTCTAGTTAATAACTAGTTCATTTCGATAAAAATATATTTTTATCTTTCCGAACTTGGAATTTTTCATCCAAAATCTTTCCAAATCATTTATCATGATTTTACACAATTTTCCATATTTTTAATAATTTCATTAAGGCCTTTACAGTCGATTTCCAATAACGGCCACTGAACTGCATTTACAACGACCTTTTCCAAAACTGATTTGGACATATTTTAAAATCTAACTGTTAGATTTCAAATCTCTTATATTCATTGGAAAGCTCTTTTCGATACGAACAAACGGTTCTTGTTTTAGGAGAATCCGACGATCGGATCTCCCGTTACATCAATTTGAAGTTAATGGTTGAAATTCGCGAACGGTCACTGCGCGACGCGTTCTATTCAGGCCATTAAATATATATATATATATATATATATATATCATCGATTTCCATTTAAAAACGTATTTTGTAAATCGTTTATAAATTCGTTTTAAAAACGATTCCAACTTCCATTTTAATTTTAAATCAAAATTGAATATTCCATATATAGTTAAAAAAATTATTTTTAACCATCCAATAATTATTCCCTTACATGATAATTTTATATATCTCATATATAGGCTAAAAATAATATTTTCAGCCAACCAATATTCATTTCATATCATGACCATTTTATATATCTCATATATATGTTAAAAATTATATTTTTAGCCAACCAATATTTATTTCAATACATGACCATTTTATATAACTCATATATATGTTAAAAACCATATTTTTAGCCAACCGATATTTATTTCAATACATGACCCTTTTATATATCTCATATCTTGTTGGATCTAGATTAACCCTTGAGGGGGGGGTGAATAAGGTTTATCACAGTTTATTGCTGAGTTCAAAACTTACGGGATATTAAAATAATAAAAAAATCACATAATGCAGCAGAAATAAAAGTGTAGAAAATAAATCACACACAGATATACCCAGCTTCGACAAAAACCTGCCTCCTACTGCATTCCTAAGGTTTCTACTTGGTGATAGAATAGATCCCGCTTACAAGACTATGTAAACTCGCACTCCCTACTCCTGTACTAACCCTACGCTCAAAACCCTAGACTGATCTAATCCCCTAGATCGGATTTCCCCTGATTACGACCATGTAACCAGTAACCCTAGTTTTTACAGACTCTAGTAAACTTCCAGTTAACACCCTAACTGGTTCCCCTAGAATTTTACAGATTCTAGAAAACTGGTTCAGACGGTTTACAAAAAACAAATAAAAAACAACACAAAAATAAAATAGAATGAAACCCTAGGAGATTAAAAATAGGGTTATTCCCTTTTCAAATGAAAACATGGCCGACCCTCTTTGTTAATTAGTTGCACCCATTAAAACAAATGTCCCGATTCCTTTTGATTCTCTAGTTAGAAATGGCGGCTGATCTCTGGAAAGAAAAAAACTAGGGTTTTCTACAAATCCTTCCGATCGAAACTCGATTACTTGATTGATGAAATCCGATTCTCTGAAGCTTGAATCTCTGTGGCTTGATGCTTCAATTTGTGAGTTGCTTTCTGGCGATCAAAACCCTAAACGTATGCGAGTGATTTTCTCTTGAATTCTTTTAATTAGTTGTGTGGATTCTCGATCGAATTGTTTGTGGTTTTGATACATAGCCGATGATGAAAATGGTAGTATATGTATAGGGTAATTGAAACCCTAAATTAGTTCTCTGATTTCACTATAATGACTTGAATCTAATTTGCCGTGTTTCCTCTTTTGCTGGCTCGAATCTTCAGTTGATTTGCTCGAGTTTTAATTCACTAATTGCATGATAAATGTTGCCTTGTAATGAAAAAGAATCAGCTTTGATTTGAATTATGTGTTGCCTTGAACAATTGTGGAAATTATAAATTTATTGCCCTTTGTGTGGTAGATTCCATGATTCAATTTCTTGCCTTTTATTTCCTCGATTTAAATCTGAATTGAAACATTCCTAAAATGATATTGTGACATCAAAGATGTTCATTTCTGGAAAATATCGATTTGGCAGAATCTGTTTATTCTTGCTTTATGTTCCTTGATTGAAAATAGTTGAAATTCTGGAATAATTTAAACACTTTGCCTTACAACCAGAACACTTTGCCAATTTCTAGAAAGATTAAGATTATTGCCAATTTGTCCCTTGCATGAAATTTGCTCTGCCCTTGCTAGATTTTGTGTCTTCAGAGAATCATCAAAAAAATAAGTTTCCTTAAAAAAACTTACCAGACAATTTTGTTGTGAATTGAAAACTGGAAACTCATTAATTGTTTTGTATTGCAATCCAGAAAAAAAAACTGCTCCATATGTATATGTCTCTTGTTTTTTCTCATGATTTTCTACATGCCAAGAAGTGTTGATCACTGGTTTGATTAATCATCATGTATTGCATCCATGTACATGGCTCGACCAATTTTTACATATTAGCCTGATCAAGATACCATGTGCACACATGTATACTTCTTGACTTAAGTTCTCTGTCCATATATGTATTCTTGTACTGCTGCATATGAATGAACACCTACTTGCTTGAACACATCACCTTCATGCATGTGCACTTGAAATATCATCACTTTGCTGACCCATGCTTGAATCTGTACTGCATTGTTGTGAAACTTCCATTTTCATTGATAAGATGACTCCAATGTATTTGGGCTTAACACTAAACTTTTGAACCTTGTACATGTCACCTTGACAGATTTGCTTAATACCACTTGTACATCCACTTGTATATGAGCTATTTGCATCTTCAATTTGATGCTGACATGAAAAATATGAATTGGCTTGTACATGAGTTCGACTGGCTTGACCATGCTGCATTTCAACCATTCATATGAACCATTTAGATTGCTTGTCCATACTACACCATTATCTTGTTGTATGTTGACCTGACTTGAGTTCATTGTTGCATCATGACATACTGTCATATATATGCTACTCGACCATTTGCTTTCTGAAACATTGTGTTTCTAGTTTTTATCATGATGTGACTTGCATCCCATGTTCATGTTGCACAGACTACTTGAATATTTATTGCTCCATCACTTGAAAAGCATGTTGTATACCAAGTTGTGCATACTTGTACATGAGCTTACTCAACTTCAATGTTGTATACACTTGACCATTTGTAATTTGCTGAATCACTTGAAAACAAGAATGCCACCATTCATGTTGTGTTACACTACTCCACTGTTTTGCCAATCATTTGTGAACATGAATTATTTTGGACAGGGTTCATCACTGTGTGGTTCCATGTTGACCATATTTTGAGCTGTCTCGACCATTGTTGCTGTAGACTTTATATTGAGTTGATTTCATGTGTGCACTGAGTCGAGATGGTCCATGTGGCTACTCCTCAGTTGCACACTGGATTGGCAAGGCAGTGCACACGTGTATATATATATATACGTGTGTATATGCAGCCATCCAGACAAGATTTCCTATCCCTGTACTATACATATACAAACTGACTAGACACAGATCAGATCAAGTCATGAACAATGATGAGAAACACACTAGAAATCTAAGGCAAACAAAATTTTATAAATAAAATTTATATTCGTATGTATTCAGTATCATTTCTATTGCAGTGTACTGTGTGTGTGTTTCATCGTGACAGACAAACAGATGATGACTGGACTGACAGAGAGCTGTGAAGACAGAAGACTGAAGACAGTGAATGAAGCAGTGCCAGTAAATGTGTCTGTATATGAAAATGAAAATGTATGTATATATGACAGAGTTACTGTATGAGTGTTGTAGAGAGAATTGTACTGATATTTGTAATAAACAAATTTTGTTTGAAATAAATTGTTTTATTGTGTTCAAACAAACTTGTCTATTATATCCAGTTTATTTACAAGTACAATATTCTGGGAATGTATATGAAATGTGATGTGTTCAAATAGTTGAGTTATAAATAGTTGTACTGTTTGAATATTTGAAATAAAATATTTATATTTAAACAAAATACTGCGTACATATCGGAATGTCTGTACAGTCGTATTCTATTTAAATATAAATATTATATTCTTGTCTGTGATGTATATATAGAACAGTACAGTAACAGACACATTTAAGATAATATTTATTTGGTTGTTATCATCAAACAAAAATCATATAATTGTGTATACAACTACGTTATATACAACATGTATTTGTTAAAAATCATATTTTTAGCCAACCGATATTTATTTCAATACATGACCATTTTATATAACGTATATATAAGCTAAAAATAATATTTTAGCGAACACATATTTATTTCATTACATCGCATATATATTTTATACACCGCATATATATATTTTATACAATGCATATATATTTTATACAACGCATATATTATATATATATATATATTATTTACTCCATTTCACATCACAATCACAACACAATACAGTCCATTTAAATTGTCCATGGTCTGTGGATGAGGGAGGTGAGCTAACAGGCACCATATAAAATTTATGATGATTAAAACTGATAAAAGTCTACATTGGCAATTCTATATATTTTTATACATGAATACAATAACATGATAAAATATAATTTAGTGAGAAGAAGTTCTCACTTTGGGTTCCACTCCGCCGTTCTTTATTTGGCGATTTCAGTACTATTTTGATTTGAATTCGATTCAAATTCTAATTTGCTCTGTTTCCTTTCTAGTCAGTCCCATCATGTAGTGTTTGTTGTCATGATTTCAACGCAATTTGTTTTGTTGAATTCTGCGTTGGTTTGCAAAAGATATAACAGTTTAAACATTTGATTCATTTATGATTAATTAAAAATAAATAAACTTCTCTAATCACCTTTAGTTAATTAACCCAAGTAATTAAGGCCACATGTTTTCTCTGTTTCCCCAAAAATCCAGTCTGTTTCTTCTATAGGCTAACAGCCGAAATCCCAAACCCAACATCGAATCGTCTTCCTCCACCATGCCTCGCCACATACGCCGCCGGAACCCCATCAACCACTGGTGACTGATGCGCCTGAACCTCCACAACCCACACCAATGACGGCGTTGACTTTGGTGGCCCCTACGCCATTGAATTTGGGCGCAAACGATAACCCTCTTAGGCTCGATTTCTCCCATTACATAACACGATGACACATCACGCCCGTATGGATAGAAAGAGGTCGAGAATCTCTACACTTTTCGTTCTATAATCAGGGTTTGATTCCTTGTATATTTTGCGTGATTGAGGAAGAAAGAATTGAGTTATTGAGGCCATTAAAAGCTAGGGCCGGCGATTTCAGAATTCTAAGGTGAAAGGGTTTTTAAAAATATATATAATTTTAATATTATTTTAAATTCAAAAAAATGATATTTTTGCATACAACTCCAAACTAAACCCCACGACTGTCGTTTCTAGCCAAATACCCCCATTTCGAGTACAATAGGATATGTTTCGTAAGCCATTTCAACTATTTTGATCAGTTTTTGTAAAAATTAAAATATAGATTAATTTATATTGAATTTAAACGTACATTTTAATTTACCGGGGCCACGTACTAACTCCAAAAATTACAGAAAAATTTATCTAGCTATGTTTTGACGATACGGTCCTAACAAAACTAATTTCGTTGAAATTGGATACTATTTGAAAAATGGCTATTTTCTAGTTGATTAAATTCAAATTGAACTTTTCCAAATGCGTTTAAATTTACTACGCTCACATATAAATTCCAATAATTATGAAATTTGAAACCTAACAATAATTTGACATTCCTGATCCAACAAAAGTGGTTTTGTCGAAAACGGATGTCATTTGCAAAATGGCTATTTTTAAGGGTTGTATATTATATTAAAGTATATATAAATTCCATAGCGACTATTCTAAATTTTAAATTGGACATAACTTTCAATTTATATTATAAAATCTGAATTTTTCACATTCATTAGAAAGATATAATTAAACCGATTCAAATGTTTCTGGTTTTACTGAAATCCGATTTATTTTGAATCTTATACATTCAATAGAAATTTCAATTTACCGCGGTATTTCAGGCTCGTTTTATAATTAAAATAAATTTATACATTCTAACTTCGATTTAAATAAATTTTTAGTCATTATTATTTAAAATAATTCATTTTAAATATTCAAAATACATTAAAATAGGTAAAATAAAAATTTTAAATTGGTTCAGAAATTCCGGGTTGTTACAAAATGTAAAAAAAAAACATTATGTTGAATATGCTGTACAAGAGCATGCCTGTATTAAACTTCTCATAATAATTCAGTTTCTAAAATTCTATCAGTTATTGGGTTTTAAAATAATCTAACTTTATTTCTAATAGTAATTTTCCACTATATAAAAATCGATATAAAATATATTGTAGTTATTGTCCAGTACTTGTGTACCGCGCTTCCGTATAGCCTACATTTGGTAATGTCGTAATTCACGGTCTGGTGGAACAACAATTCTTTACTGCACAACTTTCATATGAGATTGAATCTTGTATGAAAAATGATTGAAGATAACGTAGGATCTATGGATAAAGTTCAAAGAGCATGTAATATATGTACGTGTAATATATATACTTCTATATATAAGGTATTGCTACAACGATCTTTGCTTTAAAGCAGACAATTACTTATAATATAAAAGTAATAAATCATATCACTTCGTTTTACAGTGATATGATTGTCAACTTCCAGTCAACTCGTGATAACGACGAAATCATAGCGTACAACGACGAATGTAATTAGTAGTTCAATCTGTTGCATCCTTTATGAAGAGATACAAATAAAATTCAGATGTCTGTTAATTTTAAAAATCAAGTCAGAAAGGAAATAGTGTATTTCGGGGGCATTTCAGACGTCTGAAATATATCAACCAGACGTCTGAATATTGTATTTAAAAACATTCTGTTTCAGCAAACAGATGTCTGAAATTTTCAGACCAAACGTCTGTTTTCTGTTATCAGCCTATTCCTTGCCTATTTTTCAATGAATATATATATATATATATATATATATATATATATAATATGTGTGTGTGTGTAATCATCAAGGAAGACTTTAACATTTGAATCTAGAACTAATTGACTCTTACAACATATAAATGATCTTCATTTTGTGTCCTTGAAATAGTTGTATCTCTTCATAAAGGATGCAACTCTTCGGAATTCAGATGTCTGAAAATAAAATTCAGATGTCTGTTTATTTTAAAAATCAAGTCAGAAAGGAAATAGTGTATTTCGGGGGCATTTCAGACGTCTGAAATATATCAACCAGACGTTTGAATATTGTATTTAAAAACATTCTGTTTCAACAAACAGATGTCTGAAATTTTCAGACCAGACGTCTGTTTTCTGTTATCAGCCTATTCCTTACCTATTTTTCAATGAATATATATATATATATATATATATATATATATATATATATATATATATATATATATATATATATATATATATATATATATATATATATATATAAATATGTGTGTGTGTAATCATCAAGGAAGACTTTAACATATGAATTTAGGACTAATAGACTCTTACAACATATAAATGATCTTCATTTTGTGTCCTTAAGTCAGATTGTCGAAAGTATCTTCCAGCAACATAGAATTAGTCGAATATATATGCTTTTATCCTCTTTTGTACTGTGTATCTTCGTATTGAACTTATTTCTTTTTCTCTTTTCGATACCCATGTACCTGCAAGTTAGCTTAGAGTTTCTTTGGTATAATTGTATAGTTGTTGTCATCAAAATCCAACAATAGAGTTTCTAACACAATCTTAATTTTAGGTATTGTTACCATGTAAACATTGTCTAATTGTTGGGAAAAAATGTTTCATATTTTCCATTCGAAATAAGATCTTCTAATGTGGGTCAAATGCTTTCAGATTTGAAAATTTTGGATAAACCATAAGCTATTATTTTCATTTAGAAGATGTTAGCAGTTAAGAGTAGTACTTTTTGTTAAATTAGTTGAATTTATCAAAGAAACCAAATATTGCAAAATCAATTACAGATAGCAAGTTGTCGCAACTTCAAGTACTGACAGTGCGAGGTTAAGAACATTGCCTTATGGTTGAGAAAGATTAGTTTAAGTGCATAGTATCAATATCGAAATGAAATGAGAAATTTGAGTCAATTGAAAAAATGAGACTGAAGATGTTATGCAGTGACAGGAGGAACATACGTTCATGGAAAAAAGATGTTGGTTGGACTGTATAATGAAAATAAGAGTATAGTTAGAGTAAATTATTCTAGTATGAAGAACTCCTAGATTTTTATGGTCATATTCGTACTGAACTACAGTAAGGTTGTAAGATGAAGAGAACCAGTTATGGAAAAAAATAAAGAATTTACGTAGCTGAAAGAGGTTTACACTAATATCAAAGGAGTGGTTATTATTAAGATTGATAAGACCTAAAATAAATATATATATATATAGAAATAAATAGAACTATGTACTAAATAAATCAGCTAGGTTAACACATTTTGGAGATACTATGAAAATTTAAATGAGCCAAAACCATGTGGGTAATACCATATATACATGAAAAAGTTTATACATCTAAGGTTATTCCCATATATGTAGTAAACTCCAACCGTACAAATAAATAAATAGTACTAGCAGAGTTCTTCCTCTTCGTAAAATGTATTCTTCCCTTGTAAATTAAAATGATCTGGATTTGTAATTTACGTGTACGATGGGTATGAAGATCGAGAAGGCCATGTTTACGGTGTAAAAAAGGTAGACGACTATGTATACGATTCTTGTCTCGTAGTATTTCCATACGTAGGGAGTTTACTGTTTATGTACATAAATCTCAGTATCTACCGAATTCATCTGAAACCTTTTGGACACAAATGTAAATATATTTAAGACCCCATGGAAGTAAACTATATGGAACACATACAAATGCATGTAGTAATTATGTATTCAAAACAGATTACAACAGAATATAAGCATTTGATTTCTATGCAAATCAGTATCTAAATTAGTATGACTATTCTTAATCAGGATAAGTTAGTCAATGGCACAAACTTCCAGTACAAGTTTTCTCAATGTCTTACAAAATAGCAAAACACAGTATATGAATACTGTACACGGTATAATACTGAATTGAAATAAGAATTAGTAAGCAATACCGAGATCGTCTGAGGCCTGAAACGTATCAGTTTCCTTAAGACTTTCAATCGAAGCCTCCCAGGATACAACAGACGCGAAGACTGCTCGAGATTGTAGCAATTAATGTCAAACAGACTGATTTTTTATAACGGCAGCAGTGGAAAAAGGAGAGAGCAGATGATAGGAGGAAAGGGAATAAAAACTTAATCGATTAGATCAGAATTGTGTAGTTTATATACCCTTTTCGTATCTTTTGGGAACAGACGCGTCCGTCTGTTTCCCACCCGATCCGTTATCGTTTGAATTCAAATGGTAATGGGTTGCATCTGTTTGCTCTACGCGGGTCGCACCCGTTTGTCTCCTAACGGGTCGCACCCGTTTGTTAATTCCTACCAAAAAATGCTGAGTTTTTCGGTACAAAAATATGGTTTTATTCAAGGCCCGATTTCATGTCAAAGCCCAAGCCCGAACCCGACCCGACCCGGTTCGGTTCGGTCGTACAGGCAGGCGGCGCACGCGCACGCCTGCGTGTTCATCAGATATAAGTCCTCCCTCTCGCACAAAATTACCTAACCCTAAGGGCCAATTAAGGGAATGAGAATTCTATATATGTACACAATATTAACCCATTATTTTGCTAATGTGGGACTAAATATATTTCATTCAACTCTTTAGGAGTTTCAACAATCCCCCACGTGAATGATAATATATTTTATCCCCTACACAAATTGAAATATCACTGATTACATACGGAATAATGTTTTATTTAGGATAAGTAGATATTTCACTTTGAACTTTCCATAGTTAAAACTCATCGGATATACTTGGCTAATCTATGAATTATTTCATCTTGAACCGTCAGCCATTTTTGTATAACTAGACAGTAAGTTTAACAGAACATTATTTCCCTTCTCACCCAATCTCTTGGTTGTGTTCATTTTGGTCCTGAACAATTTCTGGTTCTACGAGTGTATATAGAAAATTTAAGCCTTTAATATTCTCATAGAGCCGACCCAGCTCACACTAACATAGGTGATCGCTACCATTAAGAGTATCCTGCATATACCCCACTTGTTATTTTACAAGATATGGTCATCATTAAAAAGCATAGCTTTAACCAGTGAAACTTTTGTAGGCATGCATTTAATATTGTGCACCATAGGAATGGAGTAGGACTATGTCTGAACAAATGCATTACGTCTTGAGTTATTCAGAACTGGTTTGCCTATTGATCCTAGTCCATGGGATCTCCCGTTGCTAGGATAGGTTTCCGTATAAGATAACTCTTGTTGGTTTAGACTTTTAAATCCATTCCCCTCGATGTGCAGTCAACTTTCTCTCTTGATAACCCTTTTGTAAATGGATCCGCTAGGTTATCATTGGTTCTTACATAATCAATGGAGATAGTTCCGTTTGAGAGTAACTTCCTAACTGTGTTATGACATCAACGAATGTGTTGAGATTTGCCATTATACACAAAAATTTTCGCTCTACTTAGCGTTGCTTGATTGTCGCAGCAAATACATATGGCCGTTACAGGTTGAGGCCAAAGTGGAATATCTTCTAAGAAGTGACGAAGCCATTCTGCTTCTTCGCCTACTTTATCTAAAGCAATAAACTCAGATTCCATCGTTGATCGAGCTATGCATGTTTTCTTAGTAGATTTCCACGACACTACATCTCCTGCTAGAGTAAAAACATAACCACTTGTGGATTTTGATTCCTCTGAGTCGGCAATCCAATTTGCATCACTATATCCTTCTAATACGGCTGGATATTTTCCGTAATGCAAAGAATAATTTGTGGTATTCTTTAAGTAACCAAGCACTCTCATTAATGCTTTCCAGTGTTCCTTTCCTGGATTACTTGTATACCTGCTTAGTCGACTTACTGCATAAGCTATATTTGGTCTTGTGCAGTTCACAAGATACATTAGACAACCTATTACACGAGAGTATTCCAGTTGCATTACACTCTCATTAGTGTTTTTATGCAGTACTTCTGACGGATTAAAAGGCGTTCTTACTCCTTTAATCCCAAGATTTTGAAATCTTTCAATCACTTTGTCTACATAATGTGACTGAGATAATTCAATTCCATTAGGGGTTCTTATTATTTTGATTCCTAAAATAACATCTGCAACTCCTAAATCTTTCATATCGAAATTGTTGATCAACATTTTCTTTATTGTCTCTATAACTTTTACGTTAGAACCAAAGATTAACATATCGTCAACATATAAGCAAATCAGGACATATGACTGCCCAATTTGTTTATAATAAACACATTTATCACATTCGTTTATACGAAAACCATTTTGCATCATGACACTATCAATTTTTTCGTGCCATTGTTTTGGAGCTTGTTTGAGTCCGTATAATGATTTTTACCAATTTACAGACTTTATTTTCATTTCCATTGGATATAAAAACCTTCGGGTTGCTCCATGTAGATTTCCTCATCGAGATCTCCATTCAAGAACGCTGTTTTTACATCCATATGATGAATCTCTAGATTATAGATGGATGCAATTGCTATTAACATTCTTATTGAGGTTATTCGTGTAACGGGTGAATATGTATCAAAGTAGTCTACCCCTTCCTTTTGACGATATCCTTTGGCTACTAGTCTGGCTTTATACTTATCAATAGAGCCATCTGATTTCATTTTCTTCTTGAAAATCCATTTACAGCTAATAGGTTTTATTCCAGGTGGTATATCAACAATTTCCCATGTTTTGTTACTTAGAATTGAATCAATCTCACTTTGGATTGCTTCTTTCCAACACGAAGATTCAGAAGATGACATGGCCTCTTTAAATATTTGAGGTTCATGTTCAAGTATGTAAGTGAGGAATTCTAAGCCAAAAGACTTGGAAGTTCCGGCCCTTACACTTCTTCTTGGTTCAAATTCATCAACTTCACGATGAGTTTTATCTTCATGTGGGCTACTTGATTCTTTTCATGTCCTTTTGGGGACATTATTTCCTTCATTTCTCTTGTGTGGAAACACATCTTCAAAGAATGAAGCATCTCTTGATTCCATGATTGTATTTACATGAATATCATTTATATCAGACTTGAATACCAAAAATCTATATACACTACTATTCTGGGAAGGCCCTAGGTAGTAACAATCTACTGTTTTTGGTCCAAGTTTGACCTTTTGGGAGGCGAGATAGGAACTTTTGCCAAGCACCCCCACACTTTAAGGCATTTGAAACTTGGTAGGTGTCCTTTCCATAATTCATATGGATTTTTTCCCATTTTACTGTGAGGAACTTTATTTAATATGTGATTAGACATATTCAAGGCTTCCATCCACAAGTTTGTCGGTAGGCCAGAGGTTATGAGCATAGCATTGATCATATCTTTTAATGTTTTGTTCTTCCTCTCGGCAATGCCATTTGTTGTGGTGAATATGGTGTTGTCATTCGATGAATTATTCCATTTTCTGCACAGAATTGTTCAAACGGCGATTCATATTCTCCACCTCGATCAGATCTCAATATCTTGATCTTCTTATTAAGCTGATTTTCTACTTCAACTTTATATTTTATAAACGATGTGATTGCTTCCTCTTTACTGTTTAAAAGATATACGTAGCAATATCATGTATAATCATCAATAAATGTGATAAAATGCTTTTTCCCACCTCTTGTCGGTAAGTTTTTGAAATCACATAAGTCAGTATGAATCATTTCTAATGGTTCAGTACTTTTGTCAACAGTATGAAATAGTTTCTTAACCATTTTTGCTTCTATGCATGTCTCACATTTGTAGTTTTTATCCACTTGAAATTTAGGAATTAACTCTAAATTTGGAAGTTGTTTCATTTCTCGGAAATTATTATGTCCTAATCTATCATGCCGTAATAAAGTTTCATGCTCAACGATATATGTAACTTCCTTTTTATTCATAGCATTATTAGAATACATATTATTGCCGATTATGGCTACATTTGCCTTAAATAGGCCATCACACAAGCAACCCCTTCCTATGTAGATTCCTGCCTTGGACAGAACCATCTTGTCTGACTCGAAGACCATCTTGAATCCCTTCTTCGAAAGCACGGACCCAGAAATGAGATTCTTGCGGATATCTGGAACATGAAGGACATCAATCAATTTAATAGTCTTCCCAGAAGTAAACTTGAGGGTGACTGTTCCTTTGCCTTCAATCACGGAAACTGATGAATTGCCCCTATAGAGTTACTAATCTTGATCCAATTTGTTTTTGGTTGAAAATACAGATTTGTCAGAACATATATGCCTAGTAGCACCCGTGTCCAACCACCATTGTGCAGAATTCTGAATCAAGTTGCATTCGGACACAAATCCTGAAAAGTTTGATTCATCGATGTCCATGTTATCCACCACATTTGCTTCCGAATATTTCTGTTTCTTGTGTCTGCACTCTTTTGCTTGATGACCAGTTTTGCGACAAACCCAACAATCACCATTGAATTTCTTGGACTTCTTTTGGTTATTCTGCTTATTTTCTAGTGCCTTCCTTTTCTTGTTTTTGTTTTTGAAGTGTCCTTTCTTCTTTGACCCTTCAGCAACAAGCGCCTCTTCACTTTTAGGTTGAGTGACTCCGCGATTATCTGCCTCTATCTTTAATCTAACGATGAGGTCTTGTAAGGATATCTCCTTCTTTTTGTGCTTTAAGTAGTTGCGGTAGTCCCTCCAAGATGGTGGCAATTTTCCAGTAATCTCTTCAACCAGGAATGATTCACCAACTTTATGGCCATCTGCTTCCATTTCATGGATAATAATTGCAACTCTTGCACTTGAGAAGTCACCGACTTTGAGTCCACCATTTTATAGTCCATAAACTTGTCAACGATGAACTTTTTCAAACTCACATTCTGCGTTTTTTACTTTGTAGCCAGTGCATTCCAAAGAGCTTTTGCAGTATTTATGGGCTGGTACACTTTGTACAGGACCTTTTCTAGGCAGTTGAGAATGTAGTTTCTACATAAAAAGTCTTAATGCCTCCACGCATCAATAGAATGACCATCATGCTTATTTGCATCCTTGGTGTTTCCTGGTGTAGGCGGCACCGGTTCATCTTCTTCAAGATACTTCTGTAAACCAAGGGTGGTGAGATAGAATAGCATCTGACTATGCCATGTCAGAAAATCATCACTTTCTCCTTTGAACAAGTATGGCTTGTTCAAATAGCCAGTTTTTATTGACATTTGCTCTGCTTCCATGTCTATTTTGTCAAAACAGGGAAAGTCTTAAGAGGTAGTAATTCTGTACTCAAAACAGATTGCAACAGAGTATAAGTATTTGATTTCTATGCAAATCGGTATACTAAACTAGTCTGACTATTCTTAATCAGGATAAGTTAGTCAACGGCACAAAACTTCCAGCACAAGTTTGTCTCAATGTCTTACAAAATAACTAAACACAGTATTTGAATACTGTACACGGTATAGTACTGAATTGAAAAAAGAATCAGTAAGAAATACTGAGATCGTCTAAGGCCTGAAACGTATCAGTTTCCTTAAGACTTTCAATCGAAGCCTCCCAGGATACAACAGGCGCAAAGACTGCTCGATTTGTAGTGATTAATGTCAAACAGACTGATTTTTTATAACGGCAGCAGTGGAAAATGGAGAGAGCAGATGATAGGAGGAAAGGGAATAAAAACTTAATCGATTTATTCAGAATCATGTAGTTTATATACCCTTTTCGCATCTTTTGGGAACAGACGCGTTCGTCTGTTTCCCGCCCGATCCTTTACCATTTGAATTCGAATGGTAACGGGTTGCATCTGTTTGCTCTACGCGGGTCACACCTGTTTGTCTCCTAACGGGTCGCACCCGTTTGTTAATTCCTACCAAAAAAATTCTGAGTTTTTCGGTGCAAAAATATGGTTTTATTCAAGGCCCGATTTCATGTCAAAGCCCAAGCCCGAACCCGACCCAGTCGGTTCGGTTCGGTCGGATGGGTAGGCGGCGCACGCGCGCGCGTGTGTGTTCATTAGATATAGGTCCTCCCTCTTGCACAAAATTACCTGACCCTATGGGCCAATTAAGGGAATAAGGATTCTATATATGTACAAAATATTAACCCATTATTTTGCCAATGTAGGACTAAATATATTTCATTCAACTCTTTAGGAATTTCAACAATGCACACTTTGAGTTTCCAATTTGCTACACACACAATCATGAATGTTGTTCAAGAATTTTGGTGGTAAAAGCGGACACTACACAAATTTTAGGTAATGTATTATTTTTTACACATACGTACGTCGTAAAATACAGTGTGCGTACATCCATAACCTAAATAATTAGAGTCGATAAGATGATAGCATATTCAACTAAGTTTACCTTGGTAACTGGACATGTTGACAGATATGCAGCTATACGTTACAACCAAGGCAGGTATGTACAGTTAGGCACTCTAAGATAGCTCATAAGTTTCTCCATGAATTAAGGTAGCTGCATCCAGGCAACATTACAATTTTGAGTCAGATTTCACATACCTGGAAATTTTGAATTCTTATAACAAATGTGGGTTTGCAATCAGGAGTATCCCAAGCATAAATGGTACAGTTGGGTCATCAACGGGCATATGCCATATTTAAGATGATATTAAAAAGGTTTTTGTAAACTTCTCAACTAATCATAGTATTGGCTATCGAAACATTGATTGAAAATCACGCTTGGGTACAATACGAAAATAATAATACAGGAATAATTTTCCCGATTGGTACATTAACATGTAGTTTAGCGTATGAATACTCCCATCTATGATTGCTAACCGAATTACACACAATTAGACAAATCACAAGTATGTGTAGGTAAGTAATTTTTGATCATCCATCTTTGTGTTGGCTATTTCTATTTCAACCCATCTTTTTAGTTAGTAGCCCCCCTTAAAAAATTAAAATTTTAATGACAATTATACCCTTTAGAGATATCTTCTCATCTGCTCTGCGTACATCGTAAAACTCACATGTTTTTGAAAACATCCAAACTCTAAAACCCTAGATTTCAAATCATTGAAGAAAAATTTCAAATCACTGAAGAAAATACATACAAATTGCTGTTGCTGGTTACAGCAACAACCTAGAAGCAAAGGCATGGAAACAATATTTTCCACGCAGAGACACTACGTGGGGGAAATAGTTTCCACGCAGTGCTTCTGCGTGGAAAATATCGTTTCCACGCAGTGCATCTGCGTGGATATCATACATTCCACGTCTAGGCCTTGGATGGAACATCTTTTTTCCACGCCCCCTTACATCTTGTTGCTGTAAACAGCAACACCGAAAATCAATAATCCAAGCTTTTCCCCAATCACCAATTTTAAAATCCAAGCTTTGCCCCAATCGATAATCCAAGCCGAAGAAGATGATGCGCGCAATGACGAACGAGATGCTGCGTGTGTTGGAGAAGAGGAGCATGCTTGATTTTCGAACGGGATTAAGTTTCTGGGTATTGAGGAAATTGATTTTTGAACGAGGAGCGTGTTGGAGAAGAGGAGCGTTTTGGAGAAGAGAAGAGAAGAAGCAAATTGATTTTTGAATGTGAAGGGCAATTGAGGAAAGAGTGGGGGGCTACTAACTAAATTTCTGGGTATGCAGGGTATTTTGTTTTTTGGGGGGCTACTACTCAATTCTTTGGGTTGAAATAGAATTACCCCTTTGTGTTTCAACATAGATAATTTTAAGGGTAGAGAAGAAAATTGGAGGAGGACAACATAATTGGCGTTGGAAAGTGCTGGTGGCAAAGTATGTAAATAAAACCATATTGTACCTAACGACAAATTGAAGCCAAGCAGGAAAACTTAGACGGAAGGCAGGGTTGATAGGAAGTTATGACGCACCTATCAGAACTGGTTGAAGGGAAAGAAGTTATTTTTGGTGCAGGTAGAGGGGAAGCTGATTCAACTATCTACACAGAACGATTTAATGATTTCAAAGATGAAGGTAACAGGAGGATGAGAAGGCCATTCAGAATTTGGGAGGTATAGACGGAGCGAAAGACGATCGAGAAACATGAGGGTTAGGAACAAAGGAAAAAAGAACAAATGTAAAGGGATGTGAATAATTTTTTATTTTGGTCGTATTAGATGTGGGAGGTAAAGATGGAGAGGAAGACGATGTTGAAGAATGAGGGTAGTGAACAAAGAAGAGGGAACAATTGAAAAGGAATGTGAATAAATTTTGATGTTCACTCGTAAGGGATTATTTTGAAATGCGTTAAAAGAAACGTTGCCAAGTCAGCATTGCCATGTTCCTTTTTTCTATCATAAGTAATAGATTCTCATCAATGTAAATATAGGATTTTTTTTTAAGTGTTAAGAATGGAATGGATTGGGAATGTTCAATTTCTACTCATTTGACCCTCAAACGACCCTAACGAGGGAAAACATAGAGAACCCTACAGATTTTGTGCTATTCTTAACTAGCAAGTTAAGAACATAACTGTGATGACAATCTAGGGCCATTGAATTGCAATTCACCAGACGATGTGAATTTTAATCCATAATGTCTATTTATGCAGCTCAGTATAGGTGTTGTAGCTAGCTATAGACTAGACAGTTGCAACTCTCCCATCTTCGATTCATTTAATTCCAGCAACTTCCTCCTGCTTTCTTCCTCCTCCATTTTAGCTCCATCGAACGGAAAGTATAAAAAATGGGATGAGTACGGAATGTGTAGCGATGCAACGTTAGCTAGCCGTAGTGCGGGAAACATCTCGATAGATAAAGAAAAAGCTCATGCTCAACAAGATATCAATGCCCACAACTTCTAGTAGACGAGATCCAATTAGACGAAAGAAAGCAAGATACATATGGAATGATGTTCTAGATCCGCATATCGATAGAAATTTGGGGCCTGATATGGAATTAAGCAATTGTCAAATATTTTCCAGCAATGAAGAATGCATCAGCACATAAGTTGAAGTTCTGTAAGCGATCTAATTTTAAATTCAGCATCAGTTATATTTTATAGATTATAAATTAAAAATCCGACCCATTTATAACTAAACTCATTGTGATTGCACCTATGGCTCTTGGTCTAGTATTATATATCTATATACAACAATTCGAAGTATCGACAACCTTGACATTATTCACACACTTTTTGGGGTTATACGACTTGATGATTTCTTGAGTAGGACGTTACTTAACTACCACTGACTTATTTCAGACTTATTAATACCTTTAATAACCATAAATTTATTTAATGGCTATTATAAATATTTAAAATTTTGATAATCTATTAACTTGTGCGCCAGTCATACGTTGGTGGAAGACCATCCATACATTTCATTTTGATTCCGGAGAGTTGAGTTTGACCATTACCATGCTTATCGGATTAGCAATAAGGAGGGGTGAGACATGACCATATAATGAGCATGCAGTACGAACATTCTGATCTTTTATTTGGTAAAGTGTAACAATCTGTATTTTGAAAATAGATATTTTAATATTAATCGTTAGTTAATTGATGGTCTAAAATGTAACTTTTCACATACGACGAATCATGACTCAAAACCCCTTATAATGAGTTGAATGGTTCGTTACTTGCAAAACAAAAAAGAATTAGGACTGCCATATCTGGAGATTTGACGTTTTAATGGCTAATTAGCCTTGATACGCGCGAAAATTGTCATTTTAGGATGTAGTGTTAATTTCGATAAACCTTAAAATTTTGGAATTGTAGTGATGAGATGATACACGTAGATGAGTTTTGTTACGATTGGATTTACAATTTGGTCTTGCAAGCTCTAAATAAGTATCGATTTTAATTGTGAAATTGAATGTTTAGGAACAAAGTTAGATGCAACAGAAGTTGGAATTTGACAACGAACATATTCCATTGCATTCAGTAGGCTATTATATGTCCAGATCGCCTGTTAGCACGTGTCAATTGGAGTTCGGAACAATTTGATCCATTTTTAACCTCCAACTATAAATATGGCCATGCAAATCGAGAATAACATTATTTTATTCTCCAACCCCATTCCCACCAACATGCAACCCTAACATTCAATTATCCACATTGCCCTCACAATCCATCATCTTTCTGCCAAAACTCTAAAACGAAAATTGTTCATTTTTTTGGTACGAAGTCATTTATGGTCTACATTAGTCAATGAGATCATTTAAGTGCACAAAAATCAAGGTTGAACGAGACTCGTTCAGTTTTGGTTTTCGACTCGCATATGCAACATCGTTGATAATTTGCTCTAGCAAAAAAGGCGTAAATGTGGAGAATTTAAAAATGAAGAGATCGACACTGGTTTGAGATCAGTTGGAATTCAGAGGAGACAAAAATCAGCATTTTAATGATTTCGTTTTTTGGCTTTTCCATGAAAACAGAGGCGTTTTAAATGGCAGGCCTCTGGGTGTGGTAAAGGGTTGGAAGGTGGTCAGGTAAGTGGTAGAGTGGGAGTTAGGTGATGAACAATAGTGGCGCTTGGAGGACTTAAAGGCGGTATGTTTGGTGATAGGTTGAAACACAGTTTTACGGAGAAGAACCCACGTGACTAGCATGTGTGGACGAGTGTTGGGTTGAACTCATAGTCAAAGCATGAATGAGGGAGCTATGCATAGGCAATACGCGTGACATGGAAGATCGTGTTTGGTCAATGAGTGTTTTGTCTTAATTTATTTGTGTTTGAATTTAGAAACTTCCAACTAGCATAACTTTTGCATACAAGGTCTGTTTGGTACAGGTTTCTTCGGTTGGACTCGTATTGAGGAGCTTTACGTTTTGCCTCTTGTTTGGACTGATTTGGCTAAGCTGAGTGATATTGCCTCTCGTTGATTAACAATTTCTTGTATTGTAGATAATTGACATTTTAAAATGATTTATAAACTTGACGTATATTTTCTGTATATTTTCTAGGATAATTAAACCTAGAAAATTATAAATTAAATAATTAAAATAATAATTTAATTAGTTAAACTTAATAATACCTTTTTACCCATTGTTCGCTATTACATGTTATTTTTACATTATCAATAGATCTGAACTATTTTGATATTAAATCCACAGTAATCACTTTAGATTGGTTCTATTTATGTTATGAATGTCATTGAGGATGTTTATATTCTATTTTAGACTGGTTGCACGGTTGCTTGCTTATGTAGTTTAGTAGAAAATGTCGTTCGTAGGCGACCTAAGACTAGAAAATTCTCATTTGCTAGAGCTTGGTGTATACCAATCGAATGCACACATCTGTGTAAATAGAATGACCACACATGAGATGATGGACTCAAACAAATGAGCTAAATTCATGTAGGAGTATCAGAGTGTGAAGACCAATTTGAAAACGAAAGAGCATTAAGGCATACCCAATTTTTACATTATGGCTCTTCAACCAGTGGTTTTGGAATAATGAAAGGATATGGCGCTTCGACGTAGTTATTTCATCATTCAACGGCGGTGATTCCGTTATGGGAAGTGAGACTTCAACGATGAATACATATTCCCCGAGATGTAGAGCAGGGAACGATTAATCGAACGAGATGCTACAAGAGAGGGTTGGGGACATGTTGTTAAGCTTGACAACACGTCAGTTGTCCATGCTTGGTCCAAACTGATGGCTTCACGTCGGAAGTCATTGCAGTTCTTCCAAAGGATACACTCTTCAAGGAATAATGTGTGAAAAGGGATCAAGGACAAGTAGGGTTTTAGTGGTTACTCGTGAAAAGGAGGTAGTGGGTGTGACGTCCATTTGATACCACATTTGGTTCCTTATCTTCACACCAGAAGGTTTTTGGCATCTACTCGAGCCACGTTGGGTGCTTACCTCAGGTTGTCATGCATATCAGTACAACCTAGTTTTTGGCCTATTTAGTGGCATGGATTTGAGTATCATGGTAACGGGCGTTATTGTATATTCAATACACCAAGTTAGTGAAAGTGAGGATGGATGTGGATGTTTACTTATTCATTATGACTTTAGTATTTGGGCATCTATCACACCTTTGACATGATATTCGGCATATGGTATTATGTATCTAATGTTATGTGCTAGCTCTGTGGATGTATGGATAAGTCAGATATAATTCTTCATGCCATATATACCTTATACTATTGCACTTTTACGACATTTGGAGATCTGTTTATTGCTCAAATTAGACTATTGTTTGACTAGTGGTTTTGTATTCCCTCTTATTGCCTTAGGTACTCATCGATGATGATTATGAGAAGGCTAGGTAATAGGTGTAAACACTATTCAGAGCTACATATGTGGATTAGCTGGAGGAGATGTTTTCTCATATTTATACTTATACTAATGTTTATTCTGCTGTGTGACCCTGTGAAGCCGCGACAATGTTGATTATTTATTAAAAACATTTTGCCACTGAGTTTATTTATCTCTTGTATAAACTCTATTTGTATGTGACTATATGAACTAATATGCTCTAATTATATGGTTTATATAGTTATTACTACCTCATTTATTTTATATATGTATATTTTTATTATATTTTATCTCATATGTTGTGATAGGTATGATAGGTTGAACCAATGTTTATGTATTGTGTTCATTTCTTCCTCTTCTCTTTTGTTCCCTTCTATTCCTTTCCATTTATTTTCTTTTTTCCATTTTTTTCCTTTAATAACCATCTAACATCGATTGGATGTTTATATAATGCACTATTGGATTATATGAGCACCGTTTGTGTAGGTTGTCATCACATCTAGTATTAGAGCTAGGTTTTATTGTTTAACATAAGTGAAATCGAGAGTTAATATATATGAAAGGGTAAGTATTTGAATATATTTTGGATTTTGAAATTATATATTAATAGTATACATATAAATATTTGGTATCGGTTTTTTTACGCACGAGTGCCATTTTAATAGTTTTCTCTAGTAGTGATTGATCGTCCCAATCATTTCTTTGAGATGATCTAGCAAATCATGAAATACTCCTAATTACTCTATCTTTAGAGTCGAGCATTGGGCATCATCAAGGACGTCAAGCATCGATTCACATATTATGTTCTCAGTGGTGGTTTGATCACTGATTTGGATGTCTCGATTTCCCTAACTGGTCTTGGTAGTCAAGTGCAAGGAGTCGATCAAGTCGAGCTGTATAAGTACTTAAGTGTCTATGAGATCAATTGTTCCTTGGAATGGGATCGACTATAATGGTGCAATATTGGTTTATTTTCTTGCAAGGAGCTCTTTAACAACTTGGAGATGGGTGTTGAAGTGAGATAGGAGTTTACTCTTGGGAAACTCCAATGTTTAATCTAAATTGGTCGAGTGTTCTCCTTGATTCCCTAAATAATAATTTTCTTAAGATTAGTTCATTCTTCGCTTCGAAGAAATTAGCCTTGACTTTGTAGAAGTCAGTGTTAAATGAGAAGTTCACTTATTTGAGCATGACGATATATCTATGTCATACTATGTAGTTAAAGCCCCGCAATACTGCCGCTATAGCACATAACGCTCTTCAACCGCTACGCTATTTCAATTTAGCGTTGATGAACAGTAGATCCGTTTTTAGCCCCGCTTTTTCCTGCTACATCCAATTAATCAAGGATTTTTAGCCTCCACTTTAGCAATATTAGTATATAAAGCCTGATTTTACTAGTTCTTTTTTTAAGAAAGTTCAGTAAATTTAGGGAAAATTTCTAAATTTAAGGCACAAGTGCCTAGTATATGGTAAAAATCAATTACACTCATCAAATTTTGCATGCATAACTATGATATTCCTTGATTTTGTTACATAAGATTAATTAATATTAGTTTTTTTATATACATATAATGCGAGAAAGATGATTAATTAATTTTTTCAAATATTTGATTTTACATCAATGAACCTTTTTGTGCCTCTGCTATATCCCCGCTACACCTTTTTGCACCTCCGCCACTAAAGACAACTAAACACTTTAGCTGCACATGTGTTAGAGTATGTGTCCTAATTGGTATGCAATCGAAGTGGGCCTAGAGCTTGACTCGGAAGATGATTGATTTCATTCTTTGAGAGGATAATGGCGTGAAGAAGTTTATCAAGAAATCTCATGTTGTTCGAGCTCATACCTAGTTGAGAGTTGTCCTTTTTATATAGATCAATTGTGGAAACACATGTATCGATCGTAGTTATTGTTTCGTTGAGTGCTCCCTCGATTACAGGGAAAGGATAATGTCATCACCACTTGAGTTATACTTTCCACCATTGGTGTTCCTTATGTGTTTTGTTTTGGCGTTGATGTTTCATCTTCCACCTGATCTTGTGATTTCGTGGATGGAATGGGATTAAGGCTCGAGATAATTATTTTGCTAATTTTGATTGTGAAATGCCGTGTTGAGGGACTAATTGGGAAATATGTGTGTAATATCCTATGTTCGGTCGCTAGAGATCAATACTGTGGATGACTACAACATCTATAGCGCTTAATTTTATACCTCGAGCTGAGGGAATATTACAACATGGGTTATCTATAATTGCCGTATACATGGTTCATAAAAACTTAATTACATCAAGTTATGTTTGTTTGCTATTTTTTCTTTATTTTTTAATTAGTTTAGTATATGAGTCTAGGAGTTTACTTGTTAGAAGGATACGGGACGTCGATGGTTGTGAGTTATTGTCAGTGGTAGTGGTGGGCTAGGACATTTTTCTTTCCAATGCTAATTTTTCCTTGATTTAGTTATAGTGGGGTGATATTATGAACTTTAGTATGCGAGTCGCTTATGGTTGGAAAATAGTAGGCTGGGAAGTTGAGTTATTTAGTAGCAAGTCGTCACCTGAGCTTAAAGCTTAAGAGTACCTAGAAACATTCGATGAGGTGGCTATATTTCCACTATAATTGAGTTAAATTCCATATTGACCTGCTTTAGGCATTGAAACAGGAGTCGTGCCCTTAAGGCATGTGGTACCTATGAAGTAGAAGACTAGCAACTTTATATGGCTTGCCAAATCAGTCCAATGGAGTGAGGGTGATCTCCGTGTTCAACTTTTCGAGATGATTTAGTCAATGGAGAGTGGTTAGATAGAGTGTCGATTACAACATCTCATATGTTTCTTTGATTTTGATTGTTTGGTCATGCCGTTGGGGGTAACCAGCGAGTCAACAGTTTTTCTGATTTCTTGGGCCGTATTCCAAGATATCACTTTGAGGAGCACTTTTGCTACCTAACCATATTTTCATCTTTCCGTTGACAAAGAGAAAGTACAAGGCACAAAAGATGTTGTGTTATTGGTGTTGAGAAATTCCAGTTGATGGTCTAACTTATTAGAGTATCGCTTTAGGCTGGAAGAAGTGAGATGCTAGGGTCATGTTACCTTGATTAGGACGTCCCTACTTATCCTATGAGTTTAACAGAATTTAGAGATTGTGTAGATCCATAAGGGTTGCAGATTTGGAGCTTGATTGAGCATTGGTGAATGTATTGACATTGCTCATTTATTGTAAGAGTGAGAATTCAATAGCACCTATTCGATAGGTGTGGTGTTGAGACTGAGATGGAGGTTGTCATATCCATAGTCAACGAAAAAAATCGCATGAGAAGGAGTTCCCATCTCCCTACTTTGAGTCGCTGCGATAGAGTTCACTTTGGAGACTCTCACAGGCATTAATAATTAGGAAGGAGCTAGAGATTTTTAGTGATGTCACATCACTAGGTTTTCTTTTCTCTGAAGTGATCTCTGCCTTTGTCAATAGCGACAGTTAGAGTTCCTAGCCTCTAAGTGCAGTTGGTTGTGTTTGAGTTAGAGATGTTCTAGTTCAAGAGTGATGTCCCATTAGTGGATGTTGCACAAACTAATTACTCGTTAAACTCCAAAGCTTGGAGCAATGTGGTGCGAACTCAACCATAGTGCTCGGCTATATATATATAAGATGTTTTGTTGGTTTCCGGATTCGTCCGATAAGACGATTGAGCATTTGTATCAATAAGGATGGATGATTAGCCACTAATGCTAAATAGGAAGTGTCGACTGGTCCGCCATAACTACTCGAGGTTTAGGGGTAGATGCAGGAAAAACTGTTGATGGTTCTCGTCGATAGGTTGCCAAAGAGTTAGGGATGTAATGATAACGCTTAAGTCATATTTGATTCGATGACAAGAGATGTTGGATTTATATTCCCTATTATCAATGAGATGATAACCAAATTTATCAAGTCATATATAGATTAGATGTTCTATTCGGTGTTTTATACCAAATATAATAAATCCTGTAGGCCTGAATGTTATTTCAACGATTGTTATTATTTTCCTTATGTATGTTTAATAGTTAATGTTCTCATGCCCTTTTGTGCTCATATGATTGTTAGTCATGCATTAGATATATTTGTGTATAGTCTAATTGTTTATATACGTGACTTAGCAGTAAATGTTTGCTTTTGAGTTGTGATTTATGCCCTTAGTGCATTCTTGATGGTGTTATGCTCCAAATATATGAGACCACTTTGGGATTTTGTTTTCTTTGGTTGGTTTGAGTCATATTTGATGAGTTGTAGTTTGTCTGGATCGATATGTACAAAGAAGATGCTATGAATTTTTTTTGTGAACTAAGTCAGAGTTAGTAGAGAATTTGATTTGTTGAGTTGTTTTCTAACTACAGAGTTGTCACTTTTATTTTCCATTACTCATTTATTTGGAAAATAAGTATGCAATGTAGAAGTTTGGCTTAACCACATCAATCTCGGATTTAATCGTGATTGAACTTAGGAATGGGAACTATGGCACCATCCCAATTTCGAATTTATTTCCTTTTTTGTGATCGCTTTGAAAGGTTGTTCTTGATGGCAGTGAGTAACGATTTATCTTATAACATCGTTTATTTGAGAGTGTTGGACCGTTTTGCGTCGTCCTTAAGGATTTCGAGGATGAGATCTTCTTAAGAGGGAGAATGTAACGACCTGTATTTTGACGGTTGGATATTTAAATATTTTATTTAGATATGAATCATTAATTAATTAATGGTTCTAGAATTTGACTATTCACATACAATCGAATGAAGACTTGAAACTACTTCCATTAAGTGCGAATTGTTCTCTACGTGAAGAAATTTTTTATGAATGAGCATATTTCGAAGTTTAATATTTCAAGATAAAAATGACCTCGATACGCACGAAAATTGTCGTTTTATAGCATAGTGTTAAATATCGACAAAAGTTATATTTTTGGAATCATAATGGTAAGGTGATACACGTAGCTGAATTTCGTTGTGATTCGATTTACCATTTGGTTGTGCAAGCTCTAAGTGATGCTAATTTCAGATATGTAATTGAATGCTCAAAACATGGGTTAGGCACCACTAAGTTGGAATTCGACTTCCAGATATTTTTCATTGTGTTCGGAAGGTGTTTTTATGTCATAAATGACAATCATCATTTGTTAATCAGAGTCCAGATCAGTTTGGCCCATTTTGAAGCTCCAATTATAAATACGAGCATGCACTTCGAGAATAAATATTATTTTATTCTCAAACCCTACCTTTAGTCGCATGAAACCCTAATATTCAGTGGTCCACATTGCTCCTTTTAATCCATCGACTCTATCAAAACTCTTAATACAAAAGTTATTTGTATCGTCGATACGAAGTAATCCATAGCCTTTATTCGTCGATCGGATGATCTAAGTGCATGAAAATCAAGGTTAAACGAGGTCAGTCCAATTTTGGTTTTCCCTCGCATAGGCAACATCGTTCGAGAATTTTCTCTTGGCACCAAAAGGAAAAGTGTGGAGAATTGAAAAACAAAGAGATTGGAGCTAGTTTGATATCAATCGAAGTTCAAAGAAGAGAGAAATTTAGTTTTAATGATTTTAGTTATTTTTTCTTTATCATGCAATCCCATGTATTTCAGGTGGCCCTCTCGGCGTGGTTAGTTGTTGGAAGGCAGTTAGGTTGGGTGTGGTATGAGGGTCATATGTTGAATGGTGGTGGCTCTAAGAGGACTTAAAGGCGGTGGGTTTAGTGACAGGTTGAAACATGGTTTGGAGGAGAAGAAAGCAACGAGCATAGCACATGCGGGCGGGCGATGAGCTGAATCCATGGTCAAAACATGGACAAGGGAGTTGTGGATGGTCAACATTGGTAACGGGGCAAATTTTGGTTCATCGATGAGTGTTTTTTCTTATTTTATTTTTAGTTATAAACTTCTAATTAGCATAACATTTACATAAAGTGTCCAATTTTGGATGCAGTTTCTTCCGTTGGACTTGTATTGAAGAGCTCTACACTTTGACATTGATTTCGATAGATATAGCTAAGGCAAGTGATATTTTCTCTCATTGAACTATAATTGTTTGAATTGTAGATAACTAACACTTTAAAGTGACTTCTGAGCTTAAAATTTAATATCCAGGATAGTTGGACCAGTAAATAATAATAAAAGAATTGAATAGTTCCTTTATTAGTTTAAACCTGAATGTCACCTTTTTACACTTCGCGTACTATTTTGACATTATCACTAGAATTGAACTATTTTGGAACCAAATCCACACTAATCACTTTAGATAAGTTCTATTTATTATGGATGCCATTATAGATATTTATGTGCTATTTTAGACAGTTATATAATTATTGGTTTGTTATTTGCGTAGTATGATTGAAACCATCATTCGTGTGCGACTTAGAACTAGCAAAATATCATTAGTAGAATTTGCTGCATACCAGTCAAGTACACACATCGGTGTAAATTGATTGAAAGCACATAGAACTAATGAGCTAGATTCATGAAGAAGTATCAGAATGCAAAGAGTTATTTGAAGTCGAAGACCATTAAAGCATATCTACAGATTTGACAATAAAGCAACACTGAAGCATAGTGACTGATAAGAAGATGGAGAAATATTGGAGTTTGGTGACAGATCTAAAGACGAAGAATGGACTTGGCGACGAGCTTGGATTTCACAATGAATGTCAGAAGTTTTCAATGGATATGTATTTAACCAACTTTGGTTAAATATGTGATCAGAGTGGTCGTTATCGATTACTATGGAGTAACCAATATCAGTTACTGCAGATATTGGAAGATTTGGCCAATCTGTCGTTGATGATAATGCAGTTTCCAGAATCAAGATGTGGTGATTTCTATGTAGTGTTTTTGAAATTATGACTACTTTGACGTATTCGTCATTCGACGATGGTAAATCCATGATGGGAAGATAGACCTCAAAAATGGTTGGTTATTTCCTAAGTTGCAGAGTAGGTGATGGTGAATCAAAGGGGAAGCTACTAGAGAGTGTTAGGGACATGTGGTAGAGCTTGACAACACATCGGTCGTAAACACTTGGTCCAAACCAAAGAATTCATGTCGGAAGTCATTGAAGTATTCTCCGAGAATAGGCTCCATTGGGAATGACATATGCGAAGAGATCATGGATATGTAAGGTTTTAGTAATTACTCATGAAGAGGAGGTAATGGATGTGATGTCCATTTGGTACCATGTCGAGCTCCTTATCTTTACGTCGAAATATTTTTAACTACTCGTGTCACGTCAGGTCCTTATCTTGGATTGTACACGTCAGTACAACCTAGTTCCCGGCCTACTGAGTGGCATGGATTTGAGTATCATGGAAACTGGGTGGTATCGTGTTTCTAATGCATAGAGTGAGTGAATGTGAGGGTAGATGATGGATTCTATGAATGTTTAATTGTTTATCACTACTTAGACATCTATCACACCTTTCACATGATATTTGACATAGGGTAGCATATACCTAGTGTTATGTGCTAACTTTGTGGATGTAGGAACATGTCAGATATGATTCTCTATACCATTTTTACCTTATACTATTACGACTTTTACAGTATTTTGAGATTTGTTTATCACTCATGCTAGACTGTTGTCTGACCCAGGGTTTTGTACTCCTTCTTATTACCTAAGATACTCACCGACGAGGTTTATAAGTTGCCTAGGTAACAGGTGTAAACATTATTCATAGTTGTGCTGGTAGATTAGCAGGAGGAGACACTTTCTTATATCTATACTTGTACTATTGTTTATTCCGCTATGTGAGATTGTGGAGTCGTGACTGTGCCGACTATATATTAGAGATATTTTGCCAAAAAGTTTATTTCTCTCATTTATAAACTCAGTTTATACGTAACTGTATAAGCCAATATTCTCTTATTATATCGTTATATAGTTATTACTGTCTCTCTTATTTTATATTTATGATTTATATTATATTTTATCTAATGCACTATGAGATATATAACAGGTTCTGTGTTTATGTATTTTGTTTTTTCTTCCTCTCCTCTTTTATCCCCTTCTCTTCCATTTCATTTTTCTTCTTTCTTTCCATTTCTTTCCTTAATAACTTCTTGCATCGACTAGGTGTTTATACAGTGCATTACTGGGTTGTATGTGCATCGGTGGCATAGAGAAGTCGTCATATATAGTGCCTCATTTTGACTCACATGAGGGATTGTCTTCTAGAGTGTAGCTAAGAGTAAGTAACATAAGGGATATAACCTTGAATTGATATATCCCTACAGGGAAGAATATAATTTGGGGATTGCTCGACTTTTGATTCTCTTTATGATGGGAAACATAGTCTTTTCAAATCCATTGAACAAGTTGCTCGGTGGATATATATTACTCATCTCGGATTTGTCATTTGATTATCTAATCAGATATGGCTAGGGAAATTTTATTTTATCATATTTATATCGCTCTTTGGATCATTAGTGCATTGTTAGGATGGGATCCATGTCAATATTGATTTTTAGCAGATTTTATAATATTTGTAATATGAGTATTTTGACTTACTCGATAGCAGACTCCGCTTTACCTTTATTATTTCATCGAGTTGGAGAGAACGGGCACATGAAAAGGGATACCGATACAAGGAAGCCAGTCTCCTCGTATAAATTTTGTGGTCCACAATCAGATTGAGTTACACATTACATAGGACTGTATCATTTGGCATCCTTATAATGGTTCGCCTCACACAGCCAATAAGAGCGTAGTTCATGCTAGATTTCTATAAATTTAATGTTTTCCTTTAGTATCATCTCCTTTCGCGGGATGCTGTCACTACACTAAAAATGCCAATTAAGCAGTGCTCATAGTCGTATCTGATTTGATTTGGCAGTGCTATAGGTCGTATCAAATTGGTGTCTTTGTCAATTTGATACGGCCATTAGCCGTATCAAAGTGAGAATTTTATACGGCTAATGGCCGTATCAAATTTAAAAAGATACGACCGTTAGTTGTATCAAATTCTCAATTTGATACGGCTAATGGCCGTATCAAATTTAGAAAAAGATACGGTTAATGGCTGTATCTTTATTTAGATTTGATATGGCCATGAGTCATATCTAATTTAAAATATATATATTAAAAGAAAAACATTCTCTGTTGCGACCCAAACTCGCCCTTACGGGAAAGTCCAGATTGAGTTGAGAACAGGACATATCAGAACGCAAACAGAAGAACATTTCATTGCTATTACAACAATTACATCAGAGTACAAGAATATAACAGAGTATGAGTAAATAATATACATCCAAAAATATCAGAGTTTTAAATTACAAAGCAGCGGAAAAATAATACATAACACAATTGAAAGAAGTACACGGATATAGAGCTTTCCGAGTATAGTTCCAGCTGTAAATCCAGGATCCTGTGATTATAATATCTGCAAAACCGAAACTACTAGCTACCCGTGTGGAAAATAGGGGCACCCAGAGTTTAGGTTAAAACAATAAACTCCAGGTCAATCATGTGACTGGTGTGAGAAGTAAAACAATTATTAAATCTTTACTTTAAAAATAATGTAAATTAAGGGACCATGCCATATAACACGGAACGGGTTTTCTCCCAAGAATACTAGTGCATAAAATAGTTTATCAACAGTGCCATGCTTTTTGAAAAAAATGAAGCTATTAGAAGACTCAGGTCCCATCACACAATGCAACACAAGCCGGAGGATAGAGTTTTACCTTATAATAGCCAAACATGCTTGGTATGTTTAAAAAAAATTCATTTTGATATTACTATAGGTTTATAGTGTTAAAAAAACAACTTCAAATATAAATGTATCAATCATAGATGACATGGGTACCATATATCATGTCGCCATACTAGGTTTTACAACTAAAATCGAAAAGTCACGTATTGGAAATTGGATTTCTGTCATGAGTCGAGGCCAAGGATGTCTCCTCGCCGATTCGAGAAACTCTAGCAAATGCCCTAGGATTACACACCGCGGGGCAACCCTTGATTTTCAGGGCCGGTCCACACATACTTTAGTGGACTAATTATTCCTGAGCACACGTTTCCAGGTCCTATCGGACCTGTCCATCGGTCCCGTAGTGACCGATATATCCGAGGCGCCTCGCTATCCATCATCCACATAGGTAAAAATATAAATGTCTGGGCTCTATAACATGACACCACCCATAGCTAGAAAGAAACGTCGTGCACTTCTTGTAGTCACGATCCCATTTTTTACTCATACCAAGGTGTGAGGCTCGCGAATTAATGATATACACAAAGCTATGCTATTTATAGCCATGATTTGATCATCAACTTCAAGACTCTGCTTTCCATCAAAAGCCTTGATCATTTGGATCTCAGCATGCCACACTGACAATTCACGTCATGCGACTGATGTCTATCGATATATAACCTCTAAGCTCGTACGTCTTAGAGAAGAGTGTTAAGCATGAGAATAAATTCTCCACCACCAAACAGATATATATATTTAATAGAAATCAATCAACACAGAATAAAATCCAATGTCAGACACACTATCCATTTGCAAGTCCGTTCTAGGTCTGAACGAAACCGGAGACACCTTATTCCTCGTCCCATATGTCTAATACAAGGGAGAGGCCCTCGCATATCCGGTCGATCTCCAGGTACGTCTAGACGATCACCACTTATTACCTTGTCTTGGGTGTACAGTCCAATCAAGACATCAGTAATCATCCAAACGACGTGAAGAACTCCGATCTTTAACCACCATCTTCGTCGTCAACTTATCGTCGAATCAATTATTCAGAATGGGTATAAACCCGGCCTTTCTGAATAATTCATGTATCTTATAATCAAGTGCTATAAAAACACAGCATACGTCTCATTCCAATCCAGAATATTATTTTATTCAAATATCCTTATACTTCGGGAAAGGTTCCCATTAATTTTATCAAAGATAAATTCTTTTAAATTTATTCTTTAATCTTCTTTGGATATCAATTCTAGACCAAATTAAGGTTTATCAACTAGTCGGGATTAGCGAACCTTATCGAAGTAATCATTTGTTTAATTTCTCAATCCCAACCTATTCGTCCCATAGACCAAAACTAGTATTACTCCATATCTAACACCACGGTGTTACCGGTAAAGTTAATTACCATTTCACCTTCAAATCTAATTTAAGATTTAACTATCGCTTGAGTAAAACTGGTTTTACTCCATTCTCGATCATTTCCCAAATTTGATAATTTAAATTTTCACATTTTAATTTAATTAAAATTCATTAAAAATCCACTTAGTTTTAATCTTCCAACAATCATTAGTAATGATTATTTAACTTTGGGGAAATCAAACATGCCGCATCGACAATCTACACCATACCACTGATTTCTGCCAATATATAACCTCTGAGCCCGTGCATCTCAGAGAAGGGTGTTAAGCAAGAGAATAAATTCTCCACCACCAAACAGATATATATTTAGTAGAGATCAACAATACAGTTCGAAATACAATGACAGACATGAAATCCTGCCTTTAACTGGGTTAAAGAACCAATGTCAATTTTAACACAGTTCACGATAAACCCAAAATCACATTCCATTAATTATGGAATCTTCACGGAAAACAGATCAATATATATATAATTGATATCAATTTCCGTATCCGACTAATAATATAAATGGAATAATGACAAAGCCTTTTAAACTCCATATATATTAACAGTCTTCCTCCACAGAAGCTCACTTAGATTTTACCAAATCGAATTCCATTCCATTCCAATTTATTTTATTAAATCGGAAAACTTTACTTTGGAAAATTTCCATTAAATCTTAAGAAAAAGGTATATAAATTCCAAATCACATTCTCACTGTTAATTGGGTTAAAGAACAAGTGTTATTTAAAACACCGTTCACGGTAAACCCAAAAATCCAGTTCTTTTATTCAATCCCAATTAAATATTAATTAATTGGTAAACTTCACTAAATCTTAATTAAAAGATTTATTCTTTTCTCAACTGGGTTTAAGAACAGTGTTAGTAAAGACACCGTTCACGACAAACCCAAAATCCATTTGATATTAAATACAAGGTTCTGAATAGAAATTATATCGGCTTATATTCAATATCAAATTCTGAAACCAACAAATATCTTATTGGAAATAACGATATATATATATATATATATATATATATCTTCCAAATTTCCATAACAATTTCGTATAATCACGGAATCCAATATCAAAATATTCCGAAGATTATTTCCTTTCCAAATCCATTACAATTTGTTTGTTGGAAATTTCTGATTATATTAAAACCATTCACAAATCCAATTTATTTTATTTAAAATTATTGGATTTCAAAACTAGTTAATAACTAGTTCATTTTGATTAAAATATATTTTTATCTTTACGAACGTGGAATTTTTCATCCCAATTCTTTTCAAATCATTTATTATGATTTTATACAAATTATTTATATTTTTAATAATTTTATTAAGGCCCTTTCAGTCGATTTCCATAAACGGTCATCGAACTGCACTTACAACGACCTTTTCCAAATTTGATTTGGACATAATTCCAAATCCAACCGTTAGATTTCAAATCTCTTATATTCGTTGGAAAGCACTTTTCGATACGAACCCAGCGTTTCCAATTTTAGGAGAATCTGTCGGTCGGATCTCCCGTCATATCAATTCGAAGTTAATAGTCGAAATTCGTGAACGGTCGCGACGCGTTCTATTCAGGGCATTATGTTATATATATATATATATATATATAATATTTCATTCAAAACGTATTTTATAAATCATTTATAAATTCGTTTTAAAATGATTCCCACTTCATTTTCAATTTTTAAATCAAAATTGAATACTCTTTATCATTGTAATATTTAAATGATAATATTTTCAAAAAATCAGATTTTGAAATAGTTTCCTTTTTGATATTCATTATAAAAATGAATAAAATCGATATAAATATCATTCGCATTAAAATGGCGCAAATCTAAACAACACGGCTTCATATATTTCAATATTTTCGTGTCCATCCAAAATCGGACATCAAATTCACATTTTAATCCTTTACTGAATATTATTTTAAAATATTCGTTATTTTAAAATATTTCCTTATTTTAAAATATTTGTTCCTTTTTGAATTGGAATTGGACACAGTCAATTGCCATATAATGTTATTTATATGGATTTCTTACACACATGTATACAACAATAATGATATACAATCAACCATCATCCAGAGTGCATTACACAACTGCATAAGCATCAAATATACATAATTTACGCTTACAACAGTCTGTTAACCAATCGATTGACATACAACTAAACAATTGGGATTAATGTATGTCAAATATCATCCCAATACCCGTGTGGGGTTTCAACCAATAAATACTGAATATTATTTGTGCAGTTGGGCGATGTGTAAAATTTATCGTCCCAATCAATATGAGTTAAATGAGTATACTTAAGAAAATCGTCCAATTTGTTTATGAATATTTATATTTATTTTCATTTCAGGAGAATTTTATGTTGTTTATATATACGTTAAAAATTATATTTTTAACGATAAAATATATTTCAACAACTGAATATTTTTAATAGTTCATACATTCAATAAAAATAAAATCTTTATTGTTCTAACATTTTATTCAACACATGAATATTTTATAAATTTCATTCATACATAAAAAAATGACATTTTTAATGAATACACATTTATTTTAGAAAATTTCGACATTATAACGACGCGATATTAAAACCGGAGTAATGTCTAGCATTACCCCTCTCCTTATACTGGCTCGCGCCATACACAATAATCAACTAAACCACAATACAATCATTTCTCAACCCAATCCAATTTACAACAACAATTCAATCCATACAACCAAACAATCATGGTTTGTACAATAAAATAGTGTCGGGGCTTCTAATCCCCGTCAACATCCTAAAATATATTTAACTATAAATTAATTAGAGTGAAAAGGAGTTCTCACCAAAAAGTAAACCAATTCGTCATGATTCTTCCAATGTAGAAAATTCTTGTCACCGCGCTCGCTTTTGTCATTCCCCGCACTTAAATTCACCTCTTTGGCTCTAGAATTTGCTTACGGCCTCCAATCTTCACCAAACTTTGCCACTAGCCTAAACGCGCGATTCCGGACAACTTTTTCTTAGTGGACTTTCTTTCAAAACTGCACCAATTCACCGGAAATCATGAAAAACAGCAGCAGATCCGCGATCTTTGGACGAGTTTTCCGGACAGCTCCGCAATCCAAAATAGAACTTCTATATACCCAAATCGAAGAGAAAATCGTGCTCTACGACTTTGGCCTTGAGGAATTTCGGTCAAAAATTGACTGAACGGAAGTTATTAAAGAAAGAATGACAGGGTGTTTTGTGCAACACGCGAAATTTGTGAAAAGAGGGGTTTTGGAGGAGGGGGCCTACAGCCGGAGGGATGGCCTGAGGGGCGACGCAGGCAATGGTCAGGCCCGCTGAGGTGGTGGTGGTGCGTCGGTAAGGTCCGATGGTGGTGGTGGTGGAAATGGGTTCTAGGGTTTGCAAAATGGAGAGGAGAGAGGAGGAGAGAGGAGGTGGTGGAGGGGGTGGTGCCGGCTGGAGGAGCGGCGGGAGGAGGGAGAAGGGCGGCGGCAGCAGCCCCTTGGGGAGGGAGGCCATTTTTTGGAAAACATGAAGAAAAGAGGAAGAAGGAAATAATGAAATAGAAAAGGAGGAAAAGTGATTATATGCTAGTTTCTCGCCTATCGTTCAACTGCCGACGATCTCCAATTATCGCGGATTTCAGACACAACATAGCAGACGTGAAGACGAGTCCAACGAAACAAGTTTCGTCGAATTCCGAGTTCGTTTGACCATCCGTTAAAATTGTCAAAGATGCTTAGATATTGTTCAAAAATGCGATTTTAGCGCACCTTTTCTTCTTGCACGCTCACAAGCTAACTCCAAAAATCATGCCCTTCTGGATTTACCATTATTAGACGATACGAATCCAAAAAAATGGAATCGAATTCTGAGATCGTATCAATTATTTTCCTTTGCAAAATGAATGTCAGTTTTACCTTGAACTGTTTTAGCTCGCACGACCATACGCTAACTCCTTTCGACGTGCATTTTGGAACTCAACAATGATTTGTCATTATGAATCCAGAAAAATTTATCTTGTCAAATTCTAAGCTCATATGCAAAATTACACTTTTTAAGGGCTATGCGATGATTTTAAATATCGAATTTTCAAAATTTTCAAAACAAAGCTTATAAATCAATTTAATAATTTTACAGAGTTTATTTTAAGTCAAATAAAATATAAAAACTAATTTTAAAATTATTCTCAAATTTTATTTAGCTAAAATAATCAATTTATATTCGCATATTCATTAAAATAACATAAATCAAAATTTTAAATTGGTTCTTAAAATACCGGTTGTTACGTTGTCCTACTGGAATATCAATGATCAATACAAGCATTTATTTTAGAACATCAATGATCAATACAAATACGATTATGCATTTAACTTCATAATTGGGAATATAAAAAATACATTCCACCTCCTAACTAGGGTTGTATATCGAGCGGACCGGACATCTAAACGTTCGAACTCGGACCGGAACTTGTATCGGACGAGCTTTTGTCCGACTTGATAAGAATCAAACAAATAAGAATGCGTCCAAACCCGATTTGAGAATTTTAAAATCAGTCCGAGTTCGTTCAATAGATTTATCGGCCATGAACCGGACGTATTCGGACCTCATATCGGACTCGGACAAAATATATCAACATTTCAAAAAAACTGACCTTGCTCCAGATTTGATCCCAAAAAAATTAAAAATTAGAACAACGTTTTTAAACAGAAACTAAAATATCATCTAACAAAATATGACCACAACCACAAGGATACTGGTTCACACATACAAACAGCATTGGTCATAATAAAATGATACAGCTACAAGAGAATGATTGACCTTCAGCAAATGCACTTCATGCTACAACATGGAATAGAAGACTTAACAATAACACATCCTGTGAGCAAACTACAAGCTTCGGTTTAGAATTAATAGCACTTCAAAATTGGGCCTTAATAAAAGAACACTTTTGCATAGAGCATAAAAGTTTAAAAAATAAGCACGAGCACAAAAACAGCAACAAAATGACGCCCTTTCCCTTTATCCATACTTCCATTTTCAATATATCTGCATAACTGGAAAAAGCAGGAGCACAAGCCGTATAAGAGTTGTATTAATGTAACATGTATGTGTATCAGAGATGTTTCATTGTAACAAATATGTGCTATGTATAGTTGACCATTCTAGATAAAAACATTCCAGTGGTGCAAGAAGAGTAATTTAACATAACTGATATCTACTTATCCAGTTCAGACAGTCTCCCTTTGCAATATGCATGTGTAGTAAAATTGACTCGTTTTTACATTAGCAAAGCAACCACACAAGACCAATTCTCGTTTTGCTTTAAAATGACACGCACGTGTAACATGAGGCAACAAGGATGCGTTTCCTAGAAGAAGACTAATTGGGTACTAAGCATACTGATTCAGAAATGACATTTTTACATGTAAGCTTATTCATTTTTTAACCACAGAACGGGTTAAAATTTTGTAGCAATTAGATCAATAAAAATGGATGAACAATACAAATAATAAATAAAAGTGAGGATTTAATAGTCTCACCTCAAAAATGAAAAATCAAGCACCACCACCATCTATATTGAACTTGAGAATACTTGTCCTTAACCCACCTAATGCTTTTACGAAAAGATCACTTCACTTTTCAAAAAATCAGCATATCTATAAAAAGAAGCAACACAAGCCATTAGTGGACTAAACTCCATGTGAATTGGATTGGATCATGGATGTTTACCGGTAAATCAATACCAACTAAAGAACCAACAAACAAGATTACATCTGAAAAAAATAAATAAAAAATCATTGGTATGTATAACATTAATCAATTTTAAATCGTTATATTTATCAAATAGTGAGAATTTCTGCATTCTTCCAGTACTGTAACAGCAAACTAGGGTTGTATAATAGAAGACAAAAGCTTATTGTTTGACGAGAATTCATTTAGGAATAAACCAAAATCTTATATCCTAACTGTCATTAAAATAAAAAACTGCATTTACTGATTTATTTAAATGTAATAGTAAAATTTAAAATTACAAAAAAAACTTCGATCATTCATGCAATTATAATATAAATGGAATTTATAGTACAATAAAAGATGCAAGGAGGTTGCATTTTTCATATGATTTATTTTTCTTAAAATATTAGAAATTGGAAGAGATATACAAAGCAATAAAATTAAGGATTTAAAACATACCTTTGACTCAGCAACAACTTCATCCAGAATATTAAAAATTGATTGATTCCATATCTTCCTCTTCATGTTTAACCCGAAATACTTACATATTATAAATTGATTTTAAGCAAGAATATTGTTAACATGATTTAAAATACATTCATGGAAGGATACAAAATTCTTACCTCAAAATTTTTCAATGCATATTTTGAACGTAACCAATCTCCTGTACATGTTATAGCTTCTGCAGTTTCAGGCTTTAAAGAACTTCGGAACTAATCCAATACTCTACCTGCGACACTGAATGCAGACTCTGAGGCTACACTACTAATCGGAATAGAGAATATATCTCGAGCCATATAATATTTTATACTTTGCAGCATTTACTTTCCACCATTCCAAAACATTAAAATAGTCTTCGGATTCATCAAATTTACAGCGGGGTTCTTTCAAATATAATCTAATTCAGATCGTATAGTCTCAACCATGTCTGATTCATCAGACCATGTTTCAAATTCACTTCTACCTCTTGTTTTTCTTCTTTTAAAGTACCACTAGTTGTATTTTCTTTTCGCTGCTTAGATGTTTTATTATTTGCAGCTGAAGCATACTCAGAATATAATTCCTCCAACGAAATCATAACAAGTTTAATATTCCATTCTGATTCAAGTTTAGAGTAAATCTTAGGAAAACAAAATTCTATAAGCTTCATTTTATACCTTGGATCCAATACAGCAGCAATGGACAGTAGTAGGTTACAATCACTCCAATACTTGTCAAATTTATCTTTCATTCTATCTAACATTCCTTTCATGAAGAAGGATCCTTCATATTCTATTGATTTCTCATTTAGAATTTGCTTAATTTTCCAAATTTCAGGAAGAAACAAGTTAGAAGTCGGATAAGTTGTATCAGAAAAAACATTTGATGCTTCATTAAACACCTCCAAAATCTTACATATAGACTCGGGTCTTTTCTAATCCATTGGCGATGGCAACCAAATAAAAGGAGGATCTCTTTCTTGATACATAGAAAACACTTTTTTAAAATTTAAAGCACACTCTAACATTGCATAAGTAGAGTTCCAACGGGTAGGAACATCAAGTATCAGACGCTTAGAAATGGGCAATTCTAGTTGTTTTACGATGTCTGTAAACTTATGTAGACGTTGGGAGGCATTTTAAAATACTTCACACTTTTACGAATATTTTGGATGACTTCTTCGATCTCATTCAATCCATCTTGCACTATTAAATTCAATACATGTGCACAACATCGAACATGAAGAAAATCTACCTTTGAAATAGAGTTTTCCTTTTAAAGAAAATATTTCTCTCAAATTCCTCACGGCAACATCATTAGAAGATGCATTATCAAGTGTTATCGTCAATATTTTATTCTCTATACCGCAGTCTAAAAGGCAAGAAAAAATTGCACCAACAATAGAAAGTCCAGTGTGAGGAGGTGGTAAAGTAGAAAATTTAAAATACGCTTTTGTAGTGTCCATTCTAAGTCAAGAAAATGGCATGTCAAACACATATAGCCTATTGTTTGGGTTATAGTCCAAATATCAGAAGCTAAACTCACTCTACCAACACCTTCTAAAACTTCCTTCAAAATATTTTCTCGAATTCATGCAATTTCATACGATCATTTTTTACTGTAACTCTTGATATCTTCTCAAATTCAGGATTTAGTAGTTGACAAATTAATATAAAGAACTCATGTTCGAGCATGTTAAAAGGGTACTCATGCACAATGATCATGGTAGCAAGAACCTCTCTTATTTTGCTTTTATCAAATTTATGGACAGCTAGTTGGCCAATCAATCCGGTTTTAGAAGCCTTTTCCTTAAAGAAGTCTTTTGCCAACAATTTTTGGTGATTTTCTTTAGCATTACGAACACGACATTTACTCACATGCCTCTTGAATGTAGTTGTGCATCCGTCATTAGTTCTATTTAATTTTTGATCACAATGAATGCACTTAGCAAATAATTTAATATTACCATCTTTATCTTCTTCTTTAAGTTTCTCAAACTCTTGCCAAACTTGAGATCACTTTTTTCTGAATTTTTTTCCATCTTCTGCAGTAGTAGCATCTGTAGTAAGCCCAGCAGTAGCTCCATCATTAGCAGCAGCATTTTTTGTTGTTTTATTATCTGAATTTTCCTCTTCACCACTTGCAATGAGCTCAATTTGATTTGCGCTACCACCTATTGGTTCCTGACATTGTTCATCATTCGCCAAAATTTCCATGCCTAGAGGAAGTAAAAAAAGAAGTCATGATACATGAAGGAAAAAAAAGTAAATTATACACCCATGCTATAAGACTAAATTCACAGTACCCAAATATATACTAGAAAAATCACTTCTATATTCATAAATAGGTTAGATTTACACAAAATAATAAAAAAAAATTGCTGTTGTTCAAATCCAATATATTTGATGATGGAACAACTGTTGGAACTTATACACATAAACTTATTTTATTAAAACAAATTAATAATAGTGAAGCAGTAGTTTTTTCAAACAGATCTGATCTGTTTTCACTCAAGTGTTGATCTGTAGCAGGTTCGAAATATTTTTAATCAACTTTAAAAAACAAGCAGCAGTTCTAAAAATCATCAAAGTTAGATCAACCAAGAGAAAACTCACCGAGTGAATCTGTAGAAGCCATGAAAAGGAGCCAGATAGTAGATGAGAATCAAGATCTGAAAATCTGATGTAGAGGAGTACGAACAACGATTTCTTCTGATTTTGATAATTGTCTGAGGAATTGATGTGGAATATCAGTCCTGCTACAGATCAACACTTGAGTGAAAACAGATCAGATCTGTTTGAAAAAACTACTACTTCACTATTATTAATTTGTTTTAATAAAATAAGTTTCTGTGTATGAGTTCCAACAGTTGTTCCATCATCAAATATATTGGGTTTGAACAACAACAACATTTTATTGTTATGTGTAAATCTAACCTATTTATGAATATGGAAGTGATTTTTCTAGTATATATTTGGGTACTGTGAATTTAGCCTTATAACATGGGTGTATAATTTACTTTTATTCCTTCATGTATCATGACTTCTTTTTTTATTTCCTCTAGGCATGGAAGTTTTGGCGAATGATGAACAATGTCAGGAACCAATAGTGGTAGCGCAAATCAAATTGAGCTCATTCTAAGTGGTGAAGAGAAAAAATCAGACAATAAAACAACAAAAAATGATGCTGCTAATGATGGAGCTACTGCTGGGCTTACTACAGATGCTACTACTACAGAAGATGGAAAAAAAATTCAGAAAAAACGATCTCAAGTTTGGTAAGAGTTTGAGAAAATTAAAGAAGAAGATAAAGATGGTAATATCAAATTATTTGCTAAGTGCATTCATTGTGATCAAAAATTAAATAGAATTAATGACGGATGCACAACTACATTCAAGAGGCACCTGAATAAATGTCGTGTTCGTAATGCTAAAGAAAATCACCAAAAATTGTTAGGAAAGGACTTCTTTAAGGAAAAGGCTTCTAAAACCGAATTGATTGGCCAACTAGCTGTCCATAAATTTGATAAAAGAAAAATAAGAGAGGTTCTTGCTACCATGATCATTGTGCTTGAGTACCTTTTTAACATGCTCGAACATGAGTTCTTTATATTATTTTTTCAACTACTAAATCCTGAATTTGAGAAGATATCAAGAGTTACAGTAAAAATGATTGTATGAAATTGCATGAATCTGAGAAAATAGCTTTGAAGGAAGTTTTAAAAGGTGTTGGTAGAGTGAATTGAACTTCTGATATTTGGACTTCAAACCAAACAATAGGCTATATGTGTTTGACATGTCATTTTCTTGACTCAGAATGGACAATACAAAAGCGTATTTTAAAATCTTCTACTTTACCACCTCCTCACACTGGACTTGCTATTGCTGATGCAATTTTTTCTTGCCTTTTAGACTGGGGTATAGAGAATAAAATATCGAAGATAACACTTGATAATGCATCTTCTAATGATGTTGCCGTGAGGAATTTGAGAGAAAAATTTTCTTTAAAAGGAAACTCTATTTCAAAGGTAGATTTGTTCATGTTCGATGTTGTGCACATGTATTGAATTTAATAGTGCAAGATGGATTGAATGAGATCAAAGAAGTCATCCAAAATATTCGTGAAAGTGTGAAGTATTTTAAAATGTCTCCTCAATGTCTACATAAGTTTACAGACATCGTAAAACAACTAGAATTGCCCATTTCTAAGCGTCTGATACTTGATGTTCCTACCCGTTGGAACTCTACTTATGCAATGTTAGAGTGTGCTTTAAATTTTAAAAAAGTGTTTTCTATGTATCAAGAAAGAGATCCATCCTTTTTTTGGTTGCCATCGCCAATGGATTGAAAAAGAGCCGAGTCTATATGTAACATTTTGGAGGTGTTTAATGAAGCATCAAATGTTTTTTCTGATACAACTTATTCGACTTCTAACTTGTTTCTTCCTGAAATTTGGAAAATTAAGCAAATTCTAAATGAGAAATCAATAGAATATGAAGGATCCTTCTTCATGAAAGGAATGTTAGATAGAATGAAAGATAAATTTGACAAGTATTGGAGTGATTGTAACCTACTATTGTCCATTGCTGCTGTATTGGATCCAAGGTATAAAATGAAGCTTATAGAATTTTGTTTTCCTAAGATTTACTCTAAACTTGAATCAGAATGGAATATTAAACTTGTTATGATTTCGTTGGAGGAATTATATTCTGAGTATGCTTCAGCTGCAAATAATAAAACATCTAAGCAGCGAAAAGAAAATACAACTAGTGGTACTTTAAAAAGAAGAAAAACAAGAGGTAGAAGTGAATTTGAAACATGGTCTGATGAATCAGACATGGTTGAGACTATACTATCTGAATTAGAGTTATATTTGAAAGAACCCCGTTGTAAATTTGATGAATCCGAAGACTATTTTAATGTTTTGGAATGGTGGAAAGTAAATGCTGCAAAGTATAATATATTATCTGGTATGGCTCGAGATATACTCTCTATTCTGATTAGTAGTGTAGCCTTAGAGTCTGCATTCAGTGCCGGAGGTAGAGTATTGGATCAGTTCCGAATTTTTTTAAAGCCAAAAACTGTAGAAGCTATAATCTGTACTGAGATTGATTACGTTCAAAATATGCATTGAAAATTTTTGAGGTAAGAATTTTGTATCTTTCCATGAATGTATTTTAAATCATCTTAACGATATTCTTGCTTAAAATCAATTTATAATATGTAAATATTTCAGGTTAAACATGAAGAGGAAGATATGGAATCGATCAATTTTTAATAGTCTGGATGAAGTTGTTGCTGAGTCAAAGGTATGTTTTAAATCCTTAATTTTGTTGCTCTGTATATCTCTTCCAATTTCTAATATTTTAAGAAAAATAAATCGTATGAAAAATGCAACCTCCTTGCATCTTTTATTGTACTACAAATTTCATTTATATTATAATTGCATGAATGATATAAGGTTTTTTTTTGTAATTTTAAATTTTACTATTACATTTAAATAAATCAGTAAATGCAGTTTTTTATTTAAATGATAGTTAAGATATAAGATGTTGGTTTGTTGTTAAATGAATTCTCATCAAACAATAAGGATTTTATCTTCTGTTATACAACCCTATTTTGCTGGTACAGTACTGGAAGATTGCATAAATTCTCACTATTTGATAAATATAACGATTTAAAAATGATTAATATTAGATTTACATACCAATGAATTTTTTTTTGTGTTCAGATGTAATCTTGTTTGGTGGTTCATTAGTTGGTATTGATTTAATGTTCATTGATTTACCGGTAAACATCCATGATCCAATCCAGTTCACATGGAGTTTAGTCCACTAATGGCTTGTGCTGCTTCTTTTTACATATATGCTGATTTTTTGAAAAGTGAAGCGATCTTTTCGTAAAAGCGTTAGGTGGATTAAGGATAAGTATTCCCAGGTTCAATATGGATGGTGGTGATGCTTAATTTTTCATTTTTGAGGTCAGACTATTAAATCCTCACTTTCATTTATTATTTGTATTGTTCATCCATTTTTATTAATCTAACTACTACAAAATTGCAACCCCATTTGTGGTTAAAAAATGAATAAGCATACATGTAAAAATGTCATTTCCGAACCAGTATGCTTAGTACCCGATTAATCTTCTTCTAGGAAACGCATCTTTGTTGCCTCATGTTACACGTGCATGTCATTTTAAAGCAAAAAGAGAATTGGTCTTGTGTGGTTGCTTTGCTAATATAAAAATAAGTCAATTTTACTACACATGCATATTGCAAAAGGAGACTGTCTGGACTGGATAAGTAGATTTCAATAATGTTAAATTACTCTTCTTGCACCACTGGAATTTTTTATCTAGAATGGTCAATAATACATAGCACATATTTGTTACAATGAAACATCTCTGATACACAAACATGTTACAATAAAACATCTCTGATATACGGCTTGTGCTCATGCTTTTTCCAGGTATGCTGATATATTGAAAATGGAAGTATCGATAAAGAGAAAGGGCGTCATTTTGCTGCTGTTTTTGTGCTCATGCTTATTTTTAAAACTTTTATGCCCTGTGCAAAAGTGTTCTTTTATTAAGGCCCAATTTTGAAGTGCTCGTAATTCTAAACTGTGAAGCTTGTAATTTGCTCACAGCATGTGTTATTGTTAAGTCTTCCATTCCATGTTGTAGCATGAAGTGCATTTGCTGAAGGTCAATCATTCTCTTGTAGTTGTATCATTTTATTATGACTAATGCTGTTTCTATGTGTGAACCAGTATCCTTGTTGTTGTGGTCATATTTTGTTAGATGATATTTTAGTTTCTGTTTAAAAACGTTGTTCTAATTTTTTATTTTTTTGGGGATCAAATCTGAAGCAAGGTCTGTTTTATGAAGTGTTGATATATTTTGTCCAAGTCCGATATGAGGTCCGAATACGTCCTGTTCATGACCGATAAATCTATTGAACCGAACTCGGACTGATTTTAAAATTCTCGGATCGGGTTTGGACAGATTCTTATTTGTTCGATTCTTATCAAGTCGGACAAAAGCTCGTCCGATACAAGTTTCGGTCCGAGTTCGAACGTCTAGATGTCCGCTCCGGTCCGCTCTGCTCGATATACAGCCCTAGTTGCAATCACCAAGTCAGTAAGATGTTGTCAAACTTTTATAAACTAACATGAAGTAAATGGTATGACATACTTTACTTAAATATTTGTAAACATGGCATTAAAATTTTGTCCAATAGTCATTTCTCTATTCTTAAAAATGCCCCCAGCAGTTCATGTTGATGTGGAAGTTCTATTTGTTCGATGTCCAATGGATTCACTGCTTTGCATTAACTTTTGAGTTCGAACCCTAAATCGAATCCTCAGATCGATTTAGTATCGACTCAGATCGATTTGAGTTTTTAACCCTAAATCGAAGTCTCGATTTGAGTTCGAACCCTAAAATCGAACCCTCAGATCGACATCGAGACTTCGAATAGTAAATTTTAGGGTTCCAAATCGACATCGAGACTTCGATTTAGGGTTCCGATTTTAGGATTTTAGTTTCAGTCGACGTTTGGCAAGTCGACGTTTCATGTCGATGCTCCAACACCGTCTAGCCGACTAGTCGAACGCCGTAATAACAGTGTGCAATAGTTGCATTTTTTTTTGCTTCTTGTAACTAGGAATATATACCGGAGAGAACGGTACATTTTATAGTTCAGTCTGAAGCAGTAAGTTGTTTGGTATGCGTTCGTATGAGTCTCGTTCAGGATATGAATTAGAACAATTAGTAAGAAGTTGTGCCTACAAGCTTCTAGACATAAACTTAGGTGTATATGTTAGTTACAACCTTTTTCTTTACATAATGAAATGCATGAGTATGTGGCATATGCTCACATAAAAAATAACTATAAGGACATTACCTGTCTTTAAGGATGGTAGCCACAATGCATGCACCATGAATTGGAGGGTTGGAATACATTGGCATGATCACAAGCTTTAGCTCACTTTCAACTCTACCTACCACAATGCATTCACACTCGTCTTTAAGCATTTGTTGTAAAATTAATGCTAAATACAAATGATAAATACAGTACTTAAAAAAATTGAAGGATGACATCCAAATGAACGATGAGCCGTTAAAAATTGTGGAAAATATGTACACGATTAGCACGTGACTTTGGACAACAACTGGAAATAACAATACACACACATGTATGTGTGTGTGTACACACACACACATATATATACACACACACACATATATATATATATATACACACACACACACATATAAAATTTGTCATTGAACTCCCAAGAATTCCAAAGCATAATACAATAAAGTGCTCTTGTAATAATTGGAAATTAAAATATAAACTAATAAAAGGGTAAACTGAATAACATGCAACTAAACATGATGAAAATATATGTCTGCGAACTTCATGCCAAAATTATCTAATTATATATAATTATTTCACTTTTAGTCTAGTAATCTTTCACATTAATAATATGAAAAGAATGGATAGTAATTAATATAGACTTGGTTACCAAATAAGAAATTAAGCATCACTTATAATTATGTTAGAAGTAGTGCAAATACCTTAGTTGTTGAATGATTGGGAAGAGCAAGCTCTTCCCAAGAAAGCAGCCATCATTGACGCTAATTTATATGCCATAGCTTACCAAAGTCTACCAAAAAGAATCCATTACCGACCCTGCTGTTTTTTCCAAACAAGAAACCATCCACTATAATGCAACTGCAAGTGTCCATTCAATAGATCACTACACCAGAAAATCAAATTCGAAATAAAGATTCAAGTCAATTTTGAAATCCAAATCGATTTCGATTTCGACATCCAAATTCGGCGGTAAAAAAAATGACCCCTAAAATCAAATGTATTTAAAATGGATAATGGCTGAAAAGAGAGATTTGTTACCTGAGGGAAGTAAGGGAAGCGAGCGAGGCAATCAAAATCCACGAAGGAAGAATATAAGTTTGTGGATTTAGGGATGGTATAATATTAGGGATTGCGGGAAATGAAAAATAGCTGGGGAGTAAAAATATGATGCAGATTTTAGTTATTGAGGGATTTTAGTTGTTGCATGAAAGCAAAATTTTGATACGGCTCAAAACTTCATCAAATGAACTTATCCGCGAACGTTGAAGATGTAGGGTTAGATTTTAATTGTTGAATATGGTGCGGATCGCAACCTGGTGTGCCAAATGAATTTGATATGGCTATGAGCACTATCAAATTTGATACGGCTTTAAGCCGTACCAAATATCCGCATCCCGGTATGTCAAATTTGTTGTTTTGGTGTAGTGTGTTATCGATTCCTCGATGAGCATAACTGGAGGAAGATCTTAGATGGTGAATTTTCTTCTAATGATCCACTTCTAGATGCATCTCATTGGAAGGTGTACAATAGTGCCACCTTATAGGAAGCTTGGGAACATGACTGGTGGTTGGCTAATTACTTCATTGTTACCGGTATGGACTATGCATCGTTTTGACATCGATTTAGCCTTCATATGAAAGGTTGTACTTAGTAAATATAAAATAATATTAGGGATACTTATCCTAAGTTGTCATATGATATGTTTTATACTTGATTTTTATGGATTTAATAACTAATATTATATACTAGCATTTTTTGCATGATTGATATTCTTGCTTAATTGTCCTTACTTATTTTCGAGGAAGAAATTCTTTAAATAAGAATGTAATATCCTAAATTTTTAGTATAACATGCTTAGGGAAATTTAATTGGATAAATTAAATAAGAAATGGCATGGCTGCATTACAAGATGTAATTTGGTAAATAATAGTTTGGCATAAAATAATAAACACCTAAGATTGCTCGAATTATAATATAAGAGATGACTAATGGGAGGAGCAAAATAGGAATATATCCACCTTAGTACACATTCACACTCGTCATTATTCCCAATAGGAGTAGATCCACCTTAATATCCATTCACATTCATCATCTTTCTCTCATTCTTATTTTCTGGGAACAATCAAACCAAAGTGGAGGTTGGCCATTAAAATTTTAGGAAAGAGGAGATCAAATGAAGAAGTCAAAAGAAATAGCTTATATCAGATCTCAACTCTATCATCCAGTCTAAGGAGAACAATATTTTAAACCATCCATTTTGTCATGATTTGATTCGGCAATGGAAGTACCAAAATTACATATGTTTATTTTGTTGTGTTTTTGAATTTTAATCTTTATTTGATATAATAATGATTTATGGAAATTATATTAAGTTAATTTAAGTATAATTTGGATAGAAACCTAAGATTTAAGTTTCTTAATGCTTTGAAATTTTTGTATGTCCTGCTTAACATAAATTTGGTGATAGGTTAAGTTTTTATAATTTGTAGGCCATTATGAATATTTGAATTTCCTAAGGTGGAAAATTAGATAATTTGCGGTTTTAATTATCTAAAATAATTAAATTATTGTTTGGATCTAATATTGTTATGTGATGAAGGCAAGGTTATCTTCGTATTTCTATGATTTTTTGGGGATTTCCTGTAACTAAAAATAAATTACTATGATGTTATTTTCTTTGAAAATCTCATTGAATAATAATCGATTAAGAATATTAATTTGAAAATAACCTTGGGAAAGAAGGAAAAATTCACATGATTTGTAAAAAAAAGTACAAATTTTGAATTCCACCTATATGAATTTGACATATATAATGGGAGTTAGTAAAAAGGAAGAACTTATAATAGTGAGAACTAATACTTTTAGTTAATTGCTTGTTTTCCATGGGCAATATAGAGTAACCCCTCAACTGTGTTATCTTTACTTGTATCAACATCGCTTGAATAAAAACGTAGTTTCAACTCAATTGGTATGTAGTGGTTCGGCTATACGGCAAAGGGCGACACGGAGTAGGAAGACTCACATCTCCTCTGTGCCACTAAATGTAATGAAGCTCACTCCAAAATGTACCAACGTAGTAAACCTAAGGCATATCTCCTCTATTTTCAACCTTCATTTTAAAGAAATAGAAATGCGCAATATCATATAGTTGTTCCTACCTTCGTATTATTTTATAAAGTGTTTTAAACCGTTGAACCCTAAAAAGCGAATGCATTTACATGTCATATTGTTTTACGGTCAATATCCTGTATTCTTCTGCTATAAACATCAGGTGAAGCCACCTTTTTGTGTTTCCTCCAAGGCGAAGAAATTGTGACTAAGCAGTGTTTTGTTTTAAGAAGTAAATCTTTGAAAGTGTTATGCCTATAATTCGAGGGTCATCTCAAGTTAGAGCAACACAAGTACCATTCTAAGCTAGTGTGATCTGAGTTATTGGTGAATCTTCATTTCTTTACTATTTTGACTATTTACGAAAAGCGACATGAGTGTCACTTTTGTTTAATGTTATGTTAGCTTATCGTACGTTTTGTGTATTAATCTTATTGGGGATATAAACGTTTCATTGTTATTTTATGGTTGCACAGCATTGACTCTAAATTTGAGGACATCTAGGGGTATTAGATTGATATATTTAAATTTGAAAAAGGGAATAAATTAATTGAGGATGCCAATAGTTATAGCTAAGTTCTTGGGTAAAACAAAAAATTATAAACTTTGATGAATCTATGATGGGTTTATAGGTATATTATAGCCCACATGATGTCGGAGGTAGATGGTCCCCAATTGGTGAGGTTTGAGTTCATAGTCATCCCAGGAGAACTATAAAATATCTGATGGAAATTCTACATCAATTTGAATTGGTAGAAATGAATAAACCATAGGGGACGGGTAATCTAGATGGTAGGAGATAGGTAATCCTTATGCTAAACTATAGGGGATGGGTAATTTTACGGTTATAAGGCAGATAATTAGATAATGGGTATGGGTAATCCACTATATTTTGCACACATGTATATGATTTTTATTTATTATTCCTAACAATTTTAAGTGCACGAGCACAAGTTATGGTTAATATGGATATAAGATACAAGTAAAGGTAAATTCTACCAACTGAGAGGCATGGTCTCACTATTTATTTCTTTTGAGTATGTGATGGAAAGTTATTATTCACATCAAACTTTATATCTAACTCAAAAAAATTTAATTTCCCACAAAACTCTCGAGTGCTCATTTCAGTAGATCGAGAGAATAGATAACAAGTTCCTCTATCGATGAAAAAGCTATAGTGAAGATGTGTAGGAGGAAGATAGCTATTTAGGAGTTTCTTTTCCAATGCATTTTCTTTCGTATATAAATTAAGCTGTATTATTGCCTAGTATTTAAACCTTAGTCATCCAAAAGGGTATATATATGTCGTTATTGTAATATTTTGTAACGAACTAGGATTTTCGATCTAGAAAATCGACACAAAAATCATGTCAATTATTCAAGCATCGAACATACCGGATCATTAATAGAAAGAAGTAAGAGGGTGAGAAATAGAAAGAAAGAAAGTTAGAGTAGAAGAAGAACTTAAATACAACATCAGAGTAAACACAAATCTCACAGCGGAACATATAAATATATTGTATAACATAACTTTGAAATAAAACCAGCATCTGTATACAATACAATTTCGGAGTACAACACTTACAACACAGCAGAAATAAACAATAACTATATAATCCTAAAGCCTCCTACTCCAAGCTCTTTAAGTATATCAGTAAAATCCCAACTACTTGACTGCTCGTACAAATTTGGGCATCCAAGAGTTTAGGGTAAAACAAAACAAAATAAACTCTAGGTCAGTCAAGGGACTGGTGTGAGTAAACTCCAACCACTTGGTTTAACTTTTAAAATTCTTCTAAAAAAAAGGATAATCGTAAGACCGACCCGCACATAAACATGGATGGTTTTTACCTTACGATAGACCAAAATATTTTTTTACAATCAATACTCTTCTGATATTTTAATAATGTCTAAATCAAATAAATAGCAATCTAGCGGAACGCTTTCATCTCATGTTCCATATAAATAATATGTAATCAAAAACCACGGGCTCTTATTAGGTAATGGATTCCAACTGGAAAGGTATGGGACCACCTTCCGACAGTGTGTCTCTAGAGAGGAATGCACCGGGTTCAACAAGAACATCTTGCAATCCAAGCTAAACATGACCCGTCACTCATTTCGCTTGAGTGTACCGAATGTATTATCACCAATGGTTGGGATCAGCAACCGTCTCCCGAAAGGGAAAGCATCGACATAGTTTAAAGAAGCAAATAGATTTTCTCTAGATTAGGTGACAATACACCCTAATTGGGAGCTACCCACTTTACCATGCGATCTACCCGATTTTATACCATTTCCTACTTGTGAGACTTGGGGTCATAACATATCTTTTTGACAGATCACACCTTTATTTACTTTGAATGCCACATCGTCATATCCGCCAAATCACCAATTAATTTCTCCCAAAATGCCACGGGTATACAACTAAGAGAGACAAATTTATCCACCACCAAACGTAAATACGTTTGAAGAGATCAACTTACACAATCTGAAACACCCCACCTCCGTTAGGGTCACTCTCAAAGGGAATGCCCTAATTTTGGTGGAGGTTTATAAGTATAAGTCACAGATACACAAGACAGATATAATTACACATATTTTTGAACGGCGGAAAACAACATCAACTTTTATTTCATCAAAATACGTGTTACACAAACCATGCCATAAATGTCTTACAATACTTCCAAAAACATTACATTTTCATAACTGTCTTGATTTCATAACTTAAAGAAGCATAAAAACATAAGTAAACTGCATAAGTCCCCATAGTTGCTATCCAAAGCCATAGTCCAAAACGATAGAGATCCAAGCAAAACATTCTTTCTCTTCAAGCTGGATGTGAAAACTGGTCAAGCTGTTGTATTCCCTCCCTGTGGACCTGGGGGGGAACGAAAGAAAAGTAGAGTCAGACATAAAGCCTGAGTAAGTCTAGGACTGTTCAGTCTATGAATAAAGAAATAAGCATGATAAGTACAAACTGGAAAATGGGAAAGCACTATAAGCTAAGTTAAGTTGTCTAGAGTCGAATATACTATCGTACCCGATATTAATCTCTGCACCCCTATAAACTAGTTCCCAACAGGCACCCCATAATCAGGGTGAAGTGATCCATTTCTAATGATCGGCTCCTACTCGCATAGTTACATGTGTCTTACGACCCCTGATGTTGTAGTTACCTATGCTGGTCCCACCATGGAGTGTATCAAGTCCCATGGTGGCGGCCCGACACAATTCTAGAATGCACGGGTACACTACTGGTGCCCAGTGCCTAATTTTTCTGCGCCGGAGTGTGTGCACGCCCGCACCCCGTTAGAACCTACACTGCTGCACCACCGCCGTCGATTTGACCTCTTACAGTCAGCCCAGTAATCGTGCTCCACCCTGCCTAGTTCAGGGTATCCTGATACACCTTGTAGGGTTACTGCTGAAAAGGGTCCCCCGCTACTAGGTTTTCTATTTCTAGCCAACATGCTAAGTTGGTTAAGTGTTTTGTAAACCTAACCCCCAATCAGTCTGTATAGTTTAGCATGTTCAATTTGATAAGTATTAATTCAATTTACTTAATCCTATCAATCCCGACTCAGCCTTAATTGTCTTATTAAAGCCTCGACCTCTCACATTAGACAGGTATTGTTGTGACTGCCTGTTGCCGGTTGGTTCCGGGCAGTCTTACGTCACAACTCAGTCTAACCTCGGGTCTTTATTGGGCTCAATGTTTAATAACCCACATTGGATAGGTATTGTTGTGACTACTGGACAGTCGGGCGGTTCCGGGCAGGTTTACGTCACAACTCAATCCAACCTCGGGTTAAACACATTGTATTTTCTAAGTTTACATATTTTGTCTCTTTTCTTTTTATATGTAAATATTTGCAGCCCATTATTCAAATTCATCTTTATTGGGTAAAATTAATTTATACCCCTTAAATGTTCTCAAGGTCATTGGCATGCGTCAGACATGCCAACACATATGTTTTATATTTTTTTTTTACCCAACGTCATTACCCCCGTTTTATACGTTCGCTATAATATAACATATGTTGGGTTTAACATTTAAGCCCAACTTAGCCACATGAAAAAGGGGAGGCTTAGAACATGGTGTTTATATATTCTAAGTAACATCAAAAGGGGTGTGTGAACGCATGAACTTGCAACATAACGATCTAATTAACATAAATTAGGCACTTGTGAACTTGCATTGTAATAGCATATAATCTTGACATGAAACATACCTAAACATGAATCATGGTTTTAATCTAGTCATGTAAATTTGCATTTAAATTGTGAACCTAACTTAAATTATGTGTCACATATATTATCACATGATTTTGATAACAACATAGGCCTAAAACATATTTTCAATTAGGCATAACACCAAACGTAATCTAGTCATGTTTATAGAGTCAACACAAGTTCACAAAGATGCTTACTTTTGTCACTAATACAAAAGTATGTCTTTTTCCACTAGAATCATAATTCCTATTTCAACATAAATTCATATAAATCATAATACCCAAATGGATCCAACTACACTAAATATGATCATAAAATATACATAGAAGGGTCTAAAATTATGTTGGCATAATAGTGAATCACATACTTGCATGAATCTCAACTTTGTTGTAATAAACTACCTCAAACATATAGTCGTTAACTTTCAACATGAATCATATACTTGCAAATATCCAATAGGTCTAATATCATTATGCCACAACATCCCAAATTTATTCATAATTAGAATCATAGCAACATACAATTATGAGTTATCATCACCACAAATTAAGTACAATTCCATTTCTCATTTCACACAAATAAAAACTCAATTATTCATTCATATCGGAATAGCACTCTGCTTACAACGTATGACGAATCTTCAATTCAGGATTCTGAATTCTGAATTTGGAGATGCTATCCTTGTTGTAGGCGTTGTTTTGATTTAGTTTTCGTTGCTTTTAGCCCTTAAATCGACTCCTAATCGTCTCTCAATTTTGACGGCTGCTCCTAGTCTTTCTTCAGCAGCATGACGGTCTCATTCTCATTTTTATTTGTGTGAATTAGGTGGAGTCTTAGGTCCTTTTTATAGAGTTTGTGAACTGATGAGAACCGTCGATGGATCTCATATTAATATTAGTCGTTCGTTTGATTGAGAGACCAGTCAGGAGCTGACACCTAGCCCTAGTGACAAGACAAGGCTCAGAAATTCGGCCAAGCACAGACCAGGCCAGCCAGGAGGGGCTGGGTTCGACCTGGCTCAGGGGCCAGGTCGACTACCCGGTCGACCCCCAGGTCGACTACCCAGTCGACCTGGGTACCTTGGGCGGGAAAATTCCCGCCCAATCCAATCTGGGTCCGATTTTTGAAATTTGAACTTGTTTCTGAGCTGTTTCTGTCTATTTGAATTTTAAACTGAATTCTGAAACTTCCGGAGGTTTTATCTCCCTCATATGAAGTCCATTTTACGCAAACTTGGACTCTATCTCAAGCAGAATTCCAAGACGAACGTAATGGCGTATCCCGTTTCCCTTAATTCTTTGATTTGAAATTAATTATACTTTAATTTGTGAATTTCAATGTTATAGAATACACGGGGTGTTACATTCTCCCCCACTTAAAAGGATTTCGTCCCCGAAATCTTCAAGTTTAGGAAGAATGTATATCCTAACATCCAAACGTCCATCTACTCATCCATCAAACACGAGCATCCATTATCCTTAAAAGACTTCTAATGCTTCATGATCATATGCGAAGTGTGTGTTCATGTTCTTATCTAATGCAAAATCAGTCGGTCTACTGATTCAGTTGACCTCCTTAATGCAAATTATGTAAGTGTCATGAATCCATTATGTATGCAAATTTTCCTATTCATGATTCTACATGAGTGCACAATCATTCATATAAATGCAACATCCATATGACAACGCATTAAACTTCAACCATATAAGAATGCAAACACATATATGCATATGCAATATGAAGTGACTAAGCCGATCTAAAACCTAGATTGTGTGTGTATATGCAACCACGAGCAACCACTAGCAATCACTTGCAACCACTTGTAACCATCATCCATAATATGTTTCAATTACATGTTTTCATCCAAAGGGTTTCTACTTAAAAGATAAGGTCAAGGAGATATACCTAAAAAGCTAGATAAAAGCGCAACTTAAGGAAAAAGAAAGGTCAAAGATGTACCCTCAAGGGTATGCTGCGCGTATTCTAGCCTCAGTTTCCCAAGTTGCGTCTTCCTCTGCGTCGCTCCACTGAACTTTGACGAGCTTGACTTCGCGGTTGCGTAGATTTTTCACTTCCGTTCCTAATATGCGGGTTGGAACTTTCCTCACGGTTGCTTCGCGTTCCACTTCAGCTTCTTCTAGGATGTTTGGCTCTACCACTTCAGCAGATTCATGTAGACATTTCCGGAGGTGCAAAACATGAAAGACGTTGTGAACTCCAGCTAGTTTTTCAGGTAGCTCTAATTTATAGGCCATTTTCCCAATTTTCTCGATAATAGGAAACGGCCCTACGAACCTTGGTGCTAGCTTTCCAGTGGATCCAAAACGAACAACGTTCCTTAGAGGAGATACCTTAAGAAAAAAATTTGTCCCCAACCTCAAACTCAAGGTCGGTCCTTCTCTTGTCGGCGTAAGATTTTTGTCTGTCTTGGGCTGTCTTCATTCTTCTCTGTATCAAGTCTACTTTCTCTGAAGTCTCTCGGATCATATCTGGTCCAAGTATGAGTTTATCAGTAGACTCCCACCAACAAGTGCGCGATCGGCACGGTCTTCCATATAAAACCTCGAAGGGCGCCATTCCGATGTTGGCTTGTTAACTGTTGTTGTAGGCAAATTCCACCAAAGGAAGATGGTCTTCCCACGTCCCTCTGAAGTCAAGGACGCACGGTCTTAAAAGGTCCTCCAAAACTCTATTCACTCTTTCTGTTTGGCCGTCGGTTTGGGGGTGATAGGCTGTACTCAAGCATAACTGTGTGCCTACCGCTTCTTGCGGACTCCGCCAAAACTCACTTGTGAAGATAGGGTCTCGGTCACTAACAATGCTGGAGGGTATTCCATGGAGTCGAACAATTTCCTTGAGATAAAGAGATGCTAGGGATGAGGCAGTTCTTTTACTCTTGAAAGGTAAAACGTGGGCGCTTTTAGTAAGCCTATCCACTATTACCCAAATGCTAGTGTTGCCTCTTCTAGACCTAGGCAGCCCATCAATGAAGTCCATTGAGATGCTATCCCACTTCCACTGCGGGACCTCTAGAGGATGGAGCAGACCGCCAGGTTTCTTCTGTTCCGCCTTAACCTGTTGGCAAATCATACACTTAGAAATGAAATCTGCCACGTCCTTCTTCATGCCACTCCAAAAGAAAGTTCTCTTTATGTCGTTGTACATTTTATCTCTGCCTGGATGTATCGTCATCTTGGAGTGATGTGCTTCCTCGAGAACCGTCTTTACTAAATCCCTTGTCTGTGGGACGCATAGTCTTCCGTCTCGCCTTAGCCAACCCTTATCGTCGATGGAGTATCTGTTGAGGTGACTTGAAGTCTCACCCCTAATTAGCCTATCAATCGTCTCCACAAGCTGAGGGTCTTCACGCTGTGCTGTCCCTATTGAGTCCATTAAAGTCGGGCGTACTTCGAGAGATGCTAGCAAGCCCGGTACAAAATCGGAGGAGGGCCTAAAGTCAAAGCTGGCTATAAACTCTAGGCTTTGCCTTTCAAAAAATAGCGGGCTTAGGGTCAGTTTCTTTTGGCTCAACGCATCTGCCACTACGTTGCCTTTGCCTGGAGTGTAGGAGATCTCGAAATCGTACGAGGCAAGAAACTCCATCCATCTCTGTTGCCTCAAGTTAAGATCTTTCTGCGAGAAAAGATACTTCAAAGATTTATGGTCAGTATACTGTTCGAATTTCTCACCTAGGAGATAGTGGCGCCAAGACTTAAGCGCAAAGACGATGGCGGCTAACTCAAGATCATGGGTCGGGTAGTTCTTTTCGTGCACTTTCAACTGTCTCCCGCCATAAGCTACTACCCTTCCTTCTTGCATTAAGACAGCGCCTAGCCCTGTCCTACATGCATCTGTATAAACTGTGAACATCTTGCTTCCATCTGGCAATATCAGAACTGGGGTTGTTGTAAGAGCCCTTTTTAAGCGTTGGAAAGCAAACTCGCAATCCAAGCCCCAATTGAACACTAGGTTCTTCTTTGTCAGCCTTGTGAGTGGAGCTGAGATTTTCGCAAAATCCCTTATGAATTTTCGGTAGAAACCTACTAAACCTAGAAAACTTCGGACTTCTGTTGCATTCCTTGGTGTCTTCCAATCCTGTACCGCTACTACCTTAGCAGGGTCCACGGCTAACCCTTCTTTGGATACTATGTGCCTAAGGAACCTCCCTTCCTCTCTCCAAAAGTGGCATTTGGAGAATTTGGCTTTTAGCTGATGGACTCGCAGAGTTTCCATGATTGCCCTTAGGTGCTGAGCATGTTCTTCTTCACTCTTTGAGAAGATCAAGATATCGTCTACGAAGAGCACTACGAACTTGTTGAGGAATTCTCTGAACACCCTACTCATCAGGTCCATGAAGTAAGCGGGTGCGTTTGTCAAGCCGAAAGGCATGACAAGCCATTCAAAGAAGCCGTCTGGGGTTCTGAATGCTGTCTTATCGATGCTATCTTCAGCCACCCTTAGCTGATGAAATCTGGTCGCCAAATCAAGTTGGAAAAAACAGACGCTCCTACAAGCTGATCAAACAGATCGTCAATTCTGGGGAGAGGGTGCCTATTCTTTTTCGTTAGCTTGTTGAGCTCCCTATAGTCAACACATAGACGGAGTGAACCATCCGCCTTTGTGGCGAACACCACTGGAGCGCCCCATTCTGAAATACTCCTTCTAATGAACCCCTTCTCTAGAAGCTCTTTAACCTGTTTACTAAGCTCTTTCCTTTCCCGTGGAGCCATGTGTCTAAATGGCAACGCAACGGGCTTTGCATTATCTACAAGATATATGCGGAAGTCTATCTACCGCTTTGGAGGTAAGCCCTTCACCTCTTCGAAGACATCCGGATATTCACGGACCACCCTAACCGATTGCAAACTCTCAACAGAAGCATCTAGCGATTCAAGATAACTAAGCATAACCGCATACGAGGGATTACAAGAAATTTCCAAAGTGTTACTGAGTTGGGTCAGAAGCCTAACCACCCTTTTCTCACAATCAAGGATGGCATCATTACTGGATAGCCAGTCCATGCCCAAAATCAAACCATATCCCGAGAAGCCCAAAACAAAGGTACTACACCTAAATTCTACGCTTAGAATAGAAATTTTCAATCCCACACAGATCATAGACAAATGAGCCGGGCCCCCGATTGGATTTGAAACAATTAAGGGGTCCTCTACCATACTAGTTTCTAGGTGCAGAGATTCTACTAAAGCAGATGAAATGAAGGAGTGTGATGCGCCAGAATCAGATAAAGTGCGAACTGGGTGATCATAAAGATAAACTACACTTTCTACAGAAGTATTTATACCTCGCTGTTGCAGAGGCGACGCTTCTAGCACATGAACCTGTGCCCTTGAGGTGGATCCAGCCCTCTGCCCCTGCCCTCGCTTCTTTGGGCAATCCTTAGCCATGTGGCCTGTCTCACCGCAAGAAAAGCACCACCATTCATCTTGGCCTTCTTTTTCCGATGATCTTTCACTAAGTGCCCCACTTTGCCACAGAAATTACACTTCCTCTTCTCTTGGGACTTGTTGTCTTTCCCGCCCTTCTTAAAGTCTGTCTTCTTAGGCTATAAACCCTCTTTCTTCCCTTGAGAGCTTTCTGCCTTTGTCTCCTTCTTCTTTGGGCAGTCCCTAGCCCAGTGGCCTGTCTCCCAACACTAAAAGCAAGTAGCACTCATCCTCCTCTTCTTCTTCCTGCAGTCTCCCTCCAGATGTCCAAGAATTCCACAGAAATAACACTTCCTTTTTTCACGTTTCTTGTCATTACTGTTACGATCCTCTCTTCTTTGACTATTATTCGTCTTCCTGTTCTGGGACTCTTCCGCTTGCTGGTTCACGTAGAGGAGGAGGAGGAGTGAAAGCGTCAGTAGCTGGGGAGTAAGGTCTCCAGACATGCTGAAATAGAAAGGTTAGATTCAAAACGAAGGATAAAAGATAGTACCTATGGCTTTGGGGGACTATGCCTTTTTAAAATAAAATAACATTTTATCTTTAAAAATGCTTCTTTAAATTTTCTTTTGAAAATCAGTTTTCAAAACTTTTTATCTTATCTGGTAAACCTATACTCTGATACCAAGTGAAACACCCCACCTCCGTTAGGGTCACTCTCAAAGGGAATGCCCTAATTTTGGTGGAGGTTTATAAGTATAAGTCATAGATACACAAGACGGATAAATACACATATTTTTGAACAGCGGAAAACAACAGCAACTTTTATTTCATTAAAATACGTGTTACACAAACCATGCCATAATTGTCTTACAATACTTCCAAAAACATTACATTTTCATAACTGTCTTGATTTCATAACTTAAAGAAGCATAAAAACATAAGTAAACTGCATAAGTCCCCATAGTTGCTATCCAAAGCCATATTCCAAAATGAAAGAGATCCAAGCAATACATTCTTTCTCTTCAAGATGGATGTGAAAACTGGTCAAGCTGATGTATTCCCTCCCTGTGGACCTAAGGGGAAAACGAAAGAAAAGTAGAGTCAGACATAAAGCCTGAGTAAGTCTATGACTATTCAGTCTATGAATAAAGAAATGAGCATGATAAGTACAAACTGGAAAATGGGAAAGCATTATAAGCTAAGTTAAGTTGTCTAGAGTTGAATATACTATCGTACCCCATATTAATCTCTGCACCCCTATAAACAAGTTCCCAACAGGCACCCCATAATCAGGGTGAAGTGATCCATTTCTAATGATCGACTCCTACTCGCATAGTTACATGTGTCTTACGGCCCCCGATGTTGTAGTTACCTATGTTGGTCCCACCAAGGGGTGTATCAAGTCCCATGGTGGCGGCCCGACACAATTCTAGAATGCACGGGTATACTACTGGTGCTCGTGCCTAATTTTTCTGCGCCGGAGTGTGTGCACGCCCGCACCCCGTTAGAACCTACACTGCTGCACCACCGCCGTCGATTTGACCTCTTACAGTCAGCCCTGTAATCGTGCCCTACCCTGCCTAGTTCAGGGTATCCTGATACACCTTGTAGGGTAACTGCTGAAAAGGGTCCCTTGCTACTAGGTTTTCTATTTCTAGCCAACATGCTAAGTTGGTTAAGTATTTTGTAAACCTAACCCCCAATCAGTCTGTATAGTTTAGCATGTTCAATTTGATTAAGTATTAATTCAATTTACTTAATCCTATCAATCCTGACTCAGCTTTAATTGTCTTATTAAAGCCTCGACCTCTCACATTAGACAGGTATTGTTGTGACTGCCTGTTGCCGGTTGGTTCCGGGCAGTCTTACGTCACAACTCAGTCTAACCTCGTGTCTTTATTGGGCTCAATGTTTAACCACCCACATTGGATAGGTATTGTTATGACTACTGGACAGCCGGGCGGTTCCTGGCAGGTTTACGTCACAACTCAATCCAACCTCGGGTTAAACACATCGTATTTTCTAAGTTTACATATTTTGTCTCTTTTCTTTTTATATGTAAATATTTGCAGCCCATTATTCAAATTCATCTTTATTGGGTAAAATTAATTTATACCCCTTAAATGTTCTCAAGGTCATTGGCATGCGTCATACATGCCAACACATATGTTTTATATATTTTTTTACCCAACGTCATTACCCACGTTTTATACGTTCGCTATAATATAACATATGTTGGGTTTAACATTTAAGCCCAACTTAGCCACATGAAAAAGGGGAGGCTTAGAACATGGTGTTTATATATTCTAAGTAACATCAAAAGGGGTGTGTGAACGCATGAACTTGCAACATAACGATCTAATTAACATAAATTAGGCACTTGTGAACTTACATTGTAATAGCATATAATCTTGACATGAAACATACCTAAACACGAATCATGGTTTTAATCTAGTCATGTAAATTTGCATTTAAATTGTGAACCTAACTTAAATTATGTGTCATATATATTATCACATGATTTTGATAACAACATAGGCCTAAAACATATTTTCAATTAGGCATAACACCAAACGTAATCTAGTCATGTTTATAGAGTCAACACAAGTTCACAAAGATGCTTACTTTTGTCACTAATACAAAAAGTATGTCTTTTTCCACTAGAATCATAATTCCCATTTCAACATAAATTCATATAAATCATAATACCTAAATGGATCCAACTACACTAAACATGATCATAAAATATACATAGAAGGGTCTAAATTCATGTTGGCATAATAGTGAATCACATACTTGCATGAATCTCAACTTTGTTGTAATAAACTACCTCAAACATATAGTCGTTAACTTTCAACATGAATCATATACTTGCAAATATCCAATAGGTCTAATATCATTATGCCACAACATCCCAAATTTATTCATAATTAGAATCATAGCAACATACAATTATGAGTTATCATCACCACAAATTAAGTACAATTCCATTTCTCATTTCACACAAATAAAAACTCAATTATTCATTCATATCGGAATAGCACTCTGCTTACAACGTATGACGAATCTTCAATTCAGGATTCTGAATTCTGAATTTGGAGATGCTATCCTTTGTTGTAGGCGTTGTTTTGATTTAGTTTTCGTTGCTTTTAGCCCTTAAATCGACTCCTAATCGTCTCTCAATTTTGACCGCTGCTCCTAGTCTTTCTTCAGCAGCATGACGGTCTCATTCTCATTTTTATTTGTGTGAATTAGGTGGAGTCTTAGGTCCTTTTTATAGAGTTTGTGAATTGATGAGAACCGTCGATGGAGCTCATATTAATATTAGTCGTTCGTTTGATTGAGAGACCAGTCAGGAGCTGACACCTAGCCCTAGTGACAAGACAAGGCTCAGAAATTCGGCCAAGCACAGACCAGGCCAGCCAGGAGGGGCTGGGTTCGACCTGGCTCAGGGGCCAGGTCGACTACCCAGTCGACCCCCAGGTCGACTACCCAGTCGACCCCCAGGTCGACTACCGTGCCCCAGGTCGACTACCCAGTCGACTTGGGTGCCTTGGGCGGGAAAATTCCCGTCCAGCCCAATCTGGGTCCGATTTTTGAAATTTGAACTTGTTTCTGAGCTGTTTCTGTCTGTTTGAATTTTAAACTGAATTCTGAAACTTCCGGAGGTCTTATCTCCCTCATACGGAGTCCGTTTTACGCAAACTCGGACTCTATCTCAAGCAGAATTCCGAGACGAACGTAATGGCGTATCCTGTTTCCCTTAATTCTTTGATTTGAAATTAATTATACTTTAATTTGTGAATTTCACTGTTATAGAATACACGGGGTGTTACACAATCTATTAGATATACTCTATCAGACATTCTTCCACATAAGTTGTCCTGGGACTGGACAAACCAAAGGCACTATTCTGTAAACCCATCTTAGGCAATTTCTACCTAGGGTTTGCCAGAACAGCCTTGTATAAACTTCGTCTTCAATTACCTTCATCATATTTGATTCGCAATGATAATGCCCATATAGAGTTGTTTTCGGATAATAAAATATGATCCCAATCTCTCTGTATTGACGATGGAAAAATGGTCAAAACTTCAATAATCGGTTATTTAATCATCAAAGAAAAACATCCATACACACAACAGTCTTATTTCCAAATGGAAATTTTATCGATCAATCATCAATCAACATTTTTTTCCATTTAAATTAATTTATTCATTTCCCCATTTCCTATTTCCATATATTCATAAATCCTTATTTTCTAAATTTAGAAAATATATGTTATTAACATTGGAAAACGTTTCCATTTCTTATTCACGCGGTACTATCTTCCCACATCTACCAGTCTCTAAATGTAAACTAGTAAGAGAAGTATCAACCCCGAAGGCCGAAACAAACATCAAATCGACACTCAGAAAGCCATTCAACTTAACTAATCTCCAATCAGTTTCTAATTCCCTTAACTCCATTTCTTAATTTCTTATCAAATCATTTCTTACGTAATTCTTGAATTCAGTTTATGAATCCACTTCTTTTATGAAAAACATTGATTATAATGATAATGTTATAATCCCTACTTTCGAAATACCTAACTTAAAAATATAACTCGTATTCCTTATTTTAAATAAATAAATAATTAATTTATTAATAAAATAAATCTTGATTAAAAATCGAAAAGTAAATAATACTTTCTCGAATTCAATATAATCGAATTTCAACATATAACTCTCTTTCGAAAAATCCATATTTGATAACTCCCTTTCAAATAACCTATATTCGATTAACTTTCCGAACTTCAGAATAATTTTCCGTTTTAGGTCAATTCAATTTCTAAATTCATTTTTGAATTTAGTACTTCCCAACAATTACCAATTTCCTTTTATAGCTATTTTAAATCTGCAAAACGTTTACTTTTAAATCATTATTCACTTTAAAACGTGAATATTATTCCTTTACAGAAAACTGGACTCATTTTATCAAATCAAAACTTGATTTCATTATTTAAATACTAGCACAGGTTCAAATTCCAATTATCGAGTTATTTTATAACTTCTTATTCGCATTCCGTTTTTATTTATCAATTCTCATTTATATGTCAACTTCCTAGTTGATTTTATTTAATAAGTTTATAATTCTATATCGCCTTTATATTCGATTATAAAATATCGGTTTCCAGTCGAATATTAATTACCTTGTCAAATCCCAATTTATTCAATATAAAATTTCTTAAAATAAACTATTTTATAACATTTGGCCAAGTTGAATTCTAATTAGAAATCTTTATGGATTTTATTTTAATCCTATTAACATTCCGAACATCGAAATAAGTTCTCGTTTCCTTTTTAAAACAATTCCCAATTTCCCGTTCTAAATTCACTACTGAATTTACAAATCCAAATTATCCACTGATAATTATTTTTATTTCATTTATAAACTGTTGGCTCGCTTTTTTGATCAAGCCAGCCAGGATCATTTGTAAGAGGAAAGCAGGAGACCACGTTCCCCAAGAATATGAAGGATCGGATCGCGCACCATCGTCTCGTCCAGTATCGGATCGCGCACCATCGTCTCGCCTCCATCTCGTCAGCGAACGAGACAGCCGGGCGATCCGATCCAAACTTACATTGTTACCCCCGAGCGAACCGATCCGATCCCCTAGTGCAGGGCGAACCCTCTGACCTGTTCAAACACGAGCTAGTCTTCAGCGATCCGAATCGCACGGATCTGGCGACACGTGTCCCCAACCGTCATCTGGACCAATTCTCCCCATCTGCACGATCCGATTTCAAAGCAGATCACGACACCTGTCCACAATGGCTAATTTGACTGTTTCTTCAACGGTGGCGATGCGATCCGATGCTCTCGGGATTCGTGCCACGTGTCCACGATCCGCCTGACAAAATCAGCTATAAATAGCCCAGAGCTTGGCATTTTTCGGGATCTTTTTGGCAATATTGAGTACTGAATCCGCCATTGTTGTCAAACTACTGAAATATTGAGAGAAATCACTGTTGTATTAGCTTTTAAAGCATAATCAATAATATATAAAGTGGACGTAGGCTCGTTAACGCCGAAGCACTATAAATTCTGAGTGTTATTTTCTTTTTCCTTGCTCTTCATTTGAAATTCTTTACTGTTCATAACAATTTGGGTGTTAGGTCCAAATTTCGATCTAACATTTTTGGTGCTTTCACTGAGAAAGACTCAGTCCTAAAGTTTCACTATTCGCTTCTTCGAGGATTCCAGCGATTCGGATACCATGGCTGGAAAAAGATCTAAAGTTTCGCAGACCAACGAAACGATTGAGGAGAGTGTGAACGAACTGGGCAACGAAGAAACTCTGGATCGTGGAGCGCAGGGGGCGATCCGATCCGACGAAGACACCTCGTTCCGAGTCGATGAGAACGAGACGATCCGTGCCACCGAAGGGGTTGTTACTCGATCCCGAGGTAACACCTCGCAGCCTCCGCGTACCACGACCACGAGTCGATCTCAGGGGGGCGCAGCGAATCGCCCTCCACGAACCGCAGCTATCCGAACTGATGGTCAGACTACAACTCGACCTGGAAAAGAACCTATGACCCACTCCTATCGTCCCGGAACCTCTGCTCGACCCGGTTCGAGCTCTTTGCGCATAAGAGAGAGTGATGATGACCACTATGACCCTGCTGCTCCTGTCACTGAGGGGGATCTCTCTCGCTTCGTCGAAATGTGGGATAGGTTGTTTGATGAGTTGGCTGCCCAAAGGCAGGAGAGTTCCATCCTACGGCAAAATTTGACGGCTATGGATAAAAGACTTGATGAACTAGCAAGGCAAAGAGCATCGCCGGTTCGTCCACTCACCCCAGTATATTCTTCTTCATCTGAAGAATCGCCGAGACCTCCGCGGCGACCGTATGAGAGAGCCGAAAACATAGAACAGCTTCAGTTCGGGACCCTGCCCTCACAGGAAGAAGAAGAATTAGGGGCGGGGCCCACAAACCGTAATGTGAATGGTCAAGCAACAGCTCTCAGGACTCGAGATGTGAACAGTCCTGTGCATAACAGACCACCTCAGCCCCGTCGCCGCATGCATACTCATGATAACAGGGGGCAGCGAAGCCCTGTCCGAGCCCCGGATTTTGTGGCTGCTCCCCGAAGAGAGATCAGAGAACCTCGTCGGGCTAGAGGCGCTGACCCTGAACACCCTCTGACCAGTGCAAATGTCGCAGCCATGATCCACCAGATTCTAGCCGACAGCCGTGGACAGCGGAACGAAGATTGGGGGATCGACCGCAGTCATACTCCTTTTACTGACGATATTTTGGATGCGACTTTTCCAAGGCGTTTCAACATGCCACAAATGAACCGATATGCGGGAAGATCTGATCCTGTCTAGCACCTAATGAGATATTCTTGGTCGATGACCGCTGCCGCCGCCTCTGACGCGGTTAAGTGTAAAGCGTTTCCCATATTCCTGGAGGACGTGGCTTTGTTATGGTTTACTCGCCTGCCGGCGAGATCGATTTCTAGCTTCAGGGAGCTGAGCGAGAAGTTCGTAGAACAATTCCGTATCTACGCACAGAAGACGAAAAGTGTGATTGATTTATTCCTTGTCAAACAGCGACCAGGCGAGAGTCTAAAGATGTACCTGGATCGTTTCAATTTGGCCGCCACCGAGGTTAAAGATCCTCATGAACCGACCATTGTCGCAGCACTGATTGACGGAGTAGATAAGGACACTGAATTCGGGAGGTACTTGGCAGGCAAACCGCCCCACACTAGAGAGTTATTCTATGAGAAAGCCAATGTACATCTACGCCGGGAAGAGGTATACGCAAACCAAAAGGTTAAAACAACTGATAAGGAAGAAATTCAGAGCAATGTCGCCATCAAACAGACTGGAGACAGCTCGGGGAAAGTTGAAGTTAACGTCGGAAATCAGAATCAGGTTGGTCGCCGACCAGGTAACAACAATAACAATAGTAACGGCAACAACCGGAAGAGGGGCCGAGGGAACGACTCCCAGAGAAGGACTCGTCCCAGGGCCTTTGAAAGTTATACACCCATAAGTGATACTCTGGAAAATATTTTCATGGATGCGTACGAAGTCCTCCAGAATAAAAGGCCACCTCCGAGAGAGTCGACAGAGAAAGAGCGTGAGACAGGGAAGTTTTGTCTCTTTCATAAAATCCACGGCCATTCGACGAATGAATGTCGTCACCTGAGGGATGTAGTCGAAAGGCTGCTTCGAGAAGGAAAGCTAGACGAATACAGAGTAACGCCCAGGGACAGGGGGCAAGCAGTGCAGGCCCCGAATCAGAATCAAAATCAACTTGCTGCTAGGCCGACTGCTCTGCAAAAAGGAAAGAATATTGTTATCAATACCGTGATCGGAGGACTTTATCTTGCTGGGCACAGTTCCAAAGCCTTGGATCAATACGTCAATGCGGCCAAACAACACCTCGAGGTGGGGGAATGTAGCAACCCCGAGGACAATATCCCGGTGAAGCAGCAGAAGATGATGACCGATGATGTTGTTTTCCGAGAGCTAGAAAGCATCGGAGTCCATGCTCCAACTGAAGATCCACTTGTAATTACGATACCCATTGGGCCAGCCACTGTTCATAAGGTTCTGGTGGACAATGGGAGTTCCGTTAATATTCTTTTCAAAAAGGCCTTTGACCAGATGAATCTTGAAATAAAAGACTTGAAACCCTGCCAAGGATGGATCCGTGGATTCAACGGAGCATCCACCGCTCCAATGGGTTATGTAGAGTTGCCAGTTACACTTGGGGAAGGAGAACGCCAGAGAGTGAGAATCCTTCCCTTTGTGGTTTTGGATGTTGAATCGCCATACAATGCCTTCTTGGGCCGACCGGCCCTCGCAAAGTTCAGAGCCTGTATAGCCCCCTGGTGCTTGCTATTGAAATTCCCCACAGAAGCTGGCATTGGTATCGTCAGAGGGGATCAAGTTGCTGCGCGAGCGTGTTATGTTGCCGAACTAAAGTTACTTTGCAACGGAGGGGATATCGAAACTAAAGGCACTTCTCCCCCTTCGGGGGCGGAGACCTTATAGCAACCAAAGAGGATAATCGTTGGAGAGTTGCCCAGAGAGATGCCCGAGGATATAGATCCCAGAGAGGATCAAGAACCCGGGGGCAGAATGGCGACTCCCAACGAGGCGACTGTGGATGTACCAATCGATGACAGTGACCCAGAGAAGGTCCTTAAGATTGGATCCCAGTTAAGTCCGAATCTTGCTGAAGAATTGACGAATTTCTTAAAGAACAACTTGGATGTATTTGCTTGGACCCACGCGGACATGTGCGGGATATCCCCATCAATCATGAGCCATTCTTTGAGCATTAACCCCAAACATCCTCCAGTAAAGTAAAAAAGGCGAATGCTGGGCCCAGAGAGGTCCGCTGCCTTAAAAGAAGAGGTTGGAAAGCTAAAGAGTAATGGGTTTATCAGAGATTCAACCTACCCAGACTGGATTTCGAATCCAGTCCTGGTAAAGAAGGCCAACGGGAAGTGGCGAACGTGTATCGACTTCCCGGATTTGAACAAAGCTTGTCCAAAAGATAGTTTCCCATTACCTCGAATTGACCAGTTGGTAGACTCGACGGCAGGTCACGAGCTTCTCTCATTTATGGATGCTTATTCAGGATACAACCAAATTCCAATGCATGTTCCAGATCAAGAGCATACTAGTTTTATCACTGATCTGGGATTATATTGTTATGTGGTAATGCCCTTTGGTTTGAAGAACGCAGGCGCTACGTACCAACGTTTGGTCAACATAATGTTTTATAACCAAATCGGGAAAACAATGGAAGTATACGTCGACGATATGTTGGTTAAATCCAAGCAATCCTCTCAACACACTACTGACTTGGCGGAGATGTTCGGCATTCTTCGAAAGTATGGAATGAAACTCAATCCAACCAAATGTTCATTCGGTGTTGCTTCTGGAAAATTCTTGGGATTCATTGTCAGTTCCCGCGGTATCGAGATTAATCCAGACCAGATCGCGGCAATCAGAAACATTCAGGAACCTAGGCAAATTAGGGATGTGCAAAGCCTTGCCGGAAAAGTGGCCGCACTAAGCAGATTTATCTCCAGGGCTACGGATAGGTGCATCCCATTCTTCGAATTGATAAAGCGAGGAAAACGCAACTTTAAATGGACACCTGACTGCGTAGAAGCGTTTCAGAATTTGCTCAGGCACTTGGAGAAACCTCCGATTCTATCTAAACCAATAGATCACGAGGATTTATTCGTGTATTTGGCAGTGTCATCCCATGCGATCAGCTCAGCGTTGGTAAGGGAAGAGGATAAGGTCCAAAGACCTGTGTATTATGTGAGCAAAAAATTGACAGCAGCAGAGCGTAATTATCCACGAATAGAGAAGCTGGCGTATAGTTTACTGATTGCTTCCAGAAAACTTCGGCACTACTTTCAGGCACATCCTATCACCATATACACAGATCATCCACTCAAGCAAGTTTTACAGAGACCGGAGGCATCTGGAAGGTTACTCAAATGGAATATTGAGTTAAGTCAATTTGACTTGAACTTTCAGCCCAGACGGTCAATTCGGGGGCAAGTGATAACCGACTTCATAGCAGAATTCACTGTTCCTGAAGAAGATTTAGCAAACGAAGAAGTGGAACCTTCAAAGTTACTTTTTGATCCTAATGCCTGGAGATTGTATACTGATGGCGCTAGGAACGACGAAAGATCCGGCGCTGGAATAGTACTTGAAACCCCCCGAGAAACGATTGATAACCTATGCCATCCGAATGGAGTTTCAGGCCACCAACAACGATTCCGAATATGAAGCTCTGATAGCCGGATTAAAGATTGCAAAGGAACTAGAAGTCACAAAGCTGAACATCTTCTGCGACTCCAAGTTAGTTGTGAATCAAGTCACTGGAAGATTCCAAGCTAAAAGTGCAAGATTGATTCTATACTTAAAGAAAGTGAAGGAACTGCTGAATGATTTTGATCACTATAGCATATCTCATATTCCGCGGTTAGAAAATCAGCAGGCAGACAAGTTGGCGAAGATGGCTAGTTCTAATGATCCTGAAGTGATTGGGCTAGCCCCCGTTGAAGTACTTCGGTCCCCCAGCATAGATCAGATGGAAATCGACCTAGTACTAGAGACGGAACCGGGAAGGGAGTCCTGGATGACCCCTATAAAGAATTTCCTAATGGATGGAACGCTTCCGACCAAGAAAAACGAGAGGCGTAAAGTGATTCGTAAGGCCGCCCGATACGTTCTGCAAGGCGGAGTTCTTTATAGACAAGGGTTTTCAATGCCCCTCCTTCGGTGTATAGCCCACGATGACATCAAACGTGTGCTGCAAGAAGTCCACGAAGGCGAATGAGGCGACCACACTGGAGGGCAAACTTTGGCGAAAAAAGTATTGCGGCATGGTTATTTTTGGCCTACCATAAACAAGGATGCAGTAAGATATGCACGACGATGTGATGCGTGCCAGAGATTTTCAAAGATACCTAGAGCGCCTCCAAGTCAGTTAAAAACAATGATGAGTCCATGGCCTTTTGCTATGTGGGGAATTGATATCATAGGAAGTCTCCCCATAGCAAGGGGCGGAGCAAAGTTCGCTATTGTGGCCGTAGATTATTTCACTAAGTGGGTCGAGGCAGAACCACTAACTACAATCACAACTAAACGAGTGATCAACTTCATTGTGAGAAACATCATCTGCCGATTTGGAATTCCAAAAATTGTGATAACAGACAACGGAACTCAGTTTGATAGTGCTGAATTCAGAAACTTCTGCCAAAAATACCACATCGAGAATCGGTACACCTCCGTGGCACACCCACAATCAAACGGGCAAGTCGAAGCTGCAAATAAAGTAATTAAGTCCATTCTGAAAAGAAGAATGAAGCGGGCTAGAGCCATGTGGGCTGATGAATTGCCCTTGGCGCTATGGGCCTACAGGACAACATATAAATCAGCGACAGGACATACCCCGTTCTCCCTTGCTTTTGGAACGGAAGCAGTCATCCCGGTTGAGATAAAGGTACCTTCTCACCGGGTGACCTATTATGATCCAATGACCAATAATGAATTGCTCCTTGAGTCCCTGGATATGATCGAAGAAAAGAGGGATGAAGCAGACCTGCGTGCCCTAAGATGCAAACAACAGGTCGCCCGATATTACAACAAAAAGGTCCGAGCCCGAACCTGGGAACCCGGAGACTTGGTTCTGAAACGTGTCTTTCCACCCCCAACTCATATGGGAGCGAAGTGGGAAGGACCGTACTCTATTCTCAGCAAGCTTGATAACGGAACCTTCAAGCTGGCAACCGTAGATGGAAAGGAAATCCCCAGAGTGTGGAATGCCCAACATTTACGGCCATATTTGACATGAGAAGTTTCAAATTTATTCTTTTGCATTGTTAAAAAACTATGTACAGGGCATGACTTGCCTAGAACAGTCTAATTCCTTAAAGCAAGAGATTATAAAGTGGACGTAGGTCATGATTCGACCGAACCACTATAAAAATACTGTGTGTCATTTACCTTTATTGCATCTTTATTTATTTGCCTATGAAAATCAATGTGAATAATGCAGGTACCCGAAGTCCGGTGCCAACCGTTCCTCCCTTAAACTAATCAGAGGAACCCAAAGCTTGAGCAAAGGATCCAACTGTTTGTCCGACTAGCTTTAATCCATGGAGCACGGGTTAAAGTACGCACCAAGGATGAGTTTGATGAGAATGCATGATTGCAGACTGCATGACCCGTGACTCTAACTCTCCAGAGTAGAGAGAGAGTATAAAGGACATGAAAATCGACATCCACGAATAACGGCGGTGTACCATGATCGGAGCTGCCTAAGCATAAACTCTAACTCTCCAGAGAGAGAGAGAGTATAAAGGCGTCTCCGATTGAGCGCTGAGAAAGAGCTCCTTTCCCGCTGAAGGATCGGGGAGCGAGTGAATCGCTGAGCTCGAACTCTAACTCTCCAGAGAGAGAGAGAGTATAAAGGCGTCTCCGATTGAGCGCTGAGAAAGAGCTCCTTTCCCGCTGAAGGATCGGGGGGCGAGTGAATCGCTGAGCTCGAACTCTAACTCTCCAGAGAGAGAGAGAGAGTATAAAAGCGTCTCCGATTGAGCACTGAGAAAGAACTTATTCCCTGCTAAAGGAACAAGGGCTGACTGAACTACTGTTATCCTATGAAATCTCCTATACCCCCGCATTCAAAAATAGGGGGCAACTTGCCGACAGTACTAATCAATCCCTGGTAAACCCCAGTCAGATGCTACGGTAACAACTGATTGGGGGGCACCAGGCACTCATACGCAAACACTAAACTTTGATACAACAGTGCAACATAGCATGAACATTCTTCTTCCTGTTGATTGACTGATTTATAATTATTAATAGTTGGCTAACGACTAAACATGGAAAGTTTCTATGAATACAGGTACACAACGATGTAAGGAGAGATAAATCCTTGTTTATATACTGCGAATCAACAAAGTGAAAAACAACCTAGAAACAAAAGTGAGGACCAGTCTCACAATTACACTTCCTGGCCAGTGGAAAACCTAAAGACAAAATATCAACAAGCTACGAACATCCTATTTACGCTTTGATTTCTTCTCTTGATTCTGCTTCTCCAGCCTCTCCTTGTCGGATTCAGATGGATCCCCTTTCTTCCTCTTCCGCTTGTCTACGAGGGGAACATCCGACTCCTCTGAGGTCTCCTCTTCCACCTCTTTTCTCTTGCTTCTACTGGAGTGGGAAGCCGGGAAGTCATCGGGGTTTGCGAAGTGAAGCTGCCGGCTGATGGACTTGGGCTGGATTTTCACAATCATCCCAGTTTTGGGATCGAATTCTGCAAGAGGGACTACGTCCAAAGCCTCATCTCCCACCCTCTTTGAAACCAACTCTTTCTCTTGTCTGGCTTTTCGACTGGCCAGGGGTTCTTCGTCATCATCATCATCATCGGCATTTTTGGTGCCGGTAATGTCCTCTTCGTCATCCACATGACGACCATCCAAGTCTTTTAAAGCTTCGATAGTCTCAGCATCTTTGGGTACATCGGTGCTAGGTGCCGGGATGCTTCCTTCTACTGTTGTGACCTCGACCCGCTCTGAAACATCAATACCAGCACCCGGCGGGGCAGTCTCCTTCTCCACTTCTCTCTCTTTTTCAGCACCCTTGTCGACGGGCTCGCCACCTGCATTACGAGAGACATACATTACTAATTCAATTGGCTGTTCTGCCAGACGACGACAATTCGCAATTGCTCTAGCAAATTGCGGGGAAAAGAGAGAGATACCTTCAGCAGATGCTCCCTCTTGAGTAGTTCCAGATGCTCCAACAACCACGGGGGTTAGGCCTAAGGGGATTAGCGGATCATCAGGATGGTACTCCTCAATTTCGGAGGTTTTAGGCTTCGCGGCGGAACTGGAACCTTCGTTAATTTTGCTTTTACCTTTAGCCAAGGTTCTCTCCTTTTCCATTTCCGCCAGGATGAGGCGACGACCTTTCGCCAGGTCCTCGGGCTCGTTGTCTCTTAGAATGCTCTTCATCAACTCATCCTCATTGATCTCTTCGACCCCCAGTCTATGTTTTTCGCCCTCCACAATGGCATCCCATAAGTTGGCCAAAGTAACATGGTAATCCGGGATCCATGAGATGTTGCGAGTTTTGAGAACTTGGCCAAGGAAATCGAAAATCATTTCTTCAAACCCCTCGATCTCCTTCTCTCTTTCGAGGAGCTTGTTGTTAGAAGCAGTGGCCAACTCGATGGCACTTTCAACATTCTTTTCGGCGAGAGCTGCCCGTCTCTCCACGTCCGCAACCTGGTCGTTCAAGATCACCTTTTCTGCTTCTGCTAGAGCTAAACTTTCTTTTAGACTCGCTTTTTCCGCCTCCCAAACAGCCCTCTCAGCTTCAAAATGGCCCTGTGATGTTTTCAACTCGACGTTGGCCATTTTTAGATCTTCAACCTCCTTCTTTAACACCATTTTTTCTTGGCTATTGGAGTCCAGTTCTAAATGAAAGCGCTGTTTGGCATTCTCTAATTCAGTCTTATAACTTTCAGCGTCCCTCCGTGCTAAAGCAAGCTGGGCCTGAGCATCTTCCAGGTCCTTCTCCAATTTTGTCCTAGCCCTCTCGTTGTTTTCAAGTTTTGCTTTAGATCTGTGAGCTTCTATTTCAAGTGTTCGGATGACTTCCGAAAGATTAACTGCGTGTTTTTTCATCATCTCGTATTGTCTGGCTGCGTGCTGGATGTGCCTGATAACTTCATCATCCCAATTTTTAGGGACCGGTTCCAAGGCAGGAACGAAGACCATCCTGTCAAAGAACATGCCTGGAAATTGTTCCCGCAGCTTTTCCAGCCTACCTTGGATCTCGGGACCATGGACGTAATCCCATGATCCGGGGGCAGCTAACTCTGGTTGGCTGGTGGGGACAATGCCACTTTTCTCCTTCTCAGTTTCTTTGGATGAATCTCTGTCCCTATCTTTGGATTCGTGACGCCTTTTGGACGACCGACTGTGGGAAGGCGCACTCTTTGGAGGAGTCAACTCTTTTGGAAGTTTCTTTCCCCCGGTCGGAATTGTCGGATGACTCGAAGGCCTGGTAGAGGTTGATTTGGGTGGAGATCGAGGTTGCGAGGAACTCGGCCTATGAGGAGGACCGCGAGGGCGCTCAGTATCCGGGCGAAGGCTGGGTGTGCCCTCGCGGAGAGAACGGTACGAATAAGATTTCCTGCGTGACATCGTTCCTGCAAAAAAGAAAAGAGTATATTAAAACTTTGAATACCCGTGAAATTAGAGTGCAAGGTCAGACAGTGTGTGTGAGGTGTGCATCCCATATAATTCCCCCTAACAGACCCGGGCCTGGAGACAGGCTCATCTGACCCGTTTCTCGTCCCGTTGTTGAAGCAATCGCCTCTTCGGGAGCAGAAAAGAAAGGCTCCTCGCCGAAGTCTTTTTCTGTATATACAATATCGGGTAGAGGGATTTTATTCAGCTCGTCAAATAGCTGTTCTTCTGTCAAGTCATCGTCAGCAACAGTTTCCATTGGAGCAGAGATAGGGATTTCCTTCGACACATCACCACGGGACTCATCCCCTCTGTATATGTTCAAGTCTTCATCGTCTTGGATGACTATCGGAGAAGGACTTTTGCGAAATTTAGTTGTTTCTACCGCTTGTGAAGTTCCCTCTCCCTCTGTTGGGGGCAAGTACTTATAGGGTTTGCCGCCGGTGCCAAGTCCAAATCTTCTGTCTAGGAGGCGATTCTTATGGAGATTGTCGTCAGTAATGCATTTTTTGATCCTTAGAAAGTCGGATCTGCTTTGTGAAAGAATGGATAACCGATTGCTGTATAGAGGACCCTCCGTTTTCGGGAAGACATGATCTGTTCGAAACAAAGGAAAAAGCGGAAGAATGTTGGTGCTTAGACTTCTCGAGCAAGATATTCGATTATGTGATCAAAGCTTACTTGATTTAAGCCATCTTCGTGAGCATCCGTCCTGTCTCTTTATATAAAACCAGTCCGATTTAGGGTCCCCTATATTGCTGTACCCATCGTATAAAACCTTCCTATTCGCCACCGACTCAAAGAAGGAGAAGTTTGGAGTTGCCGAAGAACGGTGCTTGAAAAGAAAGAAGAACGTCAAATCTCTAAATTTAAGTTCGGCATGTAAGATCTCTGCATATGCAATGTACAGGGTATATAACGATGCGTAGGCATTTGGATGGAGCTGCATTGGAGCGATGCCCAGCCGTCTTAAAGTTTCAATGGCAATCGGAGGGCACGGAGGGATAGCTCCTACTAGACACATTGTTCGACTAATCGCCATATACCCTTCCGGTGCTACATGGGGTCTATCTTCGCTTCCGGGTGTCAAGACATCGTCCCAAGGAATGCCGTGTCTTAAGCAGATTCTCTTAAGTTTTATCTCGTCAAGCTTTGACGCTAAAGAATCAGAGAATTTATCTATCCCGACTGCGCCTGGGATTTCGTCAGGAGCTCGCTCATCAGACTCAGAGTTGTTGCTGGATGAAGTACTTTCTGTCGGGTCTGATTCTGTGGCTTCGTACTCAGATCCAGAATCTTCACCTCCCGGATTGATTGGGGGAATTTCAGGATTATACTGTTCAGGAGTCTCGGATTTCGCTTCTGCTACAGATCTTGAGGAAGAGTGATCGTTCGACATTGCTGCTAGGACGAGAAAATATGAACAATAAGATTAACACTACCCGTCCCCCGTGTGTGCAAGTGCCGGTGTGTGTGCTTGTGTGTGCGCATTATCAAAAAATAAAGCATAAAAGTAGTCAAGGTTATCAGAAGCATTAGTCGTCATATGCAATCGAAGTATGAAGTCATTTGGTCCAGAAAGTCCAGCGTCAAGGCTCTATCCTAACTGTTCAGAGTTTTATGGTGGCAAGGTGTTGATTAAAGTCTGAAATTTCTTCGTATCGTCAATTATGGGTCGGAACGCAAAGCACGGGGATCGCCCCTTTCGACTCGCAAGGCAGATGGATCGCCCCTTTCGGATCGCAGGATGGGGGGATCGCCCCCATCGAATCGCCGGGCGAAGGAATCGCTTCTTCACGAACCGTTGCGACCCCCACGATACGTCCCTTTGCTGCCAACTCGATCTTTCGTCTCGCCACTCGCTTTCGTCTTCTATCTTTGACCACGATCCGAGTCGGCTTTCCTTCTCCTTCTGCCTCCTTCGTCTTCCTCCTCTCCTTCCCATCCTCGAACTTTGAGCTCTACGCCCAATGGCCATGGCAACTTGGTGATTTCTTCAAAAAATTGCGGATTTCTACCGTTTCTCTCTCGAATCAGTCGTAAAAAATTGAAGAAAGTGCTGCGTTTACAAATGAGAACGTTTTCTATGAAGTTACCTTTCTAAAAACTGAGACGATACTTGAAATTTCGAAAGATTGCAAAAGTTGGGTTCGTTTTTCAACAGCTAAGGCGAAACGATACGGCAGAGGGAAAGAAGAAGGAGAGTGAAGAGGGGAAGGTCGGCATATATAGGCAACGGGGGCGACCGTTTGTCTCCCCTTCTTTGTCCTGCTCGATCCACGAAAGACCCATGGGCCGCGAACAAAAGGGCCACCACGACTCGAGGGGGAGCCCACGTCGTTCCGAGGACCAGGTCCACACCCATGAACGAAACAAACGTCTCGCTGACATTACGCGATTCGAAACCGCGATACGAATCGGTGAATTCGGAAATAAGGATTCTGAGAGAATCGCAGAAAAAGAAGAGTTTTGCGACCCGCGATTCGATGGGAAGATGCAATTTTTCGAAGCATGTTCCATCTTCGATAAAACATACTTCAAGGGGGCAAAATGTTGGCTCGCTTTTTTGATCAAGCCAGCCAGGATCATTTGTAAGAGGAAAGCAGGAGACCACGTTCCCCAAGAATATGAAGGATCAGATCGCGCACCATCGTCTCGTCCAGTATCGGATCGCGCACCATCGTCTCGCCCCCATCTCGTCAGCGAACGAGACAGCCGGGCGATCCGATCCAAACTTACATTGTTACCCCCGAGCGAACCGATCCGATCCCCTAGTGCAGGGCGAACCCTCTGACCTGTTCAAACACGAGCTAGTCTTCAGCGATCCGAATCGCACGGATCTGGCGACACGTGTCCCCAACCGTCATCTGGACCAATTCTCCCCATCTGCACGATCCGATTTCAAAGCAGATCACGACACCTGTCCACAACGGCTAATTTGACTTTTTCTTCAACGGTGGCGATGCGATCCGATGCTCTCGGGATTCGTGTCACGTGTCCACGATCCGCCTGACAAAATCAGCTATAAATAGCCCAGAGCTTGGCATTTTTCGGGATCTTTTTGGCAATATTGAGTACTGAATCCGCCATTGTTGTCAAACTACTGAAATATTGAGAGAAATCACTGTTGTATTAGCTTTTAAAGCATAATCAATAATATATAAAGTGGACGTAGGCTCGTTAACGCCGAACCACTATAAATTCTGAGTGTTATTTTCTTTTTCCTTGCTCTTCATTTGAAATTCTTTACTGTTCATAACAATTTGGGTGTTAGGTCCAAATTTCGATCTAACATAAACATTGTTTATAAATTACACTACTTATTTTCACTTATTTATTTCTAGCCCATTCGAAATTCCATTTTATATTTTTAAAATAGGTTTTCCCTTTTCAAATTCATATTCCATCCTTTATAATTCCCTTTATAAATGTTAAGTTTACAATCCATTTTCAAATATCGGTGTTAAAAACCGATTTTTTACTTCTTTATATAAATTCAGACTTATATTTTCATTTATCCAACGATACATATTTTTCTTAATTTATACACATCGTTTATAAATCATTCTTCTCAATTTATCTGTTAAAAACATATTTCTATTAACTATTTACTTTAAATCAATTTTCCCATAATTCTTTTATAACTGGCAATTCCCTTTATAAAAATTCTAATTTTTTTTTAAAACAAATCATATCCATTCTATATAACTATTAATAACTTCCTACATAAGGTTCTTATTTAATTTCCAAATATTTCCTCTTTATAAAATCTATTGATTTTATAAAATTCTTAAATTTAATACCCACTTCAACCATTCCTTTTATGTATTTAAATATTACTTACGGTATTTAAAATATCACATAAAAGGATTGATATTATCCAAACACACATAATCAATAACAGATTATATATCGCAATGTATGAAAAACAGTAACATAAATGTTGAGGAATCCAGTTGGATTTCTCCGACCTATTTCCCTGCATCCACAGATGTTAGTCAATATAAATAACACGATTTTAAAACAATATCAAATATTCTGATAAACATGATCAATATTCAATTAATGATTTATATATATAACTATTTCTATATTTTTAACCAATTAATTAATAATTCATCCAAACAACCATCACACAGAAATCAATCATCATTTATCAATACTAAATTACGTTTATAAAATAATAAACTAGACAAAGTTAGCGAGTTTACTCACATTGGACTTTAATCATTAAATAACAATTAACAATCATTGATACAGCTTAGGCATTTTCCTTAGCCATAAGTTGTAATGAGATCCAAACCACTCCAAACCAAGTCTATTGTGTAGCCTCTGTCCATACAATCCTAACGGTTCCTGTTTGGCTGAATTCTGATAATGTTTGCATAAGTTATGATTTATACGAGTTTAAAAACAAATTCCAAACATTATTATTTAATCAATAATTAAATTAAAACTTAATTACTTCTTTCTATTCTAATTACCTTACTCATTATCTCCCCTCTAGTAAACCACATTCTGATAACATGCCATAGTCGATTATTTCATACGCTCATCCTTCCGTCTCCATTTTAAAATAAATCAAACCAATTCCATCATAGTAGTCTCCTAACCCTGCTTACCACTACACATACGCTCATCATCTTGTTCATGAACCCAGATATACACTCGCGTCTCTTCCTCCCAGACAACAGAAAACGATTCCCTCTCCAACTCCATAACGTGACTCCCATAACAGCCATTACCGCAAGTGATTCTCCATCTAACACCTCTGTTTCTTCATGAAATTTCAAACGAGAATTACCATTCATCATCTCTTAACCTCCTCTTCTTCCTCGTATACAAATCATCAAACTTGATCACCATCCACTAGTGGCGACACCCAGACCTACGTGAGCCCCTCCAGTCATTCGAGCGACACTTTGCATTATCGATTACCACTAGAAATTTCACACAAGTGCAATAACACACCCTAAACCCAAATATATCCTCCATTTCTCGAACTGAACACCAAAAACCAAAGATTCATTAACCCTTGCTGATGTTGTTGAGAACACAGTGACCTATATAAGCGTCAATCTCATTGAAACTAATATAAAAATGAAGAACAACTCCTCAAAAATACAAGAATATTTATCTCATAATTTCTCGATTTTTATTTGAATTAATATGATTTTTTGAAAAATCCCGAAATAGGTCTGGGAGGAATAACCGGCGACATTCTTGCGTTTGACCAGAATAAGAAAAGTAGTTTAGGGTTAGAGAGTTGGTAGTGTATTTATAGGATAGAAATAATAATTTTATATTCAATTTTTATATTAATTTTTATTTCACCGTTGTCTATATTTGTCGTTTAAAATCCCTATGATCACATACAATATCCAAATTCGATGAAAATGGACATACAACTACAGTTCGATATTACGGATCCGATGAAACTTGTTTCGTCGGATTCCGAGTACGTTTGCTCACACAATGTATTTTTAAAGTCAAATTATTGACTGCTTTTCACATTAAAATTGCGTAAGACCACATACCGACTCCAAAAATCATGAAATTTGAAATTTAACAATAATTTGATATTCCGGATCCATCAAAATTAATTTCATCGAAAATTGAGGTCCGTTGCCAAAATGGCTATTTTTAAGGCTCTAAAATAAACCAATAAAATATTAATATATTTTGAAAACAATTTAATTTAATATTAATAAATTAATATACATACATCCATATAGAATACGATCTAGCCCTCTGGATTTATAACTTGATATTTAAAAATCCAAGTTAATCGATATTCAATATATAATAAAAATCCTTTTATTATATAAATAAATCGTTATAAATTATAAACGAATTCCATATCGACTTTTTGGAAATTTGATTTGGACATAACTCACAATTTATAAGATGAAATCTCGATTTTTCTCTTTCATTAGAAAAATATCGTTCAATAGATTCGAATGTTTCTTGTTACAAAAAAATCTGACTCAAAACAGATTCTGTATATTCATTTGAAGTTCAAAACTCAATATTACGAACTACCGCGACATTACGAGTTCGATTTAAATTATATTATAATTAATATGTTCAACCAACGTTTATTAAATATATTCGTTATTATAATTCAATTCTAAACTGAATTAAATCTTATAAATAATCCAATTCACACAATATTGCCAATTCTACTATTTTTGATTATTTCGAAATTAAATATATTATTCTATTAATTATATTAATTAAATATTCAATATAATTTAATTCAAGTCATTTAAAATTACCAAACCATTATTTAAATAATTAAATAAATAAATTATTCGACCGTTAAAAATACGGGACATTACATATTTTGAATTACTTGTATTACTTTTGAAGGTAGGATCTTGAATGGGAACATATAATTAATTGGTATTCAACAAAATGTGTTTTGAAAAGTTCATATTCTTATGTCTTTAATCCTATATCTTTTAACTGATCTCATTCCATCCTTGGAAAATAATACTATTGATACTTACGACATCGATAACGCTTATTTCTTCGCCTTGGGAATAGATAATGTTATATTTTCAATTAATTGATAATTTTTGTTAGTGCATACATTAATGTAGTTAGAAATGTAGTTACAATAATTTAAAAAATATAATTCGATAATTACATTTACAAAATGCAACCAAATTTTAAATTATTATCTAGTTACATTTGTGTTATGTAGTGTTAACATGAATACTAGTAATTTCATATAGTAACTATTACGTTCATTTTAACTATGTTTTGTTTTATTAGAATTTTTTTTACTAACTGTATTATAATGTATTATTATATTTTAGTTAGTAGGTTAGTCTAATTCTATTTTTTCGTACTTATAACTACAAAATTATTCAAATGCAGTTGAAGTTTAATTTGTTCTTATTTTTGTTTAATGTCAGTATTGTTACATTTACAAAGTGCAAATTCTTAGTGTGATTTGATAGTTAATGCATTTAAAAACGCTAGTTAATTGTTGTAAATAAATGTTGCTACTAAAAATATTATTTTATTTGGGTTTTGTTAATGTGTATCTTAAGGACATATGCTAAGAACGATAGTTGACAAAATAGTTATTTAAAGTACCTATTTTATCCTTATATATTTTTAAAAAGGTGTAATTTTAAGTGGGCGATAATGGTAACTTAATAGCCTTAACATATTTCCTTAGGGCACATCTAATATTTCCTTTTCATTTATTAGTTTAGTACGTTTGACTTATGGTGTTGTGTTTTTCCAGGTTACGTACTAATGTAATTGCATTTGCTTACAGTATTCTAAAAAAATAGTTCAAAAATTAATATGTTCAGTAACTGCAGTTAAAATTACATATTTGTCAATTGATAATTAGTCAAATTTATATAGTTAAAAAAAATAAAGACAGTATTCTGAAAACCAGTATTTAATAACTGCATTCATAAAATGTAGTCAAGTCTATATCATGCTACAAAAGAAGAATTCCTTTATATGCTTTTTCATTGCCTTATATCATTCTCACTTCTCATTCCATTTTTTATACAAAAAATAAATTAGTTTCTATTTTATATATTCTATCTATTCCATCATTAAGATTTTACATATAAAGGAAAAAAAAATTAATATCTGGCTATGTATTTCCTTATTTCTCATTAAGTTTCACGGAAGATATTTTTGAGTAATCAATTTAAGGAAAAATTATTTATCAATGCCATAAAATTAAATGTGCTAATTTAGAACCAAATGTATTTCCATTGGAAGGTAATAGATTGTATTACACATTAGACTCTTGTCCAAATTAAATAACTTTTCCAAACAATTTATTTGAAGATCACACAATAGTTTTAATATTAATATATGTTATTCTTTCCTCTTTCATAATTTTTTCCTCCTCCATCGCCATTTGTATATGAAGTTTTACTTTTCAATCCAAAATAGTGAGTTTTTCCGAAGAATTTTTTTTTGATCTCATAGCCTTTTTAACATGATAATGATTTGATATAAAACATCAATTATATATGCTTTTGTATTGACACCCCACATTCCTTAACATTACCCAAAATATGATTCCGTATGGAGCATTGTAGGTAAACATGCAATAAAACATCATAGAGACTAAGATTCTACAAGACAAAGACAAATAAATTTACAGCTGAGAAAATAATACAATTTACAATGAACAAAACTATTTTTTTTTTCAATTGAACCAAATTGTCAAAAGATATCATGTTTCAAAATCTCAGCCAAAACAACATCATAGTACAAAATAATATTATCCCCCGGATAGTTAAAAAAAGGTACAACCAAACCTTAGGAAAAAACATAAAGCAACTCATCCTCTGCAAGAAACATTCAAGATAGAACCAACAAAGAAATCTGAACTATGCACTTCCTCCCTGTAAGCCAGGAGGGAAGAAAAGATGAAAGAATGAATTAAAATGAGTCAGACATAGAGTCTGGTGATCTGTTATGATTACTAGCGCGATTAAATAAGCAAAGGAAATAGGTAAAACAGTAGTTCTAATGTCATATAGGATATATTTTTTGTGCACACCTAAAAATGAATATAAGAGATAATAAGTAGGGTTGACTATTCTCGATCACTTTCAAAAAGTTTGTCTGTTTGCACTTTTATGAATTTAGAACATAATATAATTAGGAAAGAAATATTCCTAATACCCATCGATCGGATCCCGAACCACAATCGTGATAACCTATGTTGACTATGGTCTCGGATTTGTCATGCCTAATCTATCATCTCTAAATGACATACATTAGTCATATGCATTACAACGTTTTATTTTCTCCAATCGGCGCGATGCACGCTTACCGCCCTGCCAGAACGCATCCATACCCACCTCGTTCTGACATCTTTCTACCCAATATAGTATAAGCATGTCCTCACATCCTCGTGAGACCTTTATATGGTATAATAAAAAGGGATACTATCTGATACGGGTCCCCAACCAAAAATGCAATTTGACTTAAGTCACCCTTAGACTTAGTCCCCAATTTAATTTACTACCGCCAAGGCCACCAAAGAATTTTTGTTGACCGCCTAGACACTCATAAAATTTTCAACAAACGCCTAGCTGCTATAAATTGATTATTTTAATTATCCACTTATTTTCCCTAATCATCATACCCTTGCTGTCGGAACGAACTAATTCAATGAGGCACTTATTTTCCCTAGTCAGTCGTCGCTGCCGGAACAGACTCGCACCATACATTTTCTCAGCATGCCACTTATTTTCGCTGATCATCTTATGCTGCTAAAACGGACCACTATTCATGCTTGTTAATTTGTTCATATTGAACATAACGCCTATTTTAAGTTTATTGATAAGCCTACTTGTTCCATATAACTACTTGTTATATCTTAGGTTGCATCTAAACATTATCTAGTTTACATAGATTATACAACCCAACCCCTGCTACTTAGCGTCTATTCAAATTCCAATTATTCAGTTTATCAGAGATTTCGCCAAAATTACAGTTCAATATTCCATTATTATATTAATCCAGTAAGCCCTAATTAATCATTTTATACTCAATTCATATTTTTCCAATATGCGCTTTTATAACCAAATTCGTAATTTTACCCAAAATGCGGTAAACAAAAAGGGATAAGGTTTTAGGCTCTTTGAAGGCCTAAACTCAACGTGAACAAAAAAGGTAAAGGCCTAGGCTCTCGCATGGCCTAGGATCAATAATAAAGAAATAAAATAAGACAAAATCTGAGTTGTACATAAAATAATCCATGAAGGAAAAGAGATAGAAATAAACAAAATGATTTACACTAACATAATAGGTAACTGAAATCGGCTGAAGTAGGGATAGAATCAGTAATCAAATATGCAAGAATTATTTACAAAAAAGAATCACTGAAATCTATAAATTACTGAAAAATTAACAACTGTCATATTGTCCAAATAATTCTTAAATTATATTGTTCTTGTAATCACAGAAAATACTCAAAGAAAAAGATATACAGAAAATAAGAACAAACTATAGAATAACAAATATGCAAATAATACTGTACATACAACTACCATTGTTCCTAATTTACCCAAGCCTATTCAAAAACCTGAGTAATCACGAAATCTCACCTAAATATGCTTATCCAAATGGTCATGGTAGGAATCTCTAGATTTATATCAATATCCTTGTAACGACTTGCCTTTTTGACCACTTCGAGTCGGTAATTAAACCAACTCGAACTGTTCAAAATGACAGATTGCTATTGCTTATTAAGTTTAAACAGAATCAATCACGTAGAATCACAACAGAGAATAAACAATAATATGTCACAAAAGAAACATTTTATTACAAAAGTATCAAGAGTTTATACAATATTTTTTTAGCAAAATTTACATACAATTTAAATTTAAATTAAACTATGAAAAAATTAGAGGATTGACGAACCCAAAGCAAGCTTCTTCACCACACTCTAACTTCGACAATTGAAGTTTTTAAATCTGCAACACTCGAGTCTCACCCGAGCATTTCATGTGAAACACAGAACACTCGAGTCAGGATTAACTTTATTCAAGTAAATCAACATCAAATAAACACTAAAATATAATAGTTAATCCCAACAAAATTATAAAATTTCTAAATATCGGATCCAGACCACATATTCTCAGTTAAATAAAGGGGGATGCAAGAAAGCCTCGGTGAAGTATATCATTCATAAGGCATGTTATAAAGTATGGACAACCATATAATTAAATAACAAGCTAAGCAAAAAATTCCAACATAGGTATTATGAAAGGATATGTAATCATTTCAGGATAAACATGTGGAAGTGAAGTGTACTCGGACTGTTTCTACAATTCTGGAGGCAACTCATTTATCAAAATTATTAGAAGTTATTAAATGATATTAAGCCATATGTATATATATATATTAGTAAATCAAGGTTGCATGTGCATGAACATATACTGCAAGGCCTGGGCATGCTCCAACAAACTAGGCATATGTATATAATCCTGGTTTTCAAGCAACAATAGAGTGAAAAATTACAGGTATCCAGTGTGAGGCATGAGATAAAGGTTGAGAACAATTATATATATATAGATATATATATATATACTCATGCACACCTATATACGTAGACATAATATGCAAATGGCCAACAACAAGTGCAACATTTCCAACCTAAATATATACTGGCCATGTAAGGTACAGTCAAAGCTAGTAACAGGAAAATTTACATAGATTTTCAATGCAACCAATCACAATATATATGCAAACAGGCCAACATATACACAAGTACAGTTTTCAAAATAAGACAATGATGGGGCTTGTACCAGTTAATATCAAGGCAGCTACATAAAATAAAGGAATCAGATTTCTTGCATGTATTAATGTGTAGAAGTGGGCCACAAACACACACACATACATAAATACATATACATACACACATATGTGTGGTTATGGTACCTCAATAGTTAATGCTACGCACAATACATATATGCACATACTTGTATATATGTATACATATATAATTGAACAAGTGTAGGGTTCAAACTTATTTGTAGTGTAGTTAGTAATAGTACAGTCTAAAGTTTCCAAGGAAAAATGTGCTAAATGTATTCCAGGTTTACAAATCAAGGCAGGGACACTTCGGCTTACCAAACTGGATAACACAACGAACACAGGTGCAACAGGGAAGAAATGTAAGGCAATAGATATAGACCTCAGTGTGTCGGTTTTGAAACAAGGTAAGCAAAAGAAGGCATGGTATAAACAACAAGACAAGACAAAACCTCCCTTCTTAGTTCAAGACAGCGTATATATACCCAGGTGCTAATTAACACACACACACACACACACACACACACACACACACATATATATATATATATATATGCATATAAATAGGCATATAAACATGCGTATTCAGATTTTAGCAATAAGGATGAAACCAGATTTCTTTCAGAAGACAGGGTATAAGTTTATTCCAGATTGCAAAAGGGTTTTAATTCATCAAATAGCGCACGATAAATATAATAGTTACAACATACGTGTGGCCTCAAGTTTGAAAATAAAGTACCCAGGGTGAACTACAAGGGTGACCAAGCATAAAATTGGTGATCAATTTGTATAAAATTTGTGCACACCTAAAAGTGAACATGAGAGATAATAAGTAAGGTTGACTGTTCTCATTCACTTTCAATACTGTATACAATTTGCACTTCTACGAATTCAGAACATAATATTATTAGGAAACAAATATTCCTAATACTACCCATCGATTGGATCCCAAACCACAATTCTGATAATTTATGCCAACTATGGTGTCGGGATTATCAGGCCTGACCCATCAGATCAAAAGAACATACCGTTAATCACGGGCATTACAACGTCTTACTTTCTCCAATCAGTGGAATGCACACTCATTGCCCCGCCAGAACGCGCCCGTACCCACCTCGTTTAGACCTTTTACTACCCAGTACATTATAAGCATGCTCTCGCCTCCTCGTGAGGCCTCTATATAATGAGATAAAAAGGGATATTGTTTGATACGGGTCCCTAACCAAAAAAGCAATTTTACTTAAGTCACCCCTAGACTTAGTCACCAATTTAATTTACTATCGGCAAGGCCACCATAGAATTGTTGTTGAGCAACTAGCTACCATAGACCCCCATAGAATTGTCAAAAAAGCCTACGCTACTTCAAATTAATTATTTTAATTGGTCACTTATTTCCCTAATTAGTCTACCCTTACTTCCGGAACGGACCACAAGTATGAGCCACTTATTTTCCTTAATCAGCCATCGTTTTAGGAACACACTCTCACTGTACGTTTTCCTATGCTACTAATTTTCCCTAATCATCTCACGCTGCCAGAATGGACCACTATTCATGATTATTAATTTGTTCATATTAAACTTAACACCCATTTTTAAGTTTATTAATAAACCTACTTGTTCCATATAACCACTTGTTATGCTTGGTTTGAATATAAGCATTATCTTGTTTACATTCATTATACAACCCAACCACCGCTACTAAGCGTCTATTCAGATTTCCAGTTATTTAGTTTATCAGTGATTTCACCAAAATTACAGTTTAATTGTCCATCATTGTATTAATTCAATAAGCCCCAATTAATCTTTTATACTCAATTCATATTTTTTCCTAATACACGCTTTTATAATCAAATTCATAATTTTACCCAAACTGCGCGAAAACAAAAAGGGATAAGGGGTTAGGCTCTTTAAAGGCCTAAACTCAACATGAATTAAAAGGATGAAGGCCTAGGCTCTCACATGGCCTAGGCCCAATAAATTAGGATAAAATTTGAACTGTGCATAAAATAATCTACGAAGAAAAAGAGAAAGAACTAAACTGAACGATTTACAACAATAGAATAGATTATTGACATAGGCTGAAGTAAGGATAGAAGCAGTAATCAGATATAAAAGATTTTTTTACAGAAAAGGAACACTGAAATCTGTAAATTACTGAAGAAATTAACAACGGTTATACTGTCCAAATAATCCCCAAATTATAGTGATCTTGTAATCATAGAAAATACTCACATAAAAAGACTTATATAAAATAGTAACAAACTGTATAATAACAGATTTGCAAATAATAATGTACCCAAACCTACTAAACAATCTGAGTAATCACGAAATCTCACTTAGACATGCTTATCGAAATGCTCCTAGTAGGAATCTCTAGATCTATATAAACATCCTTCAATTTGTGTTTATAAAAAAACTAAATCTCAGAACTCCATTTTTGTTAGAGAAAGAAGTTTTGAATAATGGAGGTAAAGAATGGGGAATGGAGTTATGAGAATTAGGATTAGATAGGAGGTTTATTTTTAAGGGAGGTAGAGTAACATAGGCCTTTAGATTTTAGGGTTTCTAATTTGCACCGGTCAAGCCATATCAGCTTAGGTTTGAAAATAAACTAAAGATGGGCCAAGTTTAGAAAAAAAAATATAAAAATATAAGTGAAAATAGTGAGAAGGCCAAACTTAGCAAAAAAGTTGGCCAAAAGTAACTACCCAATTAATATGCGTGTATACTTTGAAATGTTAATTATGTATATTTACACAAGATTTCAAATGTCATTTTTAACGTTATATTTAATTCCTTTTTTATTTTCTATGCATAAATTTTTTTTCGTTTCCAACATTTGTTTAATTTTAATTTCAAACGCGTATAATCTTAGAATTAATGCATGCATACTTATTTTAGATTAGAATGTTACTTAGCATCATTAAGTATATATACACTTACACGCACATATGTATATAAATATACATGCATATGCCCACACATAAATAAATATACACGCACGCATACACATACAAATATATATGCATAAATATATATGTATGTATAAACGCACATGCACGCATATATATATATATATATATACATATATATATATATGTGTGTGTGTGTGTGTGTGTATGTATGTGCACACATGTATATACATATACACATATGTATAAACACATGCATACATTTGTGATCTTATATATATACGTACGAGTGGAAACCCGTGCGATGCACGGGAGCATAGACTTTAAGTGTTTTAGTTTGCATGTATCAATAAGCGGTGAGAGCGTATTATATAGTGGCAAAATACATAATGTAAGTGATATATGTATGTGTTAGGATTCTGCTGTGTAAACTAAATTTTGCAGCAAAAAGTAAATAATGCATGTATAGGGAGTAGGGACAGGTTGCACGTAAGGTAAACAGTATAAAATTTTGTGTGTCTCTATTGAGTTGACAAAAAGATATATGCATTAATTGATGAATTAAGCAACATTATGCGATTGCTGGCAAGTAATGAAACTAAACTCAGGGTACAAAATATGTATCTCAACATATTGGTACAAAGTTTATAGCAATGTTATCCATAATAACATACTGGTACAAAATATAAGATTTGATTTTTGTTGGCTTGCTGGCAAGTAATTAAACTAACAGAGTTATCAGTACCATTAGTGAAATGGTAGAGCTTTGCAATTCTTGGCATTTCTGTATTTAACATCCATATGAACATCAGATTGCTTCAACTACAGCATTTCTGTCTAGCATTTCATCGAAGGAATTTATAATCTTTTGGCTAGCATGTCTGAAGCGTTCACATCATATGATACTTCATTTTAGCCTTCAACCTCTATCTTACCACCATCTTCTTCATATCTTGCTCACGTACTCATTTTATTTGATATCATTTGATGATAGTTCTTTCTTTTCTTTGCTTTAGATTTATTATCCCATCTTATTCGCTGTTCCCCGTGCTTGCAATCTCTTTTCCTCCAATCATTTTATATCCCTTTACATAAGAGGGGAAAAAATCACATAATTATTACTGATTCTTTGAGGCATGCACCATTCAGGCACTAAAGATCTTGTTTTTAATTATGTAAATCATTATTAGAATGTAAATAGTACTTCGTCAAACTAACACCACTGGCAATTACCACCTAATGACAAACGTGTAGATTGTTTCTCATATTTAGCAAATGTAATAAATTGGCTAACAAATAAAACATGACAACACAAACTCATCAACTGCAATATCAGAACTACAATTATTAATTTTTTTGAAAATGCAATCTTTTCTTCAATTTAACGGTTCAAGAGGAGGCTTGAATTTAAAAATGTGGACAAATATGCCAGTTATATAAGCTATAACAGTTATATAGCTATAACAGTTCCACTGGATGCAATGATGCACAAAAAGGTTAGTTTGCTACTCTTGAGATGTGGTTGTCATAAATTCGGTATGAATGAATGAATCGCCATATAATTATATTGAAAGAGACAAATCTATATGCCAAATAATTAGTGGATATGGTTTTACATGGTTGAAGTAGCAAAAAATACCCCTTTCAATTATCTTGGTTAAATCAAAGCAATCCGCCCAGTAGTGTTTTTTTTTACCTTATATAGGGAATTACTCACTTGAAAATTTGATGCTTCTTTAGATAATTATGTATGTAAATATCTAAAATAAATCAGTAAATAAATATTAGGACTGTTGGAAATGAACCAATAAATTGATGAATTGACGATGCTTTGACAGAAACTAAAAAAACGATAAATGACTGTTGTGATATTAGGAAAAGAATTATAAAAGAGAAAAAATATGGATGACGACGAAGAGGGAATTCTAGGCAGGATCAAAATTATAATGGAAAGAAATCATTGGAAAATTAAAGGAAATGAAGATAATAAGAAAAGAATGAAAAACAGTAGATGTAATCAGGAAAGTTGTGAGGTTCCGTATGAGCATTAAAGATTTAGGAATGATCCTGTTTTTTCTTAAATTACAATTTTGAATAAGCCATACTTAAACCACTAATATAAATATAAATTTATATAAATGAGCTATATATTAGGCAAGTGGCACGGATATGTACAATTCACTATAAAAAGAGAATACAGCAGTCCAACTATGGAAATTTATTTAATAAGATTGAAATCATGACAATTATAGCTAGTTTTGAAACCATGTGCTCATTTTCTTATTGCATCAATCAAGCCAATTTCCAAATGAACTCTAGGGTACTATTTAATATTTCTAGAAGTTTATTTGGCGTTCTCTTAGCTTCATCAATATCAATAGACTAAGAGAAAGATCATACCATTAATATATCAATTTATTTTATATGTGGTACATAAAATAGATCATACCATTAAACTATCACCCTTTGTTGGATACTCCTTTTCTGGTCAACATCAGCATTTTCATTGAGTAGCAGCCTAAGTGCAAACATATTGAAAAGATCACTGAGCTGGCAATTAATTCGTACTACTAAATATCACTAATTTAAGTTATAATATTGTAGGAATTGGCTTTAACTCTCAATAAATACATAGTTATGGGTAAGCATGTATAGAAAGGATAAATTTACAAAACATCTTGTACAGAGACCATTGCTTGCTTTCTCACTACCATTAATATATCAATTTATTGAAGAAACTGGCAAGTAATAACATTGCTATAAACATTGGTTAGTTTCATTACCTACCAATTAAGCAACATTATGTATCTCAATATTTAAATTTATGGTACCATTATGCAGCTCAACATATCAAATAATAGTAGTTACCATATATTGCGACTGCTAGAGCACAAATCTATGTGTACAAATGCGAAAACATATTCCAATATAACTGATTTCTAACACATCAGATATGAACACCCCATTTGGGTACATTATTGAAGAAATTGGGTAAGGAACTAAACTGATAGAGTACGGATCTAGGCTTTATGAGTTTCATGCATTCAGCTTAAATCAAAAGCATAGGGTATAATAAAATATTATTTGCATAATTTACATAAAATAGTAGTAGCCTCAGAACGACCAAGCCATACACACATATTTTAAAAAATAAATAGATTACTAAAAGGAAAGTATCTCAAGAATCTTACCTGGTTGACAGTCTCAGTACGAAATGAAGTTTGACTTCGTTTTGAAACTCATATGTGATATCAAAGTAAAAAAAAAATTCATCAGTATTAATAACCTGGTAGAAAGACAAATACATGGCCATATTTAAATTTCATAATTGTGCCAAAAATATATTACATATTCATGATTTTACCTCAAATTCTTCAACTTTAATCTCCATGATTTTGTAGTCAAACTCTTGATCCTCCAAAACTACACCCGACCTGAAGGAATGAAAAAATGGATGTTTAATTAGTCACATGTTGAAAATAATAAGAAAATGAGCTTTTAATGTGTTAAAACATGTTTGATATTTTTACAACCTTTTTCAGTAGCATTTTCTTCCCTACAAAATAAATAGTTACTAAAAGGAGAGTATCTCAAGAATCTTACCTGGTTGACAGTCTCAGTACGAAATGAAGTTTGACTTCGTCGTGAACCTCATATGTGATATCAAACTAAAAAAAAAAATCATCAATATTAATAACCTGGTAGAAAGACAAATACATGGCCATATTTAAATTTCATAATTGTGCCAAAAATATATTACATGTTCATGATTTTACCTCGTATTCTTCGACTTTAATCTCCATGATTTTGTAGTCAAACCTTGATCCTCCAAAACTACACCCGACCTGAAGGAATGAAAGAAATGGATGTTTAATTAGTCACTCAATTACTGTCATGGCTATTCAAATTATGAAATTCTTAATTCTTAATTCGAACGTTAATGGATTTAAAAGAATTAAAAACGTACATACTTTGTAATTAATTATTTTTTTCCAAATTTTATTCCTTTTTAAATAAAATTAATTGTGTGAAATTAATTGTGTTTATAGATAAGGGTTGAAATATTCAATTCGAAATGAAGGTATATGTAGTAACAGTCATGTCTATTCAAATTTTATTCCTTTTTTAACGTTAATAAGTTACCTTAATTGCCAAATTAATGCGATGATGTGTCATAAGCTTTTCAAATAAGATATTTTTTAAAAGGAATGAGAGCATTAACTTTTAAACGTTATTAATGTTTCCCATTTACTGTCAATAAATTCTTAATTCGAACGTTGACAGATTTAAAAGAATTAAAAACGTACATACTTTGTAATTAATTAATTTTTTCCAATTTCACCTCCAATTACATAAAATAAATTGTGTGAAATTAATTGTGTTTATAGATAAGGGTTGAAATATTCAATTCGAAACGAAGGTATGTGTAGTAACAGTCATGGCTATTCAAATTTTATTCCTTTTTTAACGTTAATAAATTACCTTAATTACCAAATTAATGCGCTGATGTGTCATAAGCTTTTCAAATAAGATCTAATTACCAAATTAAGGCGGGTGGAATTAAATCAACCTATTCAATGCTCATGCAAGAATAATGACATGTTTATGGGATGTGTTTAAATTAGGATGGTGGATTTGTTTTTGCGGGATTAAATCTCAGCCGCTCTTTAACTCTCAATAAATACATAGTTATGGGTAAGCATGTATAGAAAGGATAAATTTACAAAACATCTTGTACAGAGACCATTGCTTGCTTTCTCACTACCATTAATATATCAATTTATTGAAGAAACTGGCAAGTAATAACATTGCTATAAACATTGGTTAGTTTCATTACCTACCAATTAAGCAACATTATGTATCTCAATATTTAAATTTATGGTACCATTATGCAGCTCAACATATCAAATAATAGTAGTTACCATATATTGCGACTGCTAGAGCACAAATCTATGTGTACAAATGCGAAAACATATTCCAATATAACTGATTTCTAACACATCAGATATGAACACCCCATTTGGGTACATTATTGAAGAAATTGGGTAAGGAACTAAACTGATAGAGTACGGATCTAGGCTTTATGAGTTTCATGCATTCAGCTTAAATCAAAAGCATAGGGTATAATAAAATATTATTTGCATAATTTACATAAAATAGTAGTAGCCTCAGAACGACCAAGCCATACACACATATTTTAAAAAATAAATAGATTACTAAAAGGAAAGTATCTCAAGAATCTTACCTGGTTGACAGTCTCAGTACGAAATGAAGTTTGACTTCGTTTTGAAACTCATATGTGATATCAAAGTAAAAAAAAAATTCATCAGTATTAATAACCTGGTAGAAAGACAAATACATGGCCATATTTAAATTTCATAATTGTGCCAAAAATATATTACATATTCATGATTTTACCTCAAATTCTTCAACTTTAATCTCCATGATTTTGTAGTCAAACTCTTGATCCTCCAAAACTACACCCGACCTGAAGGAATGAAAAAATGGATGTTTAATTAGTCACATGTTGAAAATAATAAGAAAATGAGCTTTTAATGTGTTAAAACATGTTTGATATTTTTACAATCTTTTTCAGTAGCATTTTCTTCCCTACAAAATAAATAGTTACTAAAAGGAGAGTATCTCAAGAATCTTACCTGGTTGACAGTCTCAGTACGAAATGAAGTTTGACTTCGTCGTGAACCTCATATGTGATATCAAACTAAAAAAAAAAATCATCAATATTAATAACCTGGTAGAAAGACAAATACATGGCCATATTTAAATTTCATAATTGTGCCAAAAATATATTACATGTTCATGATTTTACCTCGTATTCTTCGACTTTAATCTCCATGATTTTGTAGTCAAACTCTTGATCCTCCAAAACTACACCCGACCTGAAGGAATGAAAGAAATGGATGTTTAATTAGTCACTCAATTACTGTCATGGCTATTCAAATTATGAAATTCTTAATTCTTAATTCGAACGTTAATGGATTTAAAAGAATTAAAAACGTACATACTTTGTAATTAATTATTTTTTTCCAAATTTTATTCCTTTTTAAATAAAATTAATTGTGTGAAATTAATTGTGTTTATAGATAAGGGTTGAAATATTCAATTCGAAATGAAGGTATATGTAGTAACAGTCATGTCTATTCAAATTTTATTCCTTTTTTAACGTTAATAAGTTACCTTAATTGCCAAATTAATGCGATGATGTGTCATAAGCTTTTCAAATAAGATATTTTTTAAAAGGAATGAGAGCATTAACTTTTAAACGTTATTAATGTTTCCCATTTACTGTCAATAAATTCTTAATTCGAACGTTAACAGATTTAAAAGAATTAAAAACGTACATACTTTGTAATTAATTAATTTTTTCCAATTTCACCTCCAATTACATAAAATAAATTGTGTGAAATTAATTGTGTTTATAGATAAGGGTTGAAATATTCAATTCGAAACGAAGGTATGTGTAGTAACAGTCATGGCTATTCAAATTTTATTCCTTTTTTAACGTTAATAAATTACCTTAATTACCAAATTAATGCGCTGATGTGTCATAAGCTTTTCAAATAAGATCTAATTACCAAATTAAGGCGGGTGGAATTAAATCAACCTATTCAATGCTCATGCAAGAATAATGACATGTTTATGGGATGTGTTTAAATTAGGATGGTGGATTTGTTTTTGCGGGATTAAATCTCAGCCGCTCTTTGTCTCCTTGTTTGTCTAAGGGTTTGTCTAGGGGGGAATTTTATTATATAGATATATATGTATATATATATGTATATATATATATATATATGTACATCTTTAGATTGGTCTTCTTAAACTTTAAAGATATAACGTTGGTGGGAATCGAACCCACGACCTTTAATCTAGGAAGTGAATGCTTTACCACTTCACCCAGCACAATTTTTGTTCACAAAATTAGAACATAGGAAGTTATATATTTTATGTGTGTTTCTTTTAAAATTTCAAACTCAATATTTTCTAAACAACAGCTCCAAATATTAAATTATATATCAAATTGATCATCTTGAAAAGGTCTTCACAATGTTTATAAGTATGACATCCATTTTATCTCTTACTAAAAATTAATTCTTATTTACTATTTTATTTTGCACATCACTTCTCAAATTTCAAAAATGTCATAACTCCTTCGTTTTAAGTTCGTTTTTTACGCAAATCAATTGTGTATCCGAACTAGAAAATCGTAATGGACTCAATGGCGCAATCATTATTGCCCAATTATGATTAGTTTACAAATTATTCTTTGATTACTTAATTTATTCATTATCTTAATAATATTTACTCTACTTAAGCTTAAGCTTTATAAATATTTACTCTACTTAGGCTTTATTATCCTAAGAAATATGAAAATATGAAATGTGCAAAAACGTATCCTAAAATATTTCAAAAAAGGAAGACAACAATAGAAGAATGCTACTGTTATTATGTTGTTGGCTCTAAACCCCATTACCCATTTTTTAAGGCTTATATTCACAGGGTTTGTAGGCCGATAGGTGATTTCCTAATTTATTCTAAGGAAGATGGTTTTTATATTATCCATTTTAATAAAAAAGAGCATTTTGATAAGATTCTGGAGGATGTTCCTTATTTCTATAATAAGAAACTAATGATAATGAAGCGTTGGTCAATGGGTACAAAACTTAATGAACATCTTTTATGCATGGTTCCTTTATGGATCCAGTTATCTGGTCTTCCTCTTGAATACTGGACAGAAGTGGGAATAAGTTTAATTGCGTCCATTATTGGCAACCCTCTTAAATTTGACAAATTAATTGAAGGAATTAGGAAATTTCTTTTTCTAGAGTGCTTGTTGAAGTCTCTAGATCGTTTTCATTCCCCAGACAAATTCCAGTTTTGTCTGAAGATGATAATTAGTAATGCAAAATGTTGAATATAAGTGGCATCCTCTAGTATGCTTAAAATGCCATAGGTTTGGTCATATAGATAGTGTCCGTATGTTTACTAAGGTCTAAGTTTCCCATTAAATGGACTCTCATAGTTTCCGTATAAAGTCTATGGATATTGACCCCGGCTTGTAATCTTTTGGAACATTGGTTCCTAATGGTCCTTCATTATAGGTTTAAGAATTCTCTGATTTCAGTTTGGATAAAAATCATGGAGTGCATGTAGTAGATGATTCTCCTTTGGATGCTGATGACATGGTTTATCAGTATTTTTTTTGGTTAGTCCTTTCTTCATAAAGAGTACATGGAGCAACATAAGCAGTTACGTGCACTACAGGATCCTAAGTATTCTTAGGTTCTTAATGGCATAAATTCTACAGCCACCGTTGATGATATGGAAATTCCTATTGCAAAAACTTAAGACAACAAATATGCAGATTAGGCAATTTATAACCTAAGGCGGTTCGCAAGGTCAAATCCGACGAAGTGCCTTTTGAGTTTTAAGCGGCTTCTAATTTTGGAGAAATTGAAAATTTTGCTTAGAATTCAATTATCTCGACCAAAAGGAAGAAGTTTAAGAAGTTAGAATATTTATCTTTTTTCAGTCAAGGTGCTTTTTCTGAGCTTAGTGAAGATTTCATGACAAAACCAAAATTTATGCCTTCTATTCTATGGATCCTCTAGTTTCCATCTACTAGGCAGAAGTTACTTTGTAGATATATATATATGTGTCTTTATATTTCGTATCCTTAGTTTGTATAGTTTATTTCCGTGCATTTCAAGATGAGTATGGGATCACTTGTTTTGAAAGTGTACGGCTACGCATGTAAAATTATATATAAAATAAGTTCTCTAAAAGAGTTAAATTCATATTATCATTATTGATTATGGTTGCTACTATTCACACTCCGATTTACACTTCTGGCCACCAAAATTAAAAGCCCCCCAAATATTTTAAATTTCCTCTACTAGCCACCGTCTAAATTAATAACCTAAAAATGGAGAGGCCACCAGCACCTTCCTCTACACGAACGCTTCCTTCCTCACTTATTTCATGCATTTGTGTTTTTAAGTCATTTGATCGAACATCTTGCATCATATTATCAAAACCATTATGTTTATTGTCCAGTTTATCATCATTCAAATACTCCATTTATTAAATGACAAAAAAAGATATGTATCAATTTGTAAAAGAAGATACGTAAGTTATACGGATAAAAATCCTACAAATCAAAATTTACATTGTCATTCTCTATTACAACATCGTCAAATTTAATATCCTCCAAGCTTGAAATTTCCAACGGAGCAAAAAAAAAATCCTAAAACGCAATGGAAACCCCAAACCATTAAAAAACCTAACAACATGTTCTATAACATAATAGAAAACAAGAAAAATCAAGCAATTTTAACCTCTTTTTTATCTTCATCTTCCATCTCCACTAGACACAAAAGAATATCTGTTTTTGTTAGGGTTCAGGCTTTGAAATCGTAGAGAAGTACGTGTTTTTCTTAGAAGTACGGTGGTGAATAACTGAGTGAAAGAACAATGTATGGTGGGCAGAAGTACATAAAAAATAATCATTTGTATTAAATTTAGAAATGTGGCCGGAAGTGTAAACCGGGGTGTTAATAGTAGCACTCTTAATTATTACCAATATTTTTCTCTAAATTATATATTTGTTCGAATATACTAGTTAATTCAAACTTGCTTTTACATTTAATTCCACCAACCATTAATAATACACTCATAAAACAAACAACAAATGAACAACGCCTTTAGCGGAAAGTCATTTTCGCTGCGTAATTTAATCAGTAATCGACCAGTTTAATCACAAATGAGTTACATAGAGATTTTCTTCAACTTCAATAATACTGACTCTACTTGTCAATCTTGAAACTTCTTACTTACTATTACTATCCCCAATCTAAGTTTAAATTAAATATAATCTCTAAATCATAGGGAAATTATAGTTTCTATGGGTATATGCAATAGAAAAATAACAAATACATCCTTAGAAGATTACCCCAGTAAACATCATATATTTCAAACACCATTTGTTATAAATAAAAATCTACTACACACCCATGGAGATGGGAACTCTATTTCTCTTCTGAGGTCCAAACTCGTGTCTTTAATATATATAAAATGTATTATTCTAAACCTTGCTCTTATACCAATTGTAAGGTCCCCACCTCTATACCTATACTATCTAAGAGTATTATATAACGATACTATTAGATAATATGGAGAATGTGTTTGAAGGGGACACATACATGAATATTCCCATGTACTAACATTGGTATGTATTAATTTTTTTTGAAATATAACTTACCTTAATGTACACAGTATCAATACAAAATAATAAAACATATGCCTCCAGGATAGAACAATACATAATAGGCCGAAATTTAGAGAATAAAATATGACATAATACACATAATTTTAAAAAAAAAATTAAGATACATTACATCAATATATACGTCAGCCCACACAATACAAGATAGTAAAATATATACTAAATATTTATACTCCTGAAAGCCTTGTGAAATACAAGCCGATATCAATGTCCATGTACCTAAAATGTCTTGGATTGACTTAAGTATTATATAAGTAATAAGCAAGTCAGAGTATATCTAATTCTAATGTAAATAACCTAGGGTGTTTGGGTTTACCAAATAACAAAAACTACATAAGGAAATCTCATCATAGTCTAATTTAAAGTATCAGCACTAAAAATACCATCGTAATTTAAACCATGGAATCAATATAAATGTTGAAAATTAATTAATATGTCAAAGTATCGGTTAATTTTTAGTGATATGTCAAAGAATCTGCATAAGTCTGCTGTCTATTTCAGCCCGAAGCTTCATTCTCGCATTGCCCGGATGCTGGCTTGGAATTCCGCCCTCTTCAAGGAAATATCCCAACGTACCATGTAAGAGGCATGCTCCATATCGAGCTTGATAGCCATGAAATTCGCACCTGCCCCTTATAAAATCTAAATTCTTGGACCTCGCTTAAAAATATTTTGACTCTTCCATGCTGTGTCTCAGGAACCTCTTCAATACGGTCCAGATTGCTAGCTCCCGTTCATAGTTCTGCTACAGATGATACACGAGGAAGATTTTTATGGCGGTTCAACCGTACCTATTCAAATCCCAAAATCATTTATAAAAGGATTTCACAATATATAAATGGAAAATTAATTAATATGTCAAAGTATCGGTCAATCACTATAAGTATACAATATCCTTCACATCAATAAAATAAATATCAATGCACAAAATCATAGAAAAGAGCAATGAATGCTAACGAAGGATACAAGCAACAAATACAGGCTCAAATGAGGAGCAAGCCTTGTAAATATCCTATAAGAGAATTTGGTGATACGTTGAAGTATCGTAATACAACATATGGAAACAATAATAATTGGCAATATGCCAAATAAGAAGGTTAGGCAACATATGCCAATGAAGGAAAAGGGTGATCATACTTAGGATCCTATCTCTGGTATAATCTTGTACTAACCATACACTGAACCCAAACTAGAAAGTGAGACTGGTGGACACATCTGCTCTAGGAGACTACACTCACATTGATTTGGTGAACATGATAAACGTAATCCACCTAGATTGTCTCTTACAATCATTGGTTACCACTACTTCACACCCACTAATATTATGACAATGATCCACATTGGTCAGTCTACATGTAACCTCTGTAATCACAATACTAATATATTCCGCTGTGGTAATTGACTTTTGGCCAAGGCGACATTAGGGGCAACATATAATACAAGCACAAGGCAATAAACAAAATGCAATATGTGTCATGGACCGGAGGCGCGAACCCACAATCAGACCTCCAGGTGGATATTGGCCATTTTAGACCACCCCTGGAACAAATAGGAAGCTAGTCAGTGATAGTATGATACTACTAACTAATCACACACATGTGTGCATGCGCGCGCGCACACACACACACACACATACACACACACACACACACACATATATATATATGTGTGTGTGTGTGTGTGTGTGTGTGTGTGTGTAATAGCAGATGAACCCCGACTCACGAAACTATGCAAATACATATCTAATAAAAAATATCTATGCTAAAGTACAATATATAATATATAGTCGATACATGGCTAAATATTATCATAGGTCAGTAAGTGACTACTACATATATATGTATTCACGGCAGTGACTATCATACCTATTATCTCCATCTTAATTTTCATAGAGGAGCAAAAGATTACTAGATAGATAACCCATCGGTGTCTCATACCATCGTATTTATTTATCTATTTATTTAGTGTTGTTGTATATAACGGTGTTGTATACACAATTATATGATTTTTTGTTTGATGATAACAAACAAGTATATATTATTTTGAATGTGTTTGTTATTGTACTGTTATATCACATTACAGAGAGGAATATAATATTTATATTTAAGTGAAATACGACTGTACAGAAATATAAATATTCACACAGTATTTTATTTAAATATAATATTATATTTCTAACATTCAAACAGTACATCTATTTTAACTCCACTATTTAATCACTTCACATATTTGTACTTGTATATAAACAGAATAAAATAGACAAGCTTGTTTGACAACAATAAAATGATATTTTATTTCAATCAACCTTGTTTATTACAAATAAAAGTACAATTATCATTTTTTCTCTTCATTTGCTCCTCACTGCAGAAACAATTAGACACTCTTTTTCAGTTTCACTTTTACATTCACTTATTTACATACTCAACACTTTCTTGTTATCTTCAGTCTTTAGTCTTCTGTTTTCACAGCACTTCACTGTCAGTCCAGTCATCTTCTTCATACCTGTCACAATGAAACACACACACAGTACATTGCAATAGAAATGAAACAGAATAAATGCAAATATAAATTTTATTTGCCTCATTTTTCTGGTGTGTTTCTCATCATTTTTCATGACTTGATCTGATTTATATAAACCATCAAATCTGTGTCTAGACAGCTTGTGATATTCACAGTGATACACTGTAAATACCACAAGGTAGACAGTATGTATATACAATGCAGGGACAAGGAAACTCGTCTGGATGGCTGCATATACACACGTGTACAAATATACACGTGTGCACTACCTCGCCAATCCAATGTGCAGCTGAGGAGTAGCCACGAGGACCTGCTCAACTCAGTGCAACATAGTCAACAAAGTCAAAGTAGTCGAGCAAACATGAATGAAAACAATAAACAAGTCAGCAAGCACAAGTGTGTGCTCATGCAATGTCAACACAGCATAGAATGGTCGAGCAAGTGAGTCAACATACCAAATCTGGTGGAACAATAACTCAGCATGAATTGTGAACAGAGCTACTACAAGTATGGCTGCATGTACTCAGGCACAAAAGTTCAAAAGTCGATCAATAAAATCAAAACAGCATGTGAACACAAAAACAAAGAGCATCAAACCCAAGAATATCAAACATCGTTTTTTTAAAGGGTGCAACAACAAATGTGCATGTGACAGTGAAACAGCATATGTAGATGTTCAGTTTCAAGCATACAAGTGGCCAACAATAAGTGAAAGTGAACAAGTACAAGTGGGAGTAACAAATGACTCAGCATGTTCTTAAATTCAAGTCAAGGTGACAAAATGGTGCGTGTACAGATGGTGATAAAAATACAAGTGTACAAAGTTGAAGTAGTTCAGCAAAGATGACAAACGACAATAACTAACCAGAAAGGTCGTGACAGTGGATACATGTCAATATACATGATAGCAATGTGAGTTGCAGAGTTCAAAGAATTAAAATGGAGCAATCAACAACTGGACAGAGCATTGTTAAATGGTGGTGCTACAAACATCAAAGCATGGTGCATGGTACAAATGCCAAGACAACAAGCAAATACATTCATGTTCATGGATGGACAAAATCTGTTCAGCATATCTCAGGTGTTAAAGTGCGTTTTCAAATATTATGGAAATATTTCAATGCAATCAGAAATGAATTCAATTATCGAATCAAGCATGAAGGCAGTGAACTAAGAAATGAAATTCAATTTCATACTTTAAATGTTTCCAGGAAACTTCCCGTTACAAATAATACGTGCAAAAAATTCATGGATCTACTCTGACAATTCTTAGCAACAAATCAGTGAGCAAATTCGGCAAGATTTCCAAATTACTTCCAGAAATACAGAGAGTTCATATCATACTTGGCAAGTGTTTAAATGAGAAATTTCGAATGAAATTTAAGGCAACAATATTCCTTTCAGAGGTGGCAACTAAATATTTTTCTTTACACAAAGGAAGAATTTCATGCTGAATCAAGATTATATAATTGCCGAGGAAATCAAGCTCAAAATGGTTCAAATATATTGTCCAGAATCATTTCAATCAAATTCATTTATTTCCTGTTTTTGGATTCATTTCAGAAATTTCACAAGAACACATAAGGCAAGAAATTTCGAGCAAAAGGAAATGTATTTTTTCGGCAATAAACAATTTCCTGAAATCAAGCCGAGGATATCAGCTTCAATGTTTTGACCAGCATAGTTTTTTTTTGGCAAGTTTTCTCATTCACGAAATATCATACAAGAAAATCAGTTTATAAATCAGCGTTGAACAAAGTCAGCTAGGGTTATCTCTTCTGGAAACAAATTAGTGGGACAACAACTTCTATTTGGTAAGAATTTATTCAGATATCATCAATCACAACCACAAACCAGAACAAGAAACCGCAAAAATCAAGGAACAATCAGACCAAGTCCTTTAAACGAAATCAGAGAAATTAAAGGACTCTATAATCCTATTTTATCACCATATCATCACAGGCATGAGTATGATCGAAACCGAGAAACAATTCAATCAAAAATTGAAACCAAGCGTCACAAATTCAAGCAAAGAATCAAATCCGAATTACTCACAATTTTTTATGGTTTCGTTCAAGTGAGAACTCCAGCAAATCGACATCAGAAAGCAAGCTACAAAGACAAGAGCCTTCGGAGATCAATATTCAAGAAGAAATCGATTTTTGAATTGGGGTTTTTGAGAAAACCCTAGTCCAGAAGTGTCGGCCGCCATTTTTTAAGAAAAGAGGAACAGTGAATTGGGATCGAACAAATGAAGTAAAGGGTGGAACCATTTTTGAGTTGGGCCGGCCTATTCAAGTGATTTAAAGGGAGATTATTCTTCCTTTTTTAATACTAGGGTTCTTATTTATTTATTTTTATTTTTTTTTAAATTGTGTTGTAGAATCAATTCTGAACAGTTTTAGAATCTGTAAAATTCTAGGGAGATCCAGTTAGGGGTTTAACTGGCAGTTCACTAGTGTCTGTAAAACTAGGGAAAATCTGATCTAGGGGTTTAGATCAGTCTATGGTTTTGAGCATAGGGTTAGAATAGGAGCGAGAGTCGCGAGTGTACAAGGTCTTGTATGCGGGAACTGTTCTATCACCTACTAGAAACCTTAGAAATGCAGCAGTAGGCAGGGTTTTGCCGAAGCTGGGTATATCTGTGTGTGATTTATTTTCTGCATTTCAGTTTCTGCTATTTTCTGTGATCAGTTTATTATTATATATCTCGTTAAGTTTTTAATTCAGTTAAAAACTGTGAAAAACCCTATTCACCCCCCCTCTAGGGTTATTCTAGATCCAACAAGTGGTATCAGAGCAGGTTATTTCATTAACCCTAGAAACATGGATCCTAGTTGTCAGTCTTATGAGAGTCAGTCCAGTAATATTCCAATTATTTTTAAGGGAACAGATTTTTCAATTTGGAAATCAAATTTCGAATCATATTTAAAATCTGTTAATCTTGATTATTGGAATATTATTGAAAATATGGAAGATATGTCAAATAAGACGAATAAGGTTTTAAATGCTCAAGCTATGCATATTTTATATTCCTATCTTGATAATAATCAGCTTGACTTTATCTCTCATTGTTTAACTGCGCAGGACATCTGGAAAACTCTCAACGCGCGGTATGGAAATTCTGACAACTCCTCAAAACCCTCAACTGCCAACTCAAATTCAGATCTGTGCTTAACTGGAACTATTCATGTGGATTCAGACGATGGGGACTTATCATATGACGATCTGGTATCTCTTTGTAATAATTTAACAAGAACTGTTGATCGTCTCAAACGGAAAAACAAGTCTTTGAAATCTGAAAATTCTGAGTTGACCCACAATAACAATTTGTTGAAATTAAAATTTGAAAACTCTGACTGCAAAAACTGTATGGTTGTGAAAACTGATTTAGCTCAACTTGATGAACATTCTGGAAAGCTCGAAAATAAAATTTTGTTTTTGAAAAATCTCGAAGATGAGTTGACTCATAAAAATAACGCTTTGCAGAAGGAGTTGGATAAGATTAATTTAGAACATGAAATTTTTGAAAAGGAAAATTTGGTGAAAACGGATTTGATTGTGAAAGAGCTTGAATCTGAAATTGAAAAATTCAAGAATGTTGAAAAACTTGAATTGGAAAAACAAAAACTTTTTGAAGCTGAGATTTCTGAGTCCCAAGCCAAAATCAAATTGCTTGAAATTGAAAATTTGGTTTTGAAAGTTGATTCTGAAAATTGTAAGATCACTAAAAATCATTGTTCAGATTTAATGAAAGAAAATGATGATCTCAAATTTAAACTTCAACAACTTGAATCAACATTGGTTAAATTTTCAAATGGAGAAAAATCGTTGAATATGTTGTTGAGAAATCAATTTCCGTCTGGAAATAAAAATGGACTTGGATTTGGGAAAATGAATGATTTTGAAAAGCAGAATACAAACGGTTTTAAAAATCCCTCAAATCACTTTAGAAATGTTTGTTTTGAAAGTTCTAACTCTGAAAACTTCAAAGGATTTGTAAATCACAATCGAGATGAGTTTTTGTTTTATAACAAACCATTTAAACATTCTTGGATCTCAAATGGAAATAAAACGGGTTTTGTTAAATTCAAAACGATTTGGGTTCCTAAAGGCACAAAGGTAAATTCGGATGGTTTGTTATATAAACAAGTTTGGGTACCAAAACACATGAACGAAACTGTGAGTGGTTTTACAAATTTTGTTAGACCACTCGATCCTATCAACTATTAGGTACCTGAAGTGGCTGAGGAACAACTATGCTGAAAAGAGAAAAGTGATTCAAACCGCTTCATATTATTGAATCATCCACTGTTCCTTAGCCAAGGCTGATAAGTTTAGAAATTCTGTTTCTCATCATATGTCAGGTATGATTTCTAACTTCATCCTTGTAAATATATTTTTTCTTGGTTTATTTCTCCTTCTTCTACCCCTTCTATTTTATTTTTTTTCTTCTGGTTGTTTTTTTTTCTTTGATTAGTCACTACCATATCTCTTTGTTTATTTTGTGCTTCTTAAACTTCCAATTGCAGGTCTCATGACTTTCTGGAAATTCATTTTATTTGAATAGAACTCTCTTGTTTATAATCATTTCCGGATTCTGAATTTAATCTTGTAATTATCTGCAATTGTTTAAAAGTTTATTTTATTCTTGAATTCATAACAGTGCTGAAGAATTCATGTCATATCTTGAACATTGTTAATTTGAATTCTAAATTTTTTGAAGATCTGAATATTTAATGAAATGTCACACACCTTTGCTGTTCTGAGTTTATTCTAATTCATTTTAGAAAAGCTCAAAATATTATACTCATTACAGCACTCTGTTATTTATCAGTTGTGATAATTTCATTGATTTTCAGATTGGCTTGTATCAGTGATACATCTTGGAATTAATCTTTATTCATGATCATTATATTGAAATATGTTTGTTTGAAATCATCTGAAATTCTAGATATTTTGAATATCACACACCTCTTATTTTTGAAATTGTCAATCTGGTGTGACTGATTCATTATATCTCAAACTTAACATTGATTCAAGTGATTTCAAATAAATTATTTTTAAATTTCTGGTATCATGAATACCTCTCAAATTTGATGTAAATGATCTGATATTTCTCTTGGGCTTGTCAGAAATAGTTTTGAGAAATTCTTAAAAATGTTTTTTTTAAATGGTCTTTGAAAATCATTGTTATTTCATGATTATTTGATTTGAATATATGTTTGTTTAAAATCATTTGAAATTATTGATTTATTGGATCTCACACATATCTTGAATCTGAAATATAACCTGGTGTGATTGATTCATTAAATCCTAATACTTTTACATTTCTTCAAATGATTTAAAATAGAGTATATTTGCAAATCTTGGATCATGAACCACCTTATGTGACCAACATCTTGACAAGTCTGTTGTGATACTGATTTCTCTGTGCTGCTCTGATACTGTTTTTGAAAAATGTTTGTTTTGGAATCATGCTGCTCCGATTATAAGAAATTGATTTGTAAATATATATTTTTGGACTGCTTGATTTGGTATCAAAGATTTATCGTGTTCTGAAAAATGAAATTTGTGTGCTTGAGTTGCTTGCTTTGTAATTAAGTCTTTTCTGTTGACTGAGGTACCATTGTTTGCCACCGGGGTGTCATTAAAATCCTTGAGAAAGCGAGAACATTTGGTATCAGAAGCGCCTTATATTTGTCTCATCCATCTGTTCTGTTTTTTCACTTTAATAGAGACTACAAGTGGTATCAGATTAGGAAGTGCTAATTTTTTTTTCTCATCATGTATATATTTTTTCTTTTCCCTCTTGTGCTTTGTATAGCTCTTCATATTCCTCTTGTAATTGATTTTCAATTTTAAAACTATTTATTTTTTATTCATTCACAAATTGAAATCAATATCCATATTGTTCTGTATTTATAATTCATCAAAATATATCAGAATTTGAAATTGTGATGAATTATGACTGCAATATATTTCACAACAAGAGGAGATTTTATCTGGATTTTCATGATGGTTGAATATTTATTATAATATCTTTGAACTGGCAATTATTTCACGACCATCCTCATTATCTATCATCTTTCTGCCATCCATGATAATTCTATATTAATGTGGAGAGTTTGATATTTTTTTTGAAAAATCATAGTGAATAAACAGTGAAAATATTTGTGATGAAATTGTGGCCATGTTATTATTATTCAGAATTAGTGATAAGTGAATTTTCAATAATCCCGGTACAGTCAAGCATATCTCATAATATAATTAATTTAGAAATTTATTTCACAGTTCATCTCTGTACTTACCACATTTTCTATCATCCATATATTGGTTTTATACCAAGGAGTGTTTCTTTTTAAAAGATGAAATGATAAATATATATAATAAATATATAAGTGTGTCTCTAACCTCATTTAAAAATCCAAGCTCTGGTCATGCATGGTTAAGAGACAACTTATAATTTAAGCTGCGACTGACCTCATTTAAAAATCCAAGCTCTGGTTATGCGTGGTCAGTGTGCTCTTAAATAAATAAAAAAAAAAAATGTGCTAAAAACTGAAATAAAATTGAAATCCTCCTTGGTGTGTAAAAATCAACCTATCAATCCATCTCTCTAATCTGTGAAATATGTTGAAAATATTATGATGTATTATGATTTGTTGATTGATAGATATTGAGATTTGAGATTATTCGATTTTCTCACTTAAATTGAATTTTTAATTATAATCCAAATCCATCACCGTTTTTGGTGCTTTAATTTTATAAAATTCTTTTGAAAATAATTGGGAAATATTCATATTTTTTATAACTCTCCTCATTTTTATAAAATTCATCGTATATCCGTCATTTTCTACAATGTGAAATATGCCACCTGTTCCTAGAATATTATGATTTTTTGTTTGACTGATTGAAATTAATGATGACCGTTCTTCCTCTTAAGCTGAAATTATATTTTGTCATTTTTCATCTATATTCTAAAATCTGTATCCTTTTGATGATAACAAAAGGGGGAGAATGGATTAGATTTTGATTTATGAGTGAATATTTTATAAATATTTTTAATTTTGAAAATTTATTATTTTTCATACACTCATGCACAATTATAGGGGGAGTTTTCTGTTGTAGGGGGAGCATTTAAATAGGGGGAGTTCAAATATTCACGAACAAACACATCTATTATATTCAAAATCTTATGTTTGTTTGTCATAAATATTCACGAACAAACACATCTATTATATTCAAAATCTTATGTTTGTTTGTCATCATCAAAAGGGGGAGATTGTTGTATATAACGGTGTTGTATACACAATTATATGATTTTTTGTTTGATGATAACAAGTATATATTATTTTGAATGTGTTTGTTATTGTACTGTTATATCACATTACAGAGAGGAATATAATATTTATATTTAAGTGAAATACGACTGTACAGAAATATAAATATTCACACAGTATTTTATTTAAATATAATATTATATTTCTAACATTCAAACAGTACATCTATTTTAACTCCGCTATTTAATCACTTCACATATTTGTACTTGTATATAAACAGAATAAAATAGACAAGCTTGTTTGACAACAATAAAATGATATTTTATTTCAATCAACCTTGTTTATTACAAATAAAAGTACAATTATCATTTTTTCTCTTCATTTGCTCCTCACTGCAGAAACAATTAGACACTCTTTTTCAGTTTCACTTTTACATTCACTTATTTACATACTCAACACTTTCTTGTTATCTTCAGTCTTTAGTCTTCTGTTTTCACAGCACTTCACTGTCAGTCCAGTCATCTTCTTCATACCTGTCACAATGAAACACACACACACAGTACACTCCAATAGAAATGAAACAGAATAAATGCAAATATAAATTTTATTTTTAAAATTTTATTTGCCTCAGTTTTCTGGTGTGTTTCTCATCATTTTTCATGACTTGATCTGATTTATATAAACCATCAAATCTGTGTCTAGACAGCTTGTGATATTCACAGTGATACACTGTAAATACCACAAGGTAGACAGTATGTATATACAATGCAGGGACAAGGAAACTCGTCTGGATGGCTGCATATACACACGTGTACAAATATACACGTGTGCACTACCTCGCCAATCCAATGTGCAGCTGAGGAGTAGCCACGAGGACCTGCTCAACTCAGTGCAACATAGTCAACAAAGTCAAAGTAGTCGAGCAAACATGAATGAAAACAATAAACAAGTCAGCAAGCACAAGTGTGTGCTCATGCAATGTCAACACAGCATAGAATGGTCGAGCAAGTGAGTCAACATACCAAATCTGGTGGAACAATAACTCAGCATGAATTGTGAACAGAGCTACTACAAGTATGGCTGCATGTACTCAGGCACAAAAGTTCAAAAGTCGATCAATAAAATCAAAACAGCATGTGAACACAAAAACAAAGAGCATCAAACCCAAGAATATCAAACATCGTTTTTTTAAAGGGTGCAACAACAAATGTGCATGTGACAGTGAAACAGCATATGTAGATGTTCAGTTTCAAGCATACAAGTGGCCAACAACAAATGAAAGTGAACAAGTACAAGTGGGAGTAACAAATGACTCAGCATGTTCTTAAATTCAAGTCAAGGTGACAAAATGGTGCGTGTACAGATGGTGATAAAAATACAAGTGTACAAAGTTGAAGTAGTTCAGCAAAGATGACAAACGACAATAACTAACCAGAAAGGTCGTGACAGTGGATACATGTCAATATACATGATAGCAATGTGAGTTGCAGAGTTCAAAGAATTAAAATGGAGCAATCAACAACTGGACAGAGCACTGTTAAATGGTGGTGCTACAAACATCAAAGCATGGTGCATGGTACAAATGCCAAGACAACAAGCAAATACATTCATGTTCATGGATGGACAAAATCTGTTCAGCATATCTCAGGTGTTAAAGTGCGTTTTCAAATATTATGGAAATATTTCAATGCAATCAGAAATGAATTCAATTATCGAATCAAGCATGAAGGCAGTGAACTAAGAAATGAAATTCAATTTCATACTTTAAATGTTTCCAGGAAACTTCCCGTTACAAATAATACGTGCAAAAAATTCATGGATCTACTCTGACAATTCTTAGCAACAAATCAGTGAGCAAATTCGGCAAGATTTCCAAATTACTTCCAGAAATACAGAGAGTTCATATCATACTTGGCAAGTGTTTAAATGAGAAATTTCGAATGAAATTTAAGGCAACAATATTCCTTTCAGAGGTGGCAACTAAATATTTTTCTTTACACAAAGGAAGAATTTCATGCTGAATCAAGATTATATAATTGCCGAGGAAATCAAGCTCAAAATGGTTCAAATATATTGTCCAGAATCATTTCAATCAAATTCATTTATTTCCTGTTTTTGGATTCATTTCAGAAATCTCACAAGAACACATAAGGCAAGAAATTTCGAGCAAAAGGAAATGTATTTTTTCGGCAATAAACAATTTCCTGAAATCAAGCCGAGGATATCAGCTTCAATGTTTTGACCAGCATAGTTTTTTTTTGGCAAGTTTTCTCATTCACGAAATATCATACAAGAAAATCAGTTTATAAATCAGCGTTGAACAAAGTCAGCTAGGGTTATCTCTTCTGGAAACAAATTAGTGGGACAACAACTTCTATTTGGCAAGAATTTATTCAGATATCATCAATCACAACCACAAACCAGAACAAGAAACCGCAAAAATCAAGGAACAATCAGACCAAGTCCTTTAAACGAAATCAGAGAAATTAAAGGACTCTATAATCCTATTTTATCACCATATCATCACAGGCATGAGTATGATCGAAACCGAGAAACAATTCAATCAAAAATTGAAACCAAGCGTCACAAATTCAAGCAAAGAATCAAATCCGAATTACTCACAATTTTTTATGGTTTCGTTCAAGTGAGAACTCCAGCAAATCGACATCAGAAAGCAAGCTACAAAGACAAGAGCCTTCGGAGATCAATATTCAAGAAGAAATCGATTTTTGAATTGGGGTTTTTGAGAAAACCCTAGTCCAGAAGTGTCGGCCGCCATTTTTTAAGAAAAGAGGAACAGTGAATTGGGATCGAACAAATGAAGTAAAGGGTGGAACCATTTTTGAGTTGGGCCGGCCTATTCAAGTGATTTAAAGGGAGATTATTCTTCCTTTTTTAATATTAGGGTTCTTATTTATTTTTGTTGTTTTTTTTTTAAATTGTGTTGTAGAATCAATTCTGAACAGTTTTAGAATCTGTAAAATTCTAGGGAGATCCAGTTAGGGGTTTAACTGGCAGTTCACTAGTGTCTGTAAAACTAGGGAAAATCTGATCTAGGGGTTTAGATCAGTCTATGGTTTTGAGCATAGGGTTAGAATAGGAGCGAGAGTCGCGAGTGTACAAGGTCTTGTATGCGGGAACTGTTCTATCACCTAGTAGAAACCTTAGAAATGCAGCAGTAGGCAGGGTTTTGCCGAAGCTGGGTATATCTGTGTGTGATTTATTTTCTGCATTTCAGTTTCTGCTATTTTCTGTGATCAGTTTATTATTATATATCTCGTTAAGTTTTTAATTCAGTTAAAAACTGCGAAAAACCCTATTCACCCCCCCTCTAGGGTTATTCTAGATCCAACAAGTGCTTGTACATACACTTACACTTCAATACTCTATGTAACGAGTTCAATTAATAACCTGAATATGTTATCGGAAGTCCCATACCATATAGCATCACCAAACCGTTTATTAAGATTCCTCGTTACATAAAATACGTAAATAATATAATCCATATAATGGATGTCATCACAGTATCATATTTTAATTATCAATCAAATTAAATCAATAATGAATTCATTCACAATATTGAAATTAAAATAATAAATAGGAAAACCAGAAAATTAAAAAAAATAAGGAAAGAAATTCCAATGTAGTAAGTAAATAATAATACCTAAGAATAATTCAAATATTTTAAAGATATAAACATTCATATCATATCTTTATAAATCTATAAGAATCGTATGTACTTATAAAGTCTTCTGTTAAATCAAACCTGATTTTACATCAAAAATATATTTCATACATAAAAAATAATATAGACTTCTCAATTGACTTATTTACATAATTATAATTTATTTAATAAAATGAGAATAATTGAAAATAATAGTTTCAGAATATCATACTCCCATATGATAATTAAACTTTGTAAAATCCTTATAGTTAAATTAATTGATCATATTCATGTACTTATTAAAAATATAGACTAACACAATGATATTTACCTAAAATAAAATATAACATTTGAATTCATTTTTTCTTTAAATTCAAACCGCATATCAATATTTATAAATACGTAAATTCATTTTAATTTTATAATCTAAAATATTAGAACAACTAACATGACCTTTAATAAATATTTCGAAGTAATAAAATCTATCAAACATCTAAGAATTAATGGAATACGTTATACAAAGTGAATGAAATATTTCAAAATAAGTTTTACAATTCAAAATTAAATGAACAGTGCTTACTTTATTTTATTTTCATCCAACTAACATAAAATTTTCATAACAAATAACTTAAATCCAAAACAGTCATCTAACAGTCCAATATCACACAATTTTAAACAATTCATTAAGTACCCAAAAAATCATTAACGAACATATAAATCCATCTAACATGATATAATTGATTTCATCAACCAAAATAAATCTATAGAGGAATAAGCCTCTAATAACATAAATTAGATATAAATTCATAAGTAGAAACACTCACCAGAAATCGAAGCTTGAATGACCCAAGAACTGTATTGTTGTTCCAACCTCCAATGCAAAATCGCTCACTTGAAGCTCCAATCCATTGCCTCTACCCGAGCGCCTCACTCCATCTTTACACCATCGTCGAGTGTGAGCCATATCGCACGTCCATGAATCATCGCACCTAATATCGAGTGCCAAAGTTACGATGCCTTTCTAATTGATTGAGGCTTTCGCCTTGACCTCTTATATTGTGCGTGCAATCAATTGACGTAGCTCCAATCGTATTTGACCGCAAACTCCTTTTTTGAAAACCCGATGTTAAAAAGATAAAGTTCCTCTTCTTCTTCTGCTTTTTTCCTTTTCCCGATGATGAGTTCGATCCTAATGAGAAGAGTGGAGGATTCAAGAAGTTTGTAGAGACAAGGGTTTTGGGCTGAGTCCGCATAAAGTCCAAATCAACTTTAATTTAATTCGTTTTGGCATTATCAAAACACACAGTTTAAATTTTAGTTTGCCAAAATGAATCTCTGGCTGATATAAATTAATTCACATCCATTCCTACAAGTTGTATTTTTTGAAATTTAACATTTGTTTCATTCAACGCTTGCCTATTTTATCTATGACTTCAACGTTCAATAAAATATATTTATTTCCTTGCTATTTTAGTTATGTAAAATTATCTAACAACTCAAAATATTTTATATTCATTAATAATTTATTCGATCGATAAATCCATGATATTTAACTTAACCCTTTTATTTTAACTAAAATACACGTATAATTACAGTGTAGAAATGGGGTTGTTACATGTTGGGACGTTCATCTCCAAGTGCATGAATTGTCAGTTCGTGAAAGCTGAGTAGAAGCCTATTGACTTTTTTTATCTTCTAGAAGTCCCCCCTAATGGAATGGAAATAAGTTTCAATGGATTTCATTGATGACCTGCTGAAAAGTTGAGCAGAATATGAAAGCATTCGGTCATCACTGATCTATTAACTAAAAGCTCAAGATTTATATTTTCCAAGTCCAGTAGTACGAAAACCAAACCTGTCGACTTGTATGTAAGGTGGATTGTGCGACTTCATGGAGTGCTAAAGAGTATCGTGAGCAACCAAAACCTATTGTTTGCAAGTGGACATTGGAAAGCTTACAAAATTCCATGAGGTCTGAGTTGTACCTCAGCATATCTTGTCACTCTCATTTTGATAGCCAAAATGAAAGAGTGAATCATATATTAGAAGATCTCTTGCAAGCTTGCATCTTTGATATTGGAGGGTTGTAGGATACTTACATCTTGTGTAATTCACATACAACAATAATTATCAATCTAGAATCAATATGGTACAAAATGAAGTCTTATATTGTAAACCATGCAATGCTCCTTCATGTTTGTAGGAGGTGAATGAGAAACTAGTATTTGGACCAGACTTGAATAGAGAGACTTCGAATAAGATTAAAATAATATAGCAATGGATTAAAGCTATTCAAGATAGACAAAAGAGCTACCAGGATAAGAGATGTAGATGTTTTGAATTCTCTATTGGTGGCTTCATGTCCATTAAAAAATTTCTTTTAAGAAATGAAATTTGGTTGAGTAGGAAGAGGTTTGTTGGTCCTTTTTTTACATATTGGAAACTTGGCTTATAGAGTCAACTTATCTTAGAAGAGGGATGGAGTGCAAAATGTGTTTCGTCTTTCTCACTTAAGGAAGTTCATGCATGAATCAAAATGTAACTATTACACTGAATCAATTGGATGATATTAAGGTGAAACTAAAAGCTTTATGGACTCACGTGCCTGTCGGTATCATTGGACACAGTACAAAGCAATACTGAAGGAAGATAGTGGAGTTGATATGGACTAGTGGAGTGGAAGTAATGGCGAGTGCATTTAAGAGTCGGACAAGAATACGAGGATGTTGTATTCAGAATTCTTTACTTAATAAGACTTTTATTTTGTCTCTCTTATTTTTGTTTATGGTAGTATCATGCAATCTAGGGTAGATTTAGTTTCTTCTTTTATTTTGGTTGTTGTGTGTGCATGTTTGACTATGATGATTATTTGGATTTAAATAAGGTTAGCAGGCATATGAGATGACCTTACTAACTAGTTGAGGGATTTCGAGGGTGAAACTCCTAAAGGGGAGAGGAATGTAACGACCTTACTATATGAATTAGAGGATTATAGAATATTTATATTATTTTCACACGAGGTTTTATGTTCCTATAATATTAGGAAATAGCTACCATGGTCATTTCACATTTTTATGATTTTTTGTGATCTCTTTACTCTTGAAGAATCTTGTTTCATCCATAATTTTTTGTATGAAAGGAATTAGAACTTGAAACCACTCCCATTAGATTTAGATGATGATTTTCTTTTTGATAGAGTTTTCACACTAAGAAAAAAAACTTACATTTACGAGATATAGGTGTTTCAAGGTTTAATGGGGTTTAGGTAGCTTAAACGGTTGAATAGGACCATCATAGAAGTTTGTCCATGTAACAACCCGTATTTTTGAATAACATGTTATAACATAAATGGAGGCAGAATTAAACTGTAAAATCTGAATCAAGGGAAACGGGCTATGCCATTGCGTTCGTCTCGGAAAAATACGCGAAATAGAGTCCGAGTTTTCGAAAATCGGAGTCCGTATGACCAAGATATGGCCTCGCGAAGTTTCACGAAAAATTCCCAAATTAAAGTATACTTAATCAAGTGAAATGGGTTGCGTAGAGAAATATATATATATATATATTGATATATATATATATATATATAATTGAAAGTTAAATAAATAAATATGCAAAAATGTTCAAAACAGCGAATTGGGAGAGGGGAATAACCGAACCGGCCGATTTTTGAGGTCGACCCGAGCTCGCTGGGTCGACTAGGGGTTAATCAAGGGTGTTTGGCTGTCAACCCGTGGGCCGATTCGCTCAAATGCAGATTTTGCATTTGAATGGTTCTCATGGTTCATCTTTAATCTAAAGGCCCTAGATGGTTCCTACACTTGACTTCTTCCCCAAGACATGCTTTGATGGCTTGGATTGAATCTAGGTTTAATCCTATGGCCTAAAACACTTGCCTAATCTATAAATAAGACCCTAACCTACCCTAAATCATCATTATTCATTCATACAACTAAACTATGGCAAAATCAATCCTCTCATGGCCTCCACTCTCTTCATAAAATTCCTAAATAAATTCCTAAGTGATTTTCCATGCATACAAGTGTTTTCAAACTTGTATGAGCATCATTAGCTTGCATTCAAGTCAAGTTTATATATTTGCATCATAAAGAAAGAGTCTTGATCATTTTGGCTCAAGGGTTTTGCTTGCATTTTGGGTTTAATTGATTTCATAAGGGCTTTGTCATATTTTTGTGACTTCTTAAGCATTGTAAGCCCTATTCTACTTTCATACTTAAACTCTAAAGTTAAATGTATGATATGCAAGTTTATATGCAAGTTTATCATGTTGTGATATGCAAGTTTATATGCAAGTTTATCATATTGTGATATGCAAGTTTATATGCAAGTTTATCATGTTGTGATATGCAAGTTTATATGCAAGTATGCCAAGTTATGTTATGCAAGTTTGGGTTGAACATTTTGTTCATGCTATCATGTTATGCAAGCTTATTTTGGGTTTATGAACATAAAGCTTTAAGCTTTATGCCAAAGGTTGCATTTTAGCAACATGTAAGTTATCATATCTCTTATGATAACTTGCATGTGAGGCTAAATGCGAACTTATGGCCATCTCTACATGTCATTTAGCACCATGTATCACCAATATGCTAAGTTTGGTTTTATGCATGCTTTTGAGGCCTAAAAATGTAATATGCAAGTGTATGAACATATGAACATTTCATATGCCACCATGTTAAGCTTGTGGCTTCAATACCTTTATGTCATGATTATGCCAAGTTCCCTCTTTCTATCCTTTATGCGCTATTGCGATATGTAAGCGATGGGATTGCGTTTGGGGTTGGGTAAACTTAAAAGACATAAAACATAAGCTTGGGAATTTACCTATTAAGTTAGGTCTACCCATTGGGAATTTACCTATTAAGTTAGGTCTACCCAATTGCTTGAAAACTTGTAACATGTTTTGGAAACATGATGGACATGACACTTAGAAAAGATAAGTGTGGCCAACTCGAGGTTGGGTTGAGTTTGTAGCGTAAACCTACCCGGAACCGACCGGCTTAACTAGTTGCTACAAACAATAGGACCCAATGTGAGAAGTTGGTCATGTTGTACCTTGAACCCGAGGTTAGACCAAGTTGTGGTGTAAAGCTACCCGGACCCGCCCGGCTTAACTAGTAACCACAACAAGGTCTAATGTGAGAGGTTAAGGCGCATTAAATTAATTAATGCCTCGTGATTAGGGTTAAGTCATGGTCCACTTAATACTTAACCAATTTGGGCTTGGTAGATTAATCGGGGTTAAGTCGTGAACTCATCGTTACACTTAACCAAGTTAATCCAGGATTAGCAAGAGGGTTAAACCGTACTTAACCCACTAGAAAAATCCTAGCAATGGGGGCCCACTCCAGCAGTAATCCCAAGTTAGTATCATCATGACCCTAGGGACTAGGCTAGGGTGGGGGCACGATTACTGGACTGGAGGTAAGTGACCAAAAGCGACGGCAGAGGGTACGCCGGTGTAGTTCCGGGCGGACTCTGGTCGTGCACATAGTCCGTAGCCGGAGAAAACATGCACGGGTACCAGTAGATCGGGACTGTGCACTCATGTTCATGGTGTCCAGGGGTTGACACCCTAGGGCTTGATACACCCGAAGGGTGGACCCGGCACAGTTCGACTACAATTATGATTGGGCCGTATTGACACCAACACGTGACGAGTTAGGCTTAGGTAGTCGATCGACTAGACCGTTTGGTTGGACCTTGTATTAGGGTCATTTCATGTTATTGGGCCAAAGCTTGGGCCAAGGGATCAATACTTGTTTATTCAAGTCATGTTAGTTTGCTAGTACACCTGTGGTGCAAAACCTTAATCCTGATTATGCGATGACACCTTTATCTACCTTGTTAGTTAATCATCATGCTAGTATATTGTTATCCTTATGTTCATCCCTGCTGCTCATGCCAGTTAACTTTATCAGTTTACATTGATTGTAGTAGGGCTTACTCAGTCTTTTTGACTGACTTGTTTTCTTTCGCCTCTTTTCTTCCGTTCCCCCCCCCCCCCCCGGTTCTCAGGGAGGGAATACTGGAGCTTAGCTTGGATTTCGGATTGCTTGCTTGTGGGATTTCAGCTCATGTACGGTTTCGACATGAAGCTAGCTATGGTTACCACTTAATTGGGGATAGCACTTATTTATTTCAGTTTTTCAGTTGATGTTGTTTTATCTAGACTTGTTTATTTGGAAAGCTATGTTGTACCAGACTTGTTTTGAAATGTTTTGAAATCTTCCGTTGTTTTATCTATGTTATTTACTCTGTTTACATATATACATATGTTCTTGTTCTGCCTTGATATATCATTATGCATGTTTACCTGATTCAAACGCCCCTCCAAAGTCAGAGTGCTTGCAAGAGCCACCCTGGTGGAGGTGGGGTGTTACATTTGGTATCAGAGCATATGGTACGAGAAGGAACAAAAAGGCTTTTAGAAAACTTTTGGAAAACTATTTTCAAAACCAAGTATAAAGTATTTTCCAAAGAAAAGTCTAGTTTATTTTAAAGGCTATTCCCCAAAAAGCCATTAGCAAAATTCCTTCGTTTTTCTCCATTCTGAATCTGTCTTTTTCTTCATTTTCAGTATGGCCGATAACTTTGCTATTCCGGAGGGAGTACACGTACCTGTTTGGTATAGGAGACTTTTGGAGGCTAGGGCGACCGAAGCCGGCCCCGCAGATGTTCCTCCTCCTCCTCCGGTAGTTAATGTTCCTCCTCCTCCTCCTCCGGTGGTTAATGTTCCTCCTCCTCCTGTCGCTGAGGTTCCTCTTCCTCCTCCCCCTCAGCATCCTCAAGTGGATTTCGCAAAGACTTGCAAAGATTTCAAAGCAATGGGTGGCAAGAACTTTCAAGGCACTGAGACTTTTGTAGAGGCCAGAAATTGGTTGAAAGAGACCGAGGATTTGTTTGCTATCTTTGGGTTAGACGATCAGAGAAAGCTCTTGTTGGCGGTTTGGCTTATGAAGGATGAAGCCGCTTATTGGTGGGAAGTCACCAATGGTACTAGGCCTGTTGAGACTTAGGCCGATTTCAGGGCAAGGTTCATGCTTAAGTTTCTATCTTCTGCTGAGGAGAATCTGCAAATGGAGAGGTTCATAACTTTGAAACAAGGAGATATGTCTGTCAAAGAATATGTGAACAAGTTCAATCAGTTAGCTCATTTTGGCTTGGATATGGTGAATACTCCTCAGAAGAAGGCTCTTCGTTTTGCTAGAGGATTGAATGAGCCGTTGCAGGGATTGGCTATGTCACATATTCCCCATGGGGCCACGTTTGAGAGTTTGGTTGATATGGCGTTACTTCAGGGAGATGTCAAGAAAGAAACCAAGATGAATGATACTCAAGCCAAGAAGACTGATTCCCAGGGAAAAGGAAATCAGGGTAATCCAAGTGGTCAGAGCAGTCAAGGCAATCAGAACAAGAACAAGAGTCAAGGCAACAAGGGGAACAACAACAAGGGCAATAACAACAAGGGCAAGAACAACAAGGGGAAGTGCCATTATTGCGGTTCAGTTGGGCATCTTATTAAGGATTGTAAGAAGAGGAAAAGGAAGAATGGTGAATGCTTTTTCTGCGGTGAGACTGGACATTTCAGTAAGGATTGCCCGAGGAAGCAAGGGCAAGGCCAGGGTCAGACTCAACGTGCTGGACCTTCAGGAGGGCAAGTTCATGCTCTCAATGTCGCTCCAGTTCCCGATCGAGGTAGTATTTCTGTTGAGAGCCTTGTATATATTTCTGATTTTCCAGTTCGTACCTTGTTTGATTCTGGTGCATCGCATAGCTTTATCTCATCTGATCTTGTTGATAGTTTGCACCTTAGTACTAGCTTGGTAGATGATCCCGTCTGTGTCTCAAATCCTATTGGGGGTTCCGCCCATTTGTCTATGATATGTGGGGATTTGAGGATCTCTATACTGAGTGTAGAGTTCTTGTGCAGTGCTTATGTTCTTGGTTTTAGGGGATACGGATTGATATTGGGCATGGATTGGCTGTCCAGATATGGAGCCATTCTTGATTGTGAGCATAGGGTTGTGAGGCTCGTGACTCGCCTCGGAAACACCCTAGAGATTTCTTGTGATCCGAGAGGTCCCGTCATGTTGTGCTATCTGGAATCACTCGACTCGTCAATGGAAACTCTTCAATCTGTGAGAGTGGTTCGAGAGTATCCGGATGTTTTCGATGAAGTTAGGGGGTTGCCCCCTAAGCGAGAGATTGATTTCCGCATTTATCCGGTGGATAATGCAAAGCCTGTTTCTTTGCCCGTTCGGCACATGGCTCCGCGTGAAAGGCGGGAGCTAAGTAAGCAAGTGAAAGAGTTGCTTGAGAAGAACTTCATTAGACGAAGTATATCTGAATGGGGAGCGCCTGTGGTATTTGCTACCAAGGCGGATGGTTCTCTCCGACTTTGCGTTGACTATCGAGAGTTGAATAAGCTGACTAAGAAGAACAGACACCCGTTACCGAGGATTGATGATCTCTTTGACCAGCTTGTCGGTGCTTCTGTTTTCTCTCAGCTTGATCTTGCTACGGGGTTCCATCAGCTCAGGGTAGCTGAAGATAGTATAGACAAGACTGCGTTCAGAACTCCAGATGGATTCTTCGAATGGCTTGTCATGCCGTTCGGCTTAACTAATGCACCCGCATATTTCGTGGACTTGATGAGTAGGGTGTTCAGGGAGTTCTTGAACAAGTTTGTCGTGGTCTTCGTAGATGATATTCTGATCTTCTCTAAGGATGAGGAAGAGCACGCAAGGCATCTCATGGAGGTGATGGATACGCTTAGAGCGCATCAGTTGAAGGCCAAGTTCTCCAAGTGTCACTTTTGGAGAAGGGAAGTTAGATTCCTTGGGCATATAGTATCTAAGCAAGGCTTAGCGGTGGATCCCGCTAAGGTAGTGGCAGTTCAGGATTGGAAGACACCAAGGAATGCAACCGAAGTGAGAAGTTTTCTAGGTCTTGCGGGTTTCTACCGGAAGTTCATCAAGGACTTCGCAAAGATATCCGCTCCTCTCACTAAATTGACGAAGAAGAATTTAGTTTTTGCTTGGAGCATAGAATGCGAGCTTGCTTTTCAGAAGCTCAAGAGAGCCCTCACATCAGCACTTGTTCTAGCTTTGCCCGATGGAGGGAAGTTATTTACCGTATACACCGATGCATGTGGCACGGGGTTAGGAGTTGTTCTTATGCAAGAAGGAAGAGTGATATGCTTTGGCGGTAGACAACTCAAAGTGCATGAGAAGAATTATCCCACTCATGACTTAGAGTTGGCAGCAATAGTATATGCACTTAAGGCTTGGCGCCCATTATCTTCTTGGAGAAAGATTTGAGCTTTATACCGATCACAAGTCATTGAAGTATCTCTTTTCTCAGAAGGATCTAAATCTGAGGCAACAAAGATGGATGGAATTCTTGGCGTCCTACGATTTTGAGATAGCTTATACCCCTGGCAAGGGGAATGTGGTAGCAGATGCATTGAGTAGAAGAAGGTTGACCCTAAGTCCTCTATTCGTTGAGATGAAGAATTTAGAGTATGTGGCAACCTTTGATTTCTCTTTGGCGATTGAGTCGATGACCGGTTCTTTAGCATCTCTGGAACTCAGACCTACCCTTCTTGATCAAGTTGGGGCTTCACAGAGAGAAGACCCTCAGATAGTTGAGATTATGGATAAGCTAATTCGAGGAGAGACGTCTAGTCATCTCGCTCGATATTCTATTGATGACAAGGGTTGGCTGAGGAGAGACGAAAGGTTATGTGTTCCAATGGTAGAAGATCTAGTAAGAAGAGTTCTTGAGGAAGCGCATCGCTCTAAGTTGACTATACATCCGGGCGGAGATAAGATGTATAAAGATATGAAGCGCATTTTCTTTTGGCCTGGGATGAAGAAGGATGTGGCAGAATTTGTCTCTAGATGTATCATTTGCCAGCAAGTTAAGGCCGAGTCGAAGAAGCCCGGTGGGCTATTGCATCCTCTAGACGTTCCACTATGGAAGTGGGAGAGTATTTCCATGGATTTTATCGATGGGCTACCAAGGTCAAGGAAAGGGAATACGAGCATTTGGGTTATTGTGGATAGACTTACGAAGAGTGCTCATTTCATTCCGGTGAAGAGCAAGAGGACCGCATCTTGGCTAGCGTCTGTATATCTTCGTGAGATTGTGAGACTACATGGAATCCCTTCTAGTATAGTCAGTGACCGTGACCCAATCTTTACAAGTCAATTCTGGAATAGCTTGCAAGAAGCTGTGGGCACAAGGTTGAATCTAAGTACAGCTTATCACCCACAGACGGACGGTCAAACCGAAAGGGTGAATAGGGTACTCGAGGATCTGTTGAGGCTTTGTATTCTGGATTTTGGTGGTACTTGGGAAGACCATCTTCCTCTTGTTGAGTTTGCATATAATAACAGTTATCAGGCAAGCATAGGGATGGCACCATTTGAAGCTTTATATGGGAGGCCGTGCAAGTCGCCTACATGTTGGTGGGAGACTACAGATGAGCTTATACTTAGGCCTGATATGATCAGAGATACATCCGAGAAGATCGAGTTGATTCGGAGACGGATGAAAGCGGCCCAAGACCGACAGAAATCCTATGCTGATAAGCGAAGAACGGATTTGGAGTTTGATGTTGGGGATATGGTTTTCGTGAAGGTTTCTCCTTTGCGGAATGTGGTCCGATTTGGAGCTGTTGGGAAGTTGGCACCGAGGTTTGTTGGACCATTCCCTATTATAGAGAGGATCGGGCAGATGGCTTATAGAGTGAAGTTGCCCGAGAAGCTTGCTGGAGTACACGATGTTTTTCATGTCTCGCATCTCCGGAAGTGTTTACATGAATCAGCAGAGGTTGTTGAGCCAAGTGTTCTAAAAGATGTAGAAGTGGAGAAAGAGGCTACCTTGAGGAGAGCTCCGATTCGTATCTTGGGGACGGAGACCAAGAAGCTAAGGAATCGAGAGGTCAAATTGGTGAAGGTTCAATGGGGTGAAGCCGAAGAAGACGCAACTTGGGAAACCGAGGAGAAGATGCGTGGGCTTTATCCATTCCTTTTTGAGGGTACACTCTCAATCTCTTTTCTTTGTTAGCATATCTTTCTCTTTGCTATCCATGTTTATCTAGTTTATCGTGTTAATCTTGTCATGAGAACCTTAGGTAGAAACCCTTTGGATGAAACATGTGTTTGAAACATGTTATGCTTGATGGTTGCAAGTTGTTGCAAGTGTTTGCAAGTGGATACTCGTGGATGCATAATACACGTTAGGCACTAAGATCGGCTCACACACTTTCATACCGCATATGCATGAGTGTTTATGCTTATTCATGGATGAAAACTTATTATGCTATCACGTGGATGTTGCATATGGATGAATGTTATGTGCACTCATGTAGAGATTATAAATTATGTTAGGAATTTGCATACATATGGACTCATTTCACTAACATATTTTGCATTAAGGGGGTTTACTGAATCAGTAACCTCCTGATTTTCGCATTAGATAAGTACATATACACACACCTTTGCATATGATCATACAACATTTAGAACCTTTTAAGGACAATGATTGCTCGTGGATGATGTTTTGATTAGATGGATGATGGATGGTAGGATACGTTCTTCCTAACTTGGAGATTTCGGGGACGAAATCCTTTAAGGAGGGAAGAATGTAACAACCCGTATTTTTGAATAACATGTTATAACATAAATGGAGGCAGAATTAAACTGTAAAATCTGAATCAAGGGAAACGGGCTATGCCATTGCGTTCGTCTCGGAAAAATACACGAAATAGAGTCCGAGTTTTCGAAAATCGGAGTCCGTATGACCAAGATATGGCCTCGCAAAGTTTCACGAAAAATTCCCAAATTAAAGTATACTTAATCAAGTGAAATGGGTTGCGCAGAGAAATATATATATATATTGATATATATATATAATTGAAAATTAAATAAATAAATATGCAAAAATGTTCAAAACAGCGAATTGGGAGAGGGGAATAACCGAACCGGCCGATTTTTGAGGTCGACCCGAGCCCGCTGGGTCGACTAGGGGTTAATCCAGGGTGTTTGGCTGTCAACCCGTGGGCCGATTCGCTCAAATGAAGATTTTGCATTTGAATGGTTCTCATGGTTCATCTTTAATCTAAAGGCCCTAGATGGTTCCTACACTTGACTTCTTCCCCAAGACATGCTTTGATGGCTTGGATTGAATCTAGGTTTAATCCTATGGCCTAAAACACTTGCCTAATCTATAAATAAGACCCTAACCTACCCTAAATCATCATTATTCATTCATACAACTAAACTATGGCAAAATCAATCCTCTCATGGCCTCCACTCTCTTCATAAAATTCCTAAATAAATTCCTAAGTGATTTTCCATGCATACAAGTGTTTTCAAACTTGTATGAGCATCATTAGCTTGCATTCAAGTCAAGTTTATATATTTGCATCATAAAGAAAGAGTCTTGATCATTTTGGCTCAAGGATTTTGCTTGCATTTTGGGTTTAATTGATTTCATAAGGGCTTTGTCATATTTTTGTGACTTCTTAAGCATTGTAAGCCCTATTCTACTTTCATACTTAAACTCTAAAGTTAAATGTATGATATGCAAGTTTATATGCAAGTTTATCATGTTGTGATATGCAAGTTTATATGCAAGTTTATCATATTGTGATATGCAAGTTTATATGCAAGTTTATCATGTTGTGATATGCAAGTTTATATGCAAGTATGCCAAGTTATGTTTTGCAAGTTTGGGTTGAACATTTTGTTCATGCTATCATGTTATGCAAGCTTATTTTGGGTTTATGAACATAAAGTTTTAAGCTTTATGCCAAAGGTTGCATTTTAGCAACATGTAAGTTATCATATCTCTTATGATAACTTGCATGTGAGGCTAAATGCGAACTTATGGCCATCTCTACATGTCATTTAGCACCATGTATCACCAATATGCTAAGTTTGGTTTTATGCATGCTTTTGAGGCCTAAAAATGTAATATGCAAGTGTATGAACATATGAACATTTCATATGCCACCATGTTAAGCTTGTGGCTTCAATACCTTTATGTCATGATTATGCCAAGTTCCCTCTTTCTATCCTTTATGCGCTATTGCGATATGTAAGCGATGGGATTGCGTTTGGGGTTGGGTAAACTTAAAAGACATAAAACATAAGCTTGGGAATTTACCTATTAAGTTAGGTCTACCCATTGGGAATTTACCTATTAAGTTAGGTCTACCCAATTGCTTGAAAACTTGTAACATGTTTTGGAAACATGATGGACATGACACTTAGAAAAGATAAGTGTGGCCAACTCGAGGTTGGGTTGAGTTTGTAGCGTAAACCTACCCGGAACCGACCGGCTTAACTAGTTGCTACAAACAATAGGACCCAATGTGAGAAGTTGGTCATGTTGTACCTTGAACCCGAGGTTAGACCAAGTTGTGGTGTAAAGCTACCCGGACCCGCCCGGCTTAACTAGTAACCACAACAAGGTCTAATGTGAGAGGTTAAGGCGCATTAAATTAATTAATGCCTCGTGATTAGGGTTAAGTCATGGTCCACTTAATACTTAACCAATTTGGGCTTGGTAGATTAATCGGGGTTAAGTCGTGAACTCATCGTTACACTTAACCAAGTTAATCCAGGATTAGCAAGAGGGTTAAACCGTACTTAACCCACTAGAAAAATCCTAGCAATGGGGGCCCACTCCAGCAGTAATCCCAAGTTAGTATCATCATGACCCTAGGGACTAGGCTAGGGTGGGGGCACGATTACTGGACTGGAGGTAAGTGACCAAAAGCGACGGCAGAGGGTACGCCGGTGTAGTTCCGGGCGGACTCTGGTCGTGCACATAGTCCGTAGCCGGAGAAAACATGCACGGGTACCAGTAGATCGGGACTGTGCACTCATGTTCATGGTGTCCAGGGGTTGACACCCTAGGGCTTGATACACCCGAAGGGTGGACCCGGCACAGTTCGACTACAATTATGATTGGGCCGTATTGACACCAACACGTGACGAGTTAGGCTTAGGGAGCCGATCGACTAGACCGTTTGGTTGGACCTTGTATTAGGGTCATTTCATGTTATTGGGCCAAAGCTTGGGCCAAGGGATCAATACTTGTTTATTCAAGTCATGTTAGTTTGCTAGTACACCTGTGGTGCAAAACCTTAATCCTGATTATGCGATGACACCTTTATCTACCTTGTTAGTTAATCATCATGCTAGTATATTGTTATCCTTATGTTCATCCCTGCTGCTCATGCCAGTTAACTTTATCAGTTTACATTGATTGTAGTAGGGCTTACTCAGTCTTTTTGACTGACCTGTTTTCTTTCGCCTCTTTTCTTCCGTTTCCCCCCCCCCCCCAGGTTCTCAAGGAGGGAATACTGGAGCTTAGCTTGGATTTCGGATTGCTTGCTTGTGGGATTTCAGCTCATGTACGGTTTCGACATGAAGCTAGCTATGGTTACCACTTAATTGGGGATAACACTTATTTATTTCAGTTTTTCAGTTGATGTTGTTTTATCTAGACTTGTTTATTTGGAAAGCTATGTTGTACCAGACTTGTTTTGAAATGTTTTGAAATCTTCCGCTGTTTTATCTATGTTATTTACTCTGTTTACATATATACATATGTTCTTGTTCTGCCTTGATATATCATTATGCATGATTACCTGATTCAAACGCCCCTCCAAAGTCAGAGTGCTTGCAAGAGCCACCCTGGTGGAGGTGGGGTGTTACAGTCCAAGGCCTATTTCAGGATTAGTGCACAAAGGGACTATAAGAGTCAATGGAACATTTTAATAGTCATTTCACAACTATCAATATAGTTCGTCTCCTTCATTAGTGGCATCCTACTTATAAGCAATCAATTAACCTTATTTTAATTAGCCCAATCTTATCATTAAGGAAGGGTTAGCAAGTATTAACATAAAGCTTGAAGACTTGCTACTACTGCCATCTAAGATCCATGAAAATCACTGTTCATACGAGATCAAGGGAAGGGGTTTAATTAAGTGATTGATTAGTTTTCTTACTTCCTAACTAGGGTAAACTAAGCCTTAAGCCACCTTCTAAAATTCCCTTAAAATACTTACAAATCATCCTTAATTATGTTTTTGAACATATGCAAGTTTGGACTAATTTGGATCACGTTTTTTTAAATTGGAATTCTTGTGATCCCTAGATAACCATATAATTATGATGATGTTACCTTATACTTATGCTTTAATTCATCTTAACTAAACTAAATATTTATTTAAGTGTGTTTGTATGTTATGTGGTTGCTGTAAACATGCTTAGATGGATGCAAACGCCAATCAAATGGAAAAACAGTAATAAGAAGTTAATAACGTGAGTTGCAAGGTAGGAATAGGACCTGATCCTGCTTTTGGCTCTTATGGAGGAGGTATGATCCCTAGAGGGCAACATTGAGAGCCCTAAGAAGTTGCTCGCCAAGTTTCAAATCATTTGGAGTTCGTATGTTCAGGCTATGGCTCTTCGAGTGGATTCAAATGGAGGAATCAAGATGACTTAAAAGCAGGAATCAACTCGGTATGACATGTAGCCAGGGATCAAATCAGTATAACTTGGGGTTCATTACTTGTATTTTAGTGCCAAGTCAACGGGTCGGATAGGCTTGGTATCTATATGGATTATGGGATTCAAGTGGAGGGATTAGATCGAATTACTTTAGGAAGGAGAGAGTTCAGACTTGCATAAGGCAAGGGATTGGACTGGTCTTGGTTGTCAGCTTGAACAGGGATCAGACTGGCCTGAATTGTTAGCTTGAAGAGGTATCAGATCGCGTGCTTGTGTTTGGAGGTTGGAGTGGAGGGACCATGACTACTTCAGAGCCACGATACCTCAAATTTCATTGAGGTAGATATCGGCTACCAACCCCCCATAAGGGATCGAAACCTGCTCCTATCACCTCTCAGGTGGATGATACGGTCGCAGTCCCTAGGTTAATCTTAGTGTCCAGTAAGAGCTCGAAGGTGAAATTTAACACATTGATGTGCGTAGCTATTTTTTCAATAACTTGGTTTAACTATGACTCTACTTCATAAAGGACGACTCTAACAATGACTAGCTTTATTATGATGTGCCAGCTCAAATCACGGGAACAACTAGGATGGGAACGAAAGACATAAGTGAGTTCGATGACAAGATGATTGTTTAGAGTATTCCTTTCCAAGGGAACTCCTGTAGAGTATTGGTAGTAGTTCAAAGGATAGTCTCTTTGCAGACACATGTGCAATGGGATTCATAGTGTTTGTAAGTTCTGATGTGCATCCCCAAAGCGGGGTTATGTTGGGACGTCCTTGGGAGACAATGACCCTGGGCATTAAACTGGGTGAAGATGTTCATCAGAGCGACGATGGATCATGGATCTCATGATTTAGGTACTTTGAACTATCATTGGATAGTTTAATTTCTAGTTGTTCGATTGGAATGGAATCAAGTATAGGAGAGCCGAGACTATGATGGTCTATGGTCCGATGATGGATCATACATACGTTATGCATGTCCAACGCAATGAGTGAGTGAACTTGAGGATTCACAATGTATATTTATTCTTGTTTGTTTGTTATCCCTTATCACTTAGAGGATTTATTATACCTTATAACATAATGATCTTAGAATAGTGTACATTATTGTAATAATACTAACTCTTTGGATGCAGGGACTAGTCAATGTACTTGTTGTATTATTTTACTCTAGTATTTGAGACTACCTTAGCGTATACCTGACTTTGTCTAACCTAGAGTTTTATGCATTGTCTTTTATTACTACGGGTACTCTTAAATAAGTAGACTAGAGATAAGTTAGGGTGATCATAAGTAGGTGTTCAGGAGGTGAGCATAAGTTTATTCCACGTATCAATTATATGTACTCTATTTCTTTTTGTTGTTCAGTACAGTGGGGCTTAGTACTACATTCTTTTTAGAGACAGTACACTTGAGATATTATCACTTGAATGTCACTTTTTATTTATATTGTACGGATTCATTACTCGGCTGCTTATGTATGTTCTTTATCAACTATTTACTGCCTCATCTCATTTATATCTTTGTGTACTAATAATCAATTTTTATCTATGTGTTGTAAGATATACGTATTAGGATTGCCTCGCATGTTGTTAAGGAGGAATGATGGTTTGGATACAATAGTCCCACATCATGGAATATACTGAAGAAATTGTGTACAAATATGAGTTGGTAGGCACGTAACTGTTAGATCAAAATTTGACTCTAACACCCAAATTGTCGTATTTTGAGCATAGGATATGAAGAAATAACTGAAAAATATAGAAAAAATGATACAACAAGATTTTTATAGTGGTTCGGCGTTAACGAGCCTATGTCCACTTCATATTTTCTCATTTCATTCATGGATTACAATTACAATGAATATTCTCTCCGAATTCATTGATTTTTACTGAGGAAGATGATAGTTATTCATGGAGAAGTGTTAGCCATGGAAGCCATGGACAAGGAGATGCCAAAAGTCCCTTGAAAATGCCCTCTGAAGGTGTATTTATAGCTGTAGGAAAGCTCCTGGGAGGACTGGTTCATGATGGGGTACGTGGCAGGCGATCCAGAAAATTAGGAGAGCCAGTAGCTTTGAGAATAGGTCAAAACAAGCTGCGTGTGAACAGGTCCGAAGGTCGGATCGCGGTCATGAGTCGGATCGCGGTCATGGGTCGGATCGCGGTCATAGGTAGGATCGCGGTCATAAGTCGGATCGCGTAGGCAAGGTCGGATCGGATCGCGTAGGCAAAGGGCGGATCGGATCGCGGTCATATGCCAGCTTACACCCGTTCACGGAAATGGACGTAACTTTCAAACCGTAAGTCCGATTGAGCCAAACCAAAGCTCAAACTGAAGCTAATTCAAAGGGCTACGAGTATATGAGGTGAATAGATCCAAATGAGGTCATTTGATAGGGGTTTCGGGCCAGTTTATACTGATGTTGTGATTTTGACCAAACTGCCTTGTGTCTTCTGACGATGCTTCCAATGCCAGAGAGCGATGTTATCCAGAGATTCCATATGAGACAGCATTTACCCAGAGTTGTGTCAACATGATCTTTGCTTTGGGTAGCCTGGTCACAAAGCAGGCTAACATTTTGCCCCCCAAAGTACATCTTATCGAAGATGAGATGTGCTTTGAACATGTTGAGCTAAATCTCTCTGGAACGTCAGTTATCCTTGAGAAGGCTTTATCCAACTATTGCATTGCTTCCCTGGGAGCTAGTCAGGCCAAGTTCCACGAAAGGAGTATTCGATATGATCAAGAAATTGTTTAAACCTTGTCGGATCAAAAGATCTAATTCGTCCGTCAGATATCATGCTAAATCGTTGGCTCCCGAGCGTGATTCTACACACACAGGTCGTTGCCAAACAACATCATCATTCTATGCAAGCCAAGCACGTGGTAGGGTTGGACTTTCTTTTTCATATGAGCCAATGTATGAAGTAGCCAACCAAATCATGGGGCAATGTAAGAATCTTTGGGCTCTGAGCTAACAACTGGACTATTGGGACGAAGCATATCAGATTCAACGTATAAATTTGTCATTTGTACTCAAGTTTGGATTATCTTGATATCTTGGTATTGATCCAGGATCTTAAAATCGCATTGAATCGTAACAGTAGGGAATCTGAAGGCCATGATCACTCTGGATCGTGGTCAAAGGAATCCGCGATCGCTCTGGATTGCTTCGCAATTCAATAATCATATGCAAGTCAGTAAGAGACGTTATTAAAATTATGTGGACCAGTGCCTATAGGATCGTCACCATCGCAAGGTAGTAGATAGGTTTTTCACACCTTCCATTCGGTGTAGTTTGAGTCTTTAAGTTCACATTCGATCCACAAGTTAGCTCGCTTGGTCGGCAAAGATGAGTAAGGTTGTACTCCGGAGGCATGACGTACATGTTTTGAATCCCATTTCATGCCAGGATTGTCTTCAAAGTTAGTCTATGAACCGACACTTGTGCTCTCAGTGCCATCGGAGGACAAGCGAGGTCAGTACTTATGCCCCCAGTATCGATGGGGGTTGAGTTGAGTCAATAAGGCATTTAATCTTGAAGATTTTATACTTCCAGTCGTTGCATCTGGTAAGAGTTGCAGGTTCAGCAATCTTAGCCGACCCAGATCATTCTGTACTGTTTCTCAATTTAGCAAAAATCGGAATTGTATATGCAAATGGTTGAACCACATTTGCTTTGATATCATCTCTTCTCTTTAGTCAGATAGTGAGGATTGCCTCATTGGGAATCAGCGACTTCGCTTACTCTCATCAGGTCAGTTGCGGAGTCAAGTAAGGTTGTTGAATGTGAGTGAATAAATGTCGTTATGAAGTTAGTTGGGCCCCACCGTTTATGCTTCAGCATAGTCCGAAATGGTTATCACAGTCTTATTGAGTCTCTTTCTCATGCTCGGTCCAATTGTGCTTGACAAACAAGATCATGGGCTCGATAAGTGGTATAGATTCTCTTTGGAATTGCACATTCTTGTCATTGTTTTCCAGGGCTTTTCCTTTGTCCTTATCGTTTTAGGAATTAGAAGGTACTCCATTCTTTAGTCAGGAAGGCATCTAGGTCATTCGTCTCGACGCTAACACCTTTTTGTCATGAAAGTCTATCCACTTCAGGGTTGAATTCATCAAAATCTCTGAGCAAGTCTTATTATAGAGAAAAATTAAAGTCCGGGGGAATAACAAGGGATCCTGACGTCCCATGTGTGAGGGCTGTAATTGTTGTTATCCATATCATCTCGAGAAGTGCCGCCTCTCGAGAGGCGCCGAATCAAACTAGCTAGCAGGTTGCCATCAAAGAATTGATGCACATTGTCAAGATCCTGGCTGGTGCCCCCAGCATCGAATCTGAGATTACAAAGGGGGTCTTTGCTAATTTCTTGTTTCCACATCGATATTGCCCCCGGGTCATGGTTCGAGTCATTCGACCTGACCGGGTTCCTGTTTTTCGAATTGTTGCGTTCTTTCTTGGAGCTGAGTATGAAATGTCGCTCGAGTATTCATTCGAGTTGGAGTTAAAACTGGTCGTGCATGATCTGAGTTTGTTACAATTCTTGCATTCTCATCTAGGATGTTGCAGGTAGCTATTCCATTGTCCATGTTTCCATCAACGATGTTCTGAATCGAAGCCGCATGTTGCACACCTGCTGATTGGTTTGTGTTCGATCTGAGCTGATGGTTGCTATTTGGCTGAGCCAAGTTCGTCATTGCTTGAACTTCGATTTTATCATTTCCAGCGAATTGATGATTGTTGTTTAGCCTTTAGATTGTCATTGATGCCCCCAGCGTAAAGTCTTGAAATAAGTAAAGATCGGCCTCGGGCTTCTCAAATCCATATGTGCAGTAGCCATCAATCAGGCTTCTGTCACTCGACTGGGAACGGAGGCATCAAGTAATTGAACTATGCTGCTCAAGGCTCACATCATGTGCCCCCTATCCACGGGGGTTTTGTTGAGCAGTACACTTCGAATTCATGTCTTCTCTGGATTCATGTTCACTTCTCGCATCAAGAGCTGGAGTTGAGTGCAAAAATGAATTGTTGGTATTCAGCCCATGCTAAGCCCTAGTCTCCCATCCAAGTTCCGAGGACAGAAATCAAGCGGTGAAGGGTCAGATTGTAGTCGCCTCGAGTGCTCCCGTTTGCTCTTTGCATCAAGGGAAAGGTCGGGGACGAAATGGTTGCATCACGTTCAATTATTACATGGGATATATCCAGCCTTATCTGAGCTTCCCATTCTGGAAGTAAGTTGAGATCAGCAGATGGACGTTCTCTTTGCATTTGCTTTCTGGTCTTCAAGGGGCCTGCATCATCCTTCTGGACGCGACCCTTTGTTCGTTTTCCATTAGGATGTTGCCATTGTTGCGAGTGAGGCCCTCGTGTTCTTGACTAGTTATCTTTTGTAAACCTGCGTTTAGTAATAAAAAATTTGTTCCTTTCGTATTGTCTTGTACCTGCGAATGGGAAAATAAGTCATGAAGCGTTATAAGTAGTCAATGCAATTATAAATGAAAATGCACTAAAGTAGTATGTGTGTATAGGTATGCTCCCAATCAATCAATAACTTAGTGCCTGGCCAGGACTTTGTTGAGGATTGATTAGGATCTTAACTGTTTTGCCCCCATGTCCGGACATGGAGGATCCGGGCTCGGAGTTCAGCCAGTCCCCCGACACTCTGGCGGGGTAGGAGCCCTTGTGGCGCTAAGTCTCTAGCGCCTTTATACTCTCTCTGGAGTTCGAACTCAGCTTTCAATCTGCTCCCCAATCCTTCAGCGGGGTAGGAGTTCTAGCTTGTTTCATGATATGCTCAACGATCCTTCAGCGGAGCAGAAATTATGGGGGGTGCTGAGTCTCCAGCACCTTTCTCAGCGCTTAATCATAGACGCTTTTATACTCTCCTGGCGGTCGCCAAGGTTAGAGTTCGAACTCAGCTGTTCTGTCGCTCCCCGATCCTTCAACGGGGTAAGAGTTCTTTCTCAGCGCACAATCAGGGACGCTTTTATACTCTCCTGGCAGTCGCCGAGGTTAGAGTTCGAGCTCAGCAGTTCTGTCGCTCCCCGAACCTTCAGCGGGGTAAGAGCTCTTTCTCAGCGCACAATCAAGGACGCTTTTATACTCTCCTGGCAGTCGCCGAGGTTAGAGTGTTGTCGAGGTGGTTCCTATCATGGTACACCTTCGCGCCTTGTGGACGTCATCTTCGCGTCCTTTATACTCTCTCTCGGCTCTTGAGAGTTAGAGTCATGGATCGAGCGGTCTTCAATCATGCACGCCCATCAAACTCATCCTATGTTTATATATTTTAATCCAAGCTCTGAGGATTAACGTCAGTCAGACAAACAGTTGGAAAATGTTTGCCAAGGTTTTGCGTTCCTCCGAACAGTCTTTGGGAGGATTGGCGGGCACCAAACTTCGGGTACCTGAGTCATTCATATCGCACGAGTTAGTCATGTCAATAACTCGGAAAGCATGTGAAAGTAAATTGCATGATTGAAAAGTGAGCATATCAAGGGGCAGTGTTGCCTCCTTTATTTGAATTCATGTAATCTAGTGGCGTCGAGCATAGGATCGAGCCATGTAGGCGGTCACACCGCGTTCGTCTGGAGTCGGACTACGACTTTGCGATTCAATGATTTATGTACAATTGTCTTGCGGTCTGCCACGTGTGAGCCAAGGATCGGATGATCATTCCGCATCCACCTTGAGCTATATGACTTTCTTTAGACGGGGGCCGGGGCTTTGCTAACGAGCAGTTCAGTCGGGCCCGTTATGGCAGTGCTCCATAATTCTACATGCGGGTGTTAAAAGTCTGATCGATACCAGATCCGAGGTACCTACACCATCCACATATTAATTCATCTGAGTTAATTACATCAATAACTCACAAAGCATGTAAATATAAGAGTCATGGTTGAAGAATGATCCTGTTAAAGGAATGAATATCATTTGGAGCAGAAATGGCATTGCAGGTTCTTTGCAAGTCCATTTTGTATTGTCCTGTCTCTGCCAGGGGATGGCTGCCAGAATCTTTTAGCAGATGAAGGATATCTTTTCAAACTACCATGGGGGCGGCAGTCCCAAAAAATGAGTCGGGATCTTCAGATGGCAAAGGCGGTTAGGTAGGTAATATAAGCGAGTGTTGAGATTGCATTTTCTTTGAATCGCATCTTTGCCCCCATGTCAAGGGAAGGATTGAGTGTCATGTAGGCATGCCTGTACTGCTAATGGTAGGACACCATCACATTGGTGTTAGGACGGTAATTGGCAGCAGAACAATGGATCCATACTTATAGAAACTTTTGTGATTTCCATGCTGGGAAATAGGATATGGTTGTTGGGGGGATATTCATAATTCACAGATCCATTGATGTGCCTTTGATTCCATGTCGGGGATAAGAGTATGGTGCACGGACTATCAATCAGCATCCAGGCTTGAGTGTTCCAATCCTTTAACTTGCCAATCTTCGGGCCAGACCGCGGCAGTCAGTCATGCAAGTTTTTGATGTATCATCTTTGGAATGGATGATGCAATTTCGACCGATCCATGCTCAAATCTCCAGTTTCCCCCAGCATTTGGGGGATGAGTTACTTGGCAAATAAATGACGAAAGGAGTGGAAGTGTGAATCTTCACTTTCTAAATCCAAAACATCGCTCACTAGATGTTTCATTCGCATATATCTCCCTTCAAGCGGGAAGTTAATTAGTGATTTTGTCGAATCATTCATGGTGGTGAATTCGGCAATGGGGCTCATTGGTGTCTGTCTTGGGATAACCTTCCAGGGAAAACAAGCAATGTCGACTTTCATGTCATATCTTGAGGCATAAAGAACGATGGCACGCCTTTCACTTCACCTTGTTGGAAGCATTCCGTGCTGCAGGAAGTTCATCATGGAGTTATCCACGACTCTCTTCCGAATTCGGTTTCCAACGCTGGATCAACTTCCATCTGATCAATGGTTGTATTTTATGGTGTCTTGATAGGGATCATCTCTATCTTTTCTGGATTATCGGAACTTTCTTATTCGACCAGATGATTCGACTTTAGATCTTCTGTGTATGAAATATGAGGTATGTTGTAACGTTCCAATCCATCCAATAACTCTTCTGCCCATTCTAGGTAAGCTGCGAGTTGTGGTTTCTCCGACTGGAATTCCTTTCGAGTCGTCCTTCGGGGGTTATCTGCAAAACTTCGGCGTTGGATTGCCGATCATTTCTTGCACCGTCTGTATACAACTTCCAGGTGCTTGATTTCATCTTTCATTTCAAATGGCAACTCCATATAAAATCCTGCGATAGTGAACTTACTGCATACGTCTTATTTGCTTGACAGGAGCACACTTCAGGTTTATTCTCAAGAAATGACTCATAATTTGGGATAAAATCCCGCAAATATTAGCACTGGTCCAAGCGAACACATCCAGGCTCGCCTATAGAAAGCATATAAGTTCTCTCGTTTGGAAGAGGTCTAAAGGAGATCCGATGTGAAGACCTTAGTCAGGTCGGCGTCACCAGTCGGAACACGTGCAGTTGCGTTATTAGATGTCACCCTTCTTCATCCCGAATCACCATCCTCTCTGGGATCTATGTCTTCGGGCAGGTCGTTTGGCAATTCCTTTTGCGATGCTCCCATTATTCTCAATATTGACACCTCCTTCACACTCCATTTCATCTGGAGGGGAAGCGTCTTTGGGTTTCACGCAATCTCTGTTGCGTAGCATGTTCCATCCTTCCTAATCAGTCGGCTTCTCCAATAACATGGTTACCATAGACCAGTCTCACTCCGACTTCGATAGGGATATTTAACGGTTAACACCAAGATGCTATGTAAGCTCTGAATTCCGCTAGACCTGGTTGGTTGAGACCATGATCAGATAAGCTTGAATGCAATAGCATGGCTTGCAAGGCTTTAAGTAATGTTCATACATTCTGTTATAACTGTTGTATGAAGTGGATAGTTAATGGTTGGTTCATATTTGTGTTGATCTCAAGTTCTCATCTCTCAACCGAGATCGTATGGTGGCTGGTGAGCAGTAAAATTGCTATCGCCCGGGCAAGGATCCATATGCCCGATCATGGCCCACGGTGGTTCAATTGGTACCTAACTCTGGGCACCAAAGTACATTGATCTACCCTTCATTCTATGGAAATCAGTCTTCTTGCTATTGGATATCCCATCATTGAGAATCATGGCCATTGGGATCTTCTGAGTCACCTTTAGAGTAGTGTCTGGATTGTTCTATGTCAATGGCATCTGGGACTCCGCCTGTTGGACATGTTTAAGCCACGTAACTAGGTGATCACCACTCGTTCAGGAACATCATCGGTTGCATTGGTGAAATCTTTACACCATCGGAGCTCTGGAAGAGGAAGCTGTTATGAGACCATCATTATTTTTTATACTGCCATAGCCAGCGTGTCGAATCTTTTCAACAACTCCTCACATTCAATAACATCGGTAGATAGAGGTCATGGCTTCTGGAGGAATTCCAGTTGTCGCCATTCCCCTGTCAAATTCTTTGACAATCCGTTTATTCTTCATTGACAAGCTTTGATGAATGCTATTGGCCAACATATATGTTGAGCTGAAGATGAGCCATGCTCCGAGCCGAAGGCGACGCCGTGCTCCGAGCCGAAGGCGACGCCGTGCTCCGAGCCGAAGGCGAGGCCGTCAGCGGGTCCGGGCGCAGCGCCGGCGAGGGTCCGGGGCCCCGCAGTCCCGGCGGCACCGCACGAATTTTTTGATTTTGGAACATGGAGCCTTCTCTTAAATGATCTGAAAATTGCATTTTTCCAAAAAAAAACTGTCATTTTTTCCGGTCGGGTCGTGACCCTTGTTCGCTACTGTCCTCCGGTTCGGATCGTCAATTAATTAACATATTCGGATCGGGTCGCGGATCCTGCACCAGGTCGGGTCGATGCATTTCTTCGGATCGTGGTCCCATCAACTTGCACATGAGTGCACGTCTCTTTCAGCTTTCTCACATGTAGGCCCACATTCGGATTCATGGTGTCCCATTCGTGGAAGCCCGCCTATGGTTCCTGTTCGTGATGACATATCAGTCCACGAACCAATGTTATATTTCCTGTACGTGAGCACTTTCTATTTCATATAGCTTTTTTCTTATTCCCCTGGCTACTGACATAATGGAAGAAACCCTTTCTATTGAAAGTTCTAATCATATTACAGGCATGCACGATTGGACATGCGGACAGGTGTAAAACAGATAACATATTATGGCTCGTGACCATATATCCTTGCCGATGGTTCTGCTTTGTATCCCACTCGTGAACTATACCAGCTAGTCACTTCGTTAGCGCTTTCTTCCTTCAGCATGCAAATTTTATTATTATTCTCTGGGTCGCGGATCGCACATATCATCACGATCCGAGCAGGCGATGGTCTGCTGCAGCTATGCGGGTCGCGGTTCTTCTTCACGAGCAGACTAGGTCGTGGATTAATTCGAGGCATACACTATCCACTTAACAAGGCAAGCGATTCATGCTGTTCAGTGCACACTAATTGAAATCCACGGGTCCATCGAAGTACCAGAGACTATCACAACAGCTGGTGCAATAATTTGACAAATGAGGGACAACACACGTTGCATTCAATATGACGTGTCCCTGCCTCTGTTTATATTATCTTTCACAAGCTCCCATCTTCATGCATGTGCCTAACAATTCAGGCACGATCCATATTGTGCCACGAAGCAAATTTCACCAATGATATTCACGTAGCAAAAGATGTCACCACCATTAATAACTAACTGTTTGTTCTTCACTGTTATATTCTGCTGCTTCAATCCTTCTTCGAAACAATACATATGTTATCATTTTTATTCTAATCGTGGGTGCCGCTGATGTTCAAAGACCACACTTGGTCTTAGTCCCACTCGTGGGGCAAGGATACACGATCCCCATGCTTTACATTGGCCGACTTCTTACTGATCGTGGCGCCCACATCACTTCCATCACGACACCAATGGATGCATCACGCATAAACTCTTTACTCCACACCATCAAGCCCCAAAACCAACTTATCAACGTTGTGGAGTTCACCTCCCCTTGCAAGGAATTCGGACTACCAGAAGGCTGTGAAAACGCAGACTTAATCCCTTTTATTGATCACTTTCAAGTTTTCTTCCACGCAGCAAATTCACATGCTCCGCAACTTCACCAATACCTCCAATATGCATTGCCGTCTTCGTGTTTGCTCCTCCACAGTACTCAAAGGATACACATGCATAATTCATACAACGGAAAGGGTTGGAAACGTTTTCATGAAAAGGCCTTGTCTCAGGACTCAGTAGCTTCCAATTGTTATATGTCTCCATGTCCTTTTCAAATATGTAGGCTGAGTAATTGAATGGACAACACTGTCAAATGAACAGCACTCCACTATGAATCGCCCGAAGCCATCCCCTTTTTGTTCGGATCAGGGCATCATTAGCTTTGGTCTGCTCGGATTTTTCACTATGGCTCGGATCAAGGTGCATTCTCCCATGCTTTTCTGCTATGGCTCGTGATTCGAATGAATCCCTTTAGGTGTTGTGGGTCGGGTCGAGGAACCCTTCTCAGGCCGAGTCGAGCTAAGCATGTCTGCTTGTGATTCGTGGAAGCCTGTATCTCTCTGGTTCGTGATGGCTCTTTAGCCTCGAGTCGGTTCGTTGTTGTTTTACAGATCGTGATTGGTGAATAGGGAGGCTGTGTTCATCCGAATCGTGGATAGGGGTGGCGACCCCTACTGAATTGTTACCTTTTGTATTATAGAAATATATTGCAGGTGGCCTCTCTATTATGGGATGCAGCGGGTATGGATAAATAATGCTTGTGGCGAAATGGTTGGAACAGGTATCCCTTTTGGGAGCTGCAGGACATACGTGTTTTTACGTTGCAAAGTTCCACGAACCATCCATGCATTTCCACGAGCCATCCACAAAATACTATGTGCCAAAATTTTGTACAAACTCCACACTATTTTCCAAATACTATCCGCATGTTCCCATTTGCAAATTCACTGTGATAATTACGCCATATGTCTGAGTAATGCAATGTCTTTTTTCGTGAAACAGAATTCACGGATCCCATCCAAATCCAGTGCAGTAAAAGCTAGGACCCAACCACAACGAGAAGCTTTTGTGGACTTCGATTCCGATAAAGGCTATGCAGATCTAAGTATTCAATGAATCGTTCAAACTAGATACCGATCTCCCCTCAACGAACCATGACATCCATGAGTAGACGAGAAGATCTATGATTGAGAATCAGTCCGTTTTCTCAGTGAAAGCACCAAAATGTTAGATCAAAATTTGACTCTAACACCCAAACTGTCGTATTTTGAGCATAGGATATGAAGAAATAACTGAAAAATATAGAAAAAGCGAGACAACAAGAATTTTATAGTGGTTTGGCGTTAACGAGCCTACGTCCACTTCATATTTTCTCATTTCATTCATGGATTACAATTACAATGAATATTCTCTCCGAATTCATTGATTTTTACTGAGGAAGATGATAGTTATTCATGGAGAAGTGTTAGCCATGGCAGCCATGGACAAGGAGATGCCAAAAGTCCCTTGAAAATGCCCTCTGAAGGTGTATTTATAGCTGTAGGAAAGCTCCTGGGAGGACTGGTTCGTGATGGGGTACGTGGCAGGCGATCCAGAAAAATAGGAGAGCCAGTAGCCTTGAGAATAGGTCAAAACAAGCTGCGTGTGAACAGGTCCGAAGGTCAGATCGCGGTCATGGGTCGGATCGCGGTCATGGGTCGGGTCGCGGTCATAGGTCGCATCGCGGTCATAAGTAGGATCGCGTAGGCAAGGTCGGATCGGATCGCATAGGCAAGGGCGGATCGGATCGCGGTCATATGCCAGCTTACACCCGTTCACGGAAATGGGTGTAACTTTCAAACCGTAAGTCCGATTGAGCCAAACCAAAGCTCAAAATGAAGCTAATTCAAAGGGCTACGAGTATATGAGGTGAATAGATCCAAATGAGGTCATTTGATAGGGGTTTCGGGCCAGTTTATACTGATGTTGTGATTTTGACCAAACTGCCTTGTGTCTTCTGACGATGCTTCCAATGCCAGAGAGCGATGTTATCCAGAGATTCCATATGAGACAACATTTACCCAGAGGTGTGTCAACATGATCTTTGCTTTGGGTAGCCTGGTCACAAAGCAGGCTAACAGTAACATCAGGGATTCCTTTTGTTATATGCGAGTTGTGTGTCAGCTCATATGCGTGCAAGGTAGGGGGGCTTTGTTCCGACCGTCATTACATAACAATACGATTGGTTTTTAGGTTGTTTTTCTTTTACTTAACCTTGATGGTCGCCTTATATTGGACGAGCACTACCATAACTCACTATTTGGGTGTGGTGTGGGCGATCATCATAGGATGTATAGTCCACAGGAATTTATATATGAAATATACTAGTTAGGTAATCATTTTGAAAATATAGATGGGTTAGGTAGTTTTCACAATTTTAGGATAATTAGTTGTTTAAATTAAGATGGGTGCTTAAATAAAGTGGGATGGGTAATACACCTTATGTTGCACATATGCTATGATTATTTATTATTTCTAAACATTATGGGTGCAGAGACATATGATTGTTTATTGTATTTTACTAGATACTAATCAAGGGGAAACTAGTTTCATTAAGTGACGTGGCCTCACAAGATATCTATTTAGTTCAAGATGGTAGATTTTTACTTGCACCACACTAATGTTTGGTCCAAAGTTTCCGTGTTGAGTAGATCGAGAGTATATTTGTCGAATATCTAATTAGATGAATAAGCTTCTGGTGACATACAAGAGTCAATCTAATTATTTAGGAGTTTCTTTCTACTATTCATTTTTCTTCTTAGATGTAAAGACAAAGTTGTATTATTGCCTAGTATTTTGACTCTGATGATCTAAAGAGGCATCTTTATATGTCACTCTTGGAGTATTTTTAATAGTTGTATTTCTCTAAATATAGGATCTCCAATGGGACAAGTAATGAAATGTGCTTTGAAAATTTTCATATTTCTGTGTTTTTGATGTACATATATTAACTAATCTCATTTTATCATCGGAGAATTATACTATTGATGACTATAGTATCAATACCACTTATTTCTTAGGTTTAGGATGTGGACCTTACGCTGCTATCGGAGGAAAAGTTATGGAAACATAGAAAATTCAAATTTTAAAGAGTTTTGGAAATATTATCCAAACGAGATAAGATTGAGGTTGAGATAACGCTATAGTGACATACTTAAAATTTTCAAATATGTACGCATTTTCCCTTCTCTTAGTCCTATCCTTTATATGTTACAAAGGATCATATGCATATATAAAGTATGTAAAATATGGAAGTAGGAAATAAAAGAGTGTATCTCAGTAGAAAAAGCAACACAACAAATAGAAATGCTTGACCTAACACCAAAGGAAATCAGGGTCACCGAGATAATGTAAATGCAGGTGATGTAATACCATAGGAAAATATAAGGAATATGTATCATTTCATTATGAATTTAATGTAATTTAGGGCAACGACCTTTTTGGGTTGAGGTAATGCTACTATATGGGAGGAGTTAATCCCGTTGCACTAGTTGGTACAAACTATGCCAAGCTTAGCAGGGACTATGCTAGTCTTAGAGGAAATCTTTTTCTTGAAACCAAGGATGCTATGAAGTGGAGATCAGATGCTTTATTGTAAGAGAATCTTTATTGATTTAGGTTTGAGTGATGAACGAAAAAAGTGGTTAGTTTACATGTAGTTGTAGGGAGCTAGTCTATACTAGTGAAACATAGTAACCATAGACGCTCGAGATGGGGAATTGACTTGGGTAGATTTTCACAGGCGATTCAATGAGAGGATTTTGTTTGAGATTGTCAAGTCTATATTGATTAGGAATTTTGCTGAATTTGTGCAAGGAGATATGTCTACGATAGAGTATTAAACCAAGGTTGATAAGCTATCCAATTATGGATACGCCGCCATTGACATTGTGATGAAAAAGAACTAGAAGTTCATCCAAAGGTTTAGTCCAGAAATTGCTTGGTCGACTATGCCACATTCTATGGATCCTTGTAATGTTATAGTGGAAATGGCCATTAAGAATAAAAAATGCTTTCTACATTTGAAAATAAGAAGCCAATGGAAACCCTGAGTTATTAAGGAAAGAAGTAGTTCTGGAAGGGTAAGAGAGCTCAAAAGGGCGCAACTGCTAAGAAGAGAAATGCTAGAATTGTCTACGATATATGCGACAAGAAGGGGTAATATGAAGATAATTGTCGATTTGGCGACGGGAAGATTGTTGTGGTGAAGTAGAATGTGAAATGCTTTAACTATAACCAAATGGGGCATTACGGAAATAAATGTCCAAAGACTGTGAAGGTAGCTAAAAGGGAGGACTTTGCTTTGGAACCATCATCTTTTGGACTAACTGCCATTAAGAAAGGAATATTTATGACGGAAGGTACTTTTTGATTTATATAGTACTTACTAGAGTATTATTTGATATAGGCACTTCACATTCATTTGTCACTTAGTTTTTAGTAGACAAATTATCTTTAGAACAATCTTATCATGTTAATTCCTTTACGGTTGCTAACACTATAAGAAGATACGCAACTTTAGAAATGAGACGTGACCATTTGCAGTTTGAGTTGCTAGGCAATATTTGTCTCCAATTGTTATGTATTTGATTTTTGGACCTTAGGATTATATTGGGTATGGATGATTAGACTATAATGATGCTAGTATATTTTTTCAATGTAGGGAAATATCATTGGGACATCCTAGTAGTAACTATCGAGTTATACACTTGGATGTATGTGAGTTCAATAATTTATGATTTTCTATGTGTAATAGAATTAGATATCAGATTAAGGCGAGTTCTAGTTGTGGATGTGTTTCTGAACCAGTTACATGATGTCTACTAAAGAGTACTATCAAATTAAAAATTGATCTTGTACTTGGAGCTAAACCCATGTATAAACAACCCAATAAGATGACAACAAACAAGATGAATAAATTAAATGTGCAACTAGCGGACTTGGAAGGGAGGATTTTATTATACTAAGTATGTAACGGCCCGCAAATTCGTACAATCTGAGTTGACTAATAATACCACACGTCCAACCCAAATTGCACAGAAATACGAATCATTATTAGAAAAAAGTTAGAGGATGAGAAATAGAAAGAAAGAAATATTAGAATATAAGAAAATGAAGATCACAAACTCACAGTGGAACGAATAAAATATATTAAATAACATAACTTTTGAAATACAAATCAGTAACTTTATATACATACCATCATCAGAGCACAACAGTTATTCCTGTAACAGTTATAAACACCTGTTTCCAGATACCACATAGTACACAGCGGAAATATGATAGTCTATAGCTAACTGGTGAAGCCTCCTGCTCCCAGCTCTTCCAAGTGAATCTGAAAAATCCCAACTACTTGACTGTCCGTACAAATTTGGGCACCCAAGAGTTTAGGGAAAACAAAAAAAAAATAAACTCTGGGTCAGTCATGGGACTGGTGTGAGTAAACTCCAACCATTTGTTTAACTTTCAAAATCCTTTCGAAAGGAAAGATAATAGTAAGACCAACCCACACATAAACATGGACGGTTTTTACCTTACTATAACCCAAAACACTTTGATACGAAAATCCAGTGATATTATAATAGTGTCTAAATCAAATAAATAACCAAATAGCAGAACGCTTGCATCTCACGCTCCATATATAATATAAAATCAAAAACCGCAGGGCTCTTATTGGAGATTGGATTCCGACTATGACAAGGTATGGAACCACCTTCCGCTAGTGTATCTCTAGAGAGGAATACACTGGGTTCAACAAGAACATCTTGCAACCCGGCCCACACATGACCAACCACTCATTTCGCTTGAGTGTATCGAATGTATATCACCAACGGTTGGGATCAGCCACCGTTTCCCGAATGGGACAACATCGAATAGAATAAGGAATTAAATGAATCTCTAGATAGGTGATAATACACCCTAATGGGAGTGACCCACATAGCCATGCTGCCTGCCCGATTTTTTTCATTTCCCGGTTGTTGAAGCCTTAGGCTACGATTTCTTGCAATTCATTGATAACAAAATCACTTTGAATGCCACATTGTCAGATCCGTTAATCATTTATTGATTTGCACAAATATATTCTGGATATTATGCTAAGGGAATAAATCCGTTGCCACCATATATATTTATACATACCAATATATTCGATCATTGGAAATACTTTGTCAAACATTCGTCCATATACGTTCGTTCTGGGATTGAACGAAAACGAAGGCACAATTTCTATTAATAGAAAAAGCCCTTGCACTTTACTCCATCTTCGATTATCTTCATAAAATCTGATTCGCAGCGCTACTGCCAATATGGAGTGGTTCTCGGATAATAATCCAACCGGTCTCTCCATATTGTCAACGATATTGGCAAACACTTCGATATTCGGTTATTTAACTATCGAATAAAAACAAACATCCATTCATCCATAACATCAATCAATCACTGGGTCTGTTAATTAATATTTCATTAGTTAATTCACTTCTTCATTTCCCTATCAATATTCGTTAACCAAATATTTTCAGTGATCTTGTTGGACTCTTACGCTATTTGGAAAAAAACATTTCCCTATACCTCCTTCTTTTATTTTCTACACTTAGAAAATATATTCTATTTGAAATTGAAAACAATTTCAATCACTTATCTCTTTCCCAACTGCTTTAATTATACTCAGGAAATATTTACTTTTATATTTCCAAAATTCCATCACTTAGGTTAAAACGAATGCTGTGTAAAACATCGTTCCAACAGCCCAAAATATTTTATTCAACTAATTATTATTCAAACACTATTTATCAATTAAAAATGAAATCGATCAAGTTGGGGTATAACTACCTCTCAGACCTTGACTGAAAACATCCTTAACTTCAAAACGGACAAAACCACTTATCTCGAATAATCAACATTATAAAAACCAATTATTCATTTTAAACCCGTAACGTTTCTTTCTTCTAATTCTACCAGGTTTAATTATATATTTCCCTTTTTGTTTATAATATTCTATATTTAAGTTTTTTTCCTTATCGAATTCTATATATATCGATACATTGATTTTCAGTTATCAAAATTTCTTAAAAATATTCTAACTCCTTAAATTTCCGGAAAATTTCGCCATAACTTCCTTTGTACCGGGAGCGTCGGGAAAATCCCCAAACCGCCACATAGGCCTCTCCAATCAAAAAGAAAAAGCCAAGCGACTAGCTGATACGGCGCAATAAACCTCATATGGAATTTAAACGTGTACCTTTTTGTCGGGCACTTATATTATAATCTTTATACACTTCATCCCATACCTGTCTAACACATGTTCACCTGTTTCCAATTTATCCCAACTAAATCCAGTCATTTCTAACTCAAGTCACTAATTTATTCTTTTAATTAGCTCTTTTGCCAACTCTCTTTAGTTTGAACATATCATGTTCAAATATATTTTATTTCGCTTATAATCACGTCGAGTTTCATTTCTAACTATATTCGATTTCAAATATATATACACAACTCATTTACCTTTCAAAGTTCAATTTCGATTCAAAATTTTCATTAACTAATTATTCTTCAAATTAGTTAATTTTATTCGATAGTAAAAATCTGATTTTTGTTTCAAAAATCAATTCATTATTCCACTTGAGTTCAAATATATTTATAACTCAAGCTGGATTTTTCCAATGCAAAATTCGGATTTTTATTAACTTAAAATCCTTTTATTTATTTAAATAAACCATTATGGTTTTATAGTGGTTCTGGCGCTGTTTTTCTGAAAATTTGATTTTGACATAACTCAAAATCTATTTGACGAAATCCATATTTTTCTTCTCCATTAGAAAACTATTATCAAATCAGTCCTGACGTTTCTTATTTCAAAGAATTCCGACTTCAATTGAGTTCTGTATACTCAATTGAAGTTCGAAACGCTAATTTACGAACTACCGCGCTGCAGCGAGTTCGTTTTAATTTTATTTATATATAAAAACATTTGAACTTCGTTTATATATAAATTCTAACTTCATTCGAATATATTTTTAATATATATATATATATATATCAAATCAGTTTCCCAATCCAACCTAATATTTTCGATTATTTATAATTGTCGATTTTTCCTTACTCGGTAATATATTTATTTATACTTCGATCTTTTATATTCAAATTCCATTTCAATTCTTATTTAAATTTCCTATATTCAATTTCCATTTCAACTTTATTTGAATTCTATATTCAAATTCCCCTTTCAACTCTATTTGAATTTTATATTGAAATTCTATTTCAATTCTATTTCAAATTCTCTATATTCAAACTCCATTTGAATTTCTATATTTAAAATTTCTTTATTCAAATTCCATTTCACTTTCTATATTCAAATTCTATATTTGAATTCCATTTGAATTTCTATATTGAAATTTCTATTTGAATTTTCTTTATTCAATCTTTAAACAAGTCTCGATTTCAATTTCTTTTGAAATCGATATTTCTACTTTTGGAAAATAGATTTCCCTTTTCAATTTCACACTTGTATTTTTTATTTTCGAATTATCCAATGATAATTCTTTTCACTTCATTTATAAGCTTCATTTATAAATGAACTATTTGTTTTTATTCTTTTAAAACAAGTTAATATTTTATTCTATTCAAATTTCAAATTCTATTTTAGAAAAATAGAATTTCCCCTTTTAACTCTGGAAATTTCCTTTTTCGATATTTTAAAATATCAACATTTATGCCCAGTGATATTTAAACACCACACAACCAATTATTTATTTCAGGTTTTCTAACACATCATATATGACAGTATATGTGCAAACAAATTAACAAACAGATAATATATTTTTGAGGAATCCAGTTGGATTCCTCCAACCCGTTTTTCCTACATCCACAGACGTTAGTCAACATAAATAATACCCATCCTGCTTCGAGGCAGGATATCGCGGTATAAAAGGTCATCCACTATCATAGCGTGGGGCGTATAGGGTAATCATCTGCTAATGGTACCGCATGCATCCGCTAATGATACTGCGGGAATCCAACCAATCACCAATATATATATATATAATAACCACAACAAGCCTAAATAACTAATATATAATAACCACACAAATATTTAAATGCATCCAAGCAACCAACAATTATTTTTAACAATTAAAAATAATTCTAAATAGTAAATTTGAGTGAGATTTACTCACCGTGATTTTTAAATTGTTACTTCGCCTTTTGATTCAGTTTAAATTCCAAAAGAATCGTTTGAGATTAGCTAAAATTGTAGAGAGTTCAGAACTTGTCCAAAGCACCTCAAGATATAGTCGGCGATGTTACAAGCCAAGCATGATAACCGTGTTCGATTCGGACCTATATCGAATGCAATACAATAAATTTCAAAACCATATATTTTAGTTAATGATTAAACTTGTCAATTATGTCATGTAAGGTTATAAAAATTGATCAATTTGATGTGTTATCTTCGTTTATTAGCACATTTCTTAACCAAGCAATTAATTTAATTTAAAATTCCTAACTACACTATTAACTAACTTAACTTAAAATTAATTACCTTAAGTTGCCATTAACCGTTCTTCCATAATTGGAAAGGCCCGGACATGCTGCGTGCTCCCTTGTGAATAGCTTCTCCTCTTCAAACTTGCAGTCCTCCATTCAAATCGATCGATGTTGATAATGGAAACTAACCAGAATTCAGGCTATTGCCTTTCATGTCGCTACAGGCGGATCTGAAGCCTACTACTGTCGCAATCCATTGCTGAACCTCTGGCATCAAATCCGACCTCCTTTCTACTCACCCACCACTTCGATCATCAAACCATCCCCTAATACCTACTGTCGATCTTCCTCAAATCATCTACAAGAAATTTCAGACTTCGTCGTCCCTTACATCATAACCTCGTGCCCCTAAATTCCCTGAATCAAACTCGCCTATTCGAACTCCATTAGATATCGCACCCACTATCGCATCCTCAAATAAAAGTTCGAATTCAGTTTGCACCCTTTCCTTCATTTGTATCCAGATCGATTTTCCAGGATTTCAGTACTTCTTCGCTGAATCGATCGACCCAAAGTCCCCCAAGATTGATCGACTTCACATGATTAAGGTACTGCCTTCTATACGCCATGAGAATCTTGAATGTACACTCGAATTGAACATCGTGGTTATCTATTTGAAATCCCTAACTGATTGCTGCTCTCGAAAGTCATTCGCACCCCCAAATAAACACGCGATAGTAAAGAACAACCCCACCCAAACACAAAGCATTTGATTCCAGCATTTATTAGATTTTCTTGGATTTTATTTCGATTTTTGAATTAAGGAAGTCACCCTTTTTTTTGTTTGAAGCTACGGTAGTTACTGAGGAATAAAAAGTTGAATAAAAGTAAAGAAGGAAGTCGCAATTTATATAAGAAGGAGGGGAACAAGAAGTACACAATATTAAATGGGTGTTGGTTAAGTACATAACAATTTTTAAATCGATTTGATTTCGAATTTTATTCGATTCGACATAAAGAGATTTTTATTCTTTTTAGACGGATATCGATTTGATTTCGAACCTATCCAAAATCAAATATCTCGGGGTATCCATTAATTTAAATCACGAACCGCTATTTTAACGCATCGACCGACATTTCAATGTAACTACACTATTCTGGACTCAATAGAATAGAGTATAAAATTTAATTCGAATATATATATATATATATAATAACCATATTTACTTGATATAATATAATTTAAATCCAAAACAAATAAATTATTTGATAATAAATTATTATCGTCATCTATATTCAAACAGGATATATTGATTATTTGAATTGTTTTGATTCGGTTTTATCTTAAAACTGAATTATTTCAGATTCTCGTATTACGATAATTATATATATTCGAAATAAATCGTATTTCAATTATTTAATCAATAAATCAATATAAAATATCATTTATATTATCAACTCAATATTTAAAACCAAATTAAATATTTAAAATAAACTGTTCGAAAAATCTGGGTCGTTACAAAGTAGTTCATTTTAAAGAGCTGTTGCAGTATCATCAAGAAACCGGATAGGTGTTGAGATTATGCTTCGATTATCGTAACCTAAACAAGAAGACGGTGAAGAATATGTATCATTTGCGAAGGATCTATGATTTGTTTGATCAATTGAGTGGAGCTAAAGTGTTCTCCCTATTGCATATAGAAACAAGATTTCATCGACTAAGAGTACTAGAGGATATCATTCCTTAGATGGTGTTTTGAACAAGGTATGGATCGTATGAATGTTTAGTAATACCATTTAGTTGACTAATGGACATTCTTTCTATGTGTACTTGATGAACCGATTTATCCATGAGCACTTGGATAGATTCATATTGGTTATCTTTAACAATATATTGGTATATCATAAAGATGAAAGAGATCATAAAGTTCATCTTAGACTTGTGCTTAATACATTGAGGAAGCATCAACTAAAAGCTAAGCTTTTGAAAGATAGAATCGAAGTTTCTTGGTTATGTCATTAAAGGAGAAGGATTGTCAGTTGACCTAGGTAAGATTGAGGCTACCAATAGTTGGAAGAAACAAGAGAGAATGTAACACCCCATATTTTTAACAACACTAAAAGAGGATAAATTAAATAATAATTAATTTAATATTCAGAATTAAAGGAAACGGACTACACCATTGTGTCCATCTTGAAATTCTGGTCAAGATAGACATTTGGTTTGCGTAGAACGGACACCGTATGAAGGAGTTATGAGGATTTTAAGTTTGTATATGCGCAGAAGAATTACATGTAACACCCCGCATTTTTAATATAATTAAAAATGTGCAAATATGTATATATGCATAGATAGGTAAATAATGGTGATGCATAATGAAAATTAATTAATATATGGAAGAGAAGGAAAAATTAATTTGATAACAGTGTGCATAACAAAAAAGATAATAAAATAAGGATACTTAATTTAAATATCACAGAATTAAGTAAAACGGACATCACCATTGCGTTCGTCTCGGAATTTTGCTTGGGATAGAGTCCAAGTTTTCGAAAATCGGACTCCGTATGAAAGATTTATGGCCTTTGGAAGATTCAAGAGAAATTCAGAAATTAAATAGTAAAATAACCTAGACAGGTCAACCTACCCCAGGCAGGTCGACCTGGGGGTCGATCTCCCCTAAAACAAGTCGACCTGGGGGTCGACTCCCCTAAAATAGGTCGACCTGGGGGTCGACCTCCCCCCTCCCCCCCAATCTGGGTAGAATTCATTTTCTGCAGCAGGACGTGATTTCTGACCTGATACGTTGACTAAACAGCTATATAATGACCCTTAACCCATTCTTTTTCTTCACCCAGGCCTATGGCGACGCCATGGCTCTGTTCTAACTCAAATTCTTCTTCTCCAAGAGATTTCTAGATCCACTTTCTTCCCCTTTTCCCTTCAAAACATCTATTATTAAAATTAAAAGTTTAGAATCAAGACAACCTCAAAATTAAAGAGAAAAAGGGATTCAGATTCGCAATTTACACTATGCAAGGAGGAGGAATTAAGATTCACAACTTACGCTGCGCAAAGAAATCAAAGATAGATCAGATCTATGGATTGGGGCATAAAATCAATCAAAGTTAAATCAAATCCATGAATTGAAGATGAAAAGCAAGGTGAGTGGAATTACAATAAACTTGTTGCATAATAGTATTATTATCGTTCGTCATTCCCCAGTTATAAATTCAATTCAAGATTCATGTTATAATAATTGTTCTTTTATTCTCCTTCCCCTTTTTTTTCTGGATCTAGGTTATCTCGAACCAAGACGAAATCTTATTATATATACGTACGATTGAAATATGGGAATATTGGGGCATAATTTATTTTATGCAATCGAGGAATATAATCTGAAATTTGGGGATTGTGGCATAACAATTATTATTGCAAATATTGGGACAATTGGCGAATTGTATATTGGGATTATTCAATGAAATAAAGTCGAATTGGGAATTTTAGAGTGTATTTCAATAATGAATCTTTGGGTATGTTTTGGAAACATGAATCTATGCTGAATAGTGCGCAACTATGAATTCTGATTTATAATGTTAACCTGAAATTGTGTAAATTTAATTGGAATTATTGAATATGGAATGGGATTGGGAAAAAATGATTTATTTCAAATCTAATATTTCAGGATTGAGGTTTTAAACTATAAGTTTAAATTTTGGGTTTTTGGAAAAACGAATCTAAAGGTAAGAATCCAAAGTTGATAAAGGAACAGATAAAACTTAGCTTATGCGATTATGAGACCTCTTATGTGATTATGAAACCTAACTCATAACCTGAAATTGATTCTTAACGTCCTCATAAAAATTGTTAATTGACTAAAGATGAAACATGACTAACTTGAGGTTAGAATGAGGTTGCGGTGTAATTCTTCCCGGAACCGTCCGGCATATCCAGTGGCCGTAAACAATAGGGTCTAATGTGAGAAGTTAGTCATAACGCGCTTAAACCCGAGGTTAAATTGAGTTGTGGTGTAAGACTGCCGGAACCGCCCGACACATCCAACAACCGCAACAATAGGTCTAATGTGAGAGGTTGTTGCATTAATAATCAATTAATGCTAATGACACATGCTAGTATGGTAAGGTTAGGTTAACAACACTTAACCAATTTGACATGATGCGTGGGTGGGTTAAGTCAATATGAACTGAAAGACAACACTTAACCAAATTTGTGGAATATACGAGTAATGCATGAGCGGGAAGGTAGGGTTAAGTAAAACTTGACATATGGACAAACTTAACCAACGCAGTAATGGGGAATGATAACTACCTATTATAAACCAGAGTTGCGGTAATGTAAAATTAAATAATAGGTAAACTTGTCCCAGGGACAAGGAAAAATTATGACTTAAGATGTAATACAAGACTTAAAGGGTGGGATGACTTATACTTTGAAATAAGTTAATCTAAGCTGAAATTGTGGGAAAGCACCCGTACTCTATCGTTTGATAAAGAAAACTTAAGTCATGTTTGAGCTCATTGGTAAACCTTAGTTAGTGAACTAAGTAAATAACGATAAAGGAAACCAAGTGTTGAACCTTAGTTAGAGAACTAAGTAAATAAAGATGAAGTTAACCAAGTGTTGAACCTTAGTTAGAGAACTAAGTAAATAATGATGATGACAACTGGATAATGAACCTTAGTTAGAAAACTAAGTAAAATGGCAACCGAAGTAACGAACCTCAGTTAGAGAACTAAGTAAGCAACGGTAAAGATAACTAAGTAAGTAAACCTTAGTTGAAGAGGACTAAGTAATAAACCTTAGTTAAAGAGAAACTTGGTAATTAGAATTGAAGGACAACATAAACGAGGATAACCAGTTAACAAGATAAAGCTAGCGCGGAATCAGAAGTTTAGACATAAGGTCTAATAGTACGCAAGGATAAGGCGCTTGGACCAATCCTTGTTTGTCTGAGACAACGTGATAGAGGGTTCTCGCTCTTGGCTTAGTGGCGAGCGGGAGACTCTTACCTCTACACGTCCCAAAGGGGTTTGGTTAGGCAAGGGGGCCCGACAGTCGAGAGGCTGGCTGTAAAACAAGGTGCTTGGGTACCAGTGTAATGCCACGGCGGAAGGTAGCCGTCTCCATTAGGGTTGTATTCTTGGGTGCCTTTCATTAGTTGAGGGAGGGGTCAAGTGGAACCATAGCCACAGTAAGAACAGACCTTAGCATCTGCATCGGCAGATAACTTAAAGCTCCCGACCGAGTTCCATGTTTCTTGATTTTCCCTGCCACGGGACTCGGGTCGCACATATAGAGGACATATGCAACTAGATATCTAGCACGTTTAACGATACGGTTGGGACATAAAGTCTAGGAATGCATATCGCTCGGGGTAGTGTGTCCTAGACTAGAGGGCATTGTTCTATAGGTAGCATAAAGCCTAGTTGGACCTAGGTAGCGTAAATCCTGGTTGAAACTAGGAAGCGTTCGATAAAGTAAACCCTAGTTGGACCTAGGTAACACTCGATGGTAAACCCTAGTTGGATTTAGGTAGTATTCGATAACAAAACCTAGTAAGACCTAGGTTGGCAGTCCAAACGCTTATGCAACAAAGGAATGGTTGTTTTACGCAAACGTAGTGAGAATATATATATATATATATATATATATATATATATATATATATATATATATACATGAAAGCCTGTACGATGTACGGCATTGGATAAGGAACTGCGTACATATGACAAGATGACACGAGTTGGATAAGGGACTGCGTACACATGAAAAGAGGACACGAGTAGGGGGTAACTACATATACATTGTATTAGGTTAATCTACTAGTGGATGGATAAGTATAGCTTAAAGAGCTAACATTGTTAACAACCTAATAACTAAGAAAATGTAACTGAACGGTATATGTATGATTACAGAAGTTTATTCTAAGTCCAGTCACACAGAACTTATGTTCTGACCCCCTCCTCATTACATAGTTCCAGGTTAGGTTCATGACAGAGATGGTATAGCTTTACTGGTTTAGCAGTATTGTTAATAAGGTAAAGCTATATTTAAATATATTATACTTTATTTCCTTCCGTCGTGAAATGCTTTACGAATTCTGCCATGTTTCTTTATCTCTGTTTTTTTTCTGCAGGATACCAGAGCACCCAACTCGGGTTTCGATAGATTGGTTTTTAAAAAAATCGGTCTGTCGGAATCCGGGTAGTTACATCTGGTATCAGTGCTTCGGTTTAGTGTTCCTAGGGAGATAATGAGTGAACGTATTTGTATTTTCTAAAATATAAATATATTATATATATAAACCTAAATCCATAAAGTAGCCCACTAGGTATGGAAAGAGTTGGGATAGCTATTTTGTACACTAAAGGAATGAACCTAGAAATTTTAAGACCATTAGGTGGTTTGGTTAGAAAGTGTACAATATGATTTGGTATTGGAGAAAGGAAGTATCCCATAAGAATTAAAACCGAAATGTTATTATTTCAGAGTAGTGGGTTTAGAAGTGAAACCTTATAAATTAGAAAAAGGTTAAAATGTGGAAAATGTATTGGGAATATATATATATATATATATATATATATATATATATAGTTGAGGGAATTGGTTTGGAAAGTGCCTAGGAAAGCCTTGCTGAGTTGAAAGACCCACTTTGAGTCTAGCCCAATGATTAACTTTTAAGAACTTGAATTTGTAAAAGTTTTGGTAAAAAAGATATTGTAGTATTTTCAAGTTTTAATCTTAAAAGTAATTTTGATGTTTAGTGCATGTTGGGTTTTAAAAGTAAAGTGGGGTATATTTTGTAAAACAATGATTATTTGTTTTTTTTAAAAGAATTCTCTCATTAAAAGGTGCATAATATAGAGCATATATAGCTCGCTAGTTTTCATATTATAATATATGAAAGGATTGAAAAGAAAGTGTTGCGTTTTGTAAAAGAAGTTTTAAAATCTCTATTCTGTTAACAATAAATTTTGATTATTGATTTACAAAGAAATTTTGTTAGGTGGAAAAAATAAGTTGTAGGAATAGAATAGATGTCTGCACCTTATAGTGAGTAGTTAAATTAACATTGTAATTAGAAACAATGAAAGCCCAATAGTTGTCCTTGTCTACTCCAGTTTTGTGATTTGAAAAAAATATGTTTTGCATTTTATTTTGTAACATGTTTTTATGGTTTGGCGAAAACAAGGTTTGGAGAAGAAAATAAAGTTTTAACACTTTTAATTTTTGAAAGAAAAATGTAATGAAAAGAAAGGAGGCCAAACTATGTTTTAAAAAGAATGGAGTATGTAAGGATTAGTGCCTAGAAAAGAACAAGTGAAAGTTAAAGCTATTAATTAAACAATTGGAACCAACTAGAGATTGGCTGAGTTGAGTGATTCTCTGAGTGTCAATATGATGTTGATTTCGGTCTTCGGGGTTGATATTTAGGGAGTTACTCTCTTGCCAATTTACAGTCAGGGATTAGCTAATATTAAACTAATGGAAAATTTCCCGTAGAATGCATAAGCATTGAGAAACCTAGGTTTGTTGCTGGAGAAAAAGAAAAAAAAGAGTAGGCTAGTAATACACATCAAGGACTAGTCGTGACTACTAAGTAGTAAAGGGCAAGTTAGTGGGTAGATCCTATTATGCGGACTCGCAATTGTCTGAGATAACAAAGTCCTAAGATTCTTGGCCCATAGTAGTAGTTGTGTAGGATGTTGTTTGAGTTGAAAACAGAAAAAACTTATTTGAAATAATACACTTAAGTAATTGGATTAAGTCAAATAAGCTAAGAAAGAGAAAAGCCTAACTAATAAGAAACAATAAATTCAGTAAGCCAACAAATGTGACGGGAAAAGAAAATGAAAATCTTAAGAAAAAGATGAATAAATATGAAAATTTTCCAAGATAAGTTGAAAAAGAGAAGAAATTTTCTTATGTGGTTGTGCTTGGATAGGAAAACTTCATAGAATAGTCACATAAAAATCCAAGTACGATTAGAAAAAATGGAGGATGTGAATTTTTCCATTTTATACCTATTCGTAACATAAGAAATCGAATTTGGAAAACTAGATTTTTCTAAATTTCGAATTTAATGATGGATTATAGTGTTTTGGATACGACAATTGGGTGAACTATGCTCTTATTCTATAAGAGAATGGGAAAACTTGGATGAAAAATATTTTGATTTTTCAAGAATATTACATTCATATAGAACTGCAAGTATATGTAGGATGTGAGCATCATGTTTTGAAAGAGTTTTTAAAATTTGCATACATATAGGTGGATCCAAATTAGGCATACATACTTTACTATGATATATCTCACTTTGCACATGTGCACAATGTTTGCAACAATTGGATGCACACTTGATGGTTGGATATTGCGAGGGATTATCTATTTTACTCTTATCGAATTTCGGGGACGAAATTCTTTAAGGGTGGGAGAATGTAACACCCTGCATTTTTAATATACTTAAAAATGTACAAATATGTATATATGCATAGATAGGTAAATAATGGTGATGTATAATGAAAATTAATTAATATATGGAAGAGAAGGGAAAATTAATTCGATAACAGTGTGCGTAACGAAAAAGATAATAAAATAAGGATACTTAATTTAAATATCACAAAATTAAGTAAAACGGACATCACCATTGCGTTCGTCTCGGAATTCTGCTTGGAATAGAGTCCAAGTTTTCAAAAATCGGACTCTGTATGAAAGAGTTATGGCCTTCGGAAGATTCAAGAGAAAATCAGAAATTAAATAGTAAACAAACCCAAACAAGTCGACCTACCACAGGCAGGTCGACCTGGGGGTCGACCTTCCCTAAAATAGGTCGACCTGGGGGTCGACCTCCCCCCCAAATCTGGGCAGAATTCATTTTCTGCACCTGGACGCGATTTCTGACTTGATACGTTGACTAAACAGCTATATAATGTCCCTTAACCCATTCTTTTTCTTCACCCAAGCCTATGGCGACGCCATGGCTCTGTTCTAACTCAAATTCTTCTTCTCTAAGAGATTTCTAGATCCACTTTCTTCCCCTTTTCCCTTCAAAACATCTATTCTTAAAAATTAAAAGTTTAGAATCAAGACAACCTCAAAATTAAAGAGAAAAAGGGATTCAGATCTACAATTTATACTATGCAAGGAGGAGGAATTTAGATACACAACTTACGCTGTGCAAAGAAATCAAAGATAGATCAGATCTATGGATTAAGGCATAAAATCAATCAAAGTTAAATCAAATCCATGAATTGAAGATGAAAAAGCAAGGTGAGTGGAATTACAATAAACTTGTTGCATAATAGTATTATTATCGTTCGTCATTCCCTAGTTATAAATTCAATTCAAGATTCATGTTATAATAATTGTTCTTTTATTCTCCTTCCCCTTTTTATTTTTGGATCTAGGTTATCTCGAACCTAGACGAAATCTTATTATACATACGTACGATTGAAATATGGGAATATTGGGGAATAATTTATTTTATGCAATCGAGGAATATAATCTAAAATTTGGGGATTGTGGCATAACAATTATTATTGCAAATATTAGGACAATTGGCAAATTGTATATTGGGATTATTCAATGAAATAAAGTCGAATTGGGAATTTTGGATCGTATTTCAATAATGAATCTTCGGGTATGTTTTGGAAACATGAATCTATGCTGAATAGTTCGCAACTATGAATTCTAATTTATAATGTTAAACTGAAATTGTGTAAATTTAATTGGATTTATTGAATATGGAATGGGATTGGGAAAAAGTGATCTATTTCAAATCTAATATTGTGGGATTGAGGTTTTAAACTATAAGTTTAAATTTTGGGTTTTGGGAAAAACGATTCTAAAGGTAAGAATTCTAAGTTGATAAAGGAACAGATAAAACTTAGCTTATGCGATTATGAGACCTCTTATGTGATTATGAAATCTAACTCATAACTTGAAATTGATGCTTAACGTCCTCATAAAAATTGTTAATTGGATAAAGATGAAACATGACTAACTCGAGGTTAGAATGAGGTTGCGGTGTAATTCTGCCCGGAACCGCCCGGCATATCTAGTGGCCGCAAACAATAATGTCTAATGTGAGAAGTTAGTCATAACGCGCTTAAACCCGAGGTTAGATTGAGTTGTGGTGTAAGACTACCCGGAACCGCCCGGCACATCCAGCAACCGCAACAACAGGTCTAATGTGAGAGGTTGGTGTATTAATAATCAATTAATGCTAATGACACATGCTAGTATGGTAAGGTTAGGTTAACAACACTTAACCAATTTGACATGATGCATGGGTGGGTTAAGTCAATATGAACTGAAAGACAACTGTAACACCCCGTAATTCTGTAACATTAAGTTTCACAAATTAAAGTATAAATAATTTTTAGTACAAGAATTAAGGTAAATAGGTTACGCCATTGCATTCGTCTCGAAATTCTGCTTGAGATAGAGTCCGAGTTTGCGTAAATCGGACTCCGTATGAAAAAGTTATGGCCTTTAGAAGTTTCAAGAATTAAAAAAAAATATGTTGCCATAATCTAAATTTGCTATAATAGTGAATGATTTACATGCATATTAGACTTGGGCTTAAATTGATAAATTTAATTGGCCGCAAAGTGTGTAATTGGCGTGTAAACCAAGTTTTGGACATAAACGGTAAACTAGAATATTGAATCTAGTTTTGACATGAACCGTAAATTGGAATATTAATCTAGATTGGGCATGAATTGTAAAAAGGGGAACATTAAATCTAAATTGGTATAAACTGTAAGTTGGGTTAATTGATTGGTAAATCAAGTTTTGGGCATAAAATATAAGTATGTTAATTTGCATGACAGTTGAATATGATCTTGGCTAAATTGATTTACGGAAAATTTACATAAATACTAAATATGTAAATTTAGTAAAAGACGAATATGCCTAACCCGAGGTTAGACTGAGTTGTGGTGTAAAACTGCCCGGAACCGACCGGCACATCCAGTGACCACAACGATACCTGTCTAATGTGGGTGGTTAGTGCATCAAGCCCAGAAAGACCCGAGGTTAGACTGAGTTGTGGTGTAAACCTGCCCGGAACCGTCCGGCACATCTAGTAACCATAACAATATATGTCTAATGTGAGTGGTTGGTGCTTTGATTAATTAATTAATTAAGGCTCATGAATAAATCAAGCAAGAAATGGTGAGGTTAAGTAACTAGGGAAACACTTAACCGTAATAATATGTTAACAAAGACAAGAAGGGTGGGGTTAAGTAATTGAGAAAACACTTATCCAATTCAACATGTTAACTAGACAAGATTGATAGGGGTCAAGTTAATTTGGACATTTAACCAACTTATCATGTTAACAAGACATATACTTTCTGGTAATAAGTACTGGTGTTGTAAAACAATCTTTGTACAAACTATTTTAATCAATAAAGGTTATTTATTTCTCGCTGCTTTATTTGTCTCTCTTGTAATTTTTCTGCATCTTGTACTAAAAATGCTCCACCGAAATTAAGACATTCCCTTGGTGAGTGACCTTAACGGAGGTGGGGTGTTTCACTTGGTATCAGAGCTGAAGGTTACCGGATCAGATAAAAAGATTTGAAAAATTATTTCAAAATGGTTTTAAAAGAAGCATTTTCAAAAGAAAAGTTTTGTTTTAAAGGCATATACCCCAAAGCCATATGCACTATCTTTTGATCCTCTATTTGAATCCTTGTTTCCTTCTCTCCTAAGTCTCTGGGGCTCCTGGCTTTCTGGGAGGTAACCTCATCGCGACATGGTTTCGTAGGCTCGACAAGACTACGACACTTGTCAAAGGGCAAACAAGTGCCCAACTTCCATCTATAGCCGTAGCAGTTTCACATGCGGCTAATTTTCTTTCGAGCTTTATAGGATTCTCCGTGCGATGGAAGCAGCTTTCGAGAGACATGTCAACAAGTTACACAAGGGTGGCAAAGTTGAGAATGAGGGGGTCTGGCTACGGAGCACAACACAAGGATGAAGAACCCATGGATATGGACTTGGCTCACAAAGGAGGGGAGGAAAAAAATAGTAAACCCTAAAACAAGAGGAAGTATCTTTATTTTGGTATAACGGGTCGTATAATTAAGGGAAAGGGACAGGATTTTCCGGAAGGCGAGTGCATGCTCTCACCGCCAGCATACCTGAGAGAAAGGCAGTAAGATTTCGGTTGAAAAAGTTTTTCCTTTTTGATTATCCTGTTATTACTCCTTCCAATTTTAGCGCTTCACATTCATATATATCTGCTTCCATAGTTGAGTCTCTGCACCCTAGATATTGTGTAGTAGAGGATCCCATTATAGTCTCAAATCCAATTGCTGGTTCGACCCATTTATCTTTGACTTCTGAGGATTTGAGAATAGCTATATTTATGCTTATGTTTTTGAGCTATGGGTTGATTCTAGGCATTGATTGGTTAGCTAGTAATTATGAAACAAGGGTAGTTAGACTTTCGACTTGCCTCGAGAATACCCTTGAGATTTCGTACGATCCTAAGGGGTCAGTTTGTCTTAGCTACCTAGAATCACTTTACTGATCTATCGACGATTTTCAATCCATAGGGGTTGTCCATGAGTACGCAAGATGTTTTGATTAGGGTAGGGGTTTTCCCCCTAAAATTCGAGATAGACTTCCGCATGTATCTAGATGACGCTGCAAAGCCAGTTATGCGATCAACGATAACTCTGGAGCAGATTGGTGAGGATAGCCAGAGTTGGTAAAATGCTCAATTATTTGGTTGTTTTGTTAGTATCATCTCACATAGATCGTCCAAATTCTAAGAATGTATTCCTTGGGTGCTTGTCTGATATTGGTTTAGGCCTTTGGGGCTTGTACTTGAGGGTATATCCTTGATCTCTTTTGCTAGGAATTTTAGGCATTCTTGTTTCCATCTTTGTAAGTATGTCTTCTATGTCCTATCTTTGTGATCCTTAGGTAGAAACCAATGGATATAAATATGTATCTGAAACATGTTATGATTGATGGTTGCAAGTGGTTGCTAGTGGTTGCTCGTGGATGCATATACACATTAGGCACTAGATCGACTCAGTCACTTTCATGTTTGCATATGCATATATGTATTTGTATATGGATTAAAACTTGATGTGTTATCATATGGATGTTGCATATGGATGAATGAATATGCACGCATATAGTACTTACATGACTAGGAATAATTGCATACATGATGGACTCATGGCACTGACATAATTCGCATTAAGGAGGTCAACTGAATCAGTAGACCGCCAGATTTTGCATTAGATAAGGACATATACACACACTATGCATATGAACATGAAAGCATTAGAAATCTTTTTAAGTACAATGAATGCATGTGATTGAATGGTTGAGTAGATGGATGACTGAATGGTAGGACACATTCTTCCTAACTTGAAGATTTTGGGGACGAAATCCTTTAAGGGGGGGGGGCAGGGAGAATGTAACACCCCGTAATTCTGTAACATTAAGTTTCACAAATTAAAGTATAAATAATTTTTATAAGAAGAATTAAGGGAAATGGATTACGCCATTGCGTTTGTCTTGAAATTCTGCTTGAGATAGAGTCCGAGTTTGCGTAAATCGGACTCCGTATGAAGAAGTTATGGCCTTCAGAAGTTTCAAGAATTTGAATAAATAAAAACATATTCAAAATTCGAATTCAAAACACACACCCGGGCTGGGCGGGAAATTTCCCGCCCAGGACCCAGGTCGACCTGTGTACATAGGTCAACCAGGGGGTCGACCTCCCCCCTATAGGTCGACCTGCCCTATTTTTTCAAATCTAGACTGCAACGATTTTGACCTATTCTGGACGGACCGGATGGCTTCTAGGGCGATCTAATGGCTCTAAAACACTCTCTACACCTATAAAAGAATGCCTAGACTTAAGGTTTCTCCACACAAATTCTTTAAGGCGTCTACATGCTGTTTCTCTCTATTCTAGCCTCCACCATTAAAATAAATCTTATTCTCCACTAAACAAGTTATAGTTCTTCTTCAAAATTGGAGATTCAAATCAAGTTAAAGCTTCAAGAAGGGAATCAAAGGCTAATCCAACGACTTCGAGCAACGTCACACGAATCATAGCAAATCACTACAAAGCTATCTTAATATCCTTTTCTAAACCGATCACTGTAAGTTCAGTTATTCTTTAGATTTGAACGTGTAATTGGACTCGTGAATGTAATAAATTAAAATATAGAACTGTGCCTATTTGCAAGTTAATTATCTTTCATTCATGCTTATGTCAAATCTAACGTTATCTATGCCTTTGGATCTGATTCTCGATTATGGCCTAGAACTTATTGTGGCTAATTGCCAATGACTATGATTATGGGGCTTTTGCCTAAGACTATGACTATGAAACAGTTGCCCATGAAACTATCGCCTATGACTATGATTCATGATAAAGAGACTATTACATATGACTATGACTATAAGACTGTTGCCTATGACTATGATTCATAATTTTGAGACTATTGCATATGATTCATGACTATGAGACTATTGGCTATGACATTGATTAAGAAACTATTGTGATTAGTCGCCCATGACTATTGTGGTTAATTGCCTATAACTATTGTAGTCAGTGACTTATGCCTATTCCCATTAACCTATTAGGTTGTACTTCGAACTGGAATTATGTTGGACCAAATCACCTATGCCTATTCCCTTAATTATGTTGGATCTCATTTTTTGGGGTGTAACTTGTCTAGTTTATTCCTATTCACTGTTATGTACATCAAACCCATTGGAACCATTATTTTTGTATTTGGTTCATTCTTGCATGGCTATTCTTTTATGTCAGTTCTTGTGCTTATCCCCTATTCCTTGCTTTGATACTATTAGTATCATTTCATGAGTACTTAGAAACTTGTGAAATCATGTTATACGTACGATTACGGCGCGGGAATTTGGGCGTAGCTTAATTAAGTTAATTTGGAAAAATAAAAATAGTAAAACCTAAAACAAGAGGAAGTATCTTTATTTTGGTATAACGGGTCGTATAATTAAGGGCAAGGGCAAGAACAAGGGACAGGATTTTCCGGAAGACGAGTGCATGCTCTCACCGCCAACATACCTGAGAGAGAGGCAGTAAGATTTCGGTTGAAAGAGTTTTTCCTTTTTGATTATCCTATTAGTACTCCTTACGATTTTAGCGCTTCACATCTGTATATATCTGCTTCCATAGTTGAGTCTCTGCACCCTAGATATTGTGTAGTAGAGGATCCCATTATAGTCTCAAATCCAATTGCTGGTTCGACCCATTTATCTTTGACTTGTGAGGATTTGAGAATAGCTATATTTACGCTTATGTTTTTGGGCTATGGGTTGATTCTAGGCATTGATTGGTTAGCTAGTAATTATGAAACAAGGGTAGTTAGACTTTCGACTTGCCTCGAGAATACCCTTGAGATTTCGTACGATCCTAAGGGATCAATTTGTCTTAGCTACCAAGAATCACTTCACTGATCTATCAACGATTTTCGATTCGTAGGGGTAGTCCATGAGTACGCAAGATGTTTTGATTAGGGTAGGGGTTTTCCCCCCAAAATTCGAGATAGACTTCCGCATGTATCTAGATGACACTGCAAAGCCAGTTACGCGATCAACGATAACTCTGAAGCAAGATTGGCGAGGATAGCCAGAGTTGGTAAAATGCTCAATTGTTTGGTTGTTTTGTTAGTACCATCTCACATTGATCGTCCAAATTCGAAGAAGGTATTCTTGGGTGCTTGTCTGATATTGGTTTAGGCCTTTGGGGCTTGTACTTGAGGGTATATCCTTGATCTCTTTTGCTAGGAATTTTAGGCATTCTTGTTTCCATCTTTTTAAGTATATCTTCTAGGTCCTATCTTCGTGATCCTTAGGTAGAAACCAATGGATATAAACATGTATTTGAAACATGTTATGATTGATGGTTGCAAGTGGTTGCTAGTGGTTGCTCGTGGATGCATATACACATTAGGCACTAGATCGGCTCAGTCACTTTCATGTTTGCATATGTATATATGTATTTATATATGGATTAAAACTTGATGTGTTATTATATGGATGTTGCATATGGATGAATGAATATGCACGCATATAGTACTTACATGACTAGGAATAATTGCATACATGATGGACTCATGGCACTGACATAATTTGCATTAAGGAGGTCAACTGAATCAGTAGACCGCCAGATTTTGCATTAGATAAGGACATATACACACACTATGCATATGAACATGAAAGCATTAGAAATCTTTTTAAGTACAATGAATGCATGTGATTGAATGGTTGAGTAGATGGATGACTGAATGGTAGGACACATTCTTCCTAACTTGAAGATTTCGGGGATGAAATCCTTTAAAGGGGGGGGAGAATGTAACACCCCGTAATTCTGTAACATTAACCTCACCCACTTGCTTAGTTAACATGTTATGATGGTTAAGTGTTCTAAATTTACTTAACCTCACCATCTAGTCTAGTTAGCATGTTAAACGCTTACTTAACCTTACCCACTTGTCTAGTTAACATGTTATTATGGTTAAGTGTTCCCTTAGTTACTTAACCCCCCACAAATCTTGCCTTGTTAACATATTATTACATATAGGCCCACAAACTTAACCATTAAATAGACGTGCTTGAATCGGTGGGAGGGTTAAGTACATCACATGTAGGTGGGTAATATTGTATATATATATATATGCCCACAAACTTAACCAGTAAGAAACCCTAGTAACGGGGACCCATTTCAGCGGTAACCCACATAGATGTATCACGGTGCCCTGAGCTAGGCAGGGTGGGGCACGATTACTGGGCTGATTATAAGCGGTCAAAATAGCGGCAAGGGGTAAGTCAGTGTAGGTTTCGATGGTTTACGGGCGTGCATGTACTCCGAAGTGGAAAAAGCAGGCACTGGGTACCAGTAGTTATACACTGTGCATCTTGAATCGTGTCGGGTCGCTATCATAAGGCTTGATACACCTTATGGTGGGGCCAGCACAGAGTATCTACACGCAAGAGAGGGCCGACTGACACAGAAACATGGAAAATTAATACAAAGTAGGTAGCATAATCCCTAGTTGGACCTAGGTCGCGTAAACCCTGAATCCGAGAAGCATTCAATAGTAGCATAAACCCCAGTAGCCCTGGGTAGCGTAAACCCTAGTTGAATCTAGGAAGCGCTCGATAGTAAACCCTAGATTAGATCTAGGTAATAAATGGAATCCCCATAATAGATGTACACCTGAAGGCAATCGCAAATACGGGGATTGGGATCACGTTATCGTATGATCATAGATTATTAGTTTGGACACTAGTAGGTAGTGCAGAGATATAGAAATCAGTATAACAGGGTAGTTGCGAAGCAGAGAAGGAGTAGAAACGCATTCAGTTTATCAGTACATTTAGTTTATCAGTACATTCAGTTTATCGGTACATTCAGTTTATCTTGCCATATCCCATGCTTACCCCATGTTATCTTGTTACTATGGTTTAGTCTTATATCTAGTTTATTCATGTCATGACCCTTTTCCTCGTTTAAATACTAAGAATCACTGGACTTACCATACTTTATGTCTGACCTAGTTTGCTTTCGCCCCTTTTCTTCTGTTTCCCCCTCCCCCCTCCCCCAGGTAGTCAGGGAGGAAAAAGCTCAGCTCATTTTGGGGCCTTTACTCTTTCCGAGCTTGAAGATTCTTTGGTGCATTGCTTTGAACTCCATTTTCTACTACTATGGCTGGCTCATGCTTTATTGGGGAATATCATTGTCAGTTTGTGCTTCTTATATATTAAACAAGACAGATACATTTTGGTAATAAGTATTGGTGTTGTAAAACAATCTTTGTACAAACTGTTTTAATCAATAAAGGTTATTTATTTCTCGCTGCTTTATTTGTCTATCTTGTAATTTTTCTGCATCTTGTACAAAAAATGCTCCACCGAAGTTAAGGCATTCCTTTGATGAGTGACCTTAACGAAGGTGGGGTGTTTCAACAACACTTACCCAAATTTGTGGAATATAAGAGTAATGCATGAGCGGGAAGGTAGGGTTAAGTAAAACTTGACATATGGACAAACTTAACCAACACAGTAATAGGGAATGGTAACTACCTATTATAAACCAGAGTTGTGGTAATGTAAAATTAAATAATAGGTAAACTTGTCCTAGGGACAAGGGAAGATTATGACTTAAGATGTGATACAAGACTTGAAGGGTGGGATGACTTATACTATGAAATAAGTTAATCTAAACTGAAAATGTGGGAAAGCACCCATACGCTATCGTTTGATAAAGAAAACTTAAGTCATGTTTGAGTTCATTGGTAAACCTTAGTTAGTGAACTAAGTAAATAACGATAAAGGAAACCAAGTGTTGAACCTTAGTTAGAGAACTAAGTAAATAATGATGATGGCAACTGGATAATGAACCTTAGTTAGAAAACTAAGTAAAATTGCAACCGAAGTAACGAACCTTAGTTAGAGAACTAAGTAAGCAACGGTAAAGATAACTAAGTAAACCTTAGTTGAAGAGGACTAAGTAATAAACCTTAGTTAAAGAGAAACTTGGTAATTAGAATTGAAGGACAACATAAACGAGGATAACCAAGTTAACAAGACAAAGCAAGCGCGTAATCAGAAGTTTAGACATAAGGTCTAATAATACGAAAGGATAAGGCGCTTGGACCAGTCCATACGATAGGGGATGAATAACCAAACTCGGTAGATCATCACGGTGCCGTAGGGCGCGAGGGGGAGCTTACGTCCATATGATTATATAGAAGGATCCAACGGACTGGTTACGAAGCACGCAGCTTCGAGGGGACATGAGGATACTCTTGGTATCCCTTTGTGAGAATGCATATGATCCGCCTGGGCTCACAGAGGTTAAGGTCTGCGTAAGAAGAACCAAGAGTATGCCTTGGTTGCAATAATAAGGTAACCTAAAGACTAGGATGGACCAGCGTGAGTCGGCGATAACCAGTTGGCCCTGTGATAGCACGTCGTCGGCTACCTACCATCTTGAGTTAGTCGAGCATGAAAAGCGGAAAGCCGGAGAACTCCAAAAGACCATATACTTGCTATCTAGTTATGGGTGAGGTTGGCCAATAGGTTTGTGGGGGCATAGAGGGCCTGCGTACAGTTCTCATTCTTGATATTCTTGGGTGCCTTTCATTAGTTGAGGGAGGGGTCAAGTGGGACCATAACCATAGTAAAAACAGACCTTAGCATCTGCATCGGTAGATAACTTAAAGCTCCTGACCAAGTTCCGTGTTTCTTGATTTTCCCTACCACGGGACTCGGGTCGCGCATATAGAAGACATGTGCAACTAGATATCTAGCACGTTTAACGATACGGTTAGGACGTAAAGTCTAGGAACGCATATCGCTCGGGGTAGTGTGTCCTAGACTAGAGAGCATTGTTCTATAGGTAACATAAACCCTAGTTGGACCTAGGTAGCGTAAACCCTGGTTGAACCTAGGAAGCATTCGATAAAGTAAACCCTAGTTGGACCTAGGTAACACTCGATGGTAAACCCAAGTTGGATCTAGGTAGTATTCGATAACAGAACCTAGTAAGACCTAGGTTAGCAGTCCAAACGGTTACGCAACAAAGGAATGGTGGTTTTACGCAGACGTAGTGAGAATATATATATACATAAAAAGCTCGTACGACGTACGACATTGGATAAGGAACTGCGTACATATGACAAGATGACACGAGTTGGATAAGGGACTGCGTACACATGAAAAGAGGACACGAGTAAGGGGTAACTACATATACATTGTATTAGGTTAATCTAATAGTGGATGGATAAGTATAGCTTAAAGAGCTAACATTGTTAACAACCTAATAACCAAGAAAATGTAACTGAATGGTATATGTAGGATTATACATAAGTTTATTCTAAGTCCAGTCACACAGAACTTGTGTTCTGACCCCCTCCTCATTACATACTTCCAGGTTAGGTTCATGACAGAGATGGTATAGCTATGGATACTGGTTTAGCAGTATTGTTAATAAGGTAAAGCTATATTTGAATATATTATACTTTATTTCCTTTCGCTGTGAGATGCTTTACAAATTCTGACATGTTTCTTTATCTCTGTTTTTTTTTTGCAGGATACCAAAGCACCCAACTCAGGTTTCGATAGATTGGGTTTTTGAAAAAAATTCGGTCTGTCGAAATCCGAGTAGTTGCATCACATATATACATATGAGTCAAATATGAGTCAGAACTTATCCAGAAAAGGGTTCAAAAATCAAAATTTCGGAAGACGGAAAATTTCCCGCTCTAGGGGGTCGACCACCCTAGGGGGTGTCGACACCAGGGTCGATCCCCCCTATAGGGGTGTTGACACCCCTAGGGCTAACGTGGCAGTCAATTTCTGGAGGCTAACAGCTATATATACGAGTCCATTTCCCTTGTTTTCTTCACTGGAATTCAATGGAGGTCAAACATTGTCGGTGTCTGAACCGAACTGGATCCGTTATCTTCTACAACTATCAACTTAAGAAAACCAGTTAGAGATTGAAGATCCATTCTTTTTCTATTTTCTAATTCAAACTCTGTGAGTTCCTAGTTGCTTTTAGATTTAAATACTTAAAAGTAAACGTGATATGACTATAGTTTGGATTTGTTCATATGACTAAATTATACTGGATCCATTGTAAATTGTGAACATATGACATTCTAAATTGTTTATAACTTGGATCTAGATCTCTATCTTGTCAGATCTATTGTAACTTCTGTGGCATTCTATGATGTGGATCTTAAACCTTATTTGTGTTAGATCTATTTTTAACTATTGGATCTGAATTATGTGGACATCTAAATTATTAATCAGATCTAGTTTATCACCTTGTGCCTGTCATATTAGATCTAAACTAGTTGGACATCTAAATTGTTAATTTAGATCTTATTATGCTTATTATGACATCATAGTTATGTTAGAATTAGTTAACTGCCACAAATTCATCAGATTTATGCTTATATGTCCACCTTATCACCATGCTAGTTTATGTTTATGCCAGAACAATCACTTTTGTCTTATTTCCATCACTTTTCCCTTTTTATTATTTATGACCAGACTATTATCTAGCCTAGGCATGCCGAAAATAATGTGAATGCGCTAGTTAGGGAATGGGGGAAAAAGGTTAGAATTGGCATAATTTAAATAATGTTTATATGAATTGGACATATAATTCAAAATGGGGAAAAAGGGGCATAATCACCTATAAAGACATAGGTGAAAATTTGGATAATAATGAAACTTTGTTAAGTAAATCTTGTGGCGGTGGGTAATATTTATATATATAGGCCCACAAACTTAACCTATTTTATACTTTGGGGTTATGCAACTTTGTTAAGTAAACTTGCTTGGATCAGTGAGGGTTAAGTAAATCTTGTGGTAGTGGGGTAATATTTACATATATAGGCCCGACAACTTAACTTATATAACATGTTGGACTGTTAGGGATAACCAGTTGAAATCCTAGTAATGGGGATGCAAGCTTAGGGGGAGCTTGTATCATCTTGTGTGTGGGACCCATTTCATTCAGTAACCCATCTAGGTATCAAACGAGTACTCCGAACTAGGTCGCAATAGGGGCGCGCTTACTGGGCTGATTGTAAGAGATCCAAAACGAAGGGGCGGTGTCAGCAACGCAAGAAACCAATAGAGTCATGTGCGTGCATGGATCCGTCTTGCCATGGGAATTAAGACGCTATGACATCAGTAGATATGGTTATGCACATCTTGAAAATTAAGGGTTGCCACTTTAGGAAGTGATACATCATACTGTGAGGCCAGCACAGGGTATCTATGGAGTAGGGAGCAAATCGATTAGGGTAGTAGTTAGGGTACATCTAGACTCTGGTAAGTTTAGGAGTCCGTTATTGGGGCTTCCTGTGGATTGTATGGGGTTAAAACCTCTCACCAGAAGTACGCCTAAGTCTACCATTTCATACTTGTTGGGGATCATCTCATTCCGGATATACTAGTGGTAGTGCAGAGTAATCATTAGAAGCATATACACCTTATCCTGTTCACCTTGTCATACTTGCCTTTTATGCAGCTATCTCTTTCTTATCCAGTTTGTATGCCTGTCATGTTACTTTTATTTATTTACTTGCTAAAAGTAACTGGACTCGCCAGACTTTATGCTTGACCCTTTTTGTTTCCTCTTCTTTCTTCTGTTTCCCCCCATGTTCTCAGGGCGGGAACACTCAGGCCTTACCGTGACTCTGCTTACTTTTGCTGGAGCTGCTGAGATGTATGGCTCAAACTCCTATCCTTGTTGCTATGGCTATATTTTGTTTTTGGGGAATTTTATTTCTTTTATGTACTTTGATATTTTTGAAGTACAAGACAGTAGCTTTTATGTTGTAATGGGCTTTTGTATTTCAGACATGGATGTTTTTGGACCATGGTATCTTATGATAAATAAAGCTTTTATTCCGCTGTTATTTCATATGTCTATCTTGTAATATTTTCGTTCTGTTTACTATAACGCTTCATGAAACTTAATTCATTCCCTTTGTGGGTGACATTAACAGACGTGGGGTGTTACACTTGGTATCAGAGCTGAAGGTTACCAGATTAGATAAAAGTATTGAAAGCTATTAAAAAACGTTTTAAAAGAAAGTATTTTCAAAAAGAAAAGTCTTTTTTGAAAAATATTCCCCAAAAATCCTTAAGCAATATCTTTCGATTCCTTGTCTGAATCTCTTTCATTTTCTTTTTCAACATGTCTGGGGAAACCCAACATTCCAGAGGGCGTTACGATACTAGGATGGTTCCGTAGGTATCTGGAGGCCACGGCGCCTGCCGAAAGCCAAGGAAACATTCCTCCCCTAGTTGCACCTGTTGCCCCTCCTCCTACTCTGTGTGCAGACAACTTCTCAAAGATCTGCAAAGATTTCTGTGCTATGGGAGGGAAGCCATTACATGGAACCGAGACGTTTGTGGAAGCAAGGAACTGGCTCAAGGAGACCGAGGACTTGTTTGTAATCTTTGAAGTAGAGGATCGAAGAAAGATTCAGTTAGCCACTTGGCTATTGAAGGATGAAGCTTCATTTTGGTGGGAGGTAACCCAAGCAGGCCATCCGGTGGAAACTTGGGATGACTTTAGACAGAGGTTTGAGATGAAATTCCTTTCCCAAGCTGAGAAGAGCATGCATATGGAGAGGTTCTTAGCACTCAAACAATGGAACTTGACGGTTAAAGAGCTATGAACAAATTTAACCAGCCGGCAAGATTTGGACTGGAACTAGTAGGCACTCCGCATAAGAAGGCTTTGTGGTTTGCTAAAGGGCTAATTGAACCTCTTCATGGGTTAGCCATGTCCTATATCCCAATGGGAGCCACCTTTGAAAGACTTGTTGATATGGACTTGATGTATGAGGAAGAGAAAGGGGAAAAGAAAGAGGTTAAAGCTGAGGAAACAACGCAAAATAAGAAGGTGTGGCCCAAGAAGGGACGACAACAACAAAAGAAAGGTGGAAAGAATGACAAGGCCAAGGATAAGAGGAAATGTCACAGTTGTGGGAAAGAAGGTCACTTGATCAAAGACTGTAAGAAAAGGAAGAACACTTTCTTCAATTGTGGAGAAGTCGGACACTTTGCTAAGAAGTACCCGAAGAAACATGGATCACAGGGACAAGGTCAAAGAGCAGGAACTTCTGGAGGGCAGGTGCTTGCTCTCGTGACCAGTGCTCCTAATAGAGGTAGAAAAATTTCCGTGAAGGTTTAATTTCTCTTTCAAACAATCCTATTAGAACACTTTTTGATTCTGGTGCTTCACATTCATTTATATCTAGTTCTATGGTTGAATCTCTACACTTAATTACTAGTATGGTAGTGGATCCCATAGTTATCTCAAACCCTATTGGTGGTTCGACTCATTTATCTATGATTTGTCATGGTTTGAAAATATCTGTGTTAGGTGTCGAGTTTGAGTGCAATGCGTATGTGCTCGGGTTTATGGGCTATGGGTTGATTCTAGGAATGGATTGGCTTACCATGTATGGAGCCATTTTGGATTGTGGGAAGAGGGTTGTTAGGCTCCTGACTTGTCATGGGAGGACCCTCGAGATTTCTTGTGACCCAAAAGGGTATGTCATGCTTAGTTTCCTAGAATCTCTTGATGCATCTATCGATGATCTACGGTCTGTAGTGGTAGTCTGTGAGTATCCGTATGTTTTTGATGAGGTTCGGGGTTTATCTCCAAGGCGCGAGATCAATTTTTGTATATATTTGGTAGACAATGCAAAGCCAGTTGCATGACCCGTGCGCCACATGGCTCCATGAGAAAGGAGGAAGCTTAGCAAGATAGTAAGAGAGCTACTTAAGAAAGGGTTTATTAGGCGAAGCATATCTGAATGGGATGCTCCGGTGGTATTCGCATCTAAGGCATATAGCTCGCTTCGCATGTGTGTGGATATTCATGATGTTTTTTCCTCATTTCTTATTTATTGAAGTGTCTACATGATACAACAGAGGTAGTTGAGCTGAACATGCATGAGGAAGTAGAAGTAGAATGGGAGGCGACAATTAGACAAGTTCTTACCCGTATACTTGGATCAAAGGTTAAGAAACTGCGCAACAGAGACGTTAGGTTAATAAAAGTGCAATGGGGAGAAGACAGTGAGGATGCGACTTGGGAGACTGAAGACAAAGATCATGCTTCATACCCTTTCCTTTTTGGGAATATGTTCTTAACTTCTTCTTTTTTCAAAGCTTTTATTCGCACTTGTTTCTATCATTTGTTTGTATCCTATCGATCGAATTTTCAACCTTTAGGTAGGGAACCCATGGATGTAAACATGTGTTTGAGACATGTTATGTTTGATGGATGCAAGTGTTTGCTAGTGGTTGCTTGTGGATGCATAAACACATACATTAAGCACTATATCATCTCAATCACTCTCATACTACATACGGATGTGTGCATTTTTCTTTTCTTTTAATGGATTAAAATGGATGTATTATCAAGTGGATGTTGCATTTGGTTGAATGATTGTGCACACAAAAAGAACTTACATATTATAATAGGATTATTTGCATACATGTTGTATTTATGGCACTAACATACATTGCATTAAGGAGGTCGACTGAATCAGTAAACCGCCTGATCTTTGCATTAGTATTGGGACATATACACACACCACTGCATATGTTCATATAAGCATTAGAAATTTTTTAAGGACAATGGATGCCAGTGATTGGTGGATGAGTAGATGGATGTGGATGGTAGGATATGCATTCTTCTCAACTTAGAGATTTTGGGGACGAAATCCTTTGAGTAGGGTAGAATGTAACACCCCGTATTTTAACAACACTAAAAGAGGATAAATTAAATAATAATTAATTTAATATTCATAATTAAAGGAAACAGATGTCACCATTGCATTTGTCTCGAAATTTCGGTCAAGATAGACATTTGGTTTGCGGAAATCAAACAACGTATGAAGGAGTTATGAGGATTTTAAGTTTGTATATACATATGAGTCCAGAAAAGGGTCCAAAAATCAAAATTTCGGAAAGCGGAAAATTTCCCGCTCTAGTGGGTGTCGACACCGGGGTCGACCCCCCTAGGGGAGTGTTGAAACCAAGGTCGACCCCCTATAGGGGTGTTGATACCCCTAGGGCTTACGTGGCAGTCGATTTCTGGAGGCTGACAGCTATATATATATACACGAGTCCATTTCTCTTGTTTTCTTCACTGGAATTCAATGGAGGCCAAACTCTGTCGGTGTCTGAACTGAACTGGATTTGTTATCTTCTACAACTATCAACATAAGAAAATTAGTTAGAGATTCAAGATCCATTCTTTTTCTATTTTCTAATCCAAACTCTGTGAATTCCTAGTTGCTTTTAGATTTAAATATTTAAAAGTAAACGTGATATGACTATAGTTTGGATTCGTTCATATGACTAAATTATACTGGATCCATTGTAAATTGTGAACATAGACATTCTAAATTGGTTATAACTTGGATCTAAATCTCTATCTTGTCGGATCTATTGTAACTTATGTGGCATTCTATGATGTGGATCTTAAACCTTATTTGTGTTAAATCTATTTTTAACTATTGGATCTAAATTATGTGGACATCTAAATTATTAATAAGATCTAGTTTATCACCTTGTGCCTATCATATTAGATCTAAACCATTTGGACATTTAAATTGTTAATTTAGATCTTATTATGCTTATTATGACATCATAGTTATGTTAGAATTAGTTAACTGCCACAAGTTCATCAGATTTATGCTTATATGTCCACCTTATCACCATTTTAGTTTATGTTTATGCCAGAACAATCACTTTTGTCATATTCCATCATTTTTCCCTTTTTATTGTTTTTTGCTACGCTATTATCTAGCCTAGGCATGCCGCGAATTATGTGAATGCGCTAGTTAGGGAACGAGGGAAAAAGGTTAGAATTGGCATAATTTAGATAATGTTTATATGAATTGGACATATAATTCAAAATGGGGAAAAAGGGGCATAATCACCTATAAAGACATAGGTGAAAATTTGGATAATAATGAAATGTCTAAGATTACAATTAGAAATTGTGATTGCACTTATGATACGAGGTTAGGTTGCATTAGTGGTGGAAGTCTGCATGGACCCGACCGACGTATCCAGCAACCACTAGTGTTTAACCTAATGTGAGACGTCTAAGTGCACAAATACGAATCGGGCTAAGACACGAGGTTAGGCCCAGCATGTGGAAGAAGTCTACCCGGACCCGACCGACATATCTAGCATCCACAAGTTGTAGGCCTAATGCGGGAGGTCTAGCCCATTATAATCACAAATGGACTTGGTAACGAATCGGAATACTTAACCTAGATGAATCCATAGGGATTGTATGAACATGTTAACTTGAATAGGGGTTAAGTAAACTTGGTTGAAACAGTGGGTAGGTTAAGTAAATCTTGTGGTGGTGGGTAATATTTATATATACAGGCCCACAAACTTAACCTATTTTATACTCTGGGGTTATGCAGCTTTGTTAAGTAAACTTGCTTGGATCAGTGAGGGTTAAGTAAATCTTGTGGCGGTGGGGTAATATTTACATATATAGGCCCGACAACTTAACCTATTTTACATGTTGGACTGTAGGCATAACCAATTGAAATCCTAGTAGTGGGGATGCACGCCTAGGGGGAGCTTGTATCATCTTGTGTGTGGGACCCGTTTCAATCAGTAACCCATCTAGGTATCAAACGAGTACTCCGAACTAGGTCGGAGTAGGGGCACACTTACTGGTTTAATGGTAAGAGATTCAAAACGTAGGGGCGGTGTCACCAGTGCAGGAAACCAACGGAGTCATGTGCGTGCATGGGTCCGGCTTGCCATGGGAATTAAGACGCTGTGACATCGGTAGATATGGTTGTGCACATCTTAAAAATGAAGGGTTGCCACTAAAGGAAGTGATACATCCTACTGTGGGGCCACACAGGGTATCTATGGAGTAGGGAGCCAATCGATTAGGGTAGTAGTTAGGGTACATCCAGACTCTGGTAAGTTTAAGAGTCCGTTATTGAGGCTGCCTGTGGATTGTATGGGGTTAAAACCTCTCACCGGAAGTACGCCTAAGTCTACCATTTCATACATGTTGTGGATCATCTCATTCTAGATATACTAGTAGTAGTGCAGAGTAATCATTAGAAGTGTATACACCCTATCTTGTTCACCTTGTCATACTTGCCTTTTATGTAGTTATCTCTCTCTTATCCACTTTATATGCCTGTCATGCTACTTTTATTTATTTACTTGCTAAAATTAAGTGGACTCGCTAGACTTTATGTCTGACCTTTTTTCCCTCTTCTTTCTTCCTCCCCCCCAGGTTCTCAGGGCGGGAACACTCAGGCTTGACCGTGATTCTGCTTACTTTTGCTGGAGCTGCTGAGATGTATGGCTCAAGCTCCTATCCTTGTTTCTATGGCTATATTTTGTTTTTGGGGAATTTTATTTCTTTTATGTACTCTGATATTTTTGAAGTACAAGACAGTAACTTTTATGTTGTAATGGGCTTTTGTATTTCAAACATGTGATGTTTTTGGACCATGGGATCTTATGATAAATAAAGCTTTTATTCCGTTGTTATTTTATAAGTTTGTCTTGTAATATTTTTGTTCTGTTTACTATAACGCTTCACGAAACTTAATGCATTCCCTTTGTGAGTAACGGACATGGGGTGTCACAGAGCATGACTGAGATAATAAGTTTCCTTGGAGTAACCAGCTATTACCGTAGATTAATTAAGGATTTCTTATGGATAGCAGCACGTTTGACTAGGCCAACTAAGAAAGATATGAAGTATGTTTGGTAAGGTAAATGTGAAGAAGAATTCTAGAGTTTAAACTAATGCTCCTTTTCTAATAGTACTAATGGTATCAAAATCTAGTGGTGCATGTAGATGCCTAAGGTATTAGATTAAGAGTTATGCTGATGCAAAGGGGAAAAGTAGTTTCTCACACTTCTAGACAACATGGACTATACAAAGTAAGATATCTTACTCATGATTTGGAGTTGGCAACGGTGATCTTTGTTTTGAATGAAGGCGTTACTTATTAGGAGAGAGATTCAAGTTATTTGTAGATAGTATGCCTTTGAGGTATTTATTCTCTTAGAAAGTCTTGAATATAAGACAACAAAGATGACTAGTTTTTAGCAGCTTGTGATTTTAAATTGAATATATGACAAGAAAAGGGAACAAATTTGATAATTTCCTTAATAGGAAATTTCAAAGTATGATGTTAGCTATGCTGGTAGAATTGAAAGAGTTAGAGGCACTGACTACTTATGATGTGCAATGAAGGTCAGCAACTAATTCTAGCTAGTGTACTATTATGATGTCATGTTTGGAAGTTTAATCAGTTCTAAACGAAAGAATTGCTTCTAAGCATGTAGAAGATCTAGTTCCAACTGATAGGACACTACAAGAAATTATGTCTTTAATTGCAACATAGGATGACGTGTTTACCATGATAGCCATCGATAGTGATATCCAAATGGAAATAACATAACAATGACAAGAACACGTGCCCTAAATAACTTATTATCCAGTTTTATAGGCGGGAACGAAAAATATTTCATTGGCCGCTTCTTTTACAATTAGAACTCTTTCTCGCATCTGGGTGCCTAATTTTTCAATCAAATCAAGGAAAACCTAAAACCAATCATCTCTGCCTCAATCGTTCAAATTTCTCCTTCGCCATGGCGATTTTTTCGTTTGGATTGCCTCAGGCCTTTAGTCATGCGAAAGCTAGCAGGTTGCATGACTTTTCTTTTCTTATTTCCCTTCTTAAATTTGATTTGAATAACTAGAAAACCCTATCTCGTTCTTCAATTTGATGCTATACTTCTCATCATCGGTTATGGGAAACCTTAGATTCCATCGTAGTTGCAGCATCCATTAAGTTAAGAATTTCTTCTTTGTTCGTATTTGTGAAATTTTGAATCAATTCTAAGTTGCGTAAGTAATAAGCTATTTGATTCTTCACTAAATGTTTCACTAGATGATTTTGAATTTTGATGGTGTTCATCTAAGTTTCGGTAGTAGCAGTTTAGTTTTCATTTCTTTCTCCTAATCTTGTTTTCTAGATGAGTTCATTATATTATTGGTGTTTTAGCTCAAAAATTGAGATAATATCTACTATCGAGTTCAATCTGAGTTTAGCAAAGCAATTAATCGGTTTTTAAAATAAATTTAACCCAGTTTAAAACTGACTTAAACCCAACCAAATAAACTGAGTTGAACTCTGAGTTTATGTTTGTATGTGCCTTCCCTTTATTCATTTTCTTACTGGCAATTTCTATTGTTCTTATTGACTGATTTTGTCGTCTTGCCTTTTGTTTACATGACTGATGCTATTTCCAGGTCCTGCATTATGTGCCTGTCCCGAGTGCATGTTGCTTGTCTTACTAGTTGCAGGTTTGTTTATATTTTGAGCTGAATTTAAGTAAGTGATAGAATCCATTTGATGCATGTTATTTATAAGTGGGTTGGTGAATTTATAAGTGGTTGTACCCTGACAACTGGTTATGGAAATGCATGACTCATGTACTACTTGAGAAGTCTACTGTGGTTGCAACAAGACATAACTAATGTTTAATATCTACATGGATTTGGATTGTAACTCTGAGTTCAATATTTGGTTGTGCTTCACTGCTAATGTGCTCACACGTCACTAATATAATTGTCCATGTATTATTCCTAAAATACACCATCCCTAAGGATACATGGGTTTAAAATATATAACATAAGCAGCCATGTTAAAAAAGTTCTACATTAGACAATCAATATATTGAATCTTTATGAATTTTATTAATCACTCCTTACATTGACATTATATTTTGTGATAATATTTGTTCTTCATTTGAACAAAAAGAGGCTTCTTTTCATAATATATTATCACTGTGCATTCTAAATTTGTTTTTTAAGTTGCACTCAACATTATTGTTCATATCCATCTTACCTCTTATTGTAGACAAAGATCTAAACTATGATGACTTGGCTTTGGGGTTCAAGCAAGCTGTAAGGAGTGATAGTTCTGCACTTCATATAGATCATCTACAAAATTATACAGGTATCTGACTTTCTTGGTCAAATAAATACATTTATTTGGTTGACTCAACAGTTATACAGGTATATTCTTTATACCTGCATACTTGTATAACTTGACTCAACAGTGATACATTTATTTGGTTGACTCAACAGTGATACCTGTGAGACAACAAAAGTACCTGAGGTTGATATTTTAATTAGTAGGCATGGTAATAGAAATTAGTTAATCCTCTATGATTCTGCTATATGAAAAGCTTCTGCTAACTTTGTTTATATGTGACTTGCTTTGTTTTTTTATATAGACATTGATTACTCTCCTAGGAGTTAATCCCTGATAAGCTCACATTTTATGCGATTTGCTTGGTTTGGTGTTAAATAAACGTTCTTTTACTTAAACCAGTATGTTAATTTTCGATTATGAACAACGTTTGGCAAGATTATGTTTAAGTTGGAACAGGATTAATCAACTAAGAACATGATCCTTTACCAAAAAAGTGGAGAAAAGAAAGATGTTAATGTATTTATTTGACTTGCTAAGTCTGCATGGAAATCTATGAGTTTTTTTATCATAACATTATCTTGACTTTGAACCACTTTATAGTTAGATACATTTACTTGGTGTAATAGTGATAATTTTGTAGATGATCTGATAATTTTGACGCCATAAATACCTGTATAATTTTACCAAGCAACAGTTATACAGGTATAAAGATTTCTATTTAATTTTGTAGCTTTGTTTTTTTAAGTTACACTGAACAGTTATACAGGTATATCCTTATTCCGAAAATGTCAACTTCGATGGAAAGACAAAATTATATTTCACATTTTGTGTCATAACTTGGTCAAGATTCTAATAAATTATAATTAAAACCCCATTTACGAAGTTTCTTATGAAACATATTACATGCTCTATGACCAGTCCGAAGGATTTAGATTTACATGAGCTGCAAAAATTATGTTTCCACCTAATATCCCAAAGCAACAATAATTTTCTGTTTGTAAGTTGTTTAATCTAAATGCTATTTGCACTACTTTGGAAGATGAAGCCATGTATTTATAGCATTTTATGCAGGCAGGCATCTGTACAGTTGATAACCTTCCCATTACAGTGTACCATAGTATCAGGTATTCTTTTTCATTACAGTTTTTCCATAGCTGACGCAAATTATACATATTAATCATGACTCTAACTTGATGTTATTTCCTGCTCTATCAATAGATAATGACCAATGGAGACTGAACATACAACACTCAACTCAATAATGGTTGATAGTGTTGGAGCAACAACAAGGGTATGGGTAGCCAGGAATTGGACTCCATTGACTTCAAAGGCAATGGTATTTTATTATTTTTGGGTTCATCTTGCAACTATTGGATAACGAAGTATGATTATCCAAATAAGTTGATTTACCACTAACAAATTATCCATGTAATCGATTGCTAAGCATATTTACTTCAAAATATTTCATTGTGAAAAATAATACATGACATTGTTCAAAAATTGATAATTACAGTGCACGTTTTATATATTGCAATCATCATTGATTACCATTTAACAATCTACATACACTGTCAAGCATAAACCTATAACATAGAAGTGTAAATTTTAAATGCGTATCTGGTTTTCTATCATTAAAATTTCTATTAAGCTTATCACATAATCAACGATCTAGCCCACTTTTACAACAAAAAAGATTAGTCTTAAGCAATGCTAATTTGTGATATACTGGGTGCAACCATGGTAAAAGTATAATACCGATTCAAAGAAACAACATTTAAGATTCAACTGTCTCTATTTTTATCCTTTACACACACTACAAGTCGAATTGGAACACTACAAAGCAAAATTAAATTACAATTCGAAGACGACTTATTTTCATCTTTATTAAGTATTTATTATATCAATGACTACTGATCCTGAAAATTATGCATTATTTGCTATGCAAAAAGAGATAGTTGTCCTCATATCTACTATAGAAAAGTAGGTTCTGCATGTAGCATTCAAATATAATTTTTTTTAAAAGCATCTTCAGTAATAGATTGGAGTAATTTCTTTATACGTTGGTACTGCAAAAAGTTTCTTACATTGCTGCCTAAAACTGTCAATCTTAGTTAACAAGTTTATTGTTCCCTTTGTTTTGCATGATGCCTTTTAATCAAGTCATTGGAATTTTTCAAATTGCAGACTCCATAAAAATGACTTAGAAAATAACAGGGAGTGCAAACAAAATCAAAATTAAAATACTACTGTTAGTTCTCATCGGAATAAAAGATTGATCACATCCATGTCTTTCTATATCATTCTCTTAAGAAATTGCCCATTATATATTTTTGCACTGGAATGTATTATGTTTGTAAAGTAACAAATGTTTATTTAGATTTATCATACCTAGAATTATGTATTATACTCATTAACATTCTTCCTATACCCCGTAATTTCTTATTGAAGATTAATCCAACCAACCGTGCCATCTTGTCGATTTGCATTTATTTCCTATCTCCTATCTTCTATCTTTTTTCATTTTATACCAAATAAAATGAATTTATTGATATTATTATATATGATCTATTATGAATTAATAAATGCATGCCATTTCTCTTAGTTTATGAATTTCAGTTGATTTTATTAAGAAATGAATTTAATTCATTAGAAACTATAAAATCATTAAAAAATGGTAAACAGTATCATTAATTTTGTAATAGCTTACTAGTATAAAAGGAATTCACCAGATCCTATTAGGTTATGCAATTATTCTCACATCAACGAGATTGACTGCCATTAGGACTATTGCCTAAAATAAGCATGACAATAAATATCTTACTCAAGAATAGAAGGAAGTCATCAAATTCTATTAAATCGTGCAAATTATTCTCGCATTAACTTGATTGATTGCTTGCAGCCATCCCTTGACGTGAAGGACACATCTACAAAACAAACAAATTTTTTTTTGATCGCTTTAATCCTCAAAATGAGAAATCCTTTAGTATTTTTGCTCCTGACTATCATCGCCATCTCTCTTTGGATGGAAGGTACGTAATTCATCGATTTGTGTCACATATTTTTGTCCATTCACGTCATATACTATTTATAAAATTCAACTCAATTTCAAATACAATTTTATAGGAACACAAGCCACTTTGTACTTGTAAATGAAGTCACATACTGAATGATGGACACTGATAATCCTCCTTTCCAAGCCTGTTCCCAATGTTGGTTTTGCTCTGGAAACAATAGTGAGGTATCTCCAAACCTGTTCACAATTTTCATCACTAGAATTATCTGCCTTTATTTTTCATGGAAAATTGTGTTTTAATCTTGGGAAGATTAAGGAAGTTTATGTTGATGAGGTTGTCGGCATCGTCAGGTGGTGAGGTCGATTCAGATGCCAATTTGGTGCTTTGGTGCTTTTCTTTTAGAATATTTCATCATTGTTTCTATACTTGTACACTGAAATATTTCAAATTTTTTATTACACACACATATGGAGACATGCATGAGGATAAACATACATCTTGGTTTTAATGTATGTGTGTATGTTCTGACCTTATGACTTTTTGCACAGGTTCGAACAGAAACAACTGCCTATACATGCAGCTACACATATGTATATGATATTTAACGTATATGCATGATTTCAAGTTTATCCTGATTTTAGTAATGTCTAGCTCTGCATATAACTTGCATTTTAAAATATATGTTCTGAAACAAAGTTTTTTTTACAAGAATTTGGCTTCAGACATGTATCATCACGATAGGCTGAGATCTTATGTTTTCAACTTTGATGTCCACTAAGTTCTGGTATGTGATTTATCTTTGGTTTGATCCTACTAAATCCTATCATTAACCTGACCTTTTTTTATTGCACTTCTTTCATTCAAAAAACCACAATCCATTCCTTCCATTGTGCTGGATTTTTTTTAAAATAGGTGGGTTCATGTTTCTTGGTTGATTCAAAAGACAATCCTAAAATTTCGGTATCAAACAGTTACTTTGAATATCATTATAAGCTGGGTATATTGTTGTTCTTGTATTATGTTAAAAAACATTGCATGAAAGGCTAGTCTTCATACTGCCCTTATAAAATAACAGATATAATATAGGTTAGTCTATATTGCAATATATATATATATATGTATGTATATATATATATATATGTATTAGGTAAGTCTTGAATATCTTAATATGTATATCTTCATGAATATCAAATGGTTCTGCATAATTAAAGTACTGCCTACAAGCATATATTATGTGATACTGGGAACAATTTTATGTAAGTTCGACATACATACTCAAATGGTTCAATGTAGAGTCGGACGGTGCATGAATATCAAATGCAGATGACTTTTGTTATCCTGTGTGAAGCGGTTCAAAGTTTAAACAGTTTCGATGTAAAAGCTTTGGTTAGACATTTCAAACTTCTTACGCCATATAGCTATTTTCAAGTCCAAGCATGTGCGCATATAATAATCGACATTACATGCCTATGTTAGCTGACTTTAAAATGAGAATTTTCCAATAAATAAAAAATGTTTGACATGTTTACAAGTATCCAACCTACCATTTTTTATATTAGAAATTTCATTATGTGTAGGGCTGCAATAATTATGTGAGTGGAAGGAAAATCACTGTTCAATGTCAAATATTACTTTTGGTTCTATTTCCTAATATGAACTGTGTTTGTGACTTTCTCTACCAAATTGTTACAAACTGCGATCTTGCTTTCCAAAAATAACAAATAAAGGCCATATGATTTTGGTTCTATTTCCTAATATAGCAGCAATGAAGATAAAGACAACATATTTATTTGTTATGAACTGTGCATCTGAAATCAAAGATAACATAGATGTACAAACTTTTGGTTCTATTTCCTAATATGAACTGTGTTTTATAATTTTTAGGCATTGGCTAGATGTGGCCAGCCAATCCCATGCAGTCCGTTCAATAACGATGGATCAATTTATGCTTATGCGGTAAGTAATCTTCCAGTTTCCTTTTTTATTAAATTACTATGTTATATGGTAAGTAGCCTTTTGCAGAAACACAGCCCCTTTCATTTTACTGCCATTGACATAGGCTTACACATTAATGCATTAATGCATTTAAACTAGCCGACCTGCTGTGATATTAATGCATTTAAACTGCCATTGGCCATTCACATTAATGCATTTAAACTAGCCGACCTGCTGTGATATCAGGATGACATGAAACAAACAAGAATGACATATTAAAAAAGCACAAGGCATTGCACAGAGAAATTATTTACTCAGATTTATTAAATGGTAGATTACATGGTACATGTGTTATATTTCACTGTGCATTGCATAGAGAAATTATATACTCAAACTAAATATGTCGATTTAATCTACCATATTTCACATGTCAATTTAATCTACTATATTTACTCAAATTAAATGGTATCGCATGTGCCAATATATCACATGTGATATATTTCACTGTCCATTTAATCTGACCTGCTATGAAATCTGAGTATGCACAGTGAAATATATTACATGTGCCAATTATGTTTTTGTTACTTAGCCAAGTTGGTTATAATCTGTTTAGTTCTTTCTTATTTTACATATACTGACTAACATACATATGTTTGTGCTTCTTTTTGGCAGGTGTTGTATGATGCTTTTTGAGGTTGATACAAGATGTCACTCCATCTTCTTGTCATGGCTGTTCACGTTTATGAAAATATTTTTAGATATTTATGTTTATTTCTTCATGTATGAAATATTATGGATATATATATTTTGTGATTTGGCTTATGACTCCACTTGTCTGCGTACATTAATGTGATAATTGTGGTTTCTTGAATTGTTATAATATATTAGTAGAATTGAAAATTATAAGCTTTGAATGTTATGACAACAAAAATGTGCAATAGAAATATTTTTATTAGTTTTATTATAGTATAGCATCATGCTAGTGTCATAGAAAATATTTTGCAAGAAGTAAACAGTTTTCATAGCAACAAAACGATGTTGTAGTAAATAGTAATGTATTTTCTATAGCCTATCATTGCGTCATAAAAGCTTCATGTGATGATTCCATAGCATGTTCAGATGCCATAATAATATGGCATACTAACATATTATAGCAATCAAACGACGTCATAAAAGTTCTATAGCACATTTAGTAACGTCATGGAAAAGTGGTTTCATCAATATGGCCCTGTTTAAGATTGCAACAAAAGTACGTTTTCTATTGCAAGAATTACACGTCATAATATCTACCGGACTTTTAATAACATGTTGATATATGACGTTTATAGAATCGTCATAGAAAGTTTTTATGACGGTTTTTAAACGTCATAAAAAGGTATTTTTGTTGTAGTGGGACCAGAAGGATTAGAGTAGGAACCGAGGTTGACGATATAAAAAACTTCAATCTTAACCGAAGAGGATGGTTGGAGACCTATGGAGGGAAGTTCATAAGGACTGTCTTCGATTTAAGTTTACAATCTATCCTGAGGTGGTTAACTAATATATCGAGATATAAATGAAAGTTTATTCTAGGGAAGACTGAAGAAAAATGTCAGCTTATGGACAAAGCAGTGTTTGAATTGTCAACAAGTATAAGATGAACATGAGCAAATTGCTTCAACCTTTAGAGATACCTGTTTAGAAACGAGATTTGACATCCATGGACCTTATTCATAGGTTGGCAAGGTCAAGCATAGGAAAGGAAAGTAATTAGGTCATAGTGGATGTATTGACTAAGAATACCCATTTCGTTTTTGTCAAGTCTTCCAGGACGGCATCTATACTGACTAAATTATTCATGACTAAAATAGTTTGACTGCATAGGATTATTAAGTAGTGATAGAGATGCTTAGTTCATTAATGAGCTCTGAAAAAGTCTAGATGAATTTTTAGGTACCAATTTAAGATGAGTATCACTTATCACCCTTTGACAGATGGAAGAAGGAGAGAGTCAGTAAAGCACGGAAGGATTTTTTAAAGCTTATGTGCTAGATTTTAAGGGCTTATTGGAAGACCATTTGCATCTAGTCGAGTTTTCCTATAATAATAGTTATCATACTAGTATAGGAAGAGCATCGTTTGAAACTTTGTATGGAATGTCATGTAAGCCACTAATATTTTTGTAAGAGACCAAAGACAAGTTATGTGACGACTGCCTATAACTCCTGCCCTTAACAAAGCGAATAATGCGCTGAAATATGAGTCAGACAACTATGGACGATCATCAGGGTAGGATAACAAAAGCGGATCCTGTCGTATAACTAACAGCACAAGGATAAAATATAATAGAACATATACAACATGCAATAATAGTGAAGCAGAATTAAGCAGAATCTTAAAATTTTCATATCGTTATGAGTTATCCATACATCACACGAATACCATAAGAGTCTGTACAAAATGTCTCACTACAAGTCACTCAGATAATACATCGAATAGCGGAAAAAAACAAATAGTAGATTGTATGAAATAATACGCCAGCCTCTTGCTCATCGTCGCTCAGTAGCATCGTCCTCATCAAAATCTACTACCTGTCACTTACTACTCAGTCTGCCCATTATCACATGAATGAATAGCCCAAGCTAATAAGAGGGAGACAAAAAACCTTGAGTCATACAATAGTATTAATGAGTGATAAAACAACAATCTAACATCATCAATAAAGTATATGAGAATTGGCAGATTAAACAACTAATCTACCAACATCAACAAAGAAGAACCCAAACCTGTCTTTCCCACATCCGACAGTAACATCCTTTACAACAATCAAGTAGAAACAAACAATACATTCATGGCAACCAGTTATCAAGCATAGGCCATCCGAATCGATATTGACATCTCCCAAACACAATACCCGAAGGCCTAAACCAACATCAGGCAAACACTCGAGAGATATCTCCTTCGGCGTCGAATAATCAACAAAGACGATACAAGCAAAACAATCGTCATCCATGACTCTGGCTATCACTGCCAATCCTGTTATGAAACCATCATTGATCATATGACCGGCTCAACATCATGTCATCCGTCAAGGGCTAATGGTAGCCCCAGTTCTAGTCAAACTACTGCACGTTCCATGTACATTTGCCTCTCCGAGACAAGTAGGCCCATCCAATGGGCTCAAGGTACTTGACTAGTCTCACTAGTCTTTTAGGAGTCCCTATTATATCCCTGCTTTGAGACCGCTAGAACTTACGACAACGATAATATCTCAGCCTTGATAACTCTAGTTGTCATCACTAGCGAGTATCCTCAAGCTCAAACCCCGTCTTGAGCAACCATTATCCACAAACTCACAACCTTGAGTCATCTTCGTATTTGTTGCATTACGACGATCAATGAACACTTTAAAACACCTCGATCATTCCTCCTTGAATTCACGTCGAAGCTACGTTCAATGTCGAGCCAAAAATAAACATCATTTGGTCACTTATGTGATGGGTCGCTCATGATTTATTCATGGATCGCTCATGATTTATCCATGGATCGCTCACGATCCATCTTGGATCATTTGTGATCCATCTCCATCCTAGATCACTTGTGATCCACCCTGGATCGGTATTGGTCCATCTTGGGTCCTTATAGATCATCTTCCTGGGTTCTTGTAGATCCATCCATGGATCACTATTGATCCATCCTGGGTCCTTATAGATCCAACTTCTCGGGTCCTTGTAGATCCATCCATGGATCGGTATTCATCCATCCTGGGTCCTCGTAGATCCATCATCCTGGGTCCTTGTAGATCCATCCATGGATTAGTATTGATCCATCCTGGGTTCTTGTTGATCCATCTTCCTGGGTCCTTGTAGATCCATCTATGGATCGGTATTGATCCATCCTAGGTCCTTGTGGATCCATCCTATTAGGTCCCTGTAGATCCATCCTAGATAGGTATTGATCCATCTTGGGTCCTTGTAGATCCATCTTATTGGGTCCTTGTAGATCCATCCATGGATCGGTATTGATCCATCCTGGGTCCTTGTAGATCTATCTTCTTAGATTCTTGTAGGTACATCCATAGATCGATATTGATCCATCCTAGGTCCTTATAGATCCATCTTCCTGGGTCCTTGTAGATCCATCCTTGGATCAATATTGATTCATCTTCGGTCCTTGTGGATCCATCTTCCTGGGTCCTTGTAGATCCATTCATGGATCGATATTGATCCACCATGGGTCCTTGTAGATCCATCCTCGTGGGTCCTTGTAGATCCATCCTAGATTGGTATTGATCCATCCAACTGGATCAATATCGGTCCATCCAACTGGATCATCATTGATCCATCCAACTGGATCAATATCAGTCCATTCCACTGGATCGGTATTGATCCATCCAACTAGGTCAATATCAGTCCGCCCAACTAGATAAATATTGATCCATCCAACTGGATCACTATCAGTCCATCACACTGAATTGGTATTGATCCATCCAACTGGATCAACATTAGTCTATCCAACATCCAACTGGATCAATATCAATTCATCCCACTGGATCTGTATCGATCCATCTTTCTGGATCAATATCAGTCCATCCAACTGGATAAATATTGATCCTTCCAACTGGATCAATATACATCTAATTTCAAACAACCTTTTGATTAACACAATCAAGCGATCATCAAGCAAACACTAACACATCAAATAATCATCAACAACCATGTGAAATCCACCAAATTATGATCAAACAATGAACGAATTAATAAGTAGATCTAAATACGCATAAACACATGATTTAGCATATGAATTTATAGTTATAATCTTGCTAGTTTAGATCCTATGGTGGTTCCAATAAAAATATACTTACCATGATGTAGGTCTAGGTGAAAACAACTTGAAATGATGAAAATAAAATTAAACAACCCATATACTCGATCGAGTCTGTGTGAGAGATGTCTATCACTCACCAAATCTTCTAAATAGCTTGAAAACTACTAATCTCTAATCCGGGGAACGAAAAACGATCTTCAAATTTCTCAATTTAATGTGATCTTCTCTCTCTTGGTGTAGATCTAGCCTTCCTTGATGTAGATCTTCAACCTTCTAACGTAAATCTAAGATATTAATAGAGAAGAGATGTATTTGATTGAGCAAGGAGGATCATGAGCTCAACAAAATGAGAAATGAAGAAACTAAACCATTCTCCTTGCCTCTACCCCTTTATTTATAGCCAAACCATTAGCCCACTAATGGGACTCACTAATCATTTCACTAATGACTAATTAGTTTGTCCATAAATTATGTAGCACTAAAACAACGATTCCTCCCAAACCACTGAACCAAATCTTTAGTGTGACCACTCTAAGGAATTGGCAACACCATTTCCTTTCCAATGAAATCGATCACAGCACCTGATATGATCCCAATCAAAAGTTATTCCCTGTACAAAATTGATAGTGGAAAAATGGTCACAAATAAAATTGGTAAAAATTATGGACATGTCTCACATCCCCATAACCAACATATCAAAATATGAGAATGATCCGCCTCTTAGGGAATTAAATAAAAATATTTTACGATCCTCCGATATGTAAAGTGCGGGTCGTTACATTCTCCCCCTTTTAGGAATTTTCGCCCCCGAAATCCCATGTAAACACAGGCAACCAGAAACAATTCTGCATACCTATCATCCATGTGCAACCAATCTATCATCCAAACTAGCATCCATGAAGCCATGCATCCATAACCTTATCCTAGCATGCGGAACTCTAATAATAGCACAAGTTACAATAGCCTCTGGTGACACGACATTAATGGGTCATGCTATTGAAGAGTTCTGGATGGATCATATTCATACTCTATTCTGTTTCCCACATACAATCATCATTATCCTCACTTTATGGTAGCATTACTAGCTTTACCATTTTCCTCCTAAGCTGTTTTGTGTCGTTCCCCAGAACGCGAAGTGACTTACGAGGTCTTGTAACTATAGACTCGACTTATAGGTCTTCATACTATTTCGTAGATACCACCACATTCGAATCGTGATTATTTGATACCTTCTTAGTAAGTCCAATATATATGTGAGGTTTTCAATCCGCTCGGCTAGCGGAAATGGTCCAACGAACCTTGGTACTAACTTTCCCTTACTTTCGAAGCCAACCATCTCGATCAACTTTGAATTCGTTATCCTCTGGTTCCAACTACTAGATAATCTCGACAAGCTTTACGTCACGCTTTTAACTTTTGCCAATCCATTTGATGAGAGAAGGTCTTATCATTAAGCTTGCAATTATTTCAGGTTCTAACTCACACCGTGGTCTGAAATCAAATCTTGCCAACTACTCTAGATTTTTCCATTCCGAAAACATCGCTCCCAAACTTGCGTGTCTTCGGCTCAACGCATCTGCAAATGCGTTACCTTAAGTAGGAGTATAGGCTATACCAAAATCATATGATGCTAGAAACTCTAACCACCGTTGCTGCCAAAGATTCAAATCCATTTAGAAGAAAAGATACTTCAACGACTTGTGATCTGTAAACAACTCGAATCTAACTACCAAAAGGTAATGTCTATTCAAAGCAAACACGATCGCTGCCAAATCCAAATCATGAGTTAGATAATTCTTTTTATGCGGCTTCAGCTATCTACTTGCGTAGGCCACAACTCTACCCTTCTGCGTTAGTCTTGTTCCAATTCCAGTACCAAATGCATCGGTGTATATCAACATCTCTTCATTCCCGCTTGGAATGGTCAAAATAGGAGCGTTCGTCAGTCTCTCGTTCAGGGTTCCACAAGCTTGATCAAACTTCACATCCCATGTGAACACTTGATTCTTCTTAGTCAATCTTGTTAATGGTGCAACTATCTTGGAGAATTCCTTGACAAAACGAAGATAATATCCCGCCAACCTATGGAAACCCCGAACATCCGTCGCATTCTTAGGTCTATCCCAGTACTGGATAGTTGTCACCTTAGCGGAGTCAACCACTATTCCATTTCCAGAAACAACATGGCCTAAGAACCTCATTTCACACTTCGAGAAGTGAAGCTTCAAAAACTTAGCTCTTAGATAATGCTTTCGTAAGATTTCTAAAACAACCTGCAAGTGCGTCTTATGTTCTTCCTCGTTTTGGGAGTAAACCAGAATATCATCCATGAACACAAGCACGAACGGGTTCAGCTGATCTCTGAAAACCCTATTCATAAGATCCACGAAATACGCTGGCATGTTAGTAAACCCAAATGGAATCACCAAGCATTCGAAAAAACCAGATGATGTCCTAAAAGAAGTCTTTGACAAACTATCCTTTGCCACCCTAAACTGGTGGAATCCCGTTGCCAAATCCATCTGAGAAAACACCTTGGCCTTGTGAAGCTGATCAAACAAGTCATCTATCCTTGGCAACAAATATTTGTTCTTCTTAGTCACCTTGTTCAGCTCACGATAATCAACACACAAACTCAAAGATCCATCAAACTTGGTTGTAAACACAACTGGTGCACCCATTCGAATACACTTCTCCAAATGAATCCTTTTCCCAAAAGGTCTCGTACTTTCACCTCTAACTCTCGCTGTTCCTTAGGCGCCATCCGCCTAAGAGGAATGACGATAGGTCTAGAACCTTTAACTAAAACGATTTTGAACACAATTTCGCAATGCGGCGACAACCCTTTGACCTCGTCAAAGACATCATCAAACTCACTAGCGATCGACACCAATGACAAGTCTTCCCGTGGAATCACAAGAGAATATAAATAGCTTATGATGACACCATCTTCGGACTTACATCGAATCACAACCATTCACCTTTATACATTCCCGACTGTCACCTCCAGCTTCTCGCAATTCACTTTTGCCGCATACCCTTTGAGCCAGTCCATACCCAAAATAATCCGAAACCCAGCGAAGTTCAAAAAAAGCAATCACACACAAAGGAGCAACCATGACTCGACAGCACTAAACCATGAAAAATCATACACAAGCTGGATGAACCCCCAACTGGAATAGTCATAACAAAAGGTCTATCACAAATCTCGAGTTCCAAACCCAAGAGGCACACAAGCTTATGACGAACTTCTCGTTCTTCTGATAAGGAGTCTCGACATACGAACAAGCATACTTGGACAAAGCTTCAAAATCAAAAACATACCCAAACACTGGTCAACCATTCTGCTTAAGTTTGACAAACCTCTTAAATAGAATAGACTTCTGAACTATAGAAATAAACCTTTTCTCAAACTTGACTTGGAACTGCTCCCATGAAATCTCATCTTCTGGAGTCTCTAGAGTGACAGAGTTCCACCAATCCATAGCTCTTCCCTATAGCTGTCTCGATGCAAGCTTCCTCTTCGTTGCATCATCAATGCCCAAGTCTCCAAATGCAAGTTTCAAGCCACCCTTGAATCTCTACAACCAGCTCTGTCCCTTTAAACGGCTTCCCTCCTGGAGTAGTGGAGCATTTTCATAGCTTCGTGAAGTCCACAATCCTAGGCACTTGCACTTGAACGCCGACATCTGTCGCAACTATCTCTAGAGCGGGTACCCTCCTCATGATCGCCGCCGCCATGGCCTCGAATATAGTTTGGTAATCTAGTATACCGCCATTTCCCCCTCCAGGAACAGACTCCTCCCTAGCAGTATATCTCAAAGATCGAAGACCCATTCTAAATCTAAAAATAAAATGATTAGTCCACACATGAGAAAACTACAAATGGAGTTCAAGCATTATTATACTATACACTATAATATAGCATACATCCATCAGAAATCTACAAGTACTTTTCTCATACATCATTATGTCCTTGAACTTTAGCTAAAATCGATAACCATAGCTTTGATACCAAATGTGACGACTTCCCATAACTCCCTCACTTAACAAGTGAATAATACCCTGAAAGATGTGCCAGGCAGCTATGGATGAACATCAGGATAGGATAACACAAGCTGATCCTATCATATAGCTCATAGCGCAAGGATAAAATATAATACAACATATACAACAGGCAATAATAGTGAAGCAGAATTGAGCAGAATCATAAACTTTTCATATCATTATGGGTTATCCATACAACACCAGAATGTCATTAGAGTTTGTACAAAATGCCTCACTACAAGTCACTCAGAGAATACATCGAATATCGAAAAACAACAAATAGTAGATAGTAGGAAATAATACACCAACCACCTTCTCGTCGTCGCTCAGCAGCATCGTCCTCATCAAGATCTACTACATGTTACATACTACTCAGTCTGCCCATTCATCACACAAATGAACAACCCAAGGTAATAACAGGGAGACATAAAACCTTGAGTCAGACTACAGTATTAATGAGTGATAAAACACCTAACATCATCAATAAAGTATATGAGAATAGAAAGATTAATCAACTGATCTACCAACATCAACAGAGAATAACCCAATCTCGTCTTCCCTACATCCGACAGTGATAGCCTTTACAACAATCAAGTAGAAACAAAAAAATAAATTCATGCAACCAGTTATCGAACATAGGCCATCCTAATCGATATTGACATCTCCCAAGCCCAAGCCTCGATGGCCTAAACATACATCAGACAAGCACTTGTGAGATATCTCCTTCGACATCGAATAATCTACACAAGACGATACAAGAAAAAGAATCATCATCCATGACTCTAGCTATCACCGCCAATCCTGCTTTGGAACCATCGCTGATCGTATGACCTGATTAACATCATGTCATCCGTCAAAGGCGAATTGTAACCCCAGTTCTAGTCAGACTACTGTACGTCCCATGTGCATTTGCCTCCCCGAGACAATGAAGCCCATCAAACAGACCCATTGTACTCGACTAGTCCCATTAGTCTTCTAGGTATCCCTATTATATCCCTTCTTTGAAATCGCTAGAACTTACAAAACGATAATCTCTTAGCCTTGATAACTCTAGTCATCGTCACCGGTGACTATCCACAAGCTCAGGCCCCATCTTGAGAAACCATTATCCACGAGCTCACAACCTTGAGTCGTCTTCATATTCGTTGCATTACGACGATCAAAGAACACTTCACAACACCTTGATCATTCCTCCTTGAATTCACGTCGAAGCTAAGTCCAACATCGAGCCAAAAATAAAGATCATTAGGTCACTTATGTGATGGATCACTCTTGATCCATCCATGGATCACTCTTGATCCATTCATGGATCACTCAAGATCCATCCTGGATCATTTGTGATCCATCTCCATCCTAGATCACTTGTGGTCCATCCTGGATCGGTATTGATCCATTCTGGGTCCTTGTAGATCTATCTTCCTGGGTCCTTGTAGAACTATCCATGGATCGGTATTGGTCCATCCTGGGTCCTTCTAGATCCATCTTCATGGGTCCTTGTAGATCCATCCATGGAACAGTATCAATCCATCCTGGGTCCTTGTAGATCCATCTTTCTGTTTCCTTGTAGATCCATCCATGGATCGGTATTGATCCATCATGGGTCGTTGTAGATCCATCCACGGATCGGTTTTGGTCCATCCCGGGTCCTTGTAGATCCATCTTCCCAGGCCCATGTGGATCCATCTTGGATCGGTATTGATCCATCCTAGGTCCTTGTAGTTTCATCCTTCTAGGTCCTTGTAGATCCATCCATGGATCGATGTTGATCCATCCTGGGTCCTTGTAGATCCATCTTCTTGGGTCCTTGTAGATCCATCTTCTTGGGTCCTTGTAGATCCATCCATGGATCAGTATTGATCCATCGGGGGTCCTTGTAGATCCATTTTCCTGGGTGCTTTTAGACCCATCCATGGGTAGGTATTGATCCTTCCTGGGTCCTTGTAGATCTATCTTCATGGGTCCTTGTAGGTCCATCCATGGATCGGTATTGATACATCCACGGTTCTTGTAGATCCATCCTCCTGGGTCCTTGTAGATCCATCCTGAATCGGTAGTGATCCATCCAACTTGATCAAAATCAATCCATCCAACTGGATCAATACCAGTCCATCCCACTGGATCGGTATTGATCCATCCAACTGGACCAATATCAGTCCATCCAACTGGATCAATATTGATCCATCTAACTAGATCAATATCAGTCCATCCCAGTGGATCGGTATTGATCCATCCAGCTGGATCAATATCAGACCATCCAACAGGATCAATACTGATCCATCCAACTGGATCAATACTAGTCCATCCCACTAGATCAGTATTGATCAAAATACATATAAAACAAACGTAAGTAGATCTAAACTTGCACTAATACACCAAATTATGATCAAATACATATAAAACAAACATAAGTAAATCCACCAAATTATGATCAAACAATGAACGGATTGATAAGTAGATCTAAACTTGCATAAACACATGATTTAGCATATGAATTTACCGTTAAAATCTTGCTAGTTTAGATCCTATGGTGATTCCAATAAAAATATACTTACCATGTTGTAGGCCAAGACGAAAACAACTTGAAATGATGAAAATAAAATCAAAAAAACCATATACTCGATTGAATCCGTATGAGAGATGCCTATCACTCACCTAATCTTCGAAATTGCTTGCAAACGACTAATCTCTAATCCGGACAGCGAAGAACGATCTTCAAATTCCTCAATTTGATGCGATCTTATCTCTTTTGGTGTAGATCTAGCACTCCTTGATGTAGATCTTCAATCTTCTAATGTAGATCTAAGATTTTTATTTTATTTTTGGAACAAAGAGGGTACTTATATCACAATAAAGAGTTACAAACATGGGATAGAGCTGGTTATAAAAAACAATAGCACACACAAAAAAACAAACATTATACAAAAATATAATCCATCTTTGTCCACATACACAACAGGACTTACAGATAAAACAAACATAATCACATCTTGCACTAATACCAAAATACAAGGAAGACACCAAAAAACCCAAAGCTCCAAAGGCATCAAAATCAGAATCGAGCCTGCCAAAACCAAAATCTAAATTCCAGCAAGAATAAAACCACTCTTCACTACCAAGTTGATAACATAGCCCCATGCACTATAAACGAACAACACACTACTAGACAAGCCTGATCAATCACAATCACCACAAGGAGGACAGAAGTTATTTCTTAAAGGTACCACCCTTCAAAAAACCACTAGAACTTCCTCCATCATCCTTTGATTTCTTTTTTTACGATCTGGTTTGTATTTGAGACATCAATTTCACCAACTCGGGTTCATTTCAACCAAGGGTTAGCCACTTAAATCTATACAACCACTTTTTACTTTACTGGTTTTAAATTTGTTCCTCCTCCTTTTGTTACTACTCGTCAAGCCATCAAACTCATCCATATATGTGTTTTGAAGCATGCAGTCTTTCATTTCTTGATGATTTGAATTATTCAAATTACATAACTAAGTATGGGCATTAGATTCCTCATGATTTCTAGCAATTGGTTTATCCAATTTGCTGCATATCTTATCATCTTCCTCCATAACATGCACCTCAGTATCACCTATCTTATCAACCATAAAACCTGCAATATCTTTATCAAATAATTCGCTGGCATCCGTAACACTTTTAAATTGATTCCTATCTTCAGTTACCCCCTACAAGCAGTCATTTTCTAGAGCATCAAAAGGGTTAATATCACTAACTACATTCTCCTGAGATACCAAAGAGTTTGTGTTAACATAACTTTTCTTATTATTTCTCTCTACTGTCTTGAAATCATTTACCTTTTCCTTTAAATTCTTCGTTGAAGGATTAAATTCTTTTTGAGACACTAATTTTCCTTCGTCATTACTGTTACCCTCATTCTGAATTTTCAGGTTGTCATCCAAATCCATCTACTAACCGAATTAATATTATCTTTTGGAACCCAAATTTTAGTAGGTTTGCAGAGAACATTTGAATGCCCAAATAATTTACAACCTGAGCAAACTGTAGGCACCCATTCGTATTTAACTCTTTGCCAAATTATCTCACCATTGCTACATTGAATAGCTGTTTTATCAAGAAAGTGAAATCATAATTATCTTCTACCAAAAGCCAAGATTCTATCATAATTATCAGCGCTATCACACTTAATAATAATAAAAAAACCGTTTTCTCTAGTGAAAGCTGATATTTTCCTTTTATATTCCAATTTCTATCAATATACTCCTTCAGAAATTTATAGTAGGGTTTACTACCGAAAACATAAAATACTATTGAATTGACCCACTTTTCCCTTGCTTTGTTAATCAAATTATCATTGATTACCGCAAGCTTTATGTTATCCTTAGTAACAGCCTCAAAATAGCTGAGCTGAACAGAATTTTATGAGATTTGTCTTTAGTAACTACATCTATCCAAGCCTTAGATTGGATTAAACTGACCTAATTCATACTTGAGGTTGAATTTGAGATTAGATCTGTAAATTGAGCCTTCGAATTAAGATCTGAAAAACTCGGATTACTTAGATTTGAGAAGTCTTTTCGCTTTGCATGTGACTGAGAAGCATTTAGATATGGATGGAAAGCAGCTCGATAGTCAAAATCGAAACTAGAAGCAAATTTTGATGCAGGATGTTTTTCCAAAGAAGATAAGTTCGCCATGGCCGGACTTTTTTTTTACTCGATTTTCTTCCAAGTCAAATGAATTGTTTGCACCCTATAAGATTTTAATGGAGGAGAGATGTATTTGATTGAGTAAGGACGATCATAAGCTCAACCAAATGAGAAATAAAGAAACTAAATCATTCTCCTTGCCTCTACCCCTCTATTTATAGCCAAACCATCACCCAAAAATCAGACTCATTAATCAGCCAACTAATGACTAATTAGTCTGTCCAGAAATTGTGTAGCACTAAAACAACAATTCCTCCCAAACCGCTGAACTAAATCTTTAATGCGACCGCTCTACGGAATTGGCAGCACCATTTCCTTTCCAATGAAATCGATCTCAGCACATGATTCGATCCCAATCAAAAGTTATGCCCAGTACAAAACTGACTGGGGCAAAATGGTCACAAATAAAATTGGTAAAAATTATGGACATGTCTTATATCCCCATAACCAACATATCAAAATATGAGAATGATCCGACCATCGGGGAATTAAAATATTTTATGATCCTCTGATACATAAAATGCGGGTTATTACAAGTTAGTCGTTGGTTCAGATCTAACAAGAGAAGCTGCAAAGAAGACTGAATGAATCCGAAGTATGATAAGAGAAGCTATGTCTAGGCACAAGTGTTATGCAGATAAGAGACATACATATTTTGAGTTCTCAATTGGAGACCATGGTTTTATCAAAATATAATTGATGAAGGGTGTAGTGTATTTTGGAGAGTTTGGGAAACTGACACTTAGATTTATTAGATTACTCCCTGTTATAGAGAGGATAAAAAAAACTTGCATATTGGATAGAATTGTCATGTAGTTTAGGAGGCATCCATATTATTTTTTAATATTTCTCACCTTGGGAAGTGTGTGCATGATCCTGAGACTGTTATTGCTTCAACAACATTGGAACATTTAATAGTGGGTTGGATTTGACTTTTCTAAAACAATTAGATTGTGTTTTAGCCAGAAATGAGAAGATGCTAAGGAGGAAAATATTCAAGTTGGTGAAAGCCCAGTGGAGTGGTAGATAGAAAGATCGTACTTGGGAAATAAAGGACATGATTAGAGATACTTATCCTTAGTTGTTAATGATATGTTCTATAATTTTGTATAGATAGAAGGCTGATAGGATATATTAGCGATGTTTAAGTGGTTGTTGTGCTTGTTTTATAGACCAAATTGAATTTCGAAAAAAAATCTTTAAAGAGGGGAGGTTGTAACAACCTTAATATTTAGTATAATATTATTCATGAAATTTGATTGGATAGATTAAATAAAATAATGTAGTGATATTTTATGATGAGATTTGATAGTAACTATGGGTTGGCCTAGTCAATTTAACTCTAGAGTTTGTTTAACATTTAACTAAAGAAGAGAGTCAACGAGGAGCGTAAAATAAGAGTAGTTCTACCTTCCCTTAAACATTCACTCTTTCATTCTTTCTCTCATTTTTCACCTATATACACTAAACATACAAGAATAAGGTTGGTCATACCTTAGCTAAAAAGAAGAAGAAATCTGAAGGAAACTAAGGAGGAAGCTTAAGAAAATTCAAGCTATCTCGAATTCAACATCAAAATTAAGGTGAATAATACTCCAAACATCCATTTTGTCTATGATTTGATTTAATTATGTGTAGACACCGAGACATCTATGTTGCTTTTTTGTGTTTTGTGTGCTTAATCATTATTTGAACAGAATAATGATCTGTGGAATTTATTTTGAACTAGTTTGAGTAGATTTTGGATAGAATCCTATCATTTAAGTCTCACAGTGCTTTGAAATTTTGATATGTCACGCCGATGATCTTTTGCTTTAGGAAAGAGAGAAAACACCATGAGCTTCATAGATCTAATGCAACCAAACGTATTTTACAATTGGTTTGTTGTGGGATATGTCATATATTGTATTTGCAGTTCAATTATATATGTTCCCTTTTGTAAAGTAATCATCTTTCTCTTATTTGATTTAGGCTTGCAACACTGCTACAATTTCATTATCTTTGTAAAATCTAATTTGATTTCAATAAAACATGCATCGATTCTTCCAAAAAATGCATCTTTCAACAATGAATGAAAATAACATCTGCGAAATTGTATGAGAACTGTAAAATCAATTTCTAAGTAGGAAATCTATTGCTTCAAAATATTGCCTTAAGATTCTGAAATTGGTAGGCATCGGGAAATTAAAGTAGTAACGATAATGGTAGAAACAATGTAATGATGTACCCTGAGATGCATCACGAAGTTGTTCTTTGAGAATATTGGTTCTCCATATTATTCATTCCAAAGTGATGCATCAACACAAATTACCTCCAAGGCATAACAAATTTGTGGCTAAATATCCTTCATAGACCGTGTCAGCACAAATGAAGTTGATTTCTTAGTACCCTTTTGAAATTGTTGCAGCAATGGTTCTTCCAATGATGAGTTGGATTGAATGGACAGTTATCACATACTATTCAAAAAAAAATTAGTCAATCCTACTCTTAGTTAAGTTATCATTTTCCTCACCTACCTATTTTCCGATGAATATTTCATTTCCCATTGATTTTTGTTGCATTATCATTTCCATATTCTTCCTTTGTTGACAAAATTCTCCAAAACACACAATAATGAAGAGATTATTTTGGAATCAGATTTAAAGAAATTAAGTAGAGGTATGATATGTCCATTCTATTTAAAGTGGTCACCTTGTATAACAATGATAAGGGAAATACTCATTCCTACTATGGCCTAGTGTAGGTGACCTAGTATGAGCCTAACATGCACTTTAGGGATTTCCGGTATGAACCTGATATTGATTACCAAAATCAAAGTATGCATTAACCAATCAAGAAACTACATGCAATAGTGTCTACCGAACAAATAAGCATATATAGCTATAAGGATTATAAAACACATTAGAGATATTAATGTAATTTCTCAATAAGTATAGCCGTAATAGTTTGAATGAGTCAATGTAATTATATTATAAATATAAGAGCACTTCATATGTAATATTGTTATGAAAAAGAAATAAAAAGATCATAACATTACATTTTTCTCTGATTTTAAACTTCTAACCAAAGCATCACCAACCTAAAATCAAAGTGCCTTGCCATGATCATCATTAGAATCAACCTCTTTGTTGATGCCGAAAAGTGGTCGTCAAACCTTGTGATTTCCACGTGACCTAAAATAAACGTCCTGTAGTGAAAATTAAGTAAGTAGCGATGCGATGTAAATGGGAAAAGAGCAAGTAAACGATCACATAGAATTTATAGTGGTATGGCTCATATGAGCCTATGTCCGTTTTGAATGGTTTTGACCTTTTATTATGTTCTTAGTACAAGTTACAACATTGGATCAGAATGGTTTGGAGCATACATGAATTTTGATGACTACCGGTATGTAATCGTGTAATTTTCGAGTGTTATACTTTGTGGAGGAGGAAATCTCTTCTTCCTGATCCGAATGTTGGGATGCGGAAGGATGAGTCTTTGAGTATCTTGGGTTCCAAGCTTAGTTTAGTGAGGATGATGTGGTTATGAAGCTTTTATGTTGCAATCATGGCCATGGTGGCAAGCAAATTCAAAGATGCTTTCTTTACTTTTTTCCCGGGTGCAAAAAAGGCCAAAGATGGTATAATGTCCAAAAGTGTGGTCAAATGTCCAAGAATGAGTTTATATGTCAAAGAATATGCTTCTTCTTCTTCTTAGGATGATGGAATATTCTAAGGTGCTTTGGGAAGGTTATTTCCTTCTTAGGAGGCCATTAGATCTTAGAGGTGAGCAAGAACCAACCCTCTTCACATTGGAAATATGGGGATATTTATAGAAGTGGGCTAGAAGTTAAGTAGTGAGATGGAGGGTGCAGCAGACGAATTTCATATCTTGCATATCAGATGCGAATTTCACATCCCAGGGGTTGGATATGAATTTGTATCCCACAGATAGGGTACGCAGTTGTATCCCACGTTAGGATGCAAGATCACATTCAGTTGATGCAAAGGGGTACGGATTCGCATCCTATATGGGGATGCGATTCGTAGCACGAGTGTGGAGGCAGGATACGAATTCGTATCCTGTGAAGGCATACAAATTCGTATCCCATGGCATGTGCCGGATGCGAATTTGCATCCCTCGAGGGGATGAATATTTGCAACCCTGAGCATATCATGGGATACGAATTCGTATCCCATAGGGAATACAATATTCATTTCGTTGCGGAGTTCGATGAGTTGTGATTCCATCGGTGGGTTGATCGCGAGGCCGTAGGTTGATCTTCATACACTGGTTCCTTATCGAGTAGTCTGTTCGAGTTGGATCGAATATCTTTGCATGATTCTATATGGGCTTGGGCCCTAGGTGTCTTGGCAATGCTTCTGGGTCGTTTTTCCACACGATGGGCTGAGTTGAGTGGTCTTTAACTACTCTTAGGAACCGAGCCAAAAAGACGATTAACACTTTCCCCCCAAAGGATGTATTGCGATACACTACGCCATAGATTGCCTAATGCAACGAAAATCCAAGGTGTTGCTAGCTAAAATGTTTCCACAGCTATGCTGATTTTTGTGTATTGCAACACACACTTCAGTGTGTTACCATAAGTATCAAATTGTGTTGCAGTAGCTATAGTTATAAACTTATAAGTTTAATTTGCCACGTCATCAATCTGCATCTATAAAAAGATGCATATCTATCCGTCAATTTACCTTTTAAAAACAACATCTGAAGTTGACACCTCACTAATCCGTTAAAATCCTTCACCACCAATAGGAAATCAACTTACGTAACTCATTCGATTCCTTTTTCTCAATTTCTCAAATCTGTTTGTTCTCACCCCCAAATTTCCAATTCCAATCCCTAATTTTCATTCACCTACTTCTTCCAATCCAACCCTCTCTGAGTCATCCACTTCTTCCAGCGAGTCCTCGACTCCAAACGCACCCACTTCTCCCCTTCCCCGTCATCAAACTGCAGTCAATCCAAGAAGAAAGGTGCTAGCTTTTTATCCTGTGTTTCTCATGTACGTTTCTGTTGGTTTTTTGATCATCGCTATTAATTAGTATACCGAGGAACGGAAATTATTATCACCATGAGTATAATTTTGTTTGGTTGGTGGTGTTTTTCTGTGGTTCTATTGTATGTTGATTCGCTGAAATGTTCTCTGAGCAGCTATGGGTTGTTAATCAATTTAATAACACAGAACTTTAGTTCCGAGTGAAGTGTGGTTATGAACAATTAGACCATCGACCTTATATGAGCTGCATGTTCTAAACAACTGTTCGGGTTTCCTATGTTGTTGCATGTGATGATTGAGACATGATACTGCTAGTTTTTTTAATAAGACATACAGTGGTTTATGAAAATGGTTTCATAAGGACGCTTACATATACATGATAGTTATCATTTCTTAAGTATTATCATGATCTGTATGCATAAGACCGTCTAATAAGTATACACATGATTTCTTAAGTATGTGTGTGTATACGACTGGCTAATAAATATACGCATGTTTTTTTGGTTATGCACACAAATACTGAATGCATGAAATACATGCCTGAAAGCCTACTGAATGATTTGCAGTTTGTGATATCACTTCAATTCTTCCTTCAATTAGAGTTCAATGAGCACTCAACCAATTTCTACTTCAAATTCATCAACAGCGGCTGCGAGAAAGAACTGCCACCACAAAATCCCAGCAAAGATGAGGACTGTGAAGTTAGGGTCGAATGCGGGGAAGAAGTTTTTTGGTTGCTCCGTGTGACCGGTAAGTATAAATTAGGTTTTTTTGGTTGCTTTGTAGATTAACATATCTTTCAGTGATGTTTTAATTGAGAATTTAAGATATGTGCAGAATGGCGATTGCAGGTATTTTATGTGGCATGATGAAGTGTATGAAATCAAAAGCAATGTTGAATTGGATGATACTACTGTTAAATTGATGGAAAAAGAAAAGGATATATTGCAATTGCTCGTGGAAAAGAAGACAATTGAAGCAAAGATGCTGAAGCAAAAGCAAAAGAGGGAAAAGCCGATGAATTTGTGGCAGATATAAAGGAAAAGTTAGCCCTAATGCGCATTAAATGTGGAAAACACGAGAAAGGAGAAAAATTCTTTGCAACAGCTTTAGCTATGTCCTGGATCATATTTGAAGTTCTTTGGTGTGTTGCTATGGCAATGTAGACTAGTGAAGTAACATGAAATAACATGCATGGACAGTTTTTCAGGTATAATTTTAAGTTTCGTCACATTGTAGATTAGTGATACTTTTTGCCACATTGTCTAACTGTTTACTCAGTATACACTTGTATACACACCATGCCTCTATTATACTATGTATACACATTGTATACACTTGAATACACAATTTTTAGATCAGTATACACTTGTATCCACATTGTGCCTCTGTTATGTAACTCAGTTATGTAAATGAAACGCAAACGCAAATGAAACTCAGTTATGTTTAGATCAATATACACTTGTATACACATTGTTTAGATCACTTATGTAACTCAGTTATGTTTAGATCAGTATACACTTGTATACATATTGTGCCTCTGTTATGTAACTCAGTTATGTAATTGAAGCACAAATGCAATTGAAATTTAGTTATGTTTAGATCAGTATACACTTATATCCACATTATGCCTCTGTTATGTAACTCAGTTATGTAAATGAAACGCAATTACAAATGAAACTCTATTATGTTTAGATCAATATACACTTGTATACACATTGTTTAGATCAGTTATGTAACTCAGTTATGTTTAGATCAGTATACACTTGTATACACATTGTGCCTCTGTTATGTAACTCGGTTATGTAAATGAAACGCAAATGCAAATGAAACTCAGTTATGTTTAGATCATTATATACTTGTATACACATTGTTTAGATCAGTTATGTAACTCAGTTTTGTTTAGATCAGTATACACTTGTATACACATTGTGCCTCTATTATGTAAATCATTTATGTAATTGAAACACAAATGCAAATGAAATTCAGTTATGTTTAGATCATTATACACTTGTATACACATTGTTTAGATCAGTATACTATGTTATACTGAAATACAAATGGAATTCAGTTATGAAACCCGGTTTGTGCTGAAAGGAATGAAGGTGCATGCACTATTGATGCATGCAGGTGAAGGATGCATTGATGAGATTGTTCAAGAACTTGTTACTGAAGGCACTAGAAGTACTCAATGCAGTAGAGGCACCGAACGCACTGGAGGCTTGCACTATATTTTGAAGCTGTTTTAGTTTTATGTAAACATGAATTTAGTACTGGTTGTGTTTGTAACTGAAATGTCTGTAAAATTTAATTTAGTAGCTACGTTTTGTTATTTTGTAGTTGACTAAGTACTACTTGAGTTTGCTGGTTAATTTGAAATAAAAAGTTTTTTGTTAATTTTAGTGTGATGTTATGTTATGTAATGTTGTCATAGCTATGATATAATATTGCAATATGTGATGTTAAATGTTTCCATAGCTATGATATAGTGTTTCCATTGGGTGGTAAAATTGTTGCCATAGATTTATGCATGTGGGCCCCACAACAGGATTCCACGAACCCGGGCTACAGATTTTAGTGGCGATTCCGTGAACTCAGGCTATAGATTTTAGTGGGTTCCACATTTTTGTAAATTTAGTACTTGTGGCAACACCATTACAGATGTTGCCTTAGGCTCAGAAAGATGTTGTCATTGACTCTAAGGAACACGACAAAATGCATCAACAAGAAAGTGTTGCTACAGATCATTTTTTGTCTATAGCAACATTTTTTGGCACTTTCTGCAACACTTCTTCGGTGTTGCAGTATGCAATCTATGGCGTAGTGATAGTATGGCGTGCTTTGTGAAGATCCAGGTATCCTTGTTGATTAATTAAATCTTCGGGATATGTTGGATGACTATACGTGACCTTCTCGTTGAGATTTGATGATATTAACACGGAGTTCTAGCGATGTTGAGAATTATGATTGCTCGGATTGAAATCCTATGACATTGTTCAAGCGAACATTTATTTCCTGTAGACTTAAGAAATTAAACGTAAGACGTCGGTTCTTATTTATGTCGGGACGTAAACAAGTCGTTGTCGACACAAGTAGCTGTACACACTCACACGCTTGCATGTGGTTTTCTGCAATGTGACCGGGGTTTGAAATAAGTAACATAATTTGTAGATATGTCTTCGTCTTATGATTGGGCGAGTTGGTTCTCAAAATTTATATTGAATTGTGGACTCAATTGATTAACATATGTTTTTGAGTCATTTAGATTCATGAACGTATGATTGGTCAGCGAATCAGAGTGGTCTTGATGGTCGTAGTTTCGAAAATGCATATGCATAGTCGTAGTCGGTGTAGTGAGTCATGAGTTTCCTAAAGTCGGAAACTCGATCCTCGCTTCTTCTTTTTCGCTCTCTTTGTTTTTCTAATGGGATACATAATTCTCGTATCCTAGGGGATGCGAATTTTCGCATCCTGGTGGGATATGAGATTTTCATATCCCGAAGGGATGCGAAGTCATATCCCAAAGGGATGCAAAGTCGCATCCCAAGGGATACGAATTCATAATTCTCCCAGCCTCCCCTCTTCCTCCACATAAAAGTCGGGATGCAAAAAAAAAACCTTCTACCTCAATTCAAGAATTTCGACTCCTTAGAAGGTAAAGAATTTCATGAGTCTCGAAATTCCCTTGGCCCTCGTTCGTTCCCAACGCCTTTAGAGCTTGAATTCCTTACCATCACGAGACCAATCGAGGTGGGTTAACTATTAAATGGACTTATATATAAATTTACTCATGACTTGGTGACAACGAGTGGGGATCACCATGACAACGGAGCTCGAAGGAGAACTTAGTGGCGCTCGAGTTGGAGAGTGGTGAAGGAGTTGTTGAGGAAATGAAGCGGAGTGACATGAAATCCGATGGATTTCGCATCCCATTTATAGGAAAGAATGGGAGGCGAGAAGTAAGGGAGGAGAAGGAAGAGGAGGCAGAGAGGGAAGGAGAAAAGGAGATAGGGTTCGAAACTTGCGAGATTCGTATCCCAAACCACGTGGGGATGTGAATATTCATATCCTGGAGGGAAAAGATTTTTACATCCCGGAGCAGCTGAGGGGATGCGATGTCTCAAGATTTCGTATCACTCAACGTGGTCGACATTTCATAAGCCCTCGAGATACAAAATTTATATCCCTAGGACTTAGTAGTTTCTATACTCAGGGATCTCGAAGCTCATGTTATGAAATGACTCAGAACAGGGGGATGAAAATTTTCAAATTGACACGGGATACGAGGTAGCTTGGTCTTGGGGATGCGAAATCACATCCTTGGTGCATAGTTGAACTCCAACCCTCATGGCAGTGTTACATCCCCCTGTTCCTAATGAGAATTTGAATCCTGGGAGACTTGTCATCAGACTAATACCATTTTCGCGATGTCATGTGATTGGACCTGACTTGGGATTGAGCGCATTGACTAATAACGCCTTTAGGCTCAAACAAGAACTGATAATCCGGATTGTGACACCCCACGTCCGTTAGTGTCACTCACCAAGGGAATTCATTAAGTTTCGTGAAGCGCTATAGGTAAAAAGACATAGAATAATTACAAGACAGATATAAATAATACAGCAGCGGAAATTTAATTTTTTATTTCAATCATAAATCATAATACCGTGGTCCACAATTTCATAAATCACAAAAACCATTACAAGAAAATAACTTTTGTCTTGCACCATCGGAGTACATAAGTAAATAAAAAGCATAATTCTCCAATTAAAAGAGTTAAGCCATAGTAAAGACAAGAACTTGAGCCATACTTAAGAAATACATCCTAGCAAGATGACGTCTGAGTCCTGACTAAGCCCGAGTGCTTCCCCTCTAAGAACCTGGAGGGGGGGGAACGGAAGAAAGAAGGAGAAACAAAAAGGGTCAGACATAAAGTCTGGCGAGTCTAGTTACTTTTAGCCAGTAGATAAATAAAAGTAACATGATAGGCATATAAAGTGGATAAGAGATATTACTACATAGATGGCAGGTGTGACAAGGTAGGCAGGATAAGGTGTATATGCTTCTAATGATTACTCTGCACTGTCACTAGTATATCCAGAAAGAGATGATCCCTCCAACTATAAAGTGGTAGACTTAGGTATACGTCCAAATGTATCCTAACAACCACCCTGATCGATCGGCTCCCTAACCCTTGTAGATACCTTTTGCTGGCCCCATAGTAGGAGGTATCACTTCCTAAAGTGGCAACCCCTCGTTAATAATGTGCACAACCATATCTACAGGTGTCACGATCGTCCCCCTCTACCCGGCCCATGCAAGCACATGTCCCCTGTCGGTTTGCGCCGCCCACACCGTCCTCCTCGTTTGGATCTCTTACAATCAGTCCAGTAAGCGTTCCCCTTCTCCGACCTAGCTCGGAATATATACTTGAGACCAACATCGGGTTACTGGCTGAAACGGGTCCCACACAATATGATACAAGCTCTCCCCTTTGTCTTGTATCCCCCACTAGGTTTTTCACTGACTATGTATACCCTTAGGTGTCTTTAATTATATAGCCCTATGTCAGTTATGCTTACCTATAGGTGTCTTTAACACATAGCCCTCAATCTTTCTACCGGTTATGCTTACCTATAGGTGTCTTTAATACATAACCCTACCATTTCTATAAGTTATGCTTACCCTAAAAGGTGTCTTCAATTACATAACTTTATTATTTCCCTCGGTTATGTATACCACTAGGTGTCTTTAATTACGTAACCTCATTAGGTTAAGTTTGTGGGCCTATATGTGAATATTACCCACCCCCTCTTCAGATTTACTTAACCCACCTCCGTTGTTCAATCAAGTTTACTTAACCCCCTACTTAAATTTAAGTACATACAACCTTTGTGGATTAACTTAGGTTAAGCAGTCCAATTCTTTACTATGTCCATTTATGGTTTCATAATGGGCCAGACCTCCACAAGTGCCTACAACATGTGGATGCTGGATATGCCGGTCGGGTCCGGACAGACTTATTCCACAGTTGGGCCTAACCTCGTGTCATAGTCCAATTCGTATTTACGTACTTAGACCTCCCACATTAGGTTCAACATTAGTGGTTGCTGGATATGCCGGTCGGGTCCGGGCAGACTTCCACCACTAATAAAACCTAACCTCATGTCATAAGTACAATTACAATTCCTAATTGTAATTAGTAGACATTCCATTTTTAATTAATTAATTGATTGATTAAGCCTTTCCTTTTATAGGTTTCAATACCTATTTTACCCAATACTTTGAATTACATGTCCAACAATGTTCATATTCAAATTATGCCATTTTTAACCCTTATTCCCCTGTTCCTTAACTAGCGCCTCACAAAATTGTTAACATGCCTAGGCTAGACAATAGCCTAGTCATAAACGATAATAGGGAAAATAATGGGAATATAACTAAAATGATCATCTTGGCATAAACATAAACAAGTATGATAATAAGGTGAACATACATACTAGCATGGACTTGAAATTGTCATCATAACAAGATGGACATAAAATTGATGAACTATGATGTCATAATATCTAAATTAGCAATTCAGATGTCCAATCGATTTAGATCTAACATGATAACATAAGGTTACAATTTAGATCACATAAAATAGATCTAACATGTTAACATAAGGTGATAGTTTAGATCACATAAAATAGATCTAACATGTTAACATAAGGTGATAATCGTGATCATATAAAATAGATCTAACATGTTAACATAAGGTGATAATTTAGATCACATAAAATAGATCTAACAAGAACATTAAGGTGAAAAATTAGATCACATAAAATACATCTAATATGAATCACAAGGTGACAATTTAGATCACATAAAATAGATCTAATATGAATCATAAGCTGACAATTTAGATCACATAAAATAGATCTAACATGAGTCATAAGGTGATAATTTAGATCACATAAAATAGATCTAACATGAATCATAAGGTGACAATTTAGATCACATAAAATAGATCTAACATGAATCATAAGGTGACAATTTAGATCACATAAAATAGATCTATACACATCCGCATCATAGCATATAAAAGTAACAAACCAAGATCCGTAATAATAACATGGCAGAAAAATCACAGTTGAATTGGATCTAGAGAAATAGATCTATCATGACATAGCATAAGATCTAACAATAACATAGATTCAAAGTTTACAACGTATCCAAATCACAGTCTTTCATAATTCACTATTATTTATCTAAACCTAAAAGCAACTAGAACTCACTGTGATTGGATTGCTAAGATGGTAGAAAAGAAGTTGGTGCTGAGTCTATGCTTGAATCTCAGAATTTGATATGCTTTAGTTGATAGAATAAGATGACAGACCCTAGTTCAGTTCAGACTCCGGCAGAGTTTGGCCGCCATGATTTGTAATGAAGAAATATGCGAAATAGCTATGTATTTATAGCTGCAGCACCCTCTGGAGCCGACTACCACATAAGCTCTAGGGTAAATCAGGTCGCGGGTCGCCTCCCACTTGGGAAAAGGCCCGTATACCCAAAAAAAATATTATGGGCGCACTTTATAGGTGCGCCAGTGTAAAAATACATGGGTGCACTTGTCAAGTGCGCCGGGAATTTCTGCTTTTTCTACCAAACTTCTGTCGTCCATAACTTCTTCATATGTTATTTGTTTTACGCAAACCAGGTGTCTATATTGACCAGAATTTCGAGATGGACGCAATGGCGCAGTCCATTTCCCATAGTTCTGAATATTAAATTAGTTATTCTTTAATTTATCCACTTTAATGTTGTTAAAATTTCGAGGTGTTACATTCTCCCCTACTCAAAGGATTTCGTCCCTGAAATATCTAAGTTGAGAAGAATGCATATCCTACCATATACACATCCACTAAACACTGGCATCCATTATCCTTAAGGATTTCTAATGCTTTCATGAATATATGCAAAGGTGTGTGTATATGTCCCTACACTAATGCGAAGATCATGCGCTCTACTGATTCAGTCGACCTCCTTAATGCAATGTGTGTTAGTGCCATGAATCCAATATGTATACAAATAAGCCTATTATAGCATATAAGTTCTGTGCACACTCATTCGTCCAAAAGCAACATCCATATGCTAGTTCATCCACTTCCATCCATAAAAGAAATGAAAATGCACACACATCCATATGCAGTATGAGAGTGATTGAGCCGATCTTAGTGCCTAATGTGTGTGTATGCGTCCACAAGCAACTACTAGCAAACACTTGCATCCACTTTCATCCATCAAACATAACATGTCTCAAACACATGTTTACATCCATAGGATTCCTATCTAAAGGTCGAAGATTCGATCGATAGGATACAAACGAATGATAGAGACAAGTACGAATAAAAAGCTTTGGAAAAAGAAGTTAAGAACATAGTCCCAGAAAGGAAAGAGTATGAAGTGTGATCTTGGTCTTCAGTCTCCCAGGTCGCATCCTCATTGTCTTCTCCCTATTGCACTTTTATGAACCTAATCTCTCCGTTGTGCAGTTTCTTAACCTCTGATCCAAATATGCAAGTCGGAACTCATCCAATCATTGCTTCCTTCTCTACTTTCACTTCCTTTCACAAGTTTGGCTCCACTACCTCGAACTCTATAGATTTTATCCCCGCTTGGATGGATAGTCATCTTAGAATGATGGGCTTCCTCAAGGACTATCTTCAATAGGTTTCCCATCCTGATATTGTTCACCTATCAAACCTCTTATCAAGTAGCTCCCCAACTTGTTTATCAAATTCCCTCTTTTCTTTTACGAACCTTATGGCGCACAGGTAATGCAACTGGCTTTGCATTGTCCATCAGGTATATATGGGGATCAATCTCGCGCCTTGGGGTAAACCCCGAACCTCATCAAAGACATCAGGATACTCACGGACTACTGGTATCGATCGCAGATCATTGATAGATTCCTTAAGCGATTTTAGGAAACTAAGCATGACAGACCCTTGCGGGTCACAAGTAATCTTGAGGGTCCTCTCCTGACAAGCCAGAAGCCTAATGACCCTCCTCTCACAATCTAGAATGGCACTATACATGGCTAGCCTATAAATTCCTAGAATCAACCCATAGCCCATAAACCCGAGCACATATGCGTCACACTCAAACTCGACGCCTAACACTGATATTCTCAAACCCTGACAAATCATAGATAAATGAGCCGAACCACCAATGGGGTTTGAGACAACAACGGGTTCCACTACCATACTAGTATTTAAGTGCAGAGATTCAACTACAGAACTAGATATGAACGAGTGTGAAGCACCATAATCAAAAAGGTGTTCTAAGAGAAATTAAACCTTCCACAGAAATTTTTCTACCTCTACCAGGAGCGCTGGTCGCTAGAGCATGCACCTGCCCTCCAGAATTTCCTACCCTTTGACCTTGTCCCTTTGATCCCCGTTTCTTCGGGCACTCTTTAGCAAAGTGTCCGACCTCTCTACAATGGTAGCAAGAATTCTTCCTTCGCTTATAGTTTTTAACCAGATGACCTTCCTTCCCACAATGGTGAAATTTTCTCTTATCCTTGCCTTTATCATTTTTTTCTCAACCATAACTTCTTCCTCTTCAGCTTTATTTGAACTTTATCCATGTTTCCTTTCCGGGCCATCATTTTTCTCATCCTTGGGTTGTACTCCTTAGCCCTAACTCCTCTGTTCTCCTTTTTTATCATATTTGTGTAACAAGCTAACAAGTCTCTCGAAAGTTGCCTCCATCGCACGGAAATCCTTACGAAGCTTAAGAAAATTAGTCGTAGGTGATACTACTGCAACTACAGATGGAGGTTAGGCACTTCATTGTCCTTCGATATGTGCCGCAGTTTAAACATACCTATGGCATCATGCCGGAATGGGGACACCTTTCGGGAAGAATCAGTTCCCCAAACCAAAAGGAAAAAGGAATCAAGCGGAGAATCGAGAGATACTTCCTATGGCTTTGGGGAATATGCTTTTCAAAATAGACTTTTCTTTTTGAAAAATGCTTTCTTTTAAAACCTTTTTGAAAATAATTATCAAAAACTTTTATCTAATCTAGTAACCTTTAGCTCTGATGCTAAGTGTGGCACCCCACGTCCGTTAATGTCACTCACTAAAGGAATGCATTAAGTTTCGTGAAGCACTATAGGTAAACAAACACAGAATAATTATAAGACAGATATAAATAAGACAGCAGTGGAAATTTAAATTTTTATTTCAACCATAAATCATAATACAGTGGTCCACAATTTCATAAGTCACAGAAACCATTACAAGAAAATAACTTCTGTCTTGCACCATTAAAGTACATAAGTAAATAAAAAGCATAATTCCCTAATTAAAAGAGTTAAGCCATAGTAGAGACAAGAACTTGAGCCATACTTCAGATATAGATCCTAGCAAGATCATGTCTGAGTCCTGACTAAGCCTGAGTGTTTCCTCCCTGAGAACCTACGGGGGGGGGAGGGGGAGGGGGGAAATGGAAGAAAGAAGGAGAAACAAAAAGGGTCAGACATAAAGTCTGACGAGTCTAGTTACTTTTATCCAGTAGATAAATAAAAGTAACATGATAGGCATATAAAGTGGATAAAGGATATTACTACATAGATGGCAGGAGTGACAAGGTAGGCAGGATAAGGTGTATATGCTTCTAATGATTACTCTGCACTGTCACTAGTATATCCAGAAAGAGATGATCCCTCCAACTATAAAGTGGTAGACTTAGGTCTACGTCCAAATGTATCCTAACTCCTACCCTGATCGATCGGCTCCCTAACCCTCATAGATACCTTGTGCTGGCCCCACAGTAGGAGGTATCACTTCCTAATGTGGCAACCCCTCGTTAATAATGTGCACAACCATATCTACAGGTGTCACGGTCGTCTTAGCCCCCTCTATCTGGCCCATGCACGCACATGTCTCCGGTCGGTTTGCGCCACCCACACCGTCCTCCTCGTATGGATCTCTTACAATCAGTCCAGTAAGCATGCCCCTTCTATGACCTAGCTCGGAGTATATACTTGATACCAACTCCGAGTTACTGGCTGAAACGGGTCCCATACAATATGATATAAGCTCTCCCCTTTGTCTTGTATCCCCCACTAGGTTTTTCACTGACTATGTATACCCTTAGATGTCTTTAATTACATAGCCCTATGTCAGTTATGCTTACCTATAGGTGTCTTTAATACATAACCCTCAATCTTTCTACGGGTTAGCTTACCTATAAGTGTCTTTAATACATAACCTTACAATTTCTATAAGTTATGCTTACCCTAAAAGGTGTCTTTAATTACATAACTTTATTATTTCCCTCGGTTATGTATAGCACTAAGTGTCTTTAAGTACATAACCTTATCAAGTTAAGTTTGTGGGCCTATATGTGAATATTACCCACCCTCTCTTCAGATTTACTTAACCCAACCCCTTTGTTCAACCAAGTTTACTTAAACCCCAACTTAAATTTAAGTTCATACAATCTCTGTGGATTAACTTAGGTTAAGTAGTCCAATTCTTTACCATGTCCATTTATCGTTTCATAATGGGCTTGACCTCCCACATTAGGCCTACAACACGTGGATGCTGGATATGTCGGTCGGGTCCGGGCAGACTTATTCCACAGTTGGGCCTAACCTCGTGTCATAGTCCGATTCGTATTTACGTACTTAGACCTCCCACATTAGGCTCAACATTAGTGGCTGCTGGATATGCCGGTCGGGTCCGGGCAGACTTCCACCACAAATTCAACCTAACCTCATGTCCTAATTGTAATTACTAGACATTCCATTTTTAATTAATTAATCAATTGATTAAGCCCTTACTTTTATAGGTGTCAATACCTACTTTACCCAATACTTTGAATTACATGTCCAAAAATGTTCATATTCAAATTATGCCATTTTTAACCCTTTTTCCCTCGTTCCTTAACTAGCACCCTCACAAAATTGGCAACATGTTTAGGCTAGACAATAGCCTAGTCATAAACGATAATAGGGAAAATAATGGGAATATAACTAAAATGATCATCTTGGCATAAACATAAACAATTATGATAATAAGGTGAACATACATACTAGCATGGACATGAAATTGTCATCATAACAAGATGGACATAAAACTGATGAACTATCTAAATTAGCAATTTAGATGTCCAATCCATTTAGATCTAACATGATAACATAAGGTGACAATTTAGATCACATAAAATAGATCTAACATGTTAACATAAGGTGATGGTTTAGATCACATAAAATAGATCTAACATGTTAACATAAGGTGATAATCTAGATCACATAAAATAGATCTAAAATGTTAACATAAGGTGATAATTTAGATCACATAAAATAGATCTAACATGAACCATAAGGTCACAATTTAGATCACATAAAATAGATCTAACATAAATCATAAGTGAAAATTTAGATCACATAAAATAGATCTAACATGAATCATAAGGTGACAATTTAGATCACATAAAATAGATCTAACATGAGTCATAAGGTGACAATTTAGATCACATAAAATAGATCTAACATGAATCATAAGGTGACAATTCAGATCACATAAAATAGATCTAACATGAATCATAAGGTGATAATTTAGATCACATAAAATAGATCTATACACATCCGCATCATAGCATATAAAAGTTACAAACCAAGATCCATAATAATAACATAATAGAGCAATCACAATTGAATTGGATTTAGAGAAATAGATCTATCATGACATAGCATAAGATCTAACAATAACATAGATTCAAAGTTTACAACGTATCCAAATCACAGTCTTTCATAATTCACTATTATTTATCTAAACCTAAAAGCAACTAGAACTCACTGTGATTGGATTGCTAAGATAGTAGAAAAGAAGTTGGTGCTGAGTCTATGCTTAAATCTCAGAATTTGATAAGCTTTAGTTGATAGAAGAAGATGAGAGACCCTAGTTCAGTTCAGACTCTGACACAGTTTGGCCGCAATGATTTCTAATGAAGAAATATGTGAAATAGCTATGTATTTATAGCTGTAGAACCCTATGGAACCGACTGCCACATAAGCCTTAGGGTAAATCAGGTCGCGGGTCGCCTCCCACTTGGGAAAAGGCCCGAATACCCAAAAGAACTATTATGGGCGAACATTACAGGTGCACCAGTGTAAAAATCCATGAGTGCACTTGTCAAGTACGCCAGGAATTTCTGCTTTTTCTACCAAACTTCTAACATAACTTCTTCATGCGTTATCCGTTTTACGCAAACCAGGTGTCTATCTTGACCAGAATTTCTAGATGGACGCAATGGCGCTGTCCGTTTCCCCTAATTCTGAATATTAAATTAATTATTCTTTAATTTATCCGCTTTAATGTTATTAAAATTCGGGGTGTTACACGGATCTACACATAGGCTTAGATCATAAACTCAAACTATGGAAATACGACTGAACCAACAGTCTTGGAATTTTATTTTCGATCCCAATCATGACGCAGTCGTGACTCAATGTGAACCCGACGATGTCGGTCGATGACGACGATGATTATAGTTCTAGAAACAAGTGATCACCGCTACATTCCATGTTCCCCTATTATAATTCTCTCAATACCTCACGACACTGCATGTTCACGTTAGTTTACATCAACATGAGTAGTACAGGTTTTTCAGTGTGATTCCCATCATGACTATGTTAAAAGTATAGTTCACAATGATAAGGAGAAGCTCCCGACGGCTTCAAGGGTCAGAAGTCGAGCCTGTAGAAAGATCTTTGAGTTCCAATGAGTCATCTAATCATTCTATCTCGTCCACAAGCGGTAACGGAAAACTTGGAACCTCCACCCCATCTCAACAAGTGGGCCCATCTAGCACACAATATCAAGGGGTACAATCCGAATGGTCTCTACATCCAAGCGTACATATAGATGAGTTAGTAGTTGAAGGCAAAGCGGAGGTTGTTGGACAGGACCCAATTGAAGGAGTGGATGGTTGTGTAAACCAGGAAGATGTTTTTATAGCATTGGACATGATGGGAGATATAGCGATTCTCGATAATTCCTCGGCTTCTATTGCTTCGCGGATAGATGAAGCTTCTTTACGGTGAATTTGTACAAAGTGTGGAATAACCAGGGATGATGATGCTAGAGTTACTGGAGGGAAAGACAAGGAACATGCTCCTTTGGAAGGGTACATTGCTTGGAACAGGCATATGTGTGCCACCGTATTGTGCATACATCTGGGATATTCTATACTTCTTCCGATTGGTGCCAATGCAACTTCATCCGAACATGTATGCCCTCATGCTTGGCACCTACATCCTATATGTCAAATGGTTGCAGATTGAACTGCCGAGGGAAGACATTAGATACCTTTATTCTTTGAATAAGAGAAGCACTATGTCGCCCTCGCTTGCATATATGGAGGAGAAACCCAACTGTCGCTTGATCCTAGCAGCATGGAAAAACACGGCTATTTTAAGGGTGATTGGTTCTTTGTTCGTTTCCCGCCAAGATTTGCAAGAAGGTGGCTTGCCGGCAGTAAGTACCTGAAGATTTACCATGTTTCCTGAGTTAGTTGAGTCGTAAGCTTGAAACTAACTTGGGGTTTCATATGGCAGGAATTCCGCAGATCTCGAAGAGTGTTGAGAATTTGCACCAAGTCCTAGTTTTGAGGGATGTTTATAGCAAGTACTTCCAGACTCTTATATCAGACCGTCTTCTTCATCTATTGAATTTGCTTCCAGAGTGTCGTTCAATGTGCCGCCAGGATTATGATGGAGTAATAGGAGTGGTAGATGTAACGACCCGCATTCTACGCATCAGGGGATCGTAGAATATTTATTTATTTCTCATGCGAAGTCGTATGGTCGTGTAACTTTGGGGAGCGACTGTTGGGGTCATTTCCCATGTTCACGATTTTTGTTGATTTTTAAATGACCATTTTCTTCCTGGCGAATCTTGTTTCGCCTATAACTTTTGATTGGTAAGGATTTTTGACCTGAAACCACTTGCATTGGATTCAAATGATGGTTTACCTTTCCGTAGGGTGGTCACATTAGCCAAACGGACTTAGCGTTTGGGAGATATGGCTGAAACAAGGTTTAGAAGGTGAAAAACTGCTTAACCGGGCCTAATTAGGGTGATTAGCAAGAGGGCCCATAACCCATTTCGGGATTAGGGTTATGGGGAGGCTGAGAACAGTTAGGGAATGTTTTTTATTTCATTTTTCAGCTGCCTAAAACATTTTCCTAATCCTAACAATGGCCTCCAACACCCAAATCACCTTCTAATCACCATTTAATCAAGTTTTAGCCTAATCTACATCTAATCAAGGCAAATTAGCATCAAATTGGGAATAGAGCTGCAGTGTTGCATAGAGATTTAACCCAAATCGGAGATATTTTCAAATCTAAGATTTATTTGTGGCTAAGGTGAGTGATTTTCTTTGGTTTTCACTAATTACGGCTAATTAGGGGTGATTAGTGGTAATTAGCGAAATTATAACTGAGAAAAATCTAGAAAGATTTGTAAAATTCTAAAATATTTTTTAGGGCTCTGATAGAAATTTGAGCTAATTTAGATAAGTTTTGCTAATTGTATGCTTAAACATGATTAAAGGGGATTAAGGGAAAAACATAGGTTTTTGGGTATGTTTGATCCGTATAAACATGTTAAATTGTTGTTTTGTTGTTTGTGGATGATTATACATGTTGCTATGACTGTATGGTATGCTTTGTGATTGATTAGAAAAGTTAGAATGGTCGAAAACGCCGTCATATGGCGTAAAACAGTCGCTGGAAAAGTTGCAGGAAATGTGCAGGGTTTCAGATCGGATCGGATATTGGGCTCGGATCGGATAGGAGAACCGGGCAAGGGATTTGATTCGGATCAGAACTTGGAAATAGAGGAGGCTTGGCAAGAAGGAAGGCCACTTGCAAAGATTTGGGGTTCGGTTGAGGATCGGATCGGAATGGAATGTAGGATCGAATCGGAGTAAGCAACCTGGAGCAGTAGGGACAAATGGAACCAAGAAGCAAAGCACCGAACCAAACTGCATGGAGGAGGTGAACATAATCGAAGGAGGGGAATTAAGCTGAACCGAATGAGGAGCCTGAGCACCACATACCGAACCGAACTGGATAGACCGAACCGAACCGAGTTTGGACCTCTACCTCTACTACGCGACGACTCTTCTAAAGACCAACTCCAATTCGACCAAGACCTGAGATGCAAAGGAAGTCTAAATGGGAGGTTGTTACTCAAGATCCAAACAAGGATCAACGAGATAACTTCATGAGTTGGGCTTTGCTGCGGGACGTGTGCAAAGGGGTTATCGACGTCCATAACTTTGATTCACCACCAAGACGGATGTTAGGCTACGGATCAGTGCAGTGGGGTAGTTATTACTCCATGGGGCAGAGTGATCGTAGCATGGCTATGAGCCAATGCAGTGGAGTCGTCATGACTTCATGGGGCAGAGTGGATATAGCAAGGACTAGTGGCTATGGATCAGTGCAGTGGAGTCGCCACGACTCCATGGGGCAGAGTGATCATAGCAAGGATTTGGGTGATCAAAGCGGTGGATATCGTATGCTTTATGCACTGAGTGAGAGATGTGAAGATGGTTGCTATGATTGATTGTTTGCCATCACGATGACATGTACACCCCCACCCCCGTATCTTTACACCATATGTTAATGTCACCTTAGAGTATTGTACATCCTGTTGTGCTAACTCTTTGGTTGCAGGTCCAGATTCAGGTATGGTTTAGTATACCTGTTATTGTTCTGTTTTGCTGCTTATCGCTCATACCAGACTTTTGTCTGACCCAGAGTTTTATGTCTCTTCTTATTACTCTGGGTGCTCTTAAACGGGCAGACGAAAGACAGGTCAGGTGGTTATGCACGAGTAGCTCTACTGGAGACGAGCAGGAGACTTACACGTATTATTCTATATATATATATATATATATATATATATATATATTCTCCCTGTGTCGCTGCTGGTCACTACTTTGGGCATTAGTAGTGTACCTTTCCTTTACTTTTCTCTAGAGACAGTTTTAAAAGTTGTAATAATGATGATGTGGAACATAATCTGTATTTTGGATTTTTCGCTGCAATGATGATTATGGTTTAGTTTTTAGCTTATGTACTGTCTCGGCTGTTTTATGTCAAGTATGTTATTATTATATTTTATTCCATGCGCTGTGAGACATTCTACAGGTTCCTTGTTAGTTCAAATTCTTTTTCTTTCTTCTGACGATTGTCCCATGCTAGTTGGACGTCAGCACAAAGCATTTCAATGGAAATGTCGGCTAGCCCGGGGCGGGCCGTCACATTTAGTATCAGAGCTCTAGGTTGCGTAGTTCACCTAGGGAGAGATAGTTTACGTATATGAGAGCGCGTACTTGTGATTATTTTGGTTATCAAAAGCTATATATATACTATTAGTATATATAAGGATGAAGTCGCACTGCACTGACACCACAAAGAAGAGGGTTAATTGTTTTCTCTTTACATATTGAACGATGAGCCGATATACAAGGGGTACTGGTAGAGGAGCTAATAATGGGAATTCTCCTGATATGAGGACGATGTTCACTGACTTCATGAGATAGATGCTTATAGATGTTCAGAGGGAAGTTCCTAATGCTGCAAATGGTGGTGGTATAGCGGTGCAGGCGCCTAGGGCCGATTTCGCCAAGCTCTATAAGGACTACACTAGTCTTGGTGGGAAGTCGTTCCACAGAACGGAATCGGCTATAGAAGTTCAAGATTGGCTCGATAGCTATGAGCGTATTTCAAAGACTTGGGTATCGAGGATGCGATGAAGAGAAAGCTAGCATCCCGTCAGCTGCAAGGACGGGCAATGAATTGGTGGAATGTTATTAAAGCAGCTACCCTTGAGGATCAAGTTACTTGGGATCAGTTTAAGGCCCGATTCAGTGATAATTTCATCCCATCTGCTTAGAAATCAGAATTGTTTAGGAAATTTCTAGAGCTTAAGCAGAATGGTAGGGCAGTCTCGGAGTACATTGCAGAGTTCGACACTTTATCGAAGTATGGATTTTCCCTTATCGACACCGCCGAGAAGAAGAATGAGAAGTTCATAACAGGCTTAGATAAGTACTTGGGTGAAAGGCTTATAAACCATATTGATGAGACTTTTGAATCGATTGTTGGGAAAGCATTGAGATCAGAGAGCCTTTATTCTAAGCCCAAGACTGAAGTCACTGTTGCGTCTGCAGAGGGGCCAAAACCGCAAGCAAGCGGTGGAGGGAAGAATAATTCTTAGAACAAAGGGAAACAAAATCAGACCAAGGATGGTCAGAAGAAGATTAAGAAAGATGTTGAGTGCTTTAGCTATGGCAAGAAGGGCCATTATGCTAAAGAATGTCAAGCAAAGCCAGTGGATAGGAAGTGCTTCAACTGCGGCCAAGTGGAACATCACAAGGATAAATGTCCACAACCCCCCAAAGAGAAGCAGATTGTGAAAGCATATGCTATTAATGTTGTTCCTTCTTCGTCGAATGCTCCAACTGTGGCGGAGAAAGGAAAGAATGTTGTTATCCAAGGTATGCTTTCCGTTTATGATATTCCGGTTAGAGTGTTGTTTGATACCGGGGCTTCCCGTTCCTTCATATCTAGTGACCCGGTAGATAGGTTGGGATTGGAACCCAAGATGGTTGATAGACCTTTAGCGGTGACGAACCCGATTGGTGGTTCGACTAGCCTTAGTATGATTTGTCGTAATTTGTTCTTATCAAGTCATGGATGTATGTTTGCTTGTGATTGCTTTGTTTTGGGCTTTACTGGGTTTAGCATTATTTTGGGAGTCGATTGGCTCCAAAGATATGGGGTGGTGGTAGACTGTGATTGATTTTCGGTGATTATTAGGGCGGATAATGGGCAGAGGGTAGTGTTTGGTGGCCTACCTAGTGATGAGGTGATGGCTAGTTTTCTAAATTCCCTCGATATCCCACAAGACGAGTTAGCAGGAGTTCCCGTTGTTGGCCAGTATTCGGATATCTTCGAGGAAGTGACCAGACTTCCACCACACCGAGAGATTGAGTTCCGTATTGATTTAGTGAAAGATGTCAGACCTATAGTGATGCCACTTCATCGTATGGCACCAAGGGACCAGCGAGAGCTCGGGGTGCAAGTGAGCGATCTTTTGATGAAGGGATTTATCAGAAGAAGTGTTTCTGAGTGGGGAGCACCAGTTGTGTTTTCTACCAAGGTAGATGGTTCCCTTCGGTTGTGTGTGGACTACCGCGAGTTGAATAAGGTGACGAGGAAGAATAAGTATCCTCTACCGCGGATAGATGATTTGTTTGATCAGTTGAGTGGCACGAGAGATTTCTACCAGTTGGATCTCGCGACAAGTTTTCATCAGCTTAGAGTGGAAGCTGAGAGTATAGCTAAAACGGCCTTTCGGACGCCGCCTGGATTCTATGAGTGGTTGGTCACGCCATTTGGGTTGACCAATGCACCTGCATATTTTGTGGATCTTATGAATAGGGTATTCAGAGATCAATTGAATAAGTTTGTTCTTTTGTTCGTGGACGATATCTTGGTTTATTCGAGGATAGAGGAAGAACACAAGGAGCTATTGAGGATAGTGATGGGGGTGTTGAGAAAACACCAATTGAAATCAAAGTCCTCTAAGTGTCACTTTTGGAGGAGAGAAGTGAGATTCTTGGGCCATGTTGTTTCAGGGAACGGTATTTCCATGGACCCTACGATGGTGGCTATGGTAATGCAACGGACATAAGAAGATTCTTGGGGTTAGCTGGATATTATCGTAAGACTTATCCAAGATAGCAGCACCGTTAACTCAGTTAACCAAGAAGAATCAATTTTTTGTTTGGGACGAAAGGTGCGAGAATGCATTCAAGAGTCTAAAGGAAAAATTGACGCATGCACCAGTGTTAGTCATTCCTAAAGGGAATGAAGAGATGAAAATATACACGGACGTGTGTGGTACTGGACTAGGTGTTGTGTTGATGCAAGGAGGTAGGGTTGTAGCTTACGCTAGTCGGAAACTGAAACTGCATGAGAAAAGATATCCTACCCATGATTTGGAATTAGCAGCTATCGTGTTCGCGTTGAAGATGTGGAGACATTATCTCTTAGGAGAAAGATTCGAGTTGTTTACCGATCATAAATCGTTAAAGTATCTCTTCTCTCAGAAGGATTTAAATCTCCGACAGCAAAGATGGTTAGAATTCTTGGCTTATTATGATTTCGATATCGCATATACACCAGGAAAGGGCAATGCGGTAGCTGATGCATTGAGTAGAAGACATGCCAGTTTAGGGGCTATGTTTTTTGAATGGAAGCGACTGGAGTATATCGCAGGGTACGATTTCAGACCAAAGTACGAATTGGATCCAGAAATGTCAGTAAGTTTGATGATCAGACCTACTTTGATTGGTCAGATCGGTTCCAGTCAGAGGAACGATCCTAACCTATTGGAAGTTATCTCCAAGTTAGAGTCGGGTATCGACAGTGAGGAAATGAGCAAGTATGGGCTTGATCGAGATGGATGGCTTCGAAAGAATGGAAAGTTAGTTGTGCCCAACGTGAATGGATTGAGAGATGAAGTGCTAAGAGAATGTCATCACTCAAAACTGACTATTCACCCCGGTAGTAACAAAATGTATCGAGACATGAAGCAGACCTACTAATGGGAAGGGATGAAAAGAGACGTTGGGAATTTTATATCCAAATGCATGAATTTCTAGCTAGTTAAAGCCGAGCAAAAGAAACCTAGTGGTTTGTTGCAGCCATTAGAAATTCCAGAATGGAAATGGGAACAAGTCTCAATGGATTTCATTGATGGGTTACCAAGGACTAAATCGGGCCATGATAGCATTTTGGTGATTGTGGACCGATTGACCAAGAGTGTGAAGTTTATACCCGTCAAGTCAAATAGGACAGCAGCTAAGGTAGCAGAACTGTATATGAAATGGGTAGTGAGATTCCATGGAGTACCTAAGAGCATTGTGAGTGACCGAGACCCATTGTTTACTAGTGGGTTTTGGAAGAGCTTACAAGAGGCTCTTGGGTCAGAATTATATCTCAGTACTGCGTATCATCCTCAAACAGACGCTCAAACAGAGTGGGTGAATCGTGTATTAGAAGATCTCTTGAGAGCTTGTATATTGGATTTTGGTGGATCATGGGATGACCATTTTCATCTGGTTGAGTTTGCATATAATAATAGCTACCAATCTAGTATTGGAATGGCTCCATTTGAATCTTTGTACAAAAGACCGTGCAACTCACCGTCATGTTGGTTAGAAACTGGTGAGAAATTTTGTGCTTGGGCCAGATGTGATAAGAGAACCTTAGACAAGATCAAGATCATTCAACAGTGAATGAAGGTCGCCCAAGATAGGCAGAAGAGTTATGCTGATAGAAGGAGAAGGGAATTGAAATTCTCCGTTGGTGACTTAGTATTTGTCAAGATCTCTCCATTAAAGAATGTTGTTCGATTTGATAGGAGAGGAAAGTTGGCACCAAGATTTGTTGGTCCATTCCCAGTTCTTGAACAAGTTGGGAATTTAGCGTATAAAGTTGAATTACCAGACAAGATGGCGAGAGTTCACAACGTATTTCATGTTTCCCAGTTAAGGAAATTCGTGCACAACCCCGATGTGACTACTTTACCTGATTAGTTGGATGATGTTAAAGTAACTCGAGGTGGTTGGGAACCGCAAGCCGATTCATATTGTCGAGCACGATACAAAGCAACTTTAAAGGAAAGCGTTGGGTCTAGTCAAAGTTCAGTGGGGCGAGAATGAGAATGACTGTACCTAGGAGACAAAGGAGAGCATTAGGAAGACGTATCCAGAACTCTTTGCCTGGTAAGATTCTAATTGCGATTTATTTTTCTGCATGCTAGGTGTTGGCTAGCTTTTCGACCAAGCCACCCAGGTTCATTCACAAGAAGAAAAGTTTGAAACCACATCCCCTAAGTACATGAAGGAACGGATCGCACCATTGACTCGCCCCTCATCGGATCGCCCCTTATCGGATCGCGCCTCAACGGATCGCCCCCATTTCATCAGCGAAACGACACCTCTATGTGATTCGATCCTTACATGCATTATTGCCCAGTATAGACCGATCCGATCTACTGATGCACGGCGAAACCTCTGACCCGTTCAAGCACGAGCTAGTCTTCAATGATCCGAGACGCACGGATCCAGCGACACGTGTCCCTAACCGTCACTTTGACTGGTTCTCCCCGTTTGCTCGATCCGATTTTCAAGGGGATCGCGACACCTGTCTACAACGGCTAATTTGACTATTTCTTCAACGGTAGCGATGCGATCCGATTTTCTCGGGATTCGTGCCACGTGTTACTACGACCCGCCTGACAAAATCAGCTATAAATAGCCCGGAGCTTGGCATTTTTTGGGATCCTTTTGGCAATATTGAGAACTGATTCCGCCATTATTGTCATATTACCATTTCTTATCAGTTTTATTGCTAGATTACTGAGAGAAATCACAATTGTAAAAGTGAGCTAGAGAGAAATCATTGATTGTACCAGCATTCGAAGTATAATCAATAACATATAAAGTGGACGTAGGCTCATTAACGCTGAACCACTATAAATTCTGTGTGTTATTTTCTTTTTCTTCATTCTTCAGTTAAAATTCTACAAGATTCAGAACAATTTGGGTGTTAGGTCCAAATTTTGATCTAACATTTTGGTGCTTTCACTGAGAACATAGTCCTAAAGTTTCACTATTCAGTTCTTTGAAGATTCCAGCGATTCGGATATCATGGCTGGAAAGAGATCTAAGGAAGCACGAGCTTCACGAACCAATGAAACAATCGAAGAAAGTGTGCACGAGCTAGGCAATGAGGAAACTCTGGATCGCGAAGAGCAGGGGGCGAACCGATCCGATGAAGACGCCACGCTCCGAGTCGATGAGAACGAGGCGATCCGGACTGCTGAAGGGGTTGTTACTCGATCCCGAGATAACGCCTCGAATCCTCCGCGCACCGTGACCACGAACCGATCCCAGGGGGGCGTTGCGAGCCATCATCCTCGATCCACAGCGATCCGAATTGATGACCGGACTACAATTCGACCTGGAAAGGAGCCTATGGCTCGCTCCTACCGTCCTGGCCCCTCCGCTCGACCTGGCTCAAGCTCTTTGCGCATAAGAGAAAGTGATGATGACCAATATGACCCTGCTGCTCCCGTTACTGAGGGGGATCTCTCTCGCTTTTCCGAAATGTGGGAGAGATTGTTTGATGAATTGGCTGCCCAAAGGCAGGAAAGCTCCGTCCTGCGACAAAATTTGACTGCTATGGATAGAAGGCTTGATGAACTCGCAAGGCAAAGGACGTCACCAGCTCGTCCGCTCACTCCAGGATATTCTTCTTCGTCAGAGGACTCACCGAGACCTCCGCGGCGACCATATGAGAGAGCCGAAAACATAGAGCAGCTTCGGTTCGGAACCTTGCCATCACGGGAAGAAGAAGCACTGGAGGCCGGGCCTTCAAACCGTAATGTGAACGACCACGCCGCAACTCCCAGAGCTCGAGGTGTGGACAGTCCTGTATAGAACAGACTGCCTCAGCCCCGTCGCCGCGCACATGCTCATGATAACAGGGAGCAACGAAGCCCTATCCGAGCCCCGGATTTTGTGACTGCTCCCGGAAGAGAGACTAGAGAACCCCGCCGAGCCAGAAGCACTGACCCTGAACCTCCGCTGACCAGTGCAAATGTTGCAGCCATGATCCATCAAATTCTGGCAGATAGCCGTGGACAACGGAATGAAGATTGGGGAATTGACCGCAGTCACACCCCTTTCACTGATGATATTTTGGATGCGACTTTCCCGAGGCGTTTCAACATGCCACAGATGAACCGATACGCGGGTAGGTCTGATCCTGTCCAGCATCTGATGAGATACTCTTGGTCAATGACCGCTGCCGCAGCTTCTGACGCTGTCAAGTGCAAATCATTTCCCATATTCTTGGAGGATGTAGCATTATTATGGTTTACTCGCTTGCCAGCAAGATCGATTTCTAGCTTCAGGGAGTTGAGTGAGAAGTTCGTAGAACAATTCCATATCTATGCACAAAAGACAAAGAGTGTGATTGATTTGTTCCTTGTCAAGCAGCGACCAGGCGAGAGTTTGAGGGCGTACCTAGACCGTTTCAACTTGGCTGCTACTGAAGTTAAAGACCCCCATGAGCCAACCGTTGTCGCAGCTCTGATTGATGGAGTAGATAAAGGCACTGAATTTGGGAGATACTTGGCAGGCAAGCCACCCCATACTAGAGAATTATTTTACGAAAAAGCCAACGTACATTTACGCCGGGAAGAAGTATATGCTAACCGAAAGGCAAAAACGGCCGATAAGGAGGAAATCCAGAGCAATGTCGCCATTAAGAAGACATGAGACAGCTCGGGAAAGGTTGAAGTTAATGTTGGAAATCAAAATCAGGGTGGTCGTCAGTCAGGGAACAACAATAATAATTGTAACAGCAACAACCGGAAGAGGAACCGAGGGAACGACTCCCAGAGAAGGACTCGTCCCAGGGCCTTTGAAAGTTATACGCCAATAAATGATACTATGGAAAATATCTTCATGGATTCGTACGAAGTCCTCCAGAATAAGAGGCCACCTCCCAGAGAGTCAACAGAGAAAGAACGTGAAACGGGGAAGTTTTGTCTCTTTCATCAGATTCATGGCGATTCGACAAATGAATGCCGTCACTTAAGAGATGTAGTCGAGAGGCTTCTTCGAGAAGGAAAATTAGATGAATACAGAGTAACGCCCAGAGATGGGGGCAAGCAGTACAGGCCCCAAATCAGAACCAGAATCAACTTGCTGCCAGGCCGACTGCCCAAAAAAAGGGAAAGAATATCGTTATCAATACCGTAATCGGAGGACTTTACCTCGCCGGGCATAGTTCCAAGGCATTGGATCAATATGTCAATGCAGCCAAGCAACACCTCGAGGTAGGGGAGTGTAGCAACCCCGAGGACAATATCCCGGTGAAGCAACAAAAGATGATGACCGACGATGTCGTTTTCCGAGAACGAGGAAGCATTGGAGTCCACGCTCCGACTGAAGACCCATTTGTAATTACAGTACCTATTGGACCAGCCACTGTTCATAAGGTTTTAGTGGACAACGGGAGTTCCGTCAACATTCTTTTCAAAAGGACATTCGACCAGAAGAACCTCGAAATAAAGGACTTGAAGCCCTGTCAAGGATGGATCCGTGGATTTAACGGGGCATCCCCCGCTCCAATGGGTTATGTAGAGTTACCGGTTACGCTTGGGGAAGGAGAACGCCAGAGAGTGAGAATCCTTCCCTTCGTGGTTTTGGATGTTGAATCACCTTACAATGCCTTCTTGGGCCGACCGGCCCTCGCAAAGTTTAGAGCCTATATAGCCCCCTGGTGCTTATTATTGAAATTCCCCACAGAAGCTGGCATTGGTATTGTCATAGGAGATCAGGTTGCCGCACGAGCATGTTATGTTGCCGAACTAAAGTTACTTCGCAATGGAGGGGACATAGAAACCAAGGGTGCTTCTCCCCCTACAAGGGCGGAGACCTTATAGCAACTAAAGAGGATAACCGTTGGAGAGTCGCCCAGAGAGTTGCCCGAGGATATAGATCCCAGAGAGGATCAAGAACCTGGGGGCAGAATGGCGACTCCCAACGAGACAACCGTGGATGTACCGATCGATGATAGTGACCCGGAGAAGGTCCTTAAGATTGGATCCCAGTTAAATCGGAATCTCGCTAAAGAATTGACGGATTTCTTAAAAAACAACTTGGATGCATTTGCTTGGACCCACGCGGACATGTGCGGGATATCCCCATCAATCATGTGCCATTCGTTAAGCATTAACCCTAAACATCCTCCGGTAAAGCAAAAAAGGCGAATGTTGGGTCCAGAGAGATCCGCTGCCTTGAAAGAAGAGGTTGGAAAGCTAAAGAGTAATGGATTTATCAGAGACTCGACCTACCGGACTGGATTTCAAATCCAGTCCTGGTAAAGAAGGCCAACGGGAAGTGGCGAACGTGTATCGACTTCTCCGATTTGAACAAAGCCTGCCCAAAAGATAGTTTCCCGTTGCCCCGGATTGACCAGTTGGTGGACTCGACGGCAGGTCATGAACTTCTCTCATTTATGGATGCTTACTCAGGATATAACCAGATTCCGATGCATGTTCCAGATCAAGAAAACACTAGTTTTATCACGGATCTGGGATTATATTGCTATGTAGTGATGCCCTTTGGCTTGAAGAATGCAGGCGCTACATATCAACGTTTAGTCAACAGAATGTTTTATAACCAGATCGGGAAAACAATGGAAGTATACGTCGACGATATGTTGGTTAAGTCCAAGCAATCTTCCCAACACACTACTGACTTGGCAGAGATGTTCGGCATTCTTCGAAAGTACGGAATGAAACTCAACCCAACCAAATGTTCATTCGGTGTTGCCTCCGGAAAATTCTTGGGGTTCATCGTCAGTTCCCGTGGGATTGAGATTAATACAGACCAGATCGCGGCAATCAGAGACATTCAGGAACCTAGGCAAATTAAGGATGTGCAAAGCCTTGCAGGGAAAGTAGCCGCACTAAGCAGATTTATCTCCAGGGCTACGGATAAGTGCATCCCATTCTTCGAATTAATAAAGCGGGGAAAACGCCACTTCAAATGGACGCCCGACTGCATAGAAGCGTTTCAGAACTTACTAAGGCACCTGGAGAAACCTCCGATATTATCTAAGCCAATGGATCACGAGGACTTATTCGTGTATCTGGCAGTATCATCCCATGCGATCAGCACAGCGTTGGTAAGAGAAGAAGATAAGGTCCAAAGAACTGTATATTACGTGAGCAAAAAATTGACGGCAGCAGAGCGTAATTATCCAAGGATGGAAAAGCTGGCGTATAGTTTACTAATCACCTCTAGAAAGCTTCGACATTATTTTCAGGCGCATCCTATTACCGTATACACCGATCATCCACTCAAGCAAGTCCTACAGAGACCCGAGGCGTCTGGAAGATTACTCAAATGGAATATTGAGTTAAGTCAATTTGATTTGAACTTTCAGCCCAGACGGTCAATTCGGAGGCAAGTGATAGCCGACTTCATAGCAGAGTTCACCGTCCCGGAGGAGGATATAGCAAATGAAGAAGTTGATCCCTCAAAGTTACTTCTCGACCCCAATGCCTGGAGATTGTATACTGATGGCGCTAGGAATGACGAAAGATCCGGCGCTGGAGTAGTGCTTGAAACTCCCGAGAAACGATTGATATCCTATGCAATCCGGATGGAGTTTCACGCCACTTACAACGATTCCGAATATGAATCCCTGATAGCCGGATTAAGGATCGCAAAGGAATTAGAGGTCACAAAGCTGAACATCTTCTGCGACTCCAAGTTAGTTGTGAACCAAGTTACTAGAAAATTCCAAGCTAAAAGTGCAAGATTGATTTTATACTTAAAGAAAGTGAAAGAGTTGCTGAACGATTTTGATCACTACAGCATATCTCATATTCCGCGGTCAGAGAATCAGCAGGCAGATAAGTTGGCAAAGATGGCTAGTTCTGATAATCCTGAAGAGATCGGGCTAGCCCCTGTGGAAGTGCTTCGGTCTCCTAGCATAGATCAGATGGAAATTGATCCAGTGCTAGAGATGGAACCAGAAAGGGAGTCGTGGATGACCCCTCTAAAGAATTTCTTGATGAATGGAACGCTTTCGACCAAGAAAAGCAAGAGGCGTAAAGTGATTCATAAAGCCGCCCGATACGTTCTGCAAGGCGGAGTTCTTTACAGACAAGGATTTTCGATGCCCCTCCTCCGGTGTATAGCTCACGATGACATCAAGTGTGTGCTACAGGAGGTTCACGAAGGCGAATGCGGCGACCACACTGGAGGGCAAACTTTGGCAAAAAAGGTGTTGCGTCATGGTTATTTCTGGCCTACCATAAACAAGGATGCGGTAAGATACGCACGACGGTGTGATGCGTGCCAGAGATTTTCAAAAATACCTAGGGCACCTCCTAATTAGTTAAAAACAATGATGAGCCCATGGCCTTTTGCTATGTGGGGGATTGATATCATTGGAAGTCTCCCCATAGCAAGGGGCGGAGCAAAGTTCGCTATTGTGGCCGTGGATTATTTCACTAAGTGGGTCGAGGCTGAACCACTAACTACAATCACAACCAAACGAGTGATCAATTTTATCGTTAGAAACATCATCTGTCGATTTGGGATTCCGAAGATTGTGATAACGGATAACGGAACTCAGTTCGATAGCACTGAATTCAGAAATTTCTGCCAAAAGTACCACATTGAGAATCGGTACACCTCTGTGGCGCATCCGCAATCGAACGGACAAGTCGAAGCGGCGACCAAAGTGATTAAGTCCATTCTGAAAAGAAGACTGAAGCGGGCCAGAGCCATGTGGGCTGATGAATTGCCCCTGGCACTATGGGCCTACAGGACAACATATAAATCGGCAACAGGACATACCCCCTTCTCCCTTGCTTTTGGAACAGAAGCGGTCATCCCGGTTGAGATAAAGGTACCTTCTCACCGGGTGACTTATTATGATCTGATGACCAATAATGAATTGCTCCTTGAGTCCCTGGATATGATCGAAGAAAAGAGGGACGAAGCAGACCTGCGTGCCTTGAGATGCAAACAACAGGTCGCTCGATATTACAACAAAAAGGTTCGAGCCCGAACCTGGGAACCCGGAGACTTGGTTCTGAAACGTGTCTTTCCACCCCCAACTCATATGGGAGCGAAGTGGGAAGGACCGTACTCCATTCTGAGCAAGCTTGATAATGGAACCTTCAAGCTGGCAACCGTAGATGGAAAGGAAATCCCCAGAGTGTGGAATGCCCAACATTTACGGCCATACTTAACATGAAAGTTTCAAATCTATTCTTTTTCTTTGCTAAAAACCATGTATAAGGCACGACTTGCCTAGAATAGTTTGATTCCTTGAAGCAAAAAATTATAAAGTGGACGTAGGTCATGATTCGACCGAACCACTATAAAAATATTATATGTCATTTACCTTTATTGCATCTTTATTTATCTGTCTGATTATTTTTATGGAAATCGCCGTGAATAATGCAACAATCTCAGAAACATATAATCATAAATGCCTTCCATCAGAATGGAATGTAATCACAAGTCAAAATTCTGAGGATGCAATAAAGTAAATTATATCGTTGATAACGCTCTAACTCTCCAGAGCCGAGAGAGAGCATAACGGACATGAAGCCGATGTCCATAAGTCATAGCGGTGTACCATGATCGGAACCGCCTTGACGGAACTCTAACTCTCCAGAGAGAGAGAGAGTATAAAAGCATCTCCGATTGAGCGCTGAGAAAGAGCTCCTTCCCCGCTGAAGGATCGGGGAGCGAATGAATTGCTGAGCTCGAACTCTAACTCTCCAGAGAGAGAGAGAGTATAAAAGCGTCTCCGATTGAGTGCTGAGAAAGAGCTCCTTCCCCGCTGAAGGATCGGGGAGCGAGTGAATTGCTGAGCTTGAACCCTAACTCTCCAGAGAGAGAGAGAGAGAGAGTATAAAAGCGTCTCCGATTGAGCGCTGAGAAAGAACTTCTTCCCTGCTAAAGAAACAGGGACCGACTGAATTACTGAATTCAAACTCTAACCTCAGCGACCGCCAGGAGAGTATAAAGAAGTCTATGATTAAGCACTGAAAAAGGTGCCAGAAATTCGGTACCACAATAACAGTTATCCTACAAAATCTTCTAAGTCCCCCATATTCAGAAATAGGGGGCAACCTGCCGACAATGCTAATCAATCCCTAATAAGCCCCAATCAGGCGCTATGATAACGATTGATTGGGGGCACATATACTAAACTTTAATACAGCAATGCAGCACAAAAATTTTCTTTCTGTTGTTTGACTGATTTGTGGTTATAATTAGATGATCTATGACTAAACATGGAAAGTTTATTTTAATACAGGTACACAATGATGCAAAAAGAGATAAACTTTCCTTTATATACTGCAAGTCTACAAAGTGAAAAATAACCTAGAAAACAAAAGTGAGGGCCAGTCTCACAATTACACTTCCTGGCCAGTGGAAAACCTAAAGACAAAATATGAAATCAGCAACAGTATCCTATTTACGCTTCGACCTCTTCTCCTGCTTCTGTCTCTCCAGCTTAGCCTTGTCAGCATCAGATTGATCTCCCTTCTTCCTCTTCCTTTTGTCTATGAGGGGAACATCCGACTCTTCAGAAGATTCCTTTTTCGCCTCCTTTCTCTTCCTTTTATCAGAAAGGGAAGCCGGGAAATCGTCAGGATTCGCAAAATGAAGTTGTCTGCTGATAGATTTGGGCCGGACTTTCAAAATCATCCCAGTTTTAGGATCAAATTCTGCAATAGGGACTACGTCCAAAGGCTCTTCTCCCACCTTCGTCGAAGCCATCTCTTTTTCCTGCCTAGCTTTTCTACTGGCCAAAGTTTCATCCTCATCGTCGTCGGTCTCTTTAGGGCCGATAATATCTTCCTCTTCCTCTACATGGCGCCCATCCATGTCTTTCAAGGCCTCGATGGTCTCAGCATCCTTGGGAGCGTCAGTACTAGGTGCCAGGATGCTTTTCTCTGCTGTTGTGACCTCAGCCTGCTTTGATATATCAATACCGGCACCTGGCGAGACAGCCTCCTTCTCCGCCTCTTTTTCTTTTTCAGCACCCTTGTCGACGGGCTCGCCACCTGTATTATGAGGAACACACGTTACTAGTTCAATTGGTTGTTCTACCAGACGACGACAATTCACAATTGCTTTGACGAATTGTGGAGAAAAAAGAGAGATACCTTCTGGAGATCCTCCTTCCTGGGTAGCTGTAGGAGCCCCAACAACTACAGGAGTTAGGCCCAAAGGGATTAGTGGATCATCAGGATGGTATTCCTCAACTCCGGAGGTTTTGGGCTCCACGGCTGAACTCGAACCTTCATCAGCTTTTCCTTTACCCTTAGCCAGGGCCCTCTCCTTTTCCATCTCCGCTTGAATCAGACAACGACCCTCTGCCAGGTCCTCAGGCTAGTTATCCCTCAAGATGCTCTTCATTAACTCATCTTCATCAATTTCATCGACTCCCAATCTCTGCTTTTCACCCTCAACAATGGCATCCCATAGATTGGCTAAAGTAACGTGGTAATCCGGGATCCACGAGATGTTGCGGGTTTTCAGGACTTGGCCAAGGAAGTCAAAGATCATCTCTTCAAACCCCTCGATATCCTTCTCTCTCTCGACGAGCTTGTTGTTTGAGGCAGTAGCCATTTCGATGGCACTTTCAACATTCTGTTCGGCGAGAGCTGCCCGTCTCTCCGCATCTGCGACTTGATCATTCAAAGTCAGCGTTTCCGCTTTAGCCAAAGCCAAACTTTCTTTCAAACTTGCTCTTTCTGCTTCCCAGGCAGCTCTCTCAGCTTCGAAATGGCCTTGTGCTGTTTTCAACTCAATGTTGGCCATTTTGAGATCTTCAACCTCCTTCTTTAAGGCCATTTTCTATTGGCTGTTGGAGTCAAGTTCCGAATGAAAGCGTTTTTTAGCATTCTCCAATTCGGTTTTATAATTTTCGACGTCTCTCCGCGCTAAAGCGAGTTGGGATTGAGCATCTTCCAGGTCCTTCTCCATCTTTTCCCTGGCCCTTTCGTTGTTTTCAAGTTTCGCCTTAGATCTATGTGCTTCTATTTCAAGCGATCGGATGACTTCTGAAAGGTTAACTGCATGTTTCTTCATCATCTCATACTGCCTGGCAACGTGGCGGATGTGCCCGACGACTTCATTATCCCAGTTCTTAGGGACCGGTTCCAAGGCTGGAACAAACGTCATCCTGTCAAATAATATGTCTGGGAATTGTTCCCTCAGCTTTTCCAGCCTACCTTGAATCTCGGGACCATGGATGTAGTCCCGTGACCCGGGGGCAGCCAACTCTGGCTGGCTGGAAGGGATGATGTCACTCCTCTCCTTTTCAGACTCTTTGATTGGATCTTTGCTCTTGTCTTTAGATTCGTGATGCCTTTTTGACGACCTGTTGTGGGAAGGTGCACTCTTTGGAGGAGTTAACTCTTTAGGAAGTTTCTTTCCCCCTGCAGGAACTACCGGATAAATGGAAGGCTTGGTCAAGGTCGATTTTGGTGGAGACCGGGGTTGCAAGGAAGTCGGCTTGTGAGAAGGGCCGCGAGATCGCTCGGCACTTGGATGGAGACTGGGTGTGCCCTCACGAAGAGAACGATAAGGATAAGATCGCCTGCGGGACATTTTTCCTGCAAAAAAAAAGAAAAGAGTATATTAAAACTTTGAATGCTGACGATATAAAAGTGCAGGGTCAGATAGTGTGTGTAATTTGTGTATCCCGTATAATTCCCCCTAACAGACCCGGGCCTGAAGACAGGCTCATCTGACTAGTTTCTTGTTCTCTAGTTGGAGCGATGGCCTCCTCATAAGCAGGGAAGAATGGCTCCCCTTCAAAGTCCCTCTCTGTATATACATCGTCGAGCAGAGGAATTTTTCTCAGCTCTTTGAATAGTTGTTCGTTTGTCAAGTCATCGGGAGCAGTGGATTCGATTGGAGTAGAAACTGGGATTTCCTTGGACTTGTCACCACGGGCCTCATCCCCTTTGTATATATTCAGGTCCTCATCGTCTTGGATGACTATCGGGGAAGGACTCTTGCGGAACTTAGTTGTTTCTATTGCTTGCGATGTTCCCTCTCCCTCCGTTGGGGGCACGTACTTATAGGGTTTGCCGCCAGCGCCAAGTCCGAATCTTACATCCAGAAGATGATGCTTATGAAGATTCTCATCAGTAATGCATTTTTTGATCCTTAGAAAGTCAGACCTGCTTTGAAGAAGAATAGACAATCGATTGTTGTATAACGGACCCTCCGTTTTCGGGAAGACGTGATCTGTTTAAGACAAAGAAAAAGGAGGAAGAATGTTAATACTTCGACTTCTTGAACAAGATATTCAGTTAAAAGCTTGAAGTTTACTTGATTTAAGCCATCTTCTTGAGCATCCGACCTGTTTCTTTATATAGAACCAATCAGATTTAGGATCCCCTATATTGCTATATCCATCATATAGAACCTTCCTATTCGCCACCGATTCAAAGAAAGAGAAGTTTGGGGTTGCTGAGGAACGATGCTTGAAAAGAAAGAAGAATGTCAAATCTCTGAATGTGAGTTCGGTGTGTAGGATCTCCGCATATGCAACATATAAGGTGTATAGAGACGCGTAGGCATTGGGATGAAGCTGCATCGGAGCGATACCCAGTCGTTTTAAAGTCTCGATGGCGATTGAAGGAAACGGAGGAATAACTACTACCAAGCACATGGTTCGACTGATTGCCATGTACCCTTCCGGAGCTAAGTGGGGTCTATCTTCGCTACCGGGTGTCATGACATCATCCCAAGGGATCCCATGCCTCAGGAAGATTCTTTTAAGCTTTATATCATCGAGTTTAGATGCTAAAGAATCAGAAATTTTATCTATTCCAAGCGCCAGGAATCTCGTCCGGAGCTCGCCTGTCTATCTCAGATTCTTCACTAGATGAAGTACCTTCAGACGAGTTCGATTCCGTTGCCTCGTAATCAGAGCCAGAATCTTCACCTCCTGGGTTAATTGGAGGGACCTCAGGGTTGTATTGCTCAGGAACCTCGGATTCCGTTTCTGTAGCGGATCTTGAAGAAGATTGATTATACGACATTACTGCTAGGCGAGAAAACATGAAAAATGAGATTAAAACTACCCGTCCCCCGTGTGTGCAAGTGCCGGTGTGTGTGCTTGTGCATGCATTAAAGATAAAGCGTAAAAGCTATAAAGATCATCGAAATATTAGTCATCATATGTAGTTAGATTATGTGGTCATTTAGTCCATAAAGTCCAAATCAAGGCCCTAGCCTAACTGTTCAGAATTTTATGGTGACAAGGCATCGTCTAAGGTTCAAAAATTGGTTTGGATCGCGAACTACGAGTCGGACCGCGGTATGTAAGACAGTTCGCCCTCCTTCGGATCGCAGGGTAGAGGGATCGCCCTTCTTCGGGTCGCAGGTCAGAGGGATAGCCCCCCCTCTCGGATCGTGAGACATCGGGGTCTTTGCCGAAGCGTTTCAGCCCCCCACGATACACGCCTCTGCCGTCACCACGACCCTCCGTCTTGCCACAGGCCTTCATCTTCTTCCTCTCCTCTCCTTGTCCACGATCTGAACCGGTCTTCTCTCTTTTCCTTCCTCCTCCGTTTTTCTCCTCTTCTTCTCATTTCCGAACTCCAACCTCTGAACCCATCAGCCATGGCGCCTCGCTGGTTACCCCAAAAATCACAACATTCCATCGTTTCTTCCCTCAAACCAGTCGAAAAAACTTATGAAAACGAGAGCGATATCGAATAAGGGTGCTTTCGGTAGAATTACGTTTCTAAAAATAGAGAAAACAATCGGATTTTTGGAGGTCTGAAAAACTAGGGATTTTCCTCAATGATGCAGGCGATACGATACGAAAGAAGGAAGAAGGAATAAAGTGAAGAGGGGGGTCGACTTATATAGGCAAAAGGGCGACCGTTTGTCTCCCCTTTCTTGTCTTATTCGATCCGCGAAAATAGACGGGCCGCGAACCAAAAGCCCACCACGTCTCGGAGAGAAGCCCATTTCGTTCCGTGAAGAAGCCCAAGTGCTCACCAAAGAACGAGACGAATGGCTTGCTAACGGACCGCGACTCGACTACACGATACGAATCGATAAATGACCGACAGATCCAGTGATGAAGACTCTGAAAAGTCCCAGAAAAGGAATCGTTCACTGATTTGCGACTCGTTGTGAAAAGACGATTCAAAAGCATTCGAAGCATGTTCCATCATCGATAAAACATACTTCGAGGGGGCAAAATGTTGGCTAGCTTTTTGACCAAGCCACCCAGGTTCATTCACAAGAAGAAAAGTTTGAAACCACATCCCCTAAGTACATGAAGGAACGGATCGCACCATTGACTCGCCCCTCATCGGGTCGCGCCTCAACGGATCGCCCCCATTTCATCAGCGAAACGACACCTCTATGCGATTCGATCCTTACATGCATTATTGCCCAGTATAGACCGATCCGATCTACTGATGCACGGCGAAACCTCTGACCCGTTCAAGCACGAGCTAGTCTTCAGCGATCCGAGATGCACGGATCCAGCGACACGTGTCCCTAACCGTCACTTTGACTGGTTCTCCCCGTCTGCTCGATCCGATTTTCAAGGGGATCGTGACACCTGTCTACAACGGCTAATTTGACTATTTCTTCAACGGTAGCGATGCGATCCGATTTTCTCGGGATTCGTGCCACGTGTTACCACGACCCGCCTGACAAAATCAGCTATAAATAGCCCGGAGCTTGGCATTTTTTGGGATCCTTTTGGCAATATTGAGAACCGATTCTGCCATTATTGTCATATTACCATTTCTTATCAGTTTTATTGCTAGATTACTGAGAGAAATCACAATTGTAAAAGTGAGCTAGAGAGAAATCATTGATTGTACCAGCATTCGAAGTATAATCAATAACATATAAAGTGGACGTAGGCTCATTAACGCCGAACCACTATAAATTCTGTGTGCTATTTTCTTTTTCTTCATTCTTCAGTTAAAATTCTACAAGATTCAGAACAATTTGGGTGTTAGGTCCAAATTTTGATCTAACACTAGGATAGACTTGTTTGTTTGATTTGTATGTTTGATTGTTGTGAATGGTTGATAGGCATGCAGGATCCTTTGCTTGTTTCTTAGTTAAGGAATTTCGGGGGCGAAATTTCTTAAGGGGGGAAAAATGTAACGACCCGCATTCTTCGCATCAGGAATCGTAGAGTATTTATTTCTTTCTCATGCGAAGTCATATGGTCGTGTAACTTTGGGGAGCGACTATTGGGGTCATTTCCCATGTTCACGATTTTTGCCGATTTTTAAATGACCATTTTGCCCCTTGCGAATCATGTTTCGCCTATAACTTTTGATTGGTAAGGAGTTTTGACCTGAAACCACTTGCATTGGATTCGGATGATGGTTTACCTTTCCGTAGAGTGGTTACATTAGCCAAACGGACTCACCGTTTGGGAGATATAGCTGAAACAAGGTTTAGAAGGTGAAAAACAGCTTAACCGGGCCTAATTAGGGTGATTAGCAAGAGGGCCCATAACCCATTTCAGGATTAGGGTTATGGGGAGGCTGAGAACAGTTAGGAAACAATTTTTATGTCATTTAGCCGCCTAAAACATTTTCCTAACTCTAACAATGGCCTCCAACACCTAAATCACCTTCTAATCACCATTTAATCAAGTTTTAGCCTAATCTACATCTAATCAAGGCAAATTAGCATCAAATTGGGAATAGAGCTGCTGTGTTGCATAGAGATTCAACCCAAATCAGAGATATTTTCAGATCTAAGATTTATTTGTGGCTAAGGTGAGTGATTTTCTTTGTTTTTCACTAATTACGGCTAATTAGGGGTGATTAGTGGTAATTTGCGAAATTATAACTCAGAAAAATATAGAAAAATTTGTAAAATTCTAAAATATAATTTTATGTCTCTGATAGAAATTTGGGATAATTTGGATAAATGTTTCTAATTGTATGCTTAAACATGATTAAGGGGGATTAAGGGAAAAACATGGGTTTTTGGGTATGTTTGATCCGTATAAACATGTTAAATTGTTGTTTTGTTGTTTATGGATGATTATACATGTTTCTATGACTGTATGGTATGCTTTGTGATTGATTAGAAAAGTTGGAATGGTCGAAAACGCCGTCATATGGCGTAAAACAAAAGCTGGAAAAGTTGCAGGAAATGTGCAGGGTTTCGGATCGGATATGATATAGGGCTCGAATCGGATAGGAGAATCGGGCAAGGGATTTGATTCGGATCGGAACTTGGCACCAGAGGAGGCTTGGCAAGAAGGAAGGACACTTGCAAAGAGTTGGGATTGGGTTGAGGATCGGATCGGAATGGAACGTAGGATCGGATCGGAGTAAGCTAGCTGGAGCAGGAGGGACGAATGGAACCAAGAAGCAAATCACCGAACCGAACCGCATGGAGGATGTGAACCCGAACCGAACTGAAGGAGGGTAATTAAGCTGAACCGAACGAGGAGCCTGAGCACCACATACCGAACCGAACTGGATAGACCGAACCGAACCGAGTTTGGACCTCTACCTCTACTATGCGACGACTCTTCTAAAGACCAACTCCAATTCGACCAAGACCCGAGATGCAAAAGATGTCAAAATGGGAGGTTATTACTCAAGATCCAAACAAGGATCTACGAGACAACTTCATGAGTTGGGCTTTGCTGCGGGACGTGTGCAGAGGGGTTATTGACGTCCATAAATTTGATTCACCACCAAGACGTATGTTAGGCTATGGATCAGTGCAGTGGGGTAGTTATTACTCCACGTGGCAGAGTGATCGTAGCATGGCTATGAGCCAGTGCAATGGAGCCGTCATGACTTCATGGGGCAGAGTGGACATAGCAAGGACTAGTGGCTATGGATCAGTGCAGTGGAGTCGCCATGACTCCATGGGGGTAGAGTGATCATAGCAAGGATTTGGGTGATCAAAGCGGTAGATATTGTATGCTTTACGAACTGAGTGAGAAATGTGAAGGTGGTTGCTATGATTGATTGTTTGCCATCATGATGACATGTACACCCCCACCCCCGTATCTTTACACCATATGTTATTGTCACCTTAGAGTATTGTACATCCTGTTGTGCTAACTCTTTGGTTGCAGGTCCAGGTTCAGGTATGGTTTAGTATACCTATTATTGTTCTGTTTTGCTACTTATCGCTCATACCAGACTTTTGTCTGACCCAGAGTTTTATGTCTCTTCTTATTACTCTGGGCGCTCTTAAATGGGCAGACTAAGGACATGTCAGGTGTTTATGCACGAGTAGTTGTACTGGAGATGAGCAGGAGGCTTACACGTATTATTTTATATATATACATATATATATATTCTCCCTGTGTTGCTGCTGGTCACTAATTTGGGCATTAGTAGTGTACCTTTCCTTTACTTTGCTCTAGAGACAGTTTTAAAAGTTGTAATAATGATGATGTGGGACATAAGCTGTATTTTGGATTTTTTGCTGCAATGATGATTATGGTTTAGTTTTCAGCTTATGTACTTTCTCGCCTATTTTATGTCAAGTATGTTATTATTATATTTTATTCCATGCGCTGTGAGACATTCTACAGGTTCCTTGTTAGTTCAAATTCCTTTCTTTTCCTTTCTTCTGACGACCGTCCCGTGCTAGTTGGACGTCAGCACAACGCATTTCGAGGGAAATGTCGGTCAGACTGGGGCGGGCCGTCACAGTAGAAGCCTATGGAGAAGCTTTCTTTAGGTCAACAAGAGGAATTGGCCACTGTAGTACCTTTTAACGTGCCCCCAATTGAAGAGGAAGTTATAGAAGCTCAAGCGAATGCAGGCGGCGACACCGACAATGAAGAGGAGCATACTAGAGGGAATGGATAGCAACCGACTCTAATTCCTCCAATTGGGGAGAAAAATCCGGGAGAGGCTATTGAACCAAGCTCTCCGACCATGACCTATGCGACTGTCGTGTCGATGGAAGCTGAGGACCATTGTAAGGATCTGGATAAGGTCCCAATTAAGACATCGTATTTGGATTAAGTGGAGCAAACGTTGAGAGTTTGTTATCGAGCCCAGGGGAGGGGGTAATTACCCTTTCAAGCAAGGAAAAAAGGGGTCCACTGAGGAACACATAGGACCCACACTCATAGGCATTGCAAAGAAGACCACTTAATTCGTATGTGTAAGATGTTCAATTCTAATTCGAAGTTTGTTCCTTGCAAGTAACATGGTTCGCGGCGGTGGCAAACACCGTGGTTGGGGGGATTCTCGATGGTAGAAGAAAAGCGTCATGATCGACTTTTATGCGAGTACTGGACTACGTAAAAGAAGAGGACGCATGACCCAGAGGTTAGCAGGTATCATGGATAACCTTCCCCACGTCTAGATCCCTTGCAAACATGTGAAAAAGCATCGGATGCAAAGAGAGGGGATAAATTGTTTACAATAAGGAAGTAGAGGAAGCGAAATGAGAGGTTGTGGCCTGACGCTTTTTGATATGTCAGAGATCCCTTAGTTGGATCCCGAGGAAAGGAAAGCGATATTAAAGAAGTCGTTTCCTAGTTTTTATTTAGAGGAGCTGAAGTGGTTACAAAATCTCAGCCTGATCCCTTGCCAAGATGAAGAAGATACGTGGAAGAGAATGTACGCGGTCTACTATCAGTATTGAGAGATGCACAGATATGTGAGGCATGTTTCATGTTTGATATTCAAGAAGAACATTGAGATTCTAAATATGCAGGGTGATATCAAACTCGAACAGGATAGTCTTGCAAATAGGGTGAAGGAGATGGGTAAGACATGATCCTAAGCTACACCTGCTTCTGTGTATTTGAGGAATACTTTTATGTGCTAACTCTCTATTACTGAAATAGGTGCAATGAAACTGGAGCTGGAGAAGACAAAGGTAGCGATGGAAGTGGCCAGTAAACATTTTAAAGATGTGTTAGCCTCTTCCTTGATTCGGGCCACCAACCTAGAGAAGGAGAGAAAAATCCCTAGAAGAAGAGATCAACCAGCTGCGAGAAGAGAATATGACGGTGAAACAGTCGAGGATAGAAAAGCAGGCAATGAAAATGAGAGACTTCGAAAGGAGAATGAAGACGCCTAGTGTCATAGGAAAGAGAATGAGGAGTTCAGAAAGATGCTAGACAGAAGGAATGCAGAGTATGGGATGGACAAGAAGGAAAAGGAGGCGACGGAAGCTTATAATAAAGAGGTGCTCAGTCAAATAAATGGCATTAGAGCTGAGCACGAAGTTGAAGTATGAAGCGGCAAGTTAGAGAAACCCGAGCAGAGGTAGAGATGGACATGAAGGAGGTGATTTAGGGCTTCTATGTCAAAAAACTTGAATATTGCGGGATCTCATGGGTCAGCAACTACCCTTGGAACTTGGCATGGACTTGGGATAAGCTTGCTGAGGATGAGGCCACTGCCCCAAGGATGGAAAGTGTGGACGAGGCCAAGCTGATGGACCAGTACCTGATAGAGGACGAGCGGCAGGTGTTGGTGAAAAGAAAAAATCTTCTTGAGGAGGATGTTACAACGGAGGAGGCGGAAAGACGTGTTGTTGAGAAGGGAAAGATTACCATGATCGAGAGCATCATAGTCGATCGTGAGGTAGTTTCCGAATAGCAGCAAGCCTTTTTGGCTGCTTTTGTTGGTGGCTCTTCCATATCAGCTCCAAGTGCACTTTCATTAATCACCGAAGGATCGACATCAGGGGGTGCCACACAGCAGATGAATGAAGGCATATCCATTTACTTGATGAAAACATAAAGATGGTTGCACGAAACGAGAGTGATTGATCCTTATCTTAATGTGCAGGTATTTCTGGAGAAGGGTCGACTATCGGGATAGAGACAACGACGACCATTGCAGATGGGACAGATATAGAAGCCTACTAGAGGAAGATGGAGGAGGATCACTGGTTCCTCACAAGCTTTGACTTAGAAATGGGAGGGTTTAGATTGGTCGATTAAGATAAAGTGCCCGTAGAGGGAAAGGACCCAGTGGGTAGAAATGCGTAAGATATTGGAGAGACAGAAACATCTAAAAAACATGCACGAACTATTCAAAACAGAAATCCAATCTGCTTATGAAGTTTGAGGAACTTGAGGCAAAGGAGAAGATAGATGAAGAGGCTAGGGTCAAAGCTCAAGATTAAGCCCAGGATGAAGTTTGGAAGAAAGCTGAGTACAAGGCCTCCCAGAAGCGAGCTGAGGCAGGGTAAAAAAGTTGAAGGTCCAAGAGGCCGTGAAACTGAAGGTGGGTCATCTAGGGTTGTCAATGGGTCGTGTCAAGTCAAGTCGGGTTCGGGTTGATTTATAAGCGGGTCGGATCAACCCATGTATTAAACGGGTTATATTTTCCCAACCCTAACCTGATCCATTTATAAATGGGTTGACCCGGCCCAACCCGCGTAACCCATTTAACCAAATGGGTCATGTCGGGTCGTGTTGGGTCGGGTTTACTCATTTGACCCATTGATAGATATTGCCTACTAATATAAGCAACAAAAGAGCCAAATCACCAACATGCACACTGTTATATAATCACCAACATGTAACAAGTTGCAAAGTCACCAATAAACAACACATATATAAAGCATGAAATCACCATATCCAAAAATCATTTTCTATACATAAGTATATGTTCCCATACTGCATAAATTAAAGACTGCCAGTATGGAAGAGATACAGTTGTTATAAGTAAAATGTGACTAACAACATACAAGAATAAATTAGTAAAATATAACAGCTTACATATACGAGCATACTGATTACTGCATACATAGAGATTAACACTAACAATATACAAAAAAGACTAACAGTATGAAAGAGATACAACATATAATCGGGTTTGGCGGGTCGAAATCGGATTAGCGGGTCAACCCTAAACCCACTCATTTATAAACGGGTCAAATTCGAGTTGACCCGAAAATGATCCACTAACTAAACGGGTCGGGTTAACTTGCTAATTTCCATGCGGGTTTCGGGTCAGGTCACAGGTCATGTAGGAAATTGACAACCCTAGGGTCATCGAGCGATGAAGATGTATGAGATGGAATCTAGAGAAGCTAAAAAAGAGGTGGTGCTGCCTGTGGCTACAGAGGCCATTGTCGAAGCTTTCTCTACTCCACTAAAGGCAATCCTTCCCAAGGAAGATGTAACTGATATCACAGAGATGTCGAGCGAAGAAGAAGGTGAAGGACGGACCCTTCCAGCGACCCTGGGAAGAAGATATGAATTGTCTCTCCCCTCCATGACTCCAACTAAGGAGCATAAATCTAGGAGTGGGGAGTTGAAGAGTAGGAGGAAGAATGATAGTCGTTCGAGATTGAGTTTGAGAATAAGAAAGGAAAGAAGGGCAGCTTTTCCAAGTAGTTGTGTAGATAAGTTTTGTTTTGGTAGGACGATGAAATTTGCAAGTATAGCCCTCGCTTTTTGGGAGGCACGACATGGTTGTGATGTGCATCATGGCATTGATAAAAACCTATAATTTTTTGATATGTGAACAAAAGTTTATTTTCTTTCATCACTTATCATTCTAAGTGTTGAAGTACTCTTTACATTTCCATTTTTGTGCTTATGTAAATTAACTTGGTGTTACACTTAGACTTGAGTTTGTTGGGGGAGCTTAGAGGCTTTGGGAACGTGTGGATGGGCCGAAGGAACACGAGAACTTAAGGCGAGTGCGTAAAGATATAAATTCCTGGCTTTGTATCTCGGGAACTCAGCCAACTCCTCGTGTTTCTCCAGGAATTGGTGGTTGTATTGTTTTCTTTGGTCTGACTTCAGGTCTGTAAGCTTCTGTTTTTTAGGCACTACTAGAAGGCTGATAGCTTCCAAGACCTAAAATTTTGGTTTTGGATTACCCACTCAGCGAGGTGGATGTGTTTCTAAGGCGGTTGCTCCATTGATTGCAGTGAGGATGATACCGGTGTAGGAACTGGCGAGCTCTGCCTCGAGTCCTACGAAGGCCATGCTGGTGTAGGAATAGATAGAGGGCTTCCCTCGAGCCTGCGTACTCATCAAGTTCTTTTCAATTACTAGGTTGGAACCCGTGCTACGCACACGGGTAGATTAGGAAATTATCTTGTTATGGCCACGCAGATGATTAAAAGCATTTGAGTAACAGTAATGTATGGGTAGAGAGTAAAAGAAAGTTAAGTTGATGTAGTGTGAGTTTCCTAGGTAAGAGTATGATGTTGTAGGATATGAATGATGCTGCGAAACATGAGTGGTTGTAGTTTGAACAATTGTATAACATAAGATACAAATTAAGTAGAGTTAATTTAGATTAAAATATGACAGTGTAAGGACCGCAACATCTATAATGACAAAAGTTTAATTATCATTAAGACTTGTTATGACGTAAAGTTGCTTATGTAGCAAAGTAAGTGATTTTAAGGCATTAGATTTAAGTGCTATTGTTTTGAGATATTCGAATTCCTATTAGTGGATAAGGCAACAGTATGTCGAAGATTACATATGAACTTATGATAGTTCTATTTCATGTCGTTTTGTTTTTTTGTTTTTTTTTTTTTGTTTTTTTTGTATCATTCATATTTTTTGTTTTGAGAAATATTTTAAATGTATTTTCGTTGCAGAAATAGTAGAAAAGAATTAATCGTTTAATGCGGTTTAAATTACTTGTCGATTTTTGTAGTGCAGTTCAACTACGTATACATATATGTATATCTTCGAATAATTGGTGCATATCTTTTGTCTAATTCTCTAATACGCATTTTTGTTTGTACATGTTAACCTATTATATATCTATATTGTGTAATTTAAATTGCTTAATGTAATCACAAAGTTCACCATCTCGCCGAAAGCAATATACTGTATGTATAAACAAAAACTATTTAACAATAAACAAAAACTATTTAACACTCCTATAACGTACCCTAATGAACTATATTTGGCAACACATTTGACTTTTATTGGGCAATATCCTATTGCAAAAGTGTAATTGACGAAATTGTCCATACGTTTTTTTCTTCAATACTCCCCTTAACTGGCACAATTATGTAACGATGTCCAACGATACATCGGCTACAACTTTCTTTTAGTGTGGTGCTAAGGACACCCCAATATTTTCTTCCTAATACCGCGAATAAAAAAAAATAAAACTCATTAAATTTTGTGTGCTTCGTAATACCACATTACCTCTCTATTCTAATCTCTCACTCAATCATTATTTGCCGAGCTAATCACATGCTTATCCCTAATCTGAAAACCCTAATCTCTCTTACCCAATTTAATTGTTCTTCTTCGCGACAAATTTCAAATTCGAACACAATAATCCCTCTTATGAAGCAATTGTTTGATAGTCTGATTCGAACAGATTACAACCGAACAGTTCAAGTCCAAATGACAGTTCGATCCGCAGATTACAACCGAGCAGAGAAGTAATTAGCGGTTTTTAATCATCGAATAGTGAATGAATCTACGGTGTAAAAAGACCGAACAGATTGAAAGTGCATATTGATATTATTTTCTCTCATTCGATGGTTGCCCACCGTACAGTCCATCAAGTCAGGCCTTTCCACCGCTGACCCGAAAGAATGACACAAAATTAATCATTTTGTTGCGGTGGTTACCCATCGATCATTTTGAATTATAACGGTGTTCCACCACCGAACGAACTTTCTTCTTCCTCATTGATAATTTTTTTGCGGTACTTAAAAATTGTCCATTTTCTTGCGGTGTCTCGAATTCGTTGATTGGTAATAGAATTAGCGTTTAGCTTGTTGATCAGTTGAAGAATTGAGGACGAACGAATATCGAAAGAAATAGAAATAGTGCAAAATAGTGTGATAGCCCCATTTTTAAGTGCGTGGTATTAAAAAGAGTATAATACTAATTCTTATGGTATTTTTTAGTCGTGGTATTAGAAAAAAAATATTGGGGTGCACTTAGCATTTAAACTTTTTATTACTCATTTCAAGTTGTCTACGTCAAATAACCCAATGGATGTACATTAACGTAACAATATGTATTTGTAATAATATTTTACGCTTGACGACTTTCAATTTACTATGACGCATATAGAACAAATTAAATTAAAAAAAGAAACCGTACATTTCTTACGAATACATTTCAACTATAGTGCTTTACATGGTATGATCTGGAACTGAAATTGAAAACATAAGATATTTCATGGTGCTATCCATAAATTTGCCATAAATTTAGTTTCATATGTCAGTAGTAAGCAAAGTGTATGGCACAACAAAAATGAACTGACCTTAAACTAATGTAGCTGCTTGCATACGTCGAGCACCATAAAAAATAAAACACGATCATACCACAGCCGGAATTTAAAATTTTGTAAAATAAAATCACAGAGGATCATTAGCTAATGCTGAATAGAAAGGTACAACAGAACAAAGTATGATGTGAATAGAACACATGCGTACACCACTTCTAAAATAGTAATTCATATTTAAACATTAAACAATGCTGAAGGGTTTATTTCCAGAGCGTACAACTGAAAGCACTGATGTAATCAGTTCTCCAACAGCAAGTATATCACCGAAATTTAAATGTAGATGCAATGAAACAATGTTTGAAGCAACATAATTCCATCTTCCAACGAAGTGATCCCTCAGACATGTTGCACGTCAGCATCAGCAACATTATATTCAACCTGGGTAATACAGTAGGTACGAGCTGATGTGCAACAGGGGAAATGTAGAATGAGCAGGAGCTAAATATTGTACAATCTAATAAATAAATGATCACGAATGTTCACAAAACTGTATTTATTGAATTTATCGATGTTGGAAGAGCACTGTAATTTAAATAAAAATGGAAAAAAGGAGGAAAAAATGGCATTAGTTCATTCTTATTTTCAAACAATATTAATATGTAAATGAACAAATAGGTAACCGTATTTGTACACAGTGTATTTATATATACCAGCAGACAAAACTGGAAAAATAATTACATGTCTTAAGGTATCCATTAAGCTACTGCTGATGATACTCATGTACAACATATGTAGCATATATATAAACATTCATTTAATAAACTAATCTAATGTTTTAGCAGATAGCTTAGTCGGCGATTATTACATTATCGAGTTAATAGTTTATGTATAATATGTAAAATGAATGAATGAATGATTGTTATCAAACCTTTTATGTCATTACATATTAATATTTCTTGTATTTTTGCATGTATAGACATATTTTCAATGATTTTAGATACATATATAAATACAATACTATGTATCTATAGCTGCCCATTGAGCGGCCCATATGTAGTCATTGCAAATTGCAATGCGAAACGACAAATGTCAATTCCAAACAGGATATGGACAAAAATAAAATGGTTGAGATAATGAAGACCAAAGTTAATGTTTGAACCATGAAAAATGAGTATATACACACTTTTACCCGCCTTAAACTTTAAAAAAAAAAATCCTCAATTAGCACCTAGTTCATATTAAGCAGCTTCCACTTACCAAACTCAATGGTCCAGTTGAAGACAAAATGATTTCTTCAATTTGAAGAAAAGTAAATGTATAACTATAGTTAGTTCTTTATTAAATCATGTATAGACTTATATGCTGGTACACATTAAAAGAATGCATCATGTTGTTCAAACTTCAAGAGAAAAAAAAGAAGTCAAATAGTACTATGCATAAACCTTATGCAAATAGCATCCTAACTCTTGATATTCATATACGGAAACAGTTGCAAGTGCCAATACAGATTTATTAATGGTCATTCAAAAGAGAAAAGAAGCTCATTCAACATGGGATTTGTGTCAGTCAATAATTACCGATCTCACTCACATTTGTGTTAAGAGATCTTGCATGAAGAATGAGATCTTAAATTCGTAAATGATTATGTCAGGAAAGAATAGGACACAACGGAAATATTTCGATATTCTGCGTTTCTCATGAAATATATGTCGAAAATTCAATGTGGATCCATAAGGTAGCTTATGAAGTTGGATTATCAGTCTTGGATCCATAGTTTTTGATACAAGGGAAATGTCATCGCTTCTTTGTTGAAAGGGAAATCAGAATTATAAAAGGAACTATGTTTAAAAATATCAATCCAAAGATTTGTAAATCCTCTTGTACTTGGTTGTTGGTTTGACAATACCAGACTCAGTCAAAGTGGCAAGATAGTAATGAATCTACCATACCTTGTAATGTCAAAAAAAGCTCAAAAAGCTGCTACCATAATCCAAATTATCTGTTGAAACTGCTCGGTATACCAGCATGAAATTCTAAAACCCACATTAAAAATGAAATCCAAGGCAGAATAAGAGGAACAAATGCATATGTTGGCATTGATTGCATATCAGGCAGGTAGAAAGTGAGCAAACTTACAGTATTTCAAGAAAAATTGTACTATAAAATAAACATAACAAAGAAAATTACAAAAACTCAAGAATTATATGAGTCACACAACTTATGGGAAACGAAAATTCAAAGGTAAATAATTTCACAAATATAAATACCAAACTGAAATAAAATGATAACTATCAGAATATGTGTCTCGACTCTCAATTGAATATGTAGAATACAGTAAAGTTAAATAGCCAAAGAAAAGAAAATTACCTATGTTGAAGAGAGTTTATCTTGATAACGCATAGTTAACATAATAAACTTGATTTCAATATTAAAAACCACTGCATAGGGCGAAAATGGCTAATACCTTAAAAAGAAACTTAAGGGAAATGCATGGATAGATCTGACTTCAAACATCCAAAAATAGTGACATATCTTTATATCTAATCAAGTCCAGCTTATTAAATCATCTAGTATCACGCAGACTTACCTAGAGATCCATGCTGCAATCGATTCAACTATGGTAGAGAGAAATTTAGAGCAGGCAATCGGGACTGAAAATGGCAAGAAGAGTTTTTTTTTTTTTTTTTTTTTTCTTTTTGCGCTTTTTCTTGTTTGTGAAAACACGAAATGAGATCAGTTTTTTTTTCCCTTTTAACGATATGATGAGATATGGGGATGGTGTAAAAAAATGGAGTGGAATCATATTAAGCAGACATGCTAGTACAATCAGCCGGAACGAAACTGGAAAACAGAATGGAAAACAATTTGAGAATGAAACTACGGGGGCATTGGAGAAACGTTGTGGGAATGTAACTGAAATCGACAGTGGGAAGAAATTAAAAGCTCAAATAGGGTTGTAGAATAGAAATCAAATGTATTGAGTGTGAAATTGGGGGGAGGAAGTTAATATCGCAGGAAAAGGGAAAAAATGAGAATAGGAGAAGAGCGGACATAATTGCGGTAGGGAAGGGATGGGGAAGAAACGTGGGGTGGTGAGCGGTTTTTTCTCGGAGGAAGCGAATGAAAAAAGAAAAAAAAAAAACGGAGAGTGCGTAAATGAGAAGAATTGGTAGGACGGAGCGATTTCAGAGTAGCCATGTCAGCATGTTTCTTATTTTGTTTTCTATTATAGATAATAGATTAATAGACTATTATGATTGTGCCATAAAATACACGTATATCAAGGAGGACTTTTTAAACAAAATGAAGATAGGATAATACACTGAGAATAGGGGGGTTTCTATAACGGTTCTTTAAAAGTCTGTCAACATTTCTATTTTTATGTTAGTCAAATATCATATTCCAATTGAGAATATTAATCTAATTACTCAAAATGGTTTTACCATTTACATCTAATTTTTCCCTTTACATCTATTTGTACATTTCCATAACTTTTTTTTTTTTTTTTTGCATTTTATAAATTACGCATTGCTCATACTTATAATAATAAATTACTATAAATTTTGATTTTAGTAGGAAAAAATTGTTTATAAGTAGAATAGTCAAGAGAAAATATGAAAATTTCGTTAATGTAATGCAATGCATACATCATTTAACAGTAGAAATTTTCTTTTATAAAACCTTGATGTTCAGCAAAAGGCAAAAAGAAAAATATAGGCATTACAAAAAACTTCCTTTTTTTTGTTATGTCTGTTATATTGGATCATGCATGAAATTCTCCATTTTACTAAATAACTTAGAAATGGAATAATTGAAGTTAAAATTTGACTAAAAGAGTCACCCACCTTAGTTGCAGTAGTAGCATGCACTTCTGCCTTTAAAAAAATTAAAAAAAATAAAAATAAAAAAAATACAGAAATAGTTTGAGCAAAAACGGAGTAATTGTAAATCTTTGTTATACTGTATTACTTGATTTCAAATGGTTGCAAGGCAGGAATTGAATACCAAAATAAAATTGAAGCACCCATAAAGCTAATACATCAGTATATGGTAGACGTTAACGTGGTGCTCCGGACGAAGGGAAAAATTGTGGTCATAACATGGATTGATTTCATATACGGAAAGAAAATAAGAAAATGGGTACAATATTGAGAAGGCCAAAAAACAGAGCATTAGTTCAAGAAAATGTGTTGTAGATCCTGGCGTGGATTGTCTCACCGCCTTGCCTTTTTCCATGATCCACTACCATTATGCTTCCAAGCAACACTACAATCTGCCTAACCCCTTCCACATCGAAATAGTCTTAACAAATTTGCAATCAAAGGGTCAGAAGGTCTTAGCATACAAACAATGAATGGTTGGATTCAGGAAACGCATAAGGGGAAGTTTATTGTAATTACTTTTAATGATAGAATATAAGGAATGGATTGACAAATGGTGTTATAAATAGCATACGATGAAGGTAATGATGGTAATATTTAATGTGCCAAAATTACCGCTAACTGCTAGATTTGTACTACAGTATATTTTTAAATTAAATGAATGCAATTCACGAAAATTATTGATTATGTTTTACGTGTAAAACTGTAACACCCACAACCAATTATGCTTAAATATTAGAGTTATATGACTCCAAATGACAACAAATTCAACTTAATTAACATACAATTAATTTCATCCTCAATGCACATAATTTCCATATTTTTCATATACAATATGGAAACCATTCTATATTTATATTGATAATGGAATATATTTACTTATTTAGTCATACACACGCCAAATGCTGAATAAAAATCATAATGTCCAATGTGAAAGGAACTATACTACAGTGGAATAAGATACAAAGAATTGTTTAATAATATTAAAATAATAATAGCACCGTAGACATGGGAATGGTAAGGTGAAACAACCACGACGGAAACATGACTGATGAATTCACTGTTTGATTGCTACTCAAATACTACACTGGCCTTGCATTCAAGGGATCCATCATCCCAAGATATACATAAAACGATATAAATGGAAACTTAGTCACGGTTTTCAATACTGCACCAGGTTAAGCAAGTTAACAGGTCATCTGAGTATAGATAACTCCGTTTTATTAACACTCTTCAACAGTAGCAGGTTCCCCAAAAAAAAAAAAAAAAAAAACGCAAACATAAAATTCAAGAAGTGTCTGTAACTATTCCAACTTCTAAGAATTATGGACGTTGGGAGTAAAATTAAATATAGAACAATAATAGATATATCTCTGACATTTCAAAGCACTTGATCAGATCATAAAAATTATACTGCAACATAAATAAGGGAAATTTTACCTAATTATTGTTCAAAAGTAGCGACTTTGTAATTGATGGTCCAAAGAATGCTACGCCACCACCATCGCAAACCCAATCCTCCGACTCGCAACCACGTCCAAAGCCCAGCCGAAAACGATGAGCCATTTTGCCAGAAAACAGGAAAACCCGGCTGCAGGTCAACTCAATCCATCGACCGGCACGCTTCTTCGATATACACCAAACTCCACCTGTAGCTCCACCACACCACCCTCTACACTTCTCCAGTTGATGACTTCGCCTGGGTGTCAACCATTCGTCAGAAATCCGAGCCCTTCATTAACCGGTTTGAGTTCTGACCACGGCCATTTCCGACCATCTCTGACCAAATCCACTGGTTGATGCACTCGTCTACTCCGTATGAACAATTCCTTAGTTTCATAGCATTGACTGAAAAAGTAAGTCATTTGTAAAACTAAAACATGTATACTTGTCAGTTGCCATATAAAGAAAATGGCCTGATGTTTGTAGACACTACCGTAAACAGATAACGTTCAATTGCTGCAATTATAACTGTATGAATACCGGAAAATAATAATGAGTGTTGCTTGTATTAACTGTATGAATACAGCAAACATATATGAATACCATAAACAGATATGACCTGACCTCTTACATAATTAAAAGATAAACAAGTCGATAGTCTTTCATTGAAGCAGAAAATCATCATACACGTGATTTTTTTCATTACATTTTATTACTGGGTTAGCCTTTAGTATTGAACTAAGTACTAAACAAACCAAGGTAGACACTCTCAGTTGTGCTCTCAATTTAGTAAAATCACGATTTCATTGTTTGGTATTTTTATTTAGCTCATGTCTTTGTTGTAGTGCACTGCATCTCACCTTCTCTGAATCAGAGCTGTATAGAATTTTTGATAGTAAAGAATGGATGTAATTCATATCATTTAATTTTTGATACTACTTGTTACTTCGAACAATTTCCTCTTCATATGTTATAGTCCTAAATAAACCATTATATTATAATATATGCTTATATGGGATCATGAATGATTATTTATTCACATATATCCCACCCCCATCAGGGGATGTAGTTTAGTTCTTTCAAAAGAAGTTTAAAAAATTGAGTATTGTTTTGTGTTTCCCGAAGCGAATCCCAAAATTGGACAAAAATAAAAAATTTAGCAAAGAAGCTAACTATAAAATGTCTTCTTCTGGAATTTTTACAGATAAACAAAATCTTCACTTTCATATAATTATTGCGAGTTTCCTAAAACGATAATAGTACCCAAAATTAGAAGCACAAGATGTATGGAAACTACATTATTTTGATATATTATCATGCAAGCAGAAACATGGTCTGAGTGTGTCTAAATAATTCAAAATCTGAAGGTACTATCTAAAGCAAAGTGTGCGATGACAATCATTGTATAATAGTGTAAATAACATTTTGGGTATGAAGCAAGAATTTGTTATAAATTTACCAAATAGAGTAAGATGTTTATAGGAACAAAAAAATTAACTAAATCAAATCTGTGAAACAATGAATAAAAACTGAGCCATATTATAAGATTTTATATTATATAGCAAAAGTGTACAAGTAGATGGCAAATCATACCTAGTAATTTGAAGTTATTCATGAGCATGGATGGTGTAAAATATGCATCATCTAGTGAGGATTTCGCCGTAAATGTGGTGATGTCAAATCATTTTTCAGTTAGTCAAATTTTCCCTGTAACATGTAATGTATGGGCTATCAATATATAGCATTCATATGCACATGATGACCAACAATTAAAGTAGGTTTAAAAAAATCTGACAATAATTGCATCCATAACATGTAAAGTGATTAAAAGCAATAATAATCAAAGAGTGAAAGGAAGTTAAGAAATTGCAGATTTTAGAAACATGATTAAAATTGCAGCAAAAGAGGCTGAAGAAAGAAAAGATGCCATAATGTAAAACCATTAATGAGAGAGACGTCCATTTAAAGAAATGAAAACAAAAATATCTTTGAGTAAGAGATTCATTTTAACAATAAAAAGAAAAAGCTTTGGTGCGGCCAAATTACTATAGCCAAGCACATATGTACGTGTGTATGTGCGCACATGCGTGCATACATCATATATATAATATATGTAGATAAGTATGCATTTAAGTGTTTCCTTGTAACTAATGATTCTCGACATCAAAATCATAGGATGATAAAGTTATCAGAAAAGACCAACTTGTCAACGTGATGAATTTTTGATCAAGAACATGGATTTTAGAACTGCTAATGTAGAGACCAAAATAATTTAAGCCTTTGAAGATTTAAATGAAGTGGTGGAATTTGTTGGTATGTTAGAAGAGCCATAAACTTGTATATGCTTATGTGAGTTTTGTTTGATGAAGTAGGCAAGCACTAAGCTGGGTGAAAAAGGACTGGCATAAAGTTTATTTGGAGAAATGTGCATTAACCATGGGATAAAATGACAAAAACAATGAAAGTAATCATTTTCGGTCTTGATAAAGGTTAAATAATGCAAATGTTTTTTCTTTTTTTTTTTGGGTCAGGAGTCAAGGTATCAATGATAAATGGTCAAAATAAGTCAAATGCTTATTAATCTCTAACGACATAAAGTTTGATTTGAATGCTTTGTAGTGCAATGTCCAGTTGCATTTTATTACATTTTTTTTCATTTAAATTCAACTATTTATAAACTACATAATAAATGTAGTCGAATAGTACGTTAACTGCTCAAACAATCTTTTGCAAATCTGATATGCAATGACCAAAATGCAACCAATTTTGGTTGGTGTGAAACCATCACAATAAAACAGGAGTTTGCACCCCAGTTATCAAATTATAACTTGAACTATGGAACATGTACATTCAGATTTGACAGGGTTTATAATAAGTTATCTTTTGGTGAAATAATAATTAACCTAATCCAAATATTAGTAAGTTTGAACTTCTGTAATTGGGTTAACTGTGAAATTTTCAAACCCCAGATAAGTATAAAAACATAATTTGAAATCAAAATGAAAAAGGTAAACTTAAATTACGGTGATCTTGTCTGGTTTCGCTACCTCCATTTCTTTTAACGCATTTTATTGGATTAACATTAAAAGTTCACAGTTGTAATAAATCAAAGAAAAACATAATTTGAAAAGGAATAAAAAAGGGAAACCTGAAGTAAAGAAATTGTGTCTTCAATTTGCATCTTTGTCAAAGCTATCTCAACAGTGTGTTGCAAACAGGATCGTTGTTAGTATTGTTAGAGTTAGGGTTACAACAGAAAATAATTTTATCGCTTTCGCTAGGTAACCCTAATCCAGATAGATAGGAGATTTGAGTCATGTAGGAATCCCAATGATTTCAAAGTGATGGAAGTAGAAAGTTCAATTATTTCACGGTTGAAAAGGCGATGGGAACAAAGTTGAGCAGCTCGTTATCTATACATCCACCGTTGGGTTTTTGTTGCTCGATGACCAGCTTGACGCATTTCTACTTATGCTATTAGCAGGAATAGTCCGGCCTTGCAGTCCAAGTGCATACGCTATGTAGCAACTTCGATCAGTCAGCATATAGACAAAGGATCCAATACAACAAAGTTAATTTAAACCATGAAAGGGTGTCGACAGAGGCAACGACATAGTATAGAGTTAACCGTGACAGATGTTACTAATGTATGTTTATTTTCTTAATATTGTTCGGGAAGAATATATGATTTTATCCTTACCAAGACCATTATTCAAATGGAACTTACCATTTTACCTTTCAATCCTTGCATATCTATTTTCATATATATATATATATATATATATATATATATATATATATATATATGTATGTATGTATGTATGTATGTATGTATGTATGTATGTATATGTGTGTGTGTGTATATGTATATATATATATATATTGATACATATCGACTGATTGATCACTTGTGTTTTTACTCATAAAGATTTATATTCAGATTCTACAAACATGCACAGAAATAGGAGGTTCAATGACACCCCCAAACAGTGCAACAACCTAATTGCCCTCGATTTCCACCCAAAGTACATGTTTAAATCATCCTTTTTATCTCTCTTTACATTCACTCCGCCATACACACGCACACATTGTAGGGAAAATTTGGATATTTTCATTTGCCTAATTCTACTTCATTTTGTGCTTATAACTTGTGGTAGACGTATATGTGAATAAGCTTTTATTCAAAATAAATAGATTCAGCAGCAATCCATAAAGTAACCATTGATGAATCATCAGGTTTCTACTAATATCAATTGGAAGTAAATTCATCAAAACTTGTCTTTGACTGTATCAAAAACGACACATTATGTATACTACTAACTGTAAAATTTAATAAGTAAAGAAACAAAGGTACATACTCTTAAAAAATATTTTGTGCTACCATCAGTATGTTAATTCAACCACGTGCAAAAAAATCAGGCACTACCTCGGAAAGTTTGTAAAATTTGTTAAATATAAGTAATAACGTTTGTTACTTGTACACTATGCAATGCTATACAGACACACACTAAAGACTAAAAAGAAATAAATACAAAGAATATGATGTTAGTACCTTGATAGCTCTAGTAACTGCAAATCATTATAACTATTATTATTTTTCCAATAGTAAATGTCGATTTTTTTCTAATAGATGGATTCCTTTCCAATCTTTTCAGCCTTGGATATGACCTCTGTAATGCCTTCAAGCATTTAAAATGATTAGGTAATCATAGTTACTACCAAGAACAACCTGTCATAGTAATTAGTTAGATTTAAGATGCATTTGGAATAACAATTCAGGAATAAACTAATTATACCATTTTAGAAATGAGTTAAGTTAAAAGGACAGAAAAATGCAGACTAATTCAAAAGTGAATTGTTGATCAAAAGCACATCATTAACGGAGACTTGTTTAACATGTTTAACCAACCAGACATTTAAGCCGTTGTGACGGTCAGTAAAAGGAGATGGTAAATAGGTTATTGTTAGTTCGGAGGCCATCCAGCAAACATGCTGGGTTTTCTCTGTAGTATTAAAATGTAGCAAAATTCCCAATCTCAGATAATAGATACTAATATAACGGTGGTGACACAGGGAGCAGAGTCGTGCAAACCTAATATAAGAATACATATCATTATTTTAAGAGTGGAATATGGGGGGAAAATCAATACTTCATTTTCGTTAAATATTTATATTCAATGTAAGGGCCTGTCATTTGTTGTTGTTATACCTTCCTCTCCGCTGCTTCACGATTTCGAGTAAAAAAAACCAAATGAATACAGCTCAGAAAATAAACAAATGAATAGTCTACGAGTGAATGAGTTGAAAAGTTAATTAATCAACTCAACCATAAAACTAACCTGATTTGAAAGTGAAAAAGCTCTAACATGGGAAAACAATTTGGCGTAAATGAATGTATTTAGCTGTTACATACAAATTAGTATAAGTCATTCATTTGTTAATGGTATAGTTAACAATCTATATTCCATGATTATTCCATATTAGGTGAGAGTAGTCGGTTTATTTTATATTAACCTTTTTTAAAATAAATGAGCTAAAAAAATCATGCTTTAGTATAGTGAAACAAATAGATTTGCTCAAAAACCTCCCATATTAAAAAATAAAACAGCTCTAATTTGTGATAAATAGGTTGAGATCACAATTATCATATTGATTAGCAAAATTCAACAGTTTCATAATGATATTTTTAACCTTTTAGTACACTTAACTATTCAGTGAATCCCCAGGTTAATATCATGAAGAGGAGATGAGTTTATGTAGTCAAACTTTTAAAAAATGAACTTGGGAAAGGAAAAAAACTGCTATGATGCAAATCAGTTTCCATATTCACAAATTAAATTGCAATAATGTGTCATAACGAAAAATGTTAATAAGGGAAATGAACATATTCATGCACCAATCTTGAAGTCGTTTGCATTATTGATTCAATTTTGCCCTCCTCTGTTCCTAGTTAATCAAATAACTGATTTAATTAATGATATAACATTATAAGTTAATTAAATATTACATCGAATACCTGATAGGTGAACTGTATTATCAGTCTTATTATTCAAGGCAGAATATATTAGGCAATTAGCTTTTCTTTTACAATGAAGACTACATGGATGTGCCACGATTAATTAAAACATGTTCCAAGTACATACTTCAAAATTAAAAATGAACTATAGAGGAAACTAACCCGTACAACGTATAAAAGGAGCACTGGTAGAAGGCGTAAATATCTGATGTACAAATCTATAAAAAGGTCTGGCGGAATTCAAGGAGCCTCGTTGATATTATATAGCTAGATGAACAGCAACACAGTATGAGATTTGGGCGAAATTTTGTAGCACTATTTCAAACCATCAAGTTTTATTGTTGAAATGCCTATGTAAAAGAAAAGTCAAGTAGTGATTTATTGAATTGCTGGCAGCATAATCAGTATTTTTCAAGCTTCCTCCTTCCCTTTTTTGAAGGCGGTCTTTATTGATCCAGTAGATGATAAAATGAAGTAACAACCCTACATATTTGATTCGCAATAGCCAGAATTTGTTCTTAGGCTGACGATTAAACTGTTGAAATAGAGTCGGACTGAAATTAAATCGGAATCATAAAGTAAAACATTGAAATTGAGAATGCTAAATGTACGAAGCAGGAAGAAAGTAATTAAGAACCTTGTAGAAGAGAACGGGAAGTTATTTCCTTATTTCCAGAGAACCGGCGGTTGCAATTGGGAAAGCAGTGGGAACAGCAACAAACGCAGGCAAATTTGTCAAATTTGACTCACCTTCATCGAAAGGAGCAGAATTTCTGCAGCAGATGATGGCGGTTGGGTTGTAGATCTCGGTAGAAGTAGACGATGGATTGTTGATACCCGGTGGAATATTGTGCCGATTTTAAGATCGAAGGGAATCGAAAGAATGGAGGTTAGGAGAACGATTTGTTTTTAGTCGCTGAAATTGGGGAAGTAATGCTGATAACGTGGCTGGTTTGTTTTATTTTTATTTTATTTGAATTTTTTTGGTTTATTAGTAAATGCAGATGGGGATTAAAGCAGAGTAGAGAATGTAGAAAAAGCTGCATTTGGTAAGTCCACGTAAGCTTAGTTGGGACTGTGTTTTTATGTTTAAGTAATAGATGATTCTGACTTAGCAAGTTTGGATCGTCACGTGACTTCATATGATTGTATTGCGATTAAAGTCGAATGCAATGCAGCTGATTGGTGTAACGTTCGAGAATCAGAACCGTTCGAATCGACCACTACATATGCACGTAAAACATGGATATATGAGTGAGTTTCCAATCCCGGGGTTTGGTTCTTAAACCAGTCACATCGTAATCGCGATTCGATCCGCGTGTATCGTCGTTGGTCGGCGACGACAATGGTTTTAGTTATAAGAGTAGAGGCTGCCATTGCATTTCAGGATGCTTGTATGTGGGAAACCCTAACATCAGGGGATGTCGTGGATGGCTTCCATGGTGCTAGGACTACGGTTTTGGACCATCTTTTCCATACGATGAGCTTACTACTAAAAGGTTGCTCCGCGGTGGCGTAGAGAATGATAGTAGTGAGAATGTAGGAACAGATGGAAACTGGTGCCCATGGGCCTACCTTCAGTGAGGTGCCTTCGATTGTGCTTCCCGACGTGCCCTCAGCTAATTGGACTCAGATGGAGGAGAGTGGCTACGACATAACAAAGAGGAGGTGCCCTTTGGAGAAGAAGGCTTACTTTCCATTCCTGTTTTTCCCCCAACGGGGGGATAGGGAAGAAGTGGAAACGAATCATGAGCCGGTATCTCCGATGATGACCTCAGAGACCACTGCGTCATAGGAGATGGTTCCGGGACTGGTTGAGGAGTAGTGCCCCGGGCCTGCTTCCGCACGGGCCTCTAGTAGTGCTTCCTGACGTTCCCCTAGTTAACTGGGAGGTGGACAAAGCTCAGAGGGAGGCGAGTGCCCATGGCACAACAACGAGGATGTGCCTTTCAAGGAAGGAATCTTACAAAAATGTAAGCTGGTATCTCCAATGGCAACCTCTGGGACTACTGTGTCATGATAGTTGTTGGTCCAAGCTCTCGAGTATGTCTTGCGTTTTCTAGGATCGTACTAGCATGAGGTGACTCGGCGTTGCACTTGGTTCTGTGTTAATCCGAACTCCACTCTCGAAGTACTCGAGTCGCGCGGAGTTTGATTGAGTTGGTACCCATAGACCGACTCCACGCCTAAGTGTAGGTTAGTCGTCTAAATCTATCAGATTTGGGGTTGTGGTGCTAACAGATTGCCGCTAGAGTATGCCTAAGCGTACATAGGTCCGGATAAGTCCATTAGGCTTGGCATATTCACGACAGAGGTACTTCGGCAATCCACAGATGAATCTCAAAAGCCGAGGCTAATGATTATTAAATTCGCGTAAGGATTACAGTTGAGTTGATTAAAAATCAAATGAAATAACTTGGAAATAGGGACAACTAAACTGGTACAAAACGTTACTCGAGCAAGACGAGTCATAGAGCATGGCGTCGATGTTCAAGCCACCCATTGTTGCTGCAGTTTTGCTGAGTCAGAGATATGATCTCAAGGGATTTATCTGTTGGACGAGGCCCCAGTTGGTTTGAATTCTTAATGAACATTGAATGGCTCGAAAGTTCCATGCAATGGACCCTACCGGTATTGTTCGAGCTTTCCCTTGCAAACAAGTTTATCGATGTTGAGTCCCTTGGTGCGTTCGTCGGGCCTTTTGACTTTGGCCTCTTATACGGTAGGACATTGCAGGTTGCAAGGTAGACGTTCTCGAGGGTGTCATCAAGTGGAGTATAGTTGTGGAAAGATGGGAGTTGTAGATGCTTCTTTATGTTTTTGCGACCGTCTATAACATTGCTAGTTCGAGAAGAATTGTACAGAGCATTAGGATTGAAGTCATTGGAGTTCTGGGCTTCGTTTCGAAGTAAGTTGTTGAAGTAAGAAGCTTGATTCCTTTGCAATAGCTCTTGGCGTAGTAAATAGTTGGTTGTCTCATAAAAGATCTCCAAAGTCTTAGGTTTTGCTCGGTTAACGCATGCTCCTAATTCAAAATCGGGGAATACGCCGTCGATAAGTTGGTTCAAGATTGCTCAAGAGCTCAAGTGTTTGACACCTTCCAGGGCATTCCAAACCTCTCAAGGTAACTTGTTAGAGTTTCATCGGGGACCTAATGGATGTGTGTGATGAACTGATCGATTAGACCTTTGGCTAGACAGGAAAAGTCGAGATAGTTCTCGGTGGAAGGAGAGTGAATCGTAGAAGAGGCACTCCTTCTAAGAAGACAAGGAAACATTTGCACTTCATGGCGTCTGTGGCATGAGAGGAATACATACACGACTCATAGCGGTGTATGAATTTCCGAAGGTTGGAATCCCCTGAATAGGTTTCTATCTACGGCATACTGAAATGTGAGGACCATCCGGCGTTGAGCACATCTTTAGTGAAAGGTTAACGTCTTGCACGGTTCCCCAATCATCAGTGATGTGACCCCAGCATTATTTTAGGATGCTGCAAAGTAGGTTGGAAAGAATGGGAGTTCGAATCTCCGTCAGATTGCGGCAGTCATGATCCAACTTAGGAGTGTGTAGCCTCATACGTCTTCTAGGATGAACGTCATCTTGATCTAAAGAATCTTTAGCCTTGGTTGTTTCACTTTGCTGAAGCGAATGAGCAAAAAATAGGGCTTGGTTTGCTGCCCGTAGTGTAGGTAGCAAGTTCTCAGCTGAAGCGAGTTGAGTTCGTATGACAATTGGTTGAGCATTCGCCCTTTGGCTGAGATTAGGCCCAAGTTGATGATGATTGAGGTGAGAATCATCATTAAAAAAGACTAGGTGAGGGACTTGATGAGACATAATTCAATAGGAGATGAATTCCCAAGTCTCCTTGAAGGTGAAGGATGTCTCATTGAGCGTATTTTTGAAGTTGTTACATCAATCCGATGTTTTGATGTATTTGGTCGATAAGTCTTCTTTGAGTCTCACCTAACTTCCTTGAGGATTCGTTGAGCCAGAATCAGTTGATAAGTGCGTCGAGGGTGGAAGCATTAGTGGTATTTAGGTTGGTCGGAACTTTAATAAGTCAAGGGTGAGAAGGAAATTCCGAGTCAGGATCGACAGTGGAAGGTCCAGCCATGAGGCTCTTTCCTTTGTTCACCATTGTCGATAGGCTTGGTCAGTAAGTCTGAGAAAACTTATGTAGCATTACAAGTCTTGGTGCTTGAGTGTGAGGAAGCGAAAGGTTTCGATCCCTCTTTGGAAGTGATAGAAAGTCGAGCTTAGGTGTGTACTCTCCCCCTCCCTAGTGCGCCAAAGTGTTAACGTCGAAAAGTATTCGTCAACCCTCGTGATTTCCACGTAAGTGAAAATAAACATCCAACAGTGGAAAATAAGTAGCGATGTGATCTACAGGGGAAAGCGCAAGTAAATGGTCACATGGAATTACAGTGGTTCAGCTCCTTTGTGCCTACGTCCACTTTGAATGGTTTTGCTCTTTTATTATGTTCTTGGTACAAGTTACAAAATTGGATCAAAATGTTTCTGAGCATACATGAGTTTTGATGACTTCCGATACGTAATCATGAGGAGGAAGTCTATTCTTCCTAATACAAATGTTAGGATATGGAAGGATGATCCTTCGAGCATCTGTGAGTTCCAAGCTTAGTTTAGTGAGGATGATGTGGTTATGAAGCTTTCATGTTGCAATCATAGCCATGGTGGCAAGGAAGTTCAAAAATGCTTTCTTTACCTTCTTCCCGGATGCCAAAACAGCCCAAGATGGTCTAATATCCAAAAATGTGGTCAAATGTCAAATAATGAGTTCATATGTCAAGAATATGCTTCTTCTTCTTCTTCTTATGATGATGGAAGATGCTAGGGAGGCTTTGGGAAGGCTATTTCCTTCTTAGGCAGCCATTAGAGCTTGGAGGTGAGCCAGAACCAACCATATTCATATTGGAAATGAGGGGGTGTTTATAGGAGTGGCCTGGAAGTGGATAGGCGAGATGGAGGGTGCAGCAGACGAATTTCATATCCCGCATGCCATGTGCGAATTTTACATCTTAGGGGTTGGATAGGAATTCGTATCCCGCAGATGGGGTACGGATTCACATACCACATTGGGATGTGAGATCGCATCCGGGTGATGTGAAGGGGTATAAATTCACATCCTATTTGGGGATGCGATTCATACCCAGAGTGTGGAGGCAGAATATGAATTCGTTTCTCACGAAGGGATACAAATTCGTATATCTCGAAAGGATACAAATTCGTATCCCGTGGTATGTGTCGGATGCGAATTCTCATCCTTCAGGTGATGCGACTTCGCATCCCTGAGCATATCATGGGATATGAATTTGTATCCCATGGACGGATAAGAATTCGTATCCCATAGGGGATACAATATTCATGTCGCTGCGAAGTTCGATGAGTTATGATGCTAGTGGTGGGTTACTGGCAAGGCCAGAGGCTGATCCTGGGATACTAGTTCGTTATTGAGTAGACTGGTCAAGTTGGATTGAATATCTTTGAACGATTCTATCCGAGCTTGGGCCCTAGGTGTATTTGCAATACTTATGGTTTGTTCCTGGCGATGGGCCGAGTTGGGTGATCTTTAACTACTCTTGAGAACCGGGCAAAAAACCCAGTTAACACTCATCATTTGATGTTAGGTTGTGCCCCAGTTCTTTTCAGATTACTAATCTTAATCTAAGAAACTATTGTTTTTTTAAACAAAAAGGGTATTTAATTACATTAAAAATAGATACAAGAGGTTAGAGTTGGCAATAAATACAACTGACAACCTAACAAATACTATACAACACTTTTAAAAGCCAACTCTAACCAGAAAACAAAACACTATACTCACTTACCATGCCATGAGACCAAAATAAAACAAATTCCACCACGATCTACATGACATAAGACTCTACAAAGCCCACAACAATAAACCCACATCAAATAAACTGAACGACTCCATCAAAACCCAGCAGGCCTACCGATAAAGCCTACTTCTAAACAACACAATAGCAACTCTAACCATTAACGCCAGCAAACAATAAGGAGATCGATCACCAGAAAAATGCATTGTTCACCAGATAACCAACAAAACACTAGGAAGCATCAAAGAACTCCAATTACACAAATACAACTCAAAATAAAGGAGAAGAAGAATTTCAAGGCTTGAAACATTGCACATAACAGAAGACCACTCTAACTTATACCATAAAGCAAATAGAAGAAAAAGAAAATCACTCACTTCTTAAATACACCTCCATTAACAATTCTACATGGATTTCCTGCTCCTTCTTTCATTTTTCTTGTTTTGGGTCGAGTTTGAATTTGATGCATAAGTTTAATCCACTCTGGGTTAGTCTTCACTAAGGGTTCATCAGAAACCAACTCATTACTCTTTTTGAACTTACTGGGTTTATATTTTGTTCTTCTTTTTTTGAAACTACTTGAAGAACTATAAGAAATGTCAGACTCATTCATAAAAATATCTTTATTTACATCATCTTTGCCTTTTTGAAAACTCACTACAATCCCCACTATTATCCAATCTAACAACATTATCATTCTCTTCATAATTTCCTCTCTCTTTAACATTCTTAATGAACTGCTCACATATGTATGTCTTACACCTTTTGGCCCTTAAATTCTCTGTTACATGAGTATCCATTTTAGCATCATTATTCTGAACTAAATCTAAACCACCATTTGAATTATTATCACTTACCTGCCCTGAAACATAAGCATGATTTGTATGCTTATCATTACAATTCACATCAGTATCAACAACATTATCCTTATGATATACATTGCTTTTTCTTACTGTTACATTCATGTGTTTGTCATGAGTCTCCAAAATATGATTACCAATATCAACACTTAAATGTTTATCAAGACTGTCATTTACTTCATCAATCTCCATTCCAGAATCAGTTCTCACTTGATTTTTAGGTAACATGTTTGAAAAATCTTTAGGGACCCAGACTTTAGAGGCCTTAAATGCAACATTTGTATGACCAAATATCTTGCAATTATAACACACAGGAGGTACCCATTCATAATGAACTTTATGCCAAACCAATTCACCACTAAAACATTGAATAGGAATTAAATTTGGAAACATAAAATCATAATTCACTTCTACCAAAACTCTAGCATAAGATATTCTTGTAGATTCTTCAGTAACAGTGTCTAATTTTAAAGGATGGCCTAGAATGGAGGCAATTCTGCTTATTGCTTCTACAGACCAAAAGTCTAAGTCAAGATTTTGTGGTTGAATCCATATAGGTAAACTGTATAGAAATTCCCTATTCAATTTTAAACTAGGGCACCATTTTTTCATGTTGATAAATCTTTTGTTGTAGTAGCGAGGACCTGATGATAAAATACTATCACAATCCTCTGCAGTTTCACACTTAATAATAAAGTTTTCATTTTCCCTACTGAACAATTGATATCTACCTTTAATGTTCCAGTATCTGTCAATGTGATCCATCAAGAACTTGTAATAAGGTCTGCTACCGAAAACATAGAAAGCTATAGAATTATACCATCTTTCTCTTGCCTTATGCCTGATTGGTTCATAAAAATTTAACTAGATTGAATTTATTAACATCAACCCAAGATCTAGATTGCATAGAATTAACCTTACTAGTCACTGATTTATCAGTCGCCCCGATTTGGAAATTCTGATTTTGAATTAATATCTAAAGACAGCTAATTACCTTGGATATAGCCTTTCCTCATCTCTTCATGTTGCAGATCTTGAACTCTATCAAGTGGAATTAAAGAACGAAAATGCGAAGTTTTTCCGAGAAACAGTGTAGTGATGAAGACGTCGCCATTAATTAGTTTTTCTTATTAAGTTTTCCTGAGAAACTATTGTTATTTCCATTTACCCATTAAGAATCTCATTTCCCACTGTGTGCCCAGCCAAGGATCATTAGTCATAAATAACTAGTCACACTAGTTATCTAGATGCATAAATCTAGATCATTAAAATTGCTTTAGAAAGAAATATATCACCTGATCTTATGTGTCTATTTACCATCATTTTATCAATCTTCTTGGTATCTTCTGAAGGACATGGTACAAAATCATTAACCTCCTTACTAATAAATGGAACCAATCCTCCTTAAAAAGCACCTACCAAACTAACCGTCATAAATTCGAGAAACCAGCTTATAACCATTCATCTCAACGAAAGCAACTACATCTTATAAGTATTTTGTATTGAAACAGCCATAAAAAGCTATAGCCTAGAAGAGTTCATCAAAGGCACAATTGAATTTCCAGCAAGGATGTCTGAAATAGAAGTTGGTAGACTTGTCAGCAATCAAGATTTCATAAATCATCAAAGACATGATAGCATACTGTCATCATGGTTATTATCTTCAATAAGTGTTAACTTCTTATCACAACTAGTAGAATGCAAAGTTGCATATGACATATGGTCAAACTTAAAACAAATTTTTAGTCAATAATCAATATAAACATTCATGTATTATAAAAGGTCGTTACAGAATCCCAAGAAAGGAAGCATGAAAATAAATGAGTACCTTATAAGATCATAACATTATGTGATCATCTTGATGTAGCAGAACACAAAGTATCTAATATAGAATAAGTACTCACAATAATGAATTGTCTAGATGAAGAAAATAAGGCCATAGTAATTGTGGTTTCATCAAAAGAAGCACTACCTAGTCTACAGTATGTACATGTCACGCTATAAGCACACGAAAGAAGAATATATCATAGAAAAACTATTAATGAGAAATTTTCGATTACCTATGTAAATAGCTAGTGTTAAGAGTTCATTAATCCCCTTATTATCACAAAACCAATTGGCAATGTGATGGGACAACTCTTAGTTTATATTCAGGATCATGGTTGACATATTTTCCGATACAGGACTTATCCAACAGCTAGAGAAACTAAGGTCAAGAAAGGAACTGATTCAATATAACATATAAGAAAATCACGGTTAGAGGTAAAACTCATCAGTCAAATCTAGAGGAAGAGAAAGATATGATAATAACATCAAAAAAAGGTGTCAAATATGTGAAAATTTTGGGCATAACGAAGGCATATTTTATTCTAGGTTTAACACTAATTATAACTCAACACAACAAGGTTTGACACTAATTACAACTCAACACGATAAGGGAATAATTAGTCAAGAAATTTTAATCCAAATGTCAACATGATTTAAAAGAATCAAGAATACAAACTAATGGATCAAAAACTACTCAAACAATGATTATGAATTGGATAAACCTGATGAAGCATAGAATGAAGAATGGTATCCAAATTCTGGAGTAACAACTAATCCCACTGATAGTTTGTAGAATCTAAATATAGGAAGAACTGTGAAGTTAAGAGATGAAAAGCATAAAGAAATCTGGAGCAACTTGACTATTTCATGTTTCAGTGGAATTGTGAAAAATACATTTGATTCGATACATCCAGCAATAAACATTATAAAGAAGGTATTAAATAGAAATAAAAAAAATCTTAATAATGTGCCATAAATCATATCAGTATTTACTATCAGTTATAAAACAACCATATGTTAAATTTTTCTGATTCTAATACAATATTGTATACCATTAGAACTTGTTGCTACTGAACTTTGGAAACTAGCCCCAATAATTCCAGATTGTGATTATAGATATTACATTTCATTTTTTGGCACACACACACAAGATACAGTCGGATATATTTTCTCCAATTGAAGTCTGAAGTATACAATGCAGTAGTACAATTCCTTAACCAGACAGAAAAGCAATACAATGATCCACTATAGATCATTCAAATAGATGAAGGAGCAAAGTATAAATCGCTTAAAGAATGTTTTCAAAGAAAAGGAGTTGTACATAGAAGTAGAACAACATGCCCACATACCTCAGAGTAGAATGGTCCAGTTGAAAGAAATCATAGGCACACAGTTGAAACGTTTTTAATTTTACTAGCCGGAATACCACCTGAAACTCGCTGCATTTGAAGGGGATTTGCAGGTGACTGGTTATGTCAGACCTGACGCGACTGATGGTGAAGGCGGAGGAAGGTCTTTCGCTTCTTCCGATGAACTTCGATCAACACCCGGTTGAGAACGTGGTGGTGGATGGGCGTGGTATTGAGCTGTGCGATGACAAGTAAGGACTAAGAGCAGCGAAATGGGAAACAACGTGAATGAAGATGGAAAGAGTAATCGGCCTATAAATCATGTATCATAAAGTAATTAAATAAATGTTAGTTAATTAGTTAATTATCCTAATTTAAGATCATATATTCATATAAAAAATAGTCTGGTGCAGGGTTTTCGAACAATATTATCGAATAAAGGAAGTAGCCTAATTTCTTTTGTTAATGAAGAATAGTATTGGGCCGTTAATTCCAATTCCGAACTAGGTAATTCAAGCAAATCTAATTTTAATTAACAAGTTACTTATTAATTTAAGATCTTGAACTAATATTATTGATAACTCATGCTTATTTTATTAGAATTTGACCAAATAAGAAACATTGGGATCATACTGTCAAGCCCTACAGTTTGGAGCAGTTTGGACGAAGATGGAAGCTATTGGAATTTTTAATTAAATTAAACGCTAATTTAATTTAATTATAATAAATCGCTTCAGAAATAAGTGGAATTCGGTGAGCGTAACTCACTTAGTCTGTCCCACTTATATTTTATATAAGTTGGGTTTAATTTTTGTGTATTATGATTGTTTGTTATTGGATGATTGTTGATTATATATTCATATATTGACTGTACTGATTAAAATAAACGTTCGTTTAGTTTAATTGAAACCTAATCGTTATTTTTAACGATTTTAATCAATTGACGTAACTTACCTTGTTGGCCACGTTTATATTATTATAAATGTATAAAATGAATAGTTTAATGCTTGGATTATTTTTATTGATTGACTGTTGAAATTATTGGTTGAACTATTTATTTTCGTTTATCAAAGCGGATAGTGATATAAATATATTATCATATTGAATGGATGATTTTATTTGAGGTAACCTACTTGAATGCAGGGAAAGTAAGGTTAGAGGGATCCAATAAGACTCCTCACTTATATTGATAATGCTTATCATACTTATTGGATATGCTTGTTTGGATGTGAAATTGGATGAATTAGACCCTTATTTCATAGTTGAGTATTTTAGCAGTAGTTGGCCTCTAATATCGACCATAAAATAAGGAATTGTTGAATCAATTTTAAATCGAATAGGAATTATTATTTTTAATTATACTTTTTGAACGTTGATTACCATCAGGAAAATCGACGAAGTTGAATTATTAAATTTATTTTTATAACTGAAGCTAGACTTTTAACTTATTTTTTATACGTCATTTGAAAATGGAAGTTTTGAAAAGAAATGTTTATAATTTGTTTTATAAAATATTATAAAATAATTTATATAGCAATTTCTTATATTTTAAGCAAGTAAATTGGAAATTAACCAAAAGGGTTAATAATTAGGGATAATTGTTTTGAGAAAAACAATTAAGTGATATTTTTAAATTAATTATATTATTAATTAATTTAAGAAGAAGGATCAGCTGAAATCAGTTAACAAGTTAACAAACTTTTTTAAATTGACTTAGTCAACCGTTTAAATTAGAACTGGATAATAGATTTATTATTTATAATAAATCTAATAAACATTTGTTAAACTTAACCAATGTACTTGAAAATAAATTAACCATTAGTTAACTATGTTTATAAGTTGCTATCTAATTATGTATTATTAATTAGGTAAATCATTATTTAATACCATTTAAAAATATTAATTATTTTATTCTTAGTTATTAATGAATAAAGTACTTTTATTTAGTTAATATGAAGTTAATTATTATTTTAATTAAAAATAATTAAAGTGATTGCTTTTTAATTGGAATCCCTTTTAAAAAGTAATCGATTGATAATAAAACCTTAATTGAAGAGTTCAGAAAGAGATTTTGTTATAAATTCAAGTTGTATAAATAAAAGTTAAAAAAGGGGAATTCTAGAACCATGGCAATATTTTATGATAAGTATTTACTTAATAAAATGAATTAAGTAAAGTGATGATAATTGAATGGAGATTTCAAACATAAGAAATGGTTTATAAAACCATTTTTGAAATAAAATAGTCAATAAGATTTATGTTGTTAATATCAGTTTTGGAGTTACAAACTCGTATATATCTTAAGATAAAAACGTTGTCGATCAAGGTCTGAGAGGTAATTGGAATAACACAAATTGAATGACTTTGCTAATATCGAGAGATGGTATTGGTTTGTAATGGCAGAAGATTTTGAATATAGTTTGTTATTTCTATAAAAGGAATATTGCAACATAACTGCAGATTTTGAAATGTGATTAGAATTATTGGACTTCTTAGAAATAAAGCGATTGATAAGAAATAGTTTTAAATGTTGGATAATTGGTAAATGAATATATTAATAAAAGAATTTATCAAATATAAACGATATATTCTAAGAAAGGTGAAGATATTTGAAATAAAATTCATAATGTTGTTTTACTGAACATTAGGTTAAACTGGTTTGTTAATGAACTTATATTTTATAAAAAGGTACTTTGTTCTAGTTTTGCAATAGTAAATGGTTTTGGCGTATGTTTTGCAAATGACTATAAATGGGAAGCTGGATAAGGTTATAGGTTATTTTCTAAGTATTGTAAAATGAAATATTTTGAGAATATTCTTATATTTAATTAAGAAGTAAAATGTTAAGTTCTAATTATTGGAAGATTACGAAGTTTAGTAATGAACGATGATTTAAAGAGGCCAAATGATGTTATGTACCAAAAAAGTGAATTTATTTTATTTTCATGGTTGAATGGATGTTTACTTGATAGTTAAATAACCGACTATCAAATTTGGCTTATTATCGATTGTTGGTACAGAAATACCGGCCAATAAATAAGGTTATATGTGAAACCATTCCGGCCAACAAATATGTAAACATGGAAGACATCTAAAGATGGTCGAGATGGAGCATTGAAGACTGTGGATCTTCATGAGCGGAAGAACTACTCGTTGAATATTTCAAGGTCGCTCATGGAGATATTCTGACTTGTGATTCTGCCATGATTGAAATCTTCAGATTTTCAAGGACTTATCGCTATTGACCCTTAGGGTGATTCCTATATAGGATGTGGTAGGAGGGTGCCTTCAGTTCATCATGTTCCTAGATGACTTGTATGGACGGATGTTTAACAGAGTATTTCCTTAAGAGTCACATATGATGATTTTTTTTACAAATATACCAAGTTTGGTGGCGGAGAATTTATTCTCTTAACTTAACATCCAGAGTGTATTTGTGGACATCAATTAGTTTTTCATGCATATGATGATGTGGCATTCAAAGATATAGAGATGTTCTCTGAAAATGTAATCGTGACCGCAAGCCTCATCAACCAAGAAATGACAAAAATCGGGATGGCAGCATGGCCAGGTGGGTCATTCCATCACCATCTAGAGAAATTCTATTTGTTCTTCTTTTGTTTTTATATCTCCCGGGAAGTACGGTGGTCCCGTAAAACTGTAAGGTCACAATATATTTGGTACACTCAAGCTAAATGAGTGGTCGGTCCTATGTGGTCGGGTTATAAGATGTTCTTGTTGAATCCTAGTGCATTGCTCTCCTGAGATGCACTATCGAAAGACGATCCCGTACCTCGTCATAGTTGGACATCCATTCTCCAATAAATGCCATGCGGTTTTTTATTTTATATTATATATGTAGATCATGAGATGCAAGCATTCTGCTAGATGGTTATTTATTTGATTTAGACACTATTATGATATCACCAGATTTGATATAAATATATTTTGGGTTATCGTAAGATAAAAACCGTCCGTATTTATGTGTGGGCTGGTCTTACAATTATCCTTTTCTTTCAAAAGGATTTTAACTTTAAATTAGTTGGATGTTAACCTATAAATTTAGTGAGTTTTCTCACGATGGTTCACCAGACTGATCCGTGGCGTTTGCAATGCTCGGGTTAGACCAAATTTTACAGGTTCAGGTTAGGATGCTTCAGAAGATAGGCTGGAAGGGTTCAGACAGATGGTATGTATAGCTATTCCGCTGTATGTTGTATATGAGGACAGATTATTATAACTGTCCACATTGTCTGTTGTACTATGATAAAAGTAAGTATTTATAAAAGTTCTTTATAAGATTCATTTCTATATTATATTTTGTTCCACTACGATGTGAGACTCTATGTTATTGATCTTCTTCTCATTCTATTCTAATATTTCTTTCTTTCTTTTCTCACCTTCTATCTTCTTTCTTCTAACTATCTGCTTTTTCGTGCAATTTGGGTTGGATAGAAGTGAAATTAGTCGACCCAGAGGGTATGGAAAAGTCGATATGTTACAAATATACACATAATTATCGTTAAATTTACAATCTTGTTATTACAGTAATTTCTTAAGCCTAAATAGAAAGATAGGAGTGAATTTACAAAACAGTAATATTCTTAACGCTTTTAGGAAATGAACTAAATCCCAATTATCATAATTTCAATTATTAATTACGTTAAGAATTACGGCGAATTAAACAATAAATATACCATTACCAAAAGACAAAATTTAAATCCATTCACCTGTTAGCTATCTAATTCAGAATTATTTACCGCGGTTTCTCCCTAATTTGATTCAATATTGTAATAATCACATATTTACAACCCAGACCCAAAAGAAAACAAAAGAATTGACTGGAATCAAATCCATAAAACTTACCTCATGCGGAAAGGAATTCTGAGCGCATACAATCCTAAATTACGAATTTCATTATCCAATTCTTGTTACTGAAGGCCTAAACTAATTTAATTTGATTCAGAAAAGGTTTGGAGAAGAAATGAAACGATAGAGTTTTCGTGTCTGCTCAGAACATAATGAGTTTTACGGCTAGCCCTGGTAGTTTATTTATAGCCACTAAAAAGAACCTTGTCTGTTATATTGGTGGTGAAACGACCCAAAACTTGCCTTTACGGGAAAGTCCGGATTGAGTTGAGAACACGACAAATCAGAACACAAACAGAAGAACATTTTATTGCTTATTACAACAATTTACATCAGAGTATAAGAATGTATCAGAGTATGAATAAATATTACACATTGGAAAATATCAAAGATTTAAAATTACAATGCAATGGAAAAATAATACATAACACAACTGAAAGAAATACACGGATACAAAGCTTTCCGATTATAGTTCCAGCTGTAAATCCAGGATCCTGTGAATATAATATCTGCAAAACTAAAACTACAACCTACTCGTATGGAAAATAGGGGCACCCAGAGTTTAGGTTAAAACAATAAACTCCAGGCCAGTCATGGGACTGGTGTGAGAACTAAAACAATTACTAAAACTTTATTTTAAAATAAGGTAAATCAAGAGACCACGCCGTATAACACGGAACGGGTTTACCCCCAAGAATACCAGTGCCTAATACAAACAGTGTAATACTAATTAAAGAAATTAAGCTATTATAAGATGTCATGAGCGCCCCATCCCACTAAGTCGCCATATATAGGTTTACAATTAAAACCGCAAAATGTCATATTGGAAGTTTGGATTTCCATACCAATGGCTCCTGATTCGAAAGATCTATCACGCAATGCAATTCCCAACGGCTTACGTCCCGTGCATGAGAAAACGCCGTAATGCACATCCGCACTATATCCAGGAAACAAGTTACCGCGACTTACGTCCAAGCATTGGAAAACACCGCTAACTCTATCCATCTAGGAATCTGGGGGTGTGCCCTATCCCTACTAGTGTGGGGTGACCACACCCAGTCACGTCGGTCAACTGAATCCATGACAACCCATAGGATGTCTATCCTCATCTCTAAAGTATACTGATCTAGCCATCAGTTTACCACCATACCGGTGTGTGAGGCTCGCGAATTAACGCTACACAAAGCTATGCTATTTAAAGCTGTGCTTTGATCATCATCCACCAAGCTTTGCTTTTCAACAATAGCTTGGATCACTACATCTCAGTTTGCCACATTATCAATCCATGCCGTACCATTGATTTCTGCCGATATATAACCTATAAGCTCATACGTCTCAGAGAAGGGTGTTAAGCAAGAGAATATATTCCCCGCCACCAAACAGATATATTTAACAGAGATCAACGAATACAGCCTAAAGGAATACAATATTAGACAAACATCCATTTACTAGTTCGTTCTGGGTTTGAACGAAACCGGATGTAACGACCCGGATTTTGCCCGACCTTAATCGATCGCAAGATCGATCAAGACCGTTCAAAACCCGCGTACGTTAACATTGGGCATACAACACATCAGAACAACAACACAGACTTTTATAACATCAATAATAAATGTTACATCAGAGTACAGAATATATCAGAGTACACTTTGTAAAGTACAGCGGAAGATAAATTACAGTAAATTAATACATTGCAGCGGAACTAATCTCAGCGGAAGGTCATCAATATTCCGGACCCAGCTTCAGGCTTCAATCCAGGATCCTGCTTAACTATATCTGCAAAAAGCTACTCGACTGCCCGTGTGGAAAGAGGGCACCCGAGTTTGCAAAGTGAAACAAACTACAGGTCAGTCGTGGGACTGGTGTGAGAATTCTATACTTAACTTATCTAATAAGTAGGCTAATCACAGGACCACGCCGCTAACGCGGAACGGGTTTACTCCATTGGATTGCCAGTGCATAAATAAAGTAAATCGTCAAATAACGCAATGCTTTTTAGAAAAATGAAACCATTATAAGACCCAGGTCCCATCACACAATGCAACACACACCAGAGGATAGGGTTTTACCTTATAATGGTCAAAAGATGTTTGATACGTAAAAACGATATTATTATTAGTGTGTGTATATATATTTAAAACATTTCAAATATAATATCAATCCTAGATGGCATAGCTACCATCTACTATGTCGCCATACTAGTTATACAACCAAAACCGCAAGGGGCGTATTGGAAATTGGGTTTCCATCATGAGTCAAGGCTAGGGAGGAGCTCCTGACCGATTCGAGACACTCTAGCAATGCCTCAGGATTCGGACGCTGGCGAACCCTTGGATACAGCAGGGCTGGTCCACAAATACTTTAGTGGATTAGTTATGCCTGAACACACGCTCCCCGATCCTATTGGATCTACAAATCAGCCGAAGGCGACCGATAAGAATAAACCGAGGCCTCGCAAAAATTCCATCAACCACATAAGCAAATGTCGGGCCGTGTTAAAGCCCAACACCACTTCTAGCTAGAAATAAACGTGTGCACTCCCTGCGTTCCCTTCTCCCGTTTTAGACTCAACCGGTGTGTGAGGCTCACGAAGTCACGATATACACAAAGCTATGCCTAAATAGACTGTGCTTTGATCATCAACCACAAGGCCTGCTTTTCAACAAAGCCTTGATCATTTGCATCTTGGCATGTCACATTGTCAGACCCTACCATATCATTGGTCACCTACCAATATATATATATATATAACCTCTAAGCTCATACGTCTTAGAGAAGGGTGATAAGTAAAGAATACATTCTTCACCACCAAACAGAAATATATAATCAGTAGCGTTCAACAAGTACGGTAGAAAGGAATACAATGTCAGACACACAATCCATTTACAAGTCCGCTTTGGGTCTGAGCGAAATATCGTGTCCATCGATCTCCAAATGCGTTTGGACGATCATTACTAAATACCTTGCCTTGGAAGGCCAATCCCAATTCAAGATACCAGTCATCATCATCCCAACAATGTGAAAACCTTCGGTCTTCAACCACCGCCTTCATCTTCGACTCTTGATCTTCGTGATGATTATTCAGAATGAGTTAAACCCGGTCTTTCTGAATAACTCGCGTATTTTGTGATTAGAAAGAAAAATATTGGAAGATCACACATTATGCCACATTCCAACTCCGAGTATTCTTTTAATAAGATATTCATATTAGAAGATTCTCATTAATTTTATCAAAGATAAGCTATGAAAATAAAATCTTAAATCTTCCTTAAAAGATTCATTAAAACTCCAGTTTTGATTTACTATCAAAAATCATTATTACAAGATTATTTATTTCAAATCTATAAAATAGATTTATAAATTCCAAATAATAATTTCAATGTAAATTGGATTAAAGGACAAATGTCGTTTAAAACACCGTCCATGATAAATCCACTTCACAGCTCAATTTATTCCATATCACAAATTATAATTGCAAATGCTAGTAATCTTTTAAAAACATATTTTAAAATAATCATTAAAAATATTCTTTGTATAAAAGATTCTAATGGGAAGTATTCTTTATATTACAAATTCTTATCTTTTCCAAATATTCTATGTTTTAACATATACTTGATTAAAAATATATTTTATGAAAATATATACACATTATATAAAATGGATTTCTAATGTAAAAATATTCTTATTTAAAAGAACACCTGAATCGAAATGCGTCTCAAACATTTACCATATAATTTGGATTATATGGATTTCACACACACATCATATATATGACAACATCAGTATAATCATCCATATACATCCAAAGTGTAATTTCCACTGCGTAAGCGTTAAAATTAAATAATAACGCTCATCGCAGCCTGTCGATCTAACGATCAACATTCAACTAAATATTGGGATTAGTGTATGTAAATTTTCATCCCAACACCCGTGTGGGGTTTCAACCAACAAACAAATGATAAACTAATGTGTGCACTTGGGCGATGTGTGAAAATAATCGTCCCAATCACATACACAAGTCGGGTAACTTGTGAATGGAAGTGTAATACACAATATATAATGATGACAAGAAAATATCTCTATTGCAATGAATGAATATGCATAATAAATTCATCTCTGTTGACAATTTCTACTTTGCTAGTTTAAGCTCAAGCAAAAATGGTTATATTGTTCTGACAATTCTAATGCGACAAAAATGATAATTTTTGTTTTAACTAACCCATCTTGACAAATATATAACTTGCCAAACATAACATATATATATATATATAACTTGCTTCAACTAATTCATTTTGACAAAAATGAATATATTTTTTTGACAAAATGTCTATTTGGTTTAACTAATATAAATTGACTAAAATGAATAATTGTTTTCAACAAATGTAAATTGATAAAAGTGAATATTTTGTTATTAACTAGTATAAGTTGACAAAAGTGTTTATTTCATTTTATCTAATCAATTTGACAAAAGTGCATATTTTGTTTCCACTAGTATAAATTGATAAAAGTGATTATTTTATTTCAACTAGTATAAATTGACAAAAGTAATTATTTTATTTTAACTAATCAAGTTTGACAAAAATGTTCATTTCATTTTAACTAAATCAAGTTTGACAAAGATGTTTATTTCATTTTTATGTTTGCAAATAAAAATGTAACTTTTATCTTAGATGTTATATTGCATTGTGGAATGCAAATAAAAGAACAAACTTGATTTTCAAAGTATATTTACATTTGTGATTGTAAAAAGAGCAAATTTTATTTTCAATATATATTTGCATTCGTGAATGCAAAGAAAGAATTTTATTCTCAATGTATATTTGCATTGAAGAATGCAAATAAAAGAACAAATTTTATTTTTCGAATATATTTGCATTTGTGAATGCAAATAAAAGGGCAAACTTTATTTCAAAATATATTTGCATTAGGGAATGCAGATAAAAGAACAATTTATACTTTAATGTATATTTGCATTAGAGAATGCAAATAAAAGAATAAACTTTAATTCCCATGTATATTTACATTAGTGATTCCAAACAAAAAAACAATTTTTCCTTTTGAAATATATTTGCCTTAATGAGTGCAAATAAAAAAACTAATTTCATCTTCAATGTATTTTTACATTTGTGAATGTAAATAAAAGAATAAATTTTGGTTTCAACATATATTTGTATTGGTGAATGCAAATAAAAGGGTAAATTTTATTTTCAATGTATGTTTGCATTAGTGAATGCAAATAAAAGACTGAACTCAAAATTTCAATTCTAGAATAATAAAAAAGGGTATTTCATTGTTTTACACTTTTCTATGTGTTCTAATAACAAATAAAAGAATCCTTTTATTTGTTTATACTTTTCTATACATTCTAATAACATATAAAAGAATATTTTATATGTAAACATTTTTCTATGAATTCTAATGTCAAATAAAAGTGAATTTTATTTGTAAAATAAAATTCTAATTTTTAAATGACAAATAAAAAGTAGATTTATTCGTCTAATAAATTCTGAGTTTCAAATGACAAATAAAAAGTGAATTTTATTTGTGCAACAAATTCTAAGTTCATATTTGTGTTGCAGCATGTATATAAAAAGATGGACTTTATTTCTATGTCATATTTGTATGGAAAAATACAAATAAAAAGATGAACTTAATTTCTATGTTATATTTGTATTGACAAAATACAAATAAAAAGATGAACTTTATTTCTATGTATATTTGTATTGAAAAAAAAATACATATAAAAAGGTAATTCATTTTCTAAGTTATATTTGTGTTGAAAGACACAAATAAAAAGATACTTCATTTGCTAAGTTACACTTGTGCTGAAAAACACAAATAAAAAGATACTTGCTAAGTGTATATTTGTGTCAAGAACACAAATAAAAAGAAACAATTCAATTTCAATGTTAATATTTGCGTTAAGGGACAAAAATTAAAAAGACATTCATTATTCTATGTGTATTTGTGTTAAGAACACAAATATAAAGACATTTATTTTTCTTATGTTTATGCTTGTGTTAAAAATACAAATGAAAAGATGATTCACGTTCTATGTTTATGTTAAGAAAACAAATATAAAGATAATTCATTTGTGATCTTATTTTCTATGTAATATTTGCATTGTAAAATGCAAATAAATAGATAATTCATATTCTAAGTTTTATTTGTGTTGGTAAACACAAATAAAAAGATAATTCTTTTGCTGAGTTATATTTGTGTTGAAAAATACAAATATAAATAATAATTCATTTCTATGTATATATTTATGTTGAAAAACACAAATAAAAGAATGGTTCTTTTCCTATGTTATTATTTGTGACGAAAAACACAAATAAAAGAATGGCTTCTTTTTCTCAAATAAAATGTAAACACTTATGTGTTTTTCTCAAATATTACTTTTAATTTCCAAATACAATGTAAATAAAGTTTTGTTTTAAAAGATATGTTTTTAATATCAACAATAAAATTTAATATTTCATAGTTATTCTAATTCTATAATATCCTATGTTTAAGGTGACAGTAAAAAGAATTTTTTTACTGTAATTCACAAATCTGTTCTTAATGTAAACAAATAAAAGTAAGATTTTATTTGTTAACCAGTTTCTGTTGTTCAATTTCAGATAAAAATAATATTTTGACAATATAAAATAAGTTAGAACAACTAGATCCAATCGCAAATAAAATTCAACAATATATGCAATTTCTATCATGGACAACAGAACACACCACAAGCGACAATCAACAATTTATACAATACAGAACATTTCAGATCCGAACTAACATCACAATACAATCATTTTAAAGCGAGAAAAATAATTGATAATTAATTAAATAATAAAATTCAGAATTCTCACATTGATATGGCTGAAAATTCGACTGTCTCGGATTCAGCTCTGGTCTGCGCCATCGCGAAGATCTCGGAAAGACGAGTCCAACGCAACTTACGGTTCGTCAAACAGCCCTCGTATGAAAGAGATATCGATTTTTAAAGATTGCATAAATTAAATATTAAATAGTGAAAATTAGGCTCACGTCCTTAAAAATAAAGTTAATTAGGCTCACATCCTCCCCTTTTGAAATATATAAATCTCATCCCTATTTTCAAAACGCAGCTTTAATATTTCCGGAAATGCCCTCATCCGATTTTTAGGGGTATCGATTGTTTATAGGTTCGTATTAGGTTTTATTTTTTACAGGATTTTTTTTTCTAATCCATGGCAGTGGCGGCTCCAGAAAAAAACCCAAATCGTGATCCTCACTTCCAGCAAACAACGACCGCCGCTCCAGCACCATCGATCAGCCCCCCTTCAGGCGACGCCGCTCCAGCACCAGGATCCGCCAAGGCGCCGCTACCCACTGGCGCACCCCCACCTCCAACAACCAGCGACGACCACCATCGACCAGCCTCCCTTCAGTCGAAGGCAGCAAACCGTCCACGGCAAACCCTCCGCCCTTTCCGGTTCCGGCGATTCAAAACCTAAAATTGTGTGAGTTTTTTTCCTGTAAATTATGATTTTATTTGTAGGATACGTATAAGGTTTTTATTATCATAAAAATACAATTTTTCATATGATAAGGACCTGGAAAAACAAAAATTCATGAAACTGTTGTTAGAACTTGTGGATTTTTGCTGAAATTCTGATAAAAAGCTGCGGACAATTATGCATCTATTCTTAATATATGCATATCTGTATGTAATTTTTTATTAAACAATCAGAAAACATATTATTTTACAAATATATTCTTATTTCTATGCATATATGTAGAACACTTGCATATAAATATTCAGAAATTATTTTTACAGATGTTCCTTTTTTTTCAAATGATTGAAATCTGCATATAATTATTCAGAAATTACAAATATATTCATATTTCTATGCATATATGTGAGTTTTTTCCCTATATTTTATGATTTTATTTGTAGGATACATATATGGTTTTTATTAGCATAAAAATACGATTTTTCATATGATAAGGACCTGAAAAAACATAAATTCATGAAACTATTGTTAGAATTTGTGGATTTTTGCTGAAATTCTGATAAAAAGTTTTGGAGAAATATGCATCTATTCCTAATATATGCATATCTGTATGCAATTTTTTATCAAACAATCAGAAAATCATATTTTTTTACAAATATATTCATATTTCTATGCATATATGTCGAATTCTTGCATATAAATATTCAAAAAATATTGTTATTTTGCTGAATTGTACGCATGTATTTATGTTAATATGAAGCTGTTTTTGTAATTTAGGTTATTGTACAATAAGCTTATTAATGGTGATTTTCTTTTTTTGATAACAGTGTTCCGGCGGATATTGGTGTAGTGGTGTTGTTGAAGCTTGGTCGGCCATCTTATTCCAAAAGATTGAAATCTGCAGTTGTTTCTACAGAGACGAGTAGATGTGGTTTGTGCAATAAGCTGGGTCTCAACAAAATTATTTGTTCTACAAAAGACCATTAGCTCTGCTTTGTAAATGTTCTGAAATTCTTGATTTAGTATATGTAAATGTGGTCTGTACTTATTTCTTGATGTAGTAAATGTAAATGTTAAGAATTTTTTCATGTAAGTATGCACATATTTCTGTTATTTGCATATATATGCATCTTGTTATAATTATATGTATTTATTTTGTTGTCATTTTTTTTGTTTCAGCAATTATGCAGTACAGTTCTGTATATGTATGCAATTATTTCGCTTAGTTGCATAAATGTATGCAATTTTATGCAATATTTGTATCTAAATGTCTAGTTTTTCGTAAAAATCAAAAAACTTGATTAAAAAAATTTAGTCACTACATTCAAGTAATAATTTATTTCTGTATAATATTAACGTATGCACATGTATGCAATTATTTCACTTAGTTGCATAAATGTATGCAATTTTACGTAATAACTGTATCTAATTGTCTATTTTTTCGAAAAAATCAAAAAATAATAATTAAAAAAAACGCTGTTGGACTGATCAACGGTTTTCCAGAATTGTAGGATTAGGTTTTGGGGGAGATTATAGGAGCAATAGACTGAGTAAATGAAATTTTTTAGGTGTGTAAGGGTAGATCAGGAATTTTTTTAGCCGAAATTCAAAAACAGGGATGTATTCTATATTATTTTTATCACCGGGTTTTTTTTACATTTTGAAACTTAATAGGGACCTGTAAAAAACGCACCCTATTAAATAATTAAAATAATATTAAATTAATAGCCTTTCTTCTTCATCTGTCGCACGCACATTGATTTGGCCGAAACCAACTCCACCGTTCAACCTCCTGCGCGCGCGCCAATCCGAGGGTCTAGGACCCGATCAGACTCCGCCACTCCGAAGCTTCGCCTACGAGCCACCACCGCCCAGAAGGCCACCACACTCGGACTCCTCCTTGTCTCGAAATCCGAACCCGAACGTGCCCACTTCCTCGCCAGAATTCGCGAAATCCGTGCACCAAAACCCGATCTTAACCGTATAGATTCGAAGCTCTCTGAATTCCCTTCGATTTGGTATATAGTTTGTAGATTTTCGTTGAACGGATTGAGAGAAATTGACGTTTGAATTTGGGAAATTTCTGGCCTTCGAAAGCAATAGGCGGCGGCTGCATTTTTTTAGGGTTAGGGTTTTATTTTCGGATTTTTTTTATTATTAAATCTCGTAAAATGTGTTATAAAGGTGAAAATGCGGGCTGTCTCCGAATTGGGCTTGCTTATTGTCGATCTTAATGTTTTGAGGCCTTCTGAACGCAATGGGATGGGTGTCGGGGTCCAATTCTGAAATCTGTAGAAATTTTTATTTAAAAACCCATTAAAAATTAATTAATTAAATATTGACCGTACATTTAAATATGCCGGGGCCGCATATGACCTCTAAAAATTCCAGAAAAATTATTTTTAGCTTTCTTATGACGATACGGTTCTAACAAGACTAATTTCATTGAATTCTGAGACTGTTCGAAAAATGGCTATTTTCAAGTCATTTAAATTTAACTGAAATAGTCAAAACACATCTTCTTTTGCCACGCTCACATATTAACTCGAAAAATTCTAAAAATTGAAACCTAGCTATAATTTGACATTCAGGTTCCAAAAAAAGTGGTTTCGTCGAAAACGGAGGTCGTTTAAAAAATGACTATTTTTAAGGCCAATATATTTAATATTAAAAATACATTTTTAAACAAATAATTTTTGAAACTCAAAATATATAAGTGTTTATACTTTTTAAATGCAGAAACATCATTCCAGACTCAATGGAAGTGGTTTCAAGTCCAAATTCCTTCGTATGTGAAAAGTAGCCCTTCGGGCCATATATAATATATATAAATTCTACAGCGACCTTTCTAAATATTGAATTGGCCATAACTTTTGATTTTTAAAACGAAATTTCAATTTTTTCAGATTCGTTAGAAAGATATGGTTAAACAGATTTAAATATTTCTAGTTTCACTCAATTCTGATTTATTTTGAATCCTGTACAATCAGTTAAAGTTCAAAATTAAAATTTTAAACTACCGCGCCATTTCTAATTCCATTTATCTTTAAATTAGAATTTATTTGTTTTAACTTCGATTAAAATAAATTCTAGCCATTATTATTTATATTATATCCTCAAAATTCATTAAAAAAAATTTAAATTGGTTCAGAATTTGCGGGTTGTTACAATCTCCCCCACTTAAAATCTTTTCGTCCTCGAAAAGGAAATGAAGCTAAAGTTGTTTATTTAACTAATTTAATTTTCATTCTTTAATTGTTTAATAATTTTATTAGTTGAATTCATATTCACACAACACAATCATCAATCAATTAGTTGATTAAATTTTCAAAAATATATAACTTTTATATATTCAAAGTCATATTTCCTAAAATCGAATTATATATTTAATTACAAATACGTTAATTATAAATTCTCCACTCTGACTCATTCTAGGGCATTGCTAACCCCATCTCTAATGAGTATTCTTATTGGATATTACTAATCCAACCTCTTATGAGTCCTTTGTTCAGTTCTAACGAGTTGTACCCCAAAGATTTGAGCTAACCTGAGCTCTGATACCAGCTGTAACGACCCGGATTTTTCCTGACCCTAATCGATCGCAAGATCGATCAAGACCGTTCAAAACCCGCGTACGTTAACTTTGGGCATACAACACATCAGAACAACAATACAGACTTTTATAACATCAATAATAAATGTTACATCAGAGTACAGAATATACCAGAGTACACTTTGTAAAGTACAACGGAAGATAAATTACAGTAAATTAATACATTGCAGCGGAACTAATCTCAGCAGGAGGCCATCAATATTCTGGACCCAGCTTCAGGCTTCAATCCAGGATCTTGTTTAACTATATTTGCAAAAAGCTACTCGACTGCCCATGTGGAAAGAGGGCACCCGAGTTTGCGAAGTGAAACAAACTACAGGTCAGTCGTGGGACTGGTGTGAGAATTCTATACTTAACTTATCTAATAAGTAGGCTAATCACAGGACCACGCCGTTAACGCGGAACGGGTTTACTCCATTGGATTGCCAGTGCATAAATAAAGTAAATCGTCAAATAACGCAATGCTTTTTAGAAAAATGAAACCATTATAAGACCCAGGTCCCATCACAGAATGCAACGCACACTAGAGGATAGGGTTTTACCTTATAATGGTCAAAAGATGTTTGATACGTAAAAACGATATTATTATTAGTGTGTTTATATATATTTAAAACATTTCAAATATAATATCAATCCTAGACGGCATAGCTACCATCTACTATGTCGCCATACTAGTTATACAATCAAAACCGCAAGGGGCGTATTGGAAATTGGGTTTCCATCATGAGTCAAGGCTAGGGAGGAGCTCCTGACCGATTCGAGACACTCTAGCAATGCCTCAGGATTCGGACGCTGGCGAACCCTTGGATACAGCAGGGCCCGTCCACAAATACTTCAGTGGATTAGTTATGCCTGAACACACGCTCCCCGATCCTATTGGATCTACAAATCAGCCGAGGGCGACCAATAAGAATAAACCGAGGCCTCGCAAAAATTCCATCAACCACATAAGCAAATGTCGGGCCGTGTTAAAGCCCAACACCACTTCTAGCTAGAAAGAAACGTGTGCACTCCCTGCGTTCCCTTCTCCCGTTTTAGACTCAACCGGTGTGTGAGGCTCGCGAAGTCACGATATACACAAAGCTATGCCTAAATAGACTGTGCTTTGATCATCAACCACAAGGCCTGCTTTTCAACAAAGCCTTGATCATTTGCATCTTGGCATGTCACATTGTCAGACCCTACCATATCATTGATCACCTACCAATATATATATAAATTCTACAGCGACCTTTCTAAATATTGAATTAGCCATAACTTTTGATTTTTAAAACGAAATTTCAATTTTTTCAGATTCGTTAGAAAGATATGGTTAAACAGATTTAAATATTTCTAGTTTCACTCAATTCTGATTTATTTTGAATCCTGTAAATTCAGTTAAAGTTCAAAATTAAAATTTTAAACTACCGCGCCATTTCTAATTCCATTTATCTTTAAATTAGAATTTATTCGTTTTAACTTCGATTAAAATAAATTCTAGCCATTATTATTTATATTATATCCTCAAAATTCATTAAAATTTTCTAAAATAAAAATTTTAAATTGCTTCAGAATTTGCGGGTTGTTACACCGGAGGCACCTTATTCCTCGTCCCATGTCCAATACAGGAGAGAGGTCATCGCATATCCGGTTGATCTCCAAGTACGTCTGGACGATCACCACTTATTACCTTGTCTTGGGTGTACAGCCCAATCAAGATATCAGTAATCATCCAAACGATGTGAAGATCTCCGGTCTTCAACCACCGTCTTCATCGTCGACTTATCGTCGTATCAATTATTCAGAATGGGTATAAACCAGGCCTTTCCAAATAATTCATGTATTTTATAATCAAGGGCTATAAAACACAACATACGCCTCATTCCAATTCTGAATATTCTTTTATTTAAATATTCATATCCTTAGGGAAAGGTTCCCACTAATTTTATCAAAGATAAATTCTTTTAATTTTTTCTTTAATCTTCCTTTGGATCTCAATTCAAAACAAATTAAGGTTTGTCCAAACTAGTCGGGATTAGGGAACCTTACCGAAGTAATCGTTTATTTTATTTTCCAATCCCAAACTATTTATCCCATGAAGCAAAACCGGTAATACTCCATATCTAACACCACGGTGTTATTGGTAAAATTAATAACCATTTTCCGTTCAAATCTAATTAAATATTTAACTATCGCCAGGAGTAAAACTGGTAGTACTAGATTCTCGATCACTTTCCAAATTTGATAATTTAAATTATCTCATTCACATTTCAATCTAATTAAAGATTCATTAAAACCCCACTTAGTTTTAATCTTACTAAAAATAAATATTAATGATTATTTAACTTTGGGAAGTCAAACATGCCACATTGACAATTTACACTGTACCACTGATCTCTGCCTATATATAATGTAACGACCCGGTTTTTAGCGACTTTGGTTATCGACATAAACTCAATGATGACTAACCAAACATTGAAAAATACCGGTAGTTAATGAAAGAATTTAGAGGGTGAGGATATATAAGATAGAAACTTAGAATAGAAGAAGAAGAAGAACACAACATCAGAGTAACACGAACCTCACAGCGGAACGAATAACATATAATATTTATCATAACTTTGAAATATAAACTGTACTTGAATATACATATCATTTTCAGAGTACAATACTTACAACACAACGGAAATAAACAATAGTTATATGATCCTGAAGCCTCCTGCTCCAGCTCTTCGAGTATCTGTAAATCCCGACTACTTGACTGCCCGTACAAAATTGGGCACCCAAGAGTTTAGGGAAAACAAAACAAAATAAACTCCGGGCCAGTCGTGGAACTGGTATGAGTAAAACAGTTAAAACAGTTTAAGCCATTAACCGATATATCATAAGACCACACCGTTTAACGAAACAGGTTTTTTCCCTTATGAGAATCCAAACTATCTTTATATCAAAAACCTTGTGATATTATAATAATGTCTATCCACCACAATATAATAATCATCTAGCAGAAACGCTTTCATCTCACATTCTGCATATATAGTATACAATCAAAACCACAAGCACGTATTGGGTAATGGATTTCCAACTATGACAAGGTATGGAATCACCTTTCGCTAGTGTACCTCTAGAGAGGAATACACTGGGTTCAACAAGAACATCTTGCAACTCGACCACACATGACCGACCACTCATTTTGCTTGAGTGTATCGAATGTATATCACCAACGGTTGGGATCAGCAACCGTTTCCCGAATGGGACAACATCGACAATAGATTTTTAGAAGTAAATGAAACTTTAGATCAGGTGATTATACACCCTAATAGGAGCGACCTACATAGCCATGCTGCCTGCCCGATTTCTGTCATTTCCTGGTTGTGAGGCTAGAGGCCACACTTATCTCTGACAGATCACTGTTTATTCACTTTGAATGTCACATCGTCATACCCGCCAAATCACAAATTGATTTCCCCAAAAATATCATGGGTATACAGCTAAGAGAAACGAATTCCTCTGCCACCAAACGTAAATACACTTGAAGAGATCAACTTACGTGATCTATTAAATATACTCTGTCAGACATTCTTCCATACAGTTCGTCCTGGGACTGGACAAACCGAAGGCACTATTCAGTACAACCATCTTAGGCAATCTTTACCTAAGATTTATACAACAACCCTTGCACTTGACTCCGTCTTCAATTATCTTTGGCATATATGATTCGCAATGCTTACGCCAATACGGAGTGGTTCTTCGGATAATAATCCAACCAGTCTCTCCATATTAACAACGTTAAAACGGTCGAAAAACTTCGACAGTCGATGAGTTAACTATCAAAGAAAACACGTGTGCAAACAACGATCTTATTTCCAGATGGAAATTACATCGATCAATCACCAATCAACTTTTATCCTTTAAATTAATTTATCATTAATTTATTTCATTTGTCATTTCCTATTTCCATATATTCAACATTTCTTATTTTCTCAATTTAGAAAATATATGTTATTAACACTGGAAAACATTTCTATTTCTTGTTTTCTATATTAGAAAAAAATTCTGATTCTTATTTGGAAAACATTTCCAAAGCTCCTTCATTAGATTTAAACTGATGTTTACATCAAACATCGCCATGCCATCTCAAACCATTTACTAAGTTCACTTAACCATCATTCACTATCAAACCTTACCATTCCTTAGTTAAGAAGGAAGCCAATCAAGTTGGGGTATAATTACCTCTCAGACCTTAACTGAACAACGTTTTAACTTCGAAATAGTCAAAGTTTATCTTTAAACCTTTAACAAACTACCTTGCGTCTCTCTCTTTCGAATAACTTCTATTCGATAACTCCTCGCTTCGAATAACTATATTCGATAATCTCTCTTACGAATAACTAGATTCGAAAACCTTTCTTCGAATAAACTATGTTTGATTAACTCTATTCAATTAACTCTTATCAATTAACTCTTATTGATTAACTCTATTGGATTAATTCTATTGGATTAACTCTTTTGGATTAACTCTTTTCGAATAAACTATATTCGATAACTCCTTTAACTCTATTCGAAATACTCCTTTAATTCTATTCGAACAAACTATATTCGATTAACTCCTTTCGAATAACTAGATTCGACAACTCCTTTCGAATAACCAATATTCGATTAACTCACTTCGAATAACCAATATTCGATTAACTCACTTCGAATAACCAATATTCGATCTCTTTCTTTCGAATACGCTATATTTGATAATCTCCTTTCAATTTAACTAACTTCGATAACTCCTTTCGATTTAACTAACTTCGATAACTCCTTTCAATTTAACTAACTTCGATAACTCCTTTCGATTAACTGACATCGATAACTCCTTTCGATTAACTAATAATCGATTAACTTGACTCGACTAACCCGACTCGACTAACTCGACTCGACTAACCCGACTCGACTATCTCGACTCGACTAACTCGACTTGACTAACCATATTCGACTTACTCGACTAACTTGGTTCGACTAACTTGGTTTGACTAACCATACTCGATTAACTCAACTTGACTAACTTAACTTATTTAACTCAACTTGATTAACTTAACTTATTTAACTCAACTTGATTAACTTACCTTATTTAACTCAACTTGATTAACTCTACTCATTTAACTCAACTTGATTAACTCTACTCATTTAACTCAACTTGATTAACTCTAACTGGTTAACTCTAACTCTAATCGATTAACTCTAACTGGTTAACTCTAACTGATTAACTCTAACTGGTTAACTCTAACTCTAATCGATTAACTCTAATCGAATAACTAATATTCGATTAACTCTTTTGATTTACACTTTTTAATTAACTCCTTTGAATCATTCCCTTTTGAATTATCTCCTTTGGATAATCTCCTTTTCTATTTGTTTACTTAACAAATAACTATTCCTTTTTCAATTCTATTTATTTAAAAAATAAATATTACTTTTATCTTTCCTATTTTTTTAACAAATAAATATTTCTTTTATCTTTTCAATTCTATTTGTAAATGTTTTACAAATATTCCCTTTCCAAATATATTTGTAAATGGTTTACAAATATATCCTTTTTATTTCTATTTGTAAATGGTTTACAAATATACCCTTTTTCTATTTGTTTTTGCAAATATCTTCCTTTGTATTTGGTCTACAAATATATTTCCTTATATTTGTTTTACAAATAATTTCCTTTATATTTGTTTTACAGATATATTCCTTTTTAACTCTTTTGATTTTATATTTATTTCCTTATATAAAATCCTTTTTCCTTTTATATATAAATCCATTGATTTTATATAAATAATTTATTTTCAAAATATACTTTGAAAATCCCCTTTTTACATCCCCGTATTTCTTACGGTATCTAAAATACCAAATCACACTGATCAATATCATTTAAACACACATAATCATCAACAGATTATATATTACATCATATATTACAATATATGAAAACTGTAAAATAAATGTTGAGGAATCCAGTTGGATTCCTCCAACCTGTTTCCCTGCATCACAGATGTTAAACAATATAATTAACATCGATTTCATTTCAATATGAAATATTCTGCTAAACAGAAACAACATTTGATTAACGATTTATATATATATATATATCGTTATCTATAATTTCAACCAAACAATTAGCAGTTCAATCAAACAGTTAACACACAACAAAAAGTCATCATTTATCAGTTCTAAATATACGTTGTAAAAATAGAACTGTTTAGCGTTGGTGAGTTTTACTCACATTGGATGATCATCAATAATAACGATAACCATCGCTAGATTTGATTCTGATAATTTATTTTGAAATAAATTGTAATGAGCTTCGATTCGCTCCCTGTCAGTTCCATTGTGCATCCCTCGACTCTACTATTCCAACGGATCTGACCTTTCGTAATTCTGACCATATATGATAAAGTTACGACTATTTAAAGTTAACATACTATTTAGATTAAAAAATAAAACTAAATTATTTAATCTATGGGCCTTCACCTTTTAAAACCATCGGCCCAGTTACCCTTCCACCCGAATGAACAGTACCCCTCCCTCAAAAATGAAAATCGCGACCTCACTGTACCCTCTATGGCCATTGCCGCTCCTTCTTGCTTCACGTTCTCCTCATATACTTTACTACGAATCAAACCAACTACACCGTGATGCTTCTCATCAGTTTCTTCGTCCTCCGATGCCCTCAACCCTCGACTCGCCTCCTTACCGGAAATCACGTCGACCTCGGCCACACAGCAAATCCACCGAAAACAAATCTCACCAATCCTCACGAAATCGAGCACACAAGTGCGGTTTCTCTTCACTAAGTCAATTCCAACCACCGCTCTTCCTCCCAATGCCTCAATCCTACCCAACGATGAACCCTAAACTGTCGCTGTTCATTTCGTGCCCACGGAATAGCGTCGCACACCACAATACTAGTATAGGATTGAAGAGAATCATATAAGGATTCCTTATATGAAGTGTTTCCAATTTTAAGGAATTTATTTTGAATTCTTTTGATTTATCCTTGATCGAACTTTCACTGGAGGAAAAATGGTTACGGCGGAAAACAATTTTGACCGTAGAAATGAATTGTTTAGGGTTTGCAAAAGTTAAGGGTATTATATAGGTAAATAATAATATTTTTTTAATTGATTATTTTATTTTATTTTAAGCAATCGCTAATTGTATTCATCCTCTAAAATTCCTGTGATCACATATGATACTTAAAAATCATGAAAACTGGCATGCAGCTATAGTTCGACATTACGGTCCCAAAGAAATTGGTTTCGTCGAATTCTGACTTCGTTTGCTCACACAACATATTTTTAAAGGTCGAATTATCGACTGTTTTCACATTAAAATCTCGTACGGCCACATACTGACTTCAAAAATCACGAATATTGAAATCTAGCAATAATTTAATATTGCGGATCCAACAAAATTAGTTTCGTCGAATTCATAGTGGAATACCATATAGCTCCACAATATTCATATATGAATTTCTAACTCGATATTTCAAATCCCGATTAAATCGATATTCGATGTATAATGAAATTCCTTTTATAAATATAAATAAATCGTTATATATTATAAAGGAATTCCACAGCGACTTTTCTAAAATTTGATTTGGACATAAATCAAAATCTACACGACGAAATCCCGATTTTTCTCTTCCACTAGAAAAATATACTTCACCAGCTTCGAACGTTTCTTGTTTCATAGAAATCTGATTTAAAACGGACTCTGTATATTCAATTGAAGTTCAAATCGCCAAATAGCGAACTGCCGCGTCGTTATGCGCTCGTTTATAATTATATTATAAACTATATGTTCAACTATCGTCTATTGAATATATTTGTTCATATAATTCAACTCTAAACTGAACTGTATATTTTAAATAATCTAATTCACACAATATTGTGATTCCACTATTTTTGATTATTTCTAAATTAAATATATTATTCTATTATTTATATTAACAATATTATTTAATTCTGGTTATTGATATCGCCACTCGATATTTAATAATTAAATTAATTAATTATTCGACAGTTGAAAAATGCGGGTCATTACAATCTTTCCCCTTTAAAATAATTTCGTCCTCGAAATTGCTAAGCTAGAAGAATGTTACTAACTCTACTAATTAGATTTAAACAAATTCAGGTTTTACTTCTTAACTTTCATTTTAACTGAACCATTTAAATTCCAATTAACATATTAATTCTTTCCGACTTACTAAAATTTTCAAAAATTCTGAAAATTTTCTAACGCTCTAACTTTTCAAAAAATTTCGCCATAACCTCCTTTGTACAGCCCTATCGGTAAAACCACAACTCGCCTCTCTAAACCTTCTCCAACCCAAAAGAAAATCAAACAGCCAAACGGCTTGCCAAATCAGCTCATAAAAATCTCATACCCAATATAAATATAAACTTGTACCTTGTGTCGGGCATATCATTATATCATTTGCAACTGTTACCAATTTAACATATACCAATATCTTTTTTTATCAAACTCCTTAACTCAAACATTTGGTTCTATCCAAGCCAAATTCCATTCAAACTCCAATATCAAATTTCAAACTCTTAACTCATCAACTCAATCCCATTCCAGATTATCCTCTAATCCATTTCAGTTTTGCTTAACTTATCATCTCAAGTTAAATTTTGGTTTATTATTTACTGTAAAAACCCGTAACTTCCCCGGTGAGGAAAGCGCGGATAGTTCGAGAACAAGCCACAGAATAACGCAGACGGGAGAACATTTCATTGTATATTACAACAATTCATCAGATTACAAGAATATACAGAGTACAAATGAATATTACACAGAAATATCAGAGATTTAAATTACATTTAAATACATAGCAGCGGAAAATAATACAATACACAACTAGAAGAGATATACGGATACAAAGCTTTCCGGATATCATTCCAGCTTTAAACCAGGATCCTGTGAATATAAATCTGCAAAACCAAAACTACTAGCTGCCCGTGTGAAAATAAGGGCACCCAGAGTTTAGGTTAAAACAATAAACTCCAGGTCAGTCATGGGACTGGTGTGAGAACTAAAACAGTTATAAATTTTTATTTTAAAGATAGGTAAATCAAGGGACCACGCTGTATAACAAGGAACGGGTTTCCTCCCTGAGAATACCAGTGCATAAAACAAACAACACAATGCTAAATAAAAAAAAATGAAGCTGTTATAAGACCCAGGTCCTATCACACAATGCAACGCAAGCTGGGGGATAGGGTTTTCCCTTATAACAGCCAAAGAATGCTTGATACGTTTTAAAACAAATCATTTGATACTATTATCGGTGTATAGTGCATAAAACAACTTCAAATCATAAGTATCAATCATAGGCGGCATGGGTACCATATATCATGTCGCCATACTAGTTCTACAATTAAAACCGCAAAATCACGTATTTGGAAATTGGATTTCCATCTATGAACCGAGGCCAGGGAACGTCCTCAACCGATTCGAGACTCTCTAGCCCGTGTCTCAGGCAAGCGCGCAGGCAAGCCTTGGATCGTCAGGGCCGGTCCACCGATGTGGATTATTATGCCTGAACAATACGTCTCTCCGCCCTTTGGGGCGTAAATGAGCCAACGAATGGCTCCATCGAACCCAGATCGTCCGATCTAACCGAGGCGCCTCGCAACAGCAACAACCACATAGGTGAAAAGTATATGAATGTCAGGGCTGGTAGGTCACTGACACCACCCTAGCTAGAAAGAAACGCATGCCCTCCCTGAGGTCCTTCTCCCGTTTTTGGTTTACAACCGGGGTGCGAGGCTCGCGAATCAACGCTACACAAAGCTATGCCACACAGGCTGTGCTTTGATCATCACCACAAGACTTTGCTTTTCAACAGAAGCCTCGATCAATTGTATCTTAGCATGCCACACAGGCAAACCACTCTATGCAACCGATATCAGTCACACAGAATGGAATCCAATGTCAGACACACAGTCCATTTACAAGTCCGTTCTGGGTCTGAACGAAACCGGAGGCACTTTCCTCGCATATCCATCGATCTCCAAGCACATCTGGACGACCACCGATTGATTCCCTCATCTTGGGTGTACAACACAATCAAGATCATCAGTGATCACCCAAACGATGTGAAGACTTCCGGTCTTCAACCACCGTCTTCATCTTCGACTTATCGTCGTATCAGTTATTCAGAATGGGATAAACCCGGTCGTTCCGAATAACTCACGTATATTTTAAATAAGTGTTACACAAACACAACATACGCCTCATCCCAATTCATCAGTCACTAACCGTAAATTAATCAAGAGAATAATTTCCCAAATATTAACCCCGAAGGCCGAGACCAACATCAGATCAATATCCAGAAAACCATCTGCTTAGCTAACCGACAGTTAGTTTCTGAATTTCACATTCATAGGGAAAGGTTCCCATTAATTTTATCAAAGATAATTCTTTCAAATTTATTCTTTAATCTATTTTTGAATATTAATTCAAACTAGTCGGGATTAACGAACTTTACCGAAGTAATCATTTGTTTTAATTTCCCAATCCCAACCTATTCATCCCATGAAGCAAAACTGGTAATACTTCATATCTAACACTACAGTGTTATCGGTAAATTCAATTACCATTTCACGTTCAAATCAAATTAAAGATTTAACTATCGCCTGGAGCAAAACTGGTGATACTCCATTCTCGATCATTTCAATCTAATTACAGATTCATTAAAACTCCACTTAGTTTTAATCGTTAACTGGGTTAAAGAATCAGTGTCATTTAAAACACGGTTCACGATAAACCCAAAGTCACATTCCATTAATTATCGGGTTAAAGAACGAGTGTTATTTAAAACACTGTCCACGATAAACCCAAAAATCAATATCAATTCAATTCCAATTAAATATTATTTAATTGGTACACTTCATTAAATCTAAACAAAAAGATTTAATCTTTTCTCAACTGGGTTCAAGAACAGTGTTAATGAAGACACCATTCACGACAAACCCAAATCACATTTGATATTAAACACAAGGCTCTGAATAGAAAATATACCGGCTTATATTCAATATCAAATTCTACGACTAACAAATATCGTATTGGAAATAACGATATACATATATATCTTTCAAATTCCCATAACAATATCTGTATCATCACGAAATCCAACATCGAAATAATCCAAAGACAATTTCGATTCAAATCCATTCCAATATAATTATTGGAAATTCTGGTTATTTTCAAAACCATTTCTAATCCAGTTTATTTATTTTAAAAATAAATAGAATTATAATTCTAGTTCAAAACTAGTTCATTTCGATAAAAATCTATTTTTATCTTTTTAAATATGGAGATTTTCATCCCAATTCTTTCTAAATCATTTCTTATGATTTTACACAAATTATTACTATTTTTAATAATTTTATCAAGGCCTGTACAATCGATTTCCATCAACGGCCATCGAACTGCACTTACAGCGACCTTTTCCAAATTTGATTTGGACATAATTCCAAATCCAACCGTTAGATTTCTAATTTCTAATATTCGTTAGAAAGCTCTTTTCGATACGAACCCAACGGTTCTGTTTCAGGAGAATCCAACGGTCAGATCTCCCGCAATGCCCATTCGAAGTCAATGGTCGAAATTCGCGGACTGCCGTGGCGCAGCGCGTTCTATTCAGGCCATTATATATATATATATATATATATATAATATATAATATATACTTTGTCAATTTCCTTTTAAAACGTATTTTATAAATCGTTTTAAATTCGTTTTCAAAACGATTTCAACTTCAAATCAAAATCGAATTTTCCAACATAAATTCATTTTCTTTTCATTTCGAATTGATTTAATTCAAATTGATTTGAAATTGATTTCAATTCAATTCAATTTCAATTCGTTTTCAATTCAATTCAATTTCAATTCGTTTTCAATTCAATTCAATTTCAATTTGAATTCATTTCTATTCATTTTCAATTTGAATTCATTTCAATTCAATTCGTTTTCAATTCAATTCAATTTCAATTTGAATTCATTTCTATTCATTTTCAATTTGAATTCGTTTCAATTCAATTCGTTTTCAATTCAATTTCAATTTGAATTCATTTCAATTCAATTTCAATTTGAATTCATTTCTATTCATTTTCAATTTGAATTCATTTCAATTCAATTCGTTTTCAATTCAAATTCAATTTCAATTTGAATTCATTTCTATTCATTTTTAATTTGAATTCATTTCTATTCATTTTCAATTTCAATTCGTTTTCAATTCAATTCAATTTCAATTTGAATTCATTTCAATTAGAATTCATTTCTATTCAAAATATCAGATTTTGAAATCATTTTCGATATTCGTTATAAAATGAATAAAATAGATATAAATATCGATCACGTCGAAATGGCGTAAATCTAATCAACACGGCTTCATATATTCATATTTTCAAATATTCTATTTCAAATATTTCTATTCAAATATTTCTTTTTTTCAAATATTTCTATTCAAATATTTCTTTTTCAAATATTTCTATTCAAATTTTTTTTTTCAGGACTGGAATGAGGCCCGATCAATTACCGTATAATGTTAATTATATGGATTTTCTACAACACATGTATACAATGACAACGATGAATAATCAACCATCATCCAAAGTGCATTCTACACTGTATAAGCATCAAATATAAATATTCAACGCTTATAACAACCTGTCAATCAATCGATCGACATACAACTAAAACAATCGGGATTTGTGTACGTCAAATATCATCCCAATACCCATGTGGGGTTTCAAACAATCAAACACAGAATTTATTTGTGCAGTTGGGCGATGTGTAAAATTTATCGTCCCAATCAATGTCCTTCAAATAGGTGTACATAAACAAACCGTCCGGTTTGTAAATGAATATTTATTTATTCACATTCACGTTAAAATTTATATTTTTAACGATCAAACTATTTTATTCAACCTATGAATATTCTATTCGGTTCATTTATTAAATAAAATGTTATCTTTATTTTTCTAACTTATTTTTAGAAAATTTCGGCGGCATAACGGTACGATACTAGAAACGGGACAAGGCCTAGCCTTATCCCCGGTCTAGTGAAGGCCCACGCCATTCACACAATCAATCAAATCAATTTCATTTCACCAAACAATTCAATTCCAAACCAAATAATCTAACCAACTACACAACCAAACAATTAAACAAACAAGCCATCCATGGTCTGTGGATGACGGGTGTCAGGTGCTGCTAAGCACCGTCTGCATCCTAGTATATATATAACTAGAAAAAGAAATTGAAGAGTGAGAAGTTCCCACCGATAGCTATCCCAACTTCACGACACTTCATTTATAGAAATCTTCGCCGTTCTTGCCTTTCGTCACTTTCGTTGCCCGTAGCCACTACATATGTAAAAATCGAATTTTTTACTTTGCTATTCAATATATAAAAATCAAATTTTTACTTCGTTATTCAATATAGAAAAATCGAATTTTTACTATGCTGTTCAATATATAAAAATCGAATTTTTACTTCGTTATTCAATATAGAAAAATCGAATTTTTACTATGTTATTCAATATATAAAAATCGAATTTTTACTTCGTTGTTCAATATATAAAAATCGAATTTTTCCTAAATTTTCACATAAGAAAACCCATTTTTTCATCAAAAGTAAATACGATCCTTTTAAATGTTAAAAACACGATCTTTTCTATGATTAAAAATCATAGCTTTGTAGATAAAATTAAACCATTTCAATTCACTGAAATATGTTCTAAAATCAGATTTTATAAAGGTACATATAAATTAAACTAACAAAAGGAAACTGAAATCAAAGGAACAAGAAATAAAGGGCCTTACTGCTAGAAGGGGAGGGTGCCTGCGCGTCAGCAGGAGGTGGCGCAGGGCTTAGGGGAGGCGGCGGAACCGACTGGTGGGCGGCAGGTGGTGGACAGGGTCTTGGGCTGACCGACGGTGGTCAAATCGAGGCTAGGGCGCGGGTTCGGTCAGAGAAAGGAGGGAAGGAGAAGGTGGCGTGGAGGAGGAGGAAGGAGAGGCTGAGCGGTCGGAGAAGAAAAAAGGGGGCAGGGCGATTTGCGGCGGCGGTAGATGGACGGGGAGAGGGTTTGGTTGAATCGGGTTTTTTTCTTTTCTGTGGAATGAATCGAAGAAGGGGGCCAGAGAGAAGGTAAGGGTGAGGAGAGAGGAATTTTATTATTTAATTAATTTATTTTCCCACCAAAAAGCAACTTTTATTTTCGACCTCTAAACGAGACCCACCGACTGTCGCCCATAGCTAATTACCCCCATTCCGAACACAATGGGATATATATCGTAGGTTGATTTGACCATTTCGATCCGTTTTCGTTAAAATCAACATATAACTCTATATATTGAATTTGAACGCGCATTTCAATTTACTGGGGTCACATACTAACTCGAAAAATTCCATAAAAATATTTTCTAGCTTCGTATTGACGATACGGTCTTAACCAAACTAGTTTCGTTGAATTATGAGACCGTTGGGAAAATGGCCATTTTCCAACCGATTAAAAACAACAAAAACTGGTCAAACGCGTTTTCCTTCGCCACGCTCACATATTGTTTCGAAAAATTATGAAAATTGAAACCTAGCAATAACTTTACATCATGGATCCAACAAAAGTGGTTTCATCAAAATCCGAGGTCGTTTGCAGAATTTCTATTTTTAAGGGCCTGAATTCCATAGCGACTATTCAGAATTTTCAACTGGACATATCTTTTGATTCCCGCTATGAAATTTTGATTTCCCGGATTCGTTGGAAAGATATTCACAATTAGATTCCATTATTTTTGGTTTCACTAAAATCCGGTTTATTTTGCACCCGGTATGTTCAATTGAAGTTTGAAATTGAATTATCGAACTACCGCGCCATTTTCAATTCCTTTTATAATTATATATAATTATTTATATTCTAACGACGAACTATATAACTATATACGTTTGAATTTCATTCAAAATAAATTTCTCGACGATATTATTTAAAATAATTCATTTTAAATAATCAAAATTCGCTAAAATTGCCAAAATAAAATTTTTAAACTGGCCCAGATTTTCGGGTTGTTACAATCTCCCCCACTTAAAACTTTTCGTCCCGAAAAGGAACAAAGTCGAAAGTGGTTTGATAAATCAACTCTACGTTCGATCTGCCTTCCATTCTCCAACTTTTCAGTGTCTGAGAATTTTCAAATTCTTCAAAAATTTGGCTAACACCCTAAATTTTCGAAAAATTTCGCCATAACCTCCCCTGCACCGGGAGCCACGGGAAAATCCCGAAATTGCCATACAGGCCTTCTGATCTCAAAAAGAAAAAGAAAAAGCCAAGCGGCTAGCCAATCGGCTCATAAAATCATCATCACCTAAACAAAACAGTAAATTATAGTAAACATGTACCTATTTGTCGGGCAAACAAATTTTATTCTCTGCTCTAGCCTCCTTGCTATGACCTGTTCAATGTAAGTACAAGTATATGCAAGCAAATGCGACCAATTTTCAATACATGTCAATATTTGATCAAATTGGCTACATAATACAAATTTTAATTAATCAACCAAAAATCAACAACACAACCATCAATCAATTAGTTGAATAGCTTTTGAAATTCAGAACTTTGATACATAGTCAAAAATCAGATTTTTGATGCCAAATCACAACAATAGGCCCTATCTAATTTCGGTTCTCACACCAGTCAAATTGGAAATTTATAGAAATCTCACTTTCGTTACTCGAAAATAAATACTGGCGACAGTGCCCCATCACCAGAATTATCCCCGGGCAACTAGAGTATGATTCTATAACTATCCAGTATATTAAAACTTCGAATACACGTTTGCAAGACATATATGAAAAATCTTTATATATCGGATTGTCTAAATCAATTTATAATAAATAATCAACTAAGAATAATTGATTTAAATTTTCGAAACAAAATTCGTTTTCACTTTAAAAATACACTCTTCACACTCGTTCTAGGATACTACTGATCCTATTTCTAACGAGTCATTCCCATTGGATATTACTAATCCAATATCCGATGAATTCTTTCGTATGGTTCTAATGTGTTTTGTTCTCTGCTTTGTAAACCAAAGCTCTGATACCAACTGTAAAAACCCGTAACTTCCCCGGTGAGGAAAGCGCGGATAGTTCGAGAACAAGCCACAGAATAACGCAGACGGGAGAACATTTCATTGTATATTACAACAATTCATCAGATTACAAGAATATACAGAGTACAAATGAATATTACACAGAAATATCAGAGATTTAAATTACATTTAAATAGATAGCAGCGGAAAATAATACAATACACAACTAGAAGAGATATACGGATACAAAGCTTTCCGGATATCATTCCAGCTTTAAACCAGGATCCTGTGAATATAAATCTGCAAAACCAAAACTACTAGCTGCCGTGAAAATAAGGGCACCCAGAGTTTAGGTTAAAACAATAAACTCCAGGTCAGTCATGGGACTGGTGTGAGAACTATAATAGTTATAAATCTTTATTTTAAAGATAGGTAAATCAAGGGACCACGCCGTGTAACACGGAACAGGTTTCCTCCCTGAGAATACCAGTGCATAAAACAAAATACGCAATGCTAAATAAAGAAAAATGAAGCTGTTATAAGACCCAGGTCCTATCACACAATGCAACGCAAGCCGGGGGATAGGGTTTTCCCTTATAACAGCCAAAGAATGCTTGATACGTTTTAAAACAAATCATTTGATACTATTATCAACTTCAAATCATAAGTATCAATCATAGGCGGCATGGATACCATATATCATGTCGCCATACTAGTTCTACAATTAAAACCGCAAAATCACGTATTTGGAAATTGGATTTCCATCTATGAACCGAGGCCAGGGATCGTCCTCAACCGATTCGAGATGCTCTAGCCCGTGTCTCAGGCAACCGCGCAGGCAAGCCTTGGATCGTCAGGGCCGGTCCACCGATGTGGATTATTATGCCTGAACAATACGTCTCTTCGCCCTTTGGGGCGTAAATGAGCCAACGAATGGCTCCATCGGACGCGGATCGTCCGATCTAACCGAGGCGCCTCGCAACAGCAACAACCACACAGGTGAAAAGTATATGAATGTCAGGGCTGGTAGGTCACTGACACCACCCTAGTTAGAAAGAAACGCATGCCCTCCCTGAGGTCCTTCTCCCGTTTTTGGTTCACAACCGGGGTGCGAGGCTCGCGAATCAACGCTACACAAACTATGCCACACAGGCTGTGCTTTGATCATCACCACAAGACTTTGCTTTTCAACAGAAGCCTCGATCAATTGCATCTTAGCATGCCACACAGGCAAACCACTCTATGCAACCGATATCAGTCACACAGAATGGAATCCAATGTCAGACACACAGTCCATTTACAAGTCCGTTCTGGGTCTGAACGAAACCGGAGGCACTTTCCTCGAATATCCATCGATCTCCAAGCACATCTGGACGACCACCGATTGATTCCCTCATCTTGGGTGTACAGCCCAATCAAGATCATCAGTGATCACCCAAACGATGTGAAGACTTCCGGTCTTCAACCACCGTCTTCATCTTCGACTTATCGTCGTATCAGTTATTCAGAATGGGATAAACCCGGTCGTTCCGAATAACTCACGTATATTTTAAATAAGTGTTACACAAACACAACATACGCCTCATCCCAATTCATCAGTCACTAACCGTAAATTAATCAAGAGAATAATTTCCCAAATATTAACCCCGAAGGCCGAGACCAACATCAGATCAATATCCAGAAAACCATTCTGCTTAGCTAACCGACAGTTAGTTTCTGAATTTCTCATTCATAGGGAAAGGTTCCCATTAATTTTATCAAAGATAAATCTTTCAAATTTATTCTTTAATCTATTTTTGAATATCAATTCAAACTAGTCGGGATTAACGAACTTTACCGAAGTAATCATTTGTTTTAATTTCCCAATCCTAACCTATTCATCCCATGAAGCAAAACTGGTAATACTTCATATCTAACACTACGGTGTTATCGGTAAATTCAATTACCATTTCACGTTCAAATCTAATTAAAGATTTAACTATCGCCTGGAGCAAAACTGGTGATACTCCATTCTCGATCATTTCAATCTAATTACAGATTCATTAAAACTCCACTTAGTTTTAATCGTTAACTGGGTTAAAGAATCAGTGTCATTTAAAACACGGTTCACGATAAACCCAAAGTCACATTCCATTAATTATCGGGTTAATGAACGAGTGTTATTTAAAACACTGTCCACGATAAACCCAAAAATCAATATCAATTCAATTCCAATTAAATATTATTTAATTGGTACACTTCATTAAATCTAAATAAAAAGATTTAATCTTTTCTCAACTGGGTTCAAGAACAGTGTTAATGAAGACACCATTCACGACAAACCCAAATCACATTTGATATTAAACACAAGGCTCTGAATATAAAATATACCGGCTTATATTCAATATCAAATTCTACGACTAACAAATATCGTATTGGAAATAACGATATACATATATATCTTTCAAATTCCCATAACAATATCTGTATCATCACGAAATCCAACATCGAAATAATCAAAACACAATTTCGATTCAAATCCATTCCAATATAATTATTGGAAATTCTGATTATTTTCAAAACCATTTCTAATCCAGTTTATTTATTTTAAAAATAAATAGAATTATAATTCTAGTTCAAAACTAGTTCATTTCGATAAAAATCTATTTTTATCTTTTCAAATATGGAGTTTTTCATCCCAATTCTTTCTAAATCATTTCTTATGATTTTACACAAATTATTACTATTTTTAATAATTTTATCAAGGCCTGTACAATCGATTTCCATCAACGGCCATCGAACTGCACTTACAGCGACCTTTTTCAAATTCGATTTGGACATAATTCCAAATCCAACCGTTAGATTTCTAATTTCTAATATTTGTAAAAAGCTCTTTTCGATACGAACCCAATGGTTCCAGTTTCAGGAGAATCCGACGGTCGGATCTCCCGCAATGCCCATTCGAAGTCAATGGTCGAAATTCGCGAACTTCCGCGGCGCGGAGCGTTCTATTCAGGCCATTATATTATATATATAATATATATAATATGTACTTCTTCAATTTCCTTTTAAAACGTATTTTATAAATCGTTTTAAATTCGTTTTCAAAACGATTTCAACTTCTATTTCAACTTCAAATCAAAATCGAATTTTACAACATAAATTCATTTTCTTTTCATTTCGAATTGATTTAATTCAAATTGATTTGAAATTGATTTCAATTCAATTCAATTTCAATTCTTTTTCAATTCAATTCAATTCAATTTCAATTTGAATTCATTTCTATTCATTTTCAATTTGAATTCATTTCAATTCAATTCGTTTTCAATTCAATTCAATTTCAATTTGAATTCATTTCTATTCATTTTCAATTTGAATTCATTTCAATTTAATTCGTTTTCAATTCAAATTCAATTTCAATTTGAATTCAATTCAATTCAATTCAATTTCAATTTGAATTCATTTCTATTCATTTTCAATTTGAATTCATTTCAACTCAATTCGTTTTCAATTCAAATTCAATTTCAATTTGAATTCATTTCTATTCGTTTTCAATTTGAATTCATTTCTATTCATTTTCAATTTCAATTCGTTTTCAATTCAATTTCAATTTGAATTCATTTCAATTCAATTTCAATTAGAATTCATTTCTACTCAAAATATCAGATTTTGAAATCACTTTCGATATTCGTTATAAAATGAATAAAATCGATATAAATATCGATCACGTCGAAATGGCGTAAATCTAATCAACACGGCTTCATATATTCATATTTTCAAATATTCTATTTCAAATATTTCTATTCAAATATTTCTTTTTTTCAAATATTTCTATTCAATTTTTTTTTCAGGACTGGAATGAGGCCCGATCAATTACCATATAATGTTAATTATATGGATTTTCTACAACACATGTATACAATGACAACGATGAATAATCAACCATCATCCAAAGTGCATTCTACACTGTATAAGCATCAAATATAAATATTCAACGCTTATAACAGCCTGTCAATCAATCGATCGACATACAACTAAACAATCGGGATTAGTGTACGTCAAATATCATCCCAATACCCGTGTGGGGTTTCAAAATGTAATGACCCGGACTCTTAGGGGTTAATTTTAAATATTTAATTTGGATTTAAATATCGAGTTAAGTAAATAAATCAATTTTTATAGGGAGTTATCGATTTAAAAATCAATTTCAATTTAATATTGAAAATATTAAATAAACAGAATACGAAAATGGATTTATTTGAATTCAGAATTTGATTTGAATTAAATACATTTCAAATAATTAATAGGAAATTTTATTTGAATTTATATCGATAATAATATTAATTTATTATCGAGGAGAATAAATTGTCTGAAATTAATTTATATCAATTTAAATTAATATCTTCTACAGATGATCGAATCGGACTTCGTGACCTATCCCAGTGTGTCCGGAATAGGGGTATTACCCTAGAGATGTCAGTTACTGTGTTTAATAAGGAGTTCGGAATCACGTGATAATTAAATTTAAAGGATAACAGTTAAAAGCAAAAATAAAATAAATAAAGTAAATTCAATTATTATGGACATAAACCAAACAGCAAGAGTTAAAAAGGAAATGGCCACACTGATCCTTTCCTCACCACTCATAAACGAAGGAAGCAAAAATGGTCTACGTCTGTTCCCTTCCCTTATATAAAATCGCACCCCCTCTTATTTTCTTCTAGTTGCTGAGCTTCACAAAGAAATCGAAGAAAAAGAAAACAAATCCGCTGCCTATAATCCGTACTCAAATAGAAATGGAGCGTGTTCATTTGAGGGTTCGACGAGGTTCGATCCAGGCTTGGATTCATCATCGATTTCAGAAATTCGAAGACTGAGGGTAGTTCGATGTTTATCGCGATCAAAACCAGAAGATTTCCTGATGCTCGAAGACACCCTGGAGGCGCGCGTGTAGTGGGCTCGTCGTTGTTACTGTGGGGATTCGGTTATGGGAGTTCGAGAAGGTGAGGGTTTGGATATGTAGAACTGAAGTCGTGATTTCAAAAGGGGATTTCGAATTGAATCAGCGTTAAAGGTCCTCGCGAAACTCGAGGCATGCAGCATTAAGGTGAAGGAGTTCGTAGGGTCAATTAGCAGTAGGGTTGGATTTTGGAAGGGACTTTACTAAGAATATTGGTGGAGTTCGGTTCCAATAAATGTCGAGGCCTGTACTGGGTTGGCCGACGTCGCGAGTACAAGGAGGTCGAGTGATGAGAGATGGGCACCAAGTGTTTATGCGAATGCCGCAATGGAAGCATCGACTATGTGATGGAGTACAGGAGCAGCAGGGCATGTGTTCGATTGTTTTGTGAAGGCCAGGAATAAAGGAAAATGACACTGAATATATACAAGATATTTTCGAGTGGAATCAGTCGAGAAAGGCGTAGCTCTGAGATTCATAATTCAACATTTAAGAATTTGAAATAAGAATGGATCGCAAATAAAAGCCCTGGTGAGTAAATCTCGCCTTTTATTTAGAATTTATTTTTATATAGTTAAAAATAATTGTCTGTGCTTGTTTGAATGCTGTCTGATTGTTTTAAAATATATATAGTTATTTAGGACTGGTTGACTATTATATATATATATATATTGGGTTGATGATTGGTTGGATTCCCGCAGTTTCATTAGCGGATGCCCGCAGTTTCATAGCGGATGATTACCCTATACGCCCCACGCTATGATAGTGGATGACCTTCATACCGCGATATCCTGCCTCGAAGCAGGATGGGTATTACTATGTTGACTAACGTCTTTGGATGCAGGAAAAACAGGTTGGAGGAATCCAACTGGATTCCTCAAAAATATATATTATCTGTTTGTTTGATATCATATATATTCATATATGATGTGATAAAAATCAAATGATTGAAAATTGGTTGATTGATTGTTTAAAATATCCCTGGGGCTTGAATATTGAATCATAAAAATCTCGGAAAGGGTATTTGATATTTAAAAAGGAAATTCTATTTTTATAAATAGAATTTGAATTTTAAATAAAACTATAGAAAATATTAACTTGTTTTGAAGGTATATAAAACAAGTAATTGAATTTATAAACTTTGTTTATAAATGGAAAGATGGGATTTGAATCGAATTTATAAACTTTGTTTATAAATGGAAGATGGGATTTGAATCGAATTTATAAACTTTGTTTATAAATGAAAATATGGGATTTGAATTGAATTTAAAAACGTTGTTTATAAATGAAAATATGGGATTTGAATTGAAGTTATAAACGTTGTTTATAAAAAATGCAGAGAATTCAAATGGACTTTGAATATAAGGAATTGAAATAGAATTTGAATAATAGAATTCAAATGGAGTTTAACTATAGAATTCGAATATAGTATTTCAAATGGAATTTGAATATAGAAATTCAAATAGGATCTATAATAAATAGATTTGGATAAATAGAAGTGGATTTGACTAAGAAGTTAACTAACAGATTTAATTAACAAATTTAGTTAAAAAGATTGGTATAGTTAAAATAGATTGGACAGGTATAGACATACAGGAGACAGGTTTGGAATAAAGTATAGAAGTGAAATAAATAGAATGCCCGACAAAAAGGTACGTATTTAAATTCATATATGAGATTTTATGCGCCGTATCGGCTAGCCGCTTGGCTTTTTCTTTTTCTTTTTGAGATGAGAAGGATCGGGAAAGCTATTTGAAATTTCCCGATGCTCCCGGTACAAAGGAGGTTATGGCGAATTTTTACGGGAATTTAAGGAGATAGAATATTTTTAAGATAATTGGATAGTTAGAAATCAACGTATCAATATATATAGTAGTCGATAAGAAAAAGAACTTAGAAATAGAATAGTATAATCAAAAAGGAAGTATAAGAATAAAATCTAGTAAGAATAGAAAGAAAAAGTATATATGTGTTTAAAAGTGAAGAAGTAGTTGTATGGTATTGATTGTTCGAGTAAGTAGTCTTATCTGTTTTGACGTTATAAATGTTATTCAGTCAAGGTCTGAGAGGTAGTTATACCCCAACTTGATTGATTGCATTATTAACAAATGAACAGTAAGATTCAGGCTCGAAGATCAGTGTTAGATAAGAGTTAGTTGAATATAGTATTTGGGTTGTCGTAACGATGTTTTACACAACATCCGTTTTAACCCAAATAAGTGTAAGCTGGGAAATAGAATAATAAATATTTCCTAAGTATAGAAATAAACGAGATTGGAAAAGAGATAAGTAATTGGAATATTTTCCAATTATAAATAAAAATATATTTTCTAAAGTTTAGAAAATAAAAGAAGGCGATATATGGAAATGTTTTCCAAATAACGTATAAGGCCAATATGGTTATTGAAAATATTTGGTTAACAAATATTGATAACAAATAGAGAAGAGATTAAATAAATGGAATATTAATTAAGGGCTTAGTAATTGGTTGATAATTGGATGAACACTTGTTTTTATTCGATAGTTAAATCATCGACTATCGAAAAACTTGTTTTTATTCGATAGTTAAATCACAGACTATCGAAGTTTTGACCATCGTTGTCAATATGGAGAGACCGGTTGGATTATTATCCGAAGAACCCCTCCGTATTGGCAGTAGCGTGCGAATCAGATTATATAAAGATAATCGAAGACGGAGTAGAGTGCAAGGACTTTTTTCTATTAATAGGAATCGTGCCTTCGGTTCATCCTGTTCCTGGGTGACCTGTATGGATGGATGTCTGACAGAGTATTTCCAAAAAGGTCACGTACATTGATTTCCTCAACCGTACCAAGAGTGGAAGCGGAGAAGGAAACTTCTTTTAACTGACACGTAATGTACTGTTGTAGACATCAATTAATGATTTTCGATGGATCTGACGATGTGACATTCGAAGTGAATCTGGTGTGATGATAAAGCGTAGGCTCTGGCCTCATCAACCGGTAAATGACAGAAATCGGGCAAGCAGCATGGCTATGTAGGTCGCACCTCTTAGGATGTATAATCACCTGATCTAGAGTTTCATTTATTTCTAAAAATCTATTGTCGATGCTGTTCCATTCGGGAAACGGTTGCTGATCCCAACCGTTGGTGATCCCAACCGTTGGTGATATACATTCGATACACTCAAGCCAAATGAGTGGTCGGTCATGTGTGGCTGAGTTGCAAGATGTTCTTGTTGAACTCGGTGTATTCTCCTCTAGAGATATACCAGCGGAAGGTGGTTCCATACCTTGTCATAGTTGGAAATCCATTACCCAATACGTGCTTGCGGTTTTGATTGTATGTATATGTGGAACGTGAGATGCAAACGTTCCACTATATTGTTATTTACTTGATTTAGACATTATTATAATATCAAAAGAGTTTTGATATAAAGTTATCATTCCTTTCAAAGGGATTTTGAAAGTTAAATCAAGTGTTTGGATTCTCATAAGGGAAAAACCCGTTCCGTGTTATACGGCGTGGTCTTATGAGATATCATTTATATTTTGAAACTGTTTTAAACTGTTTACTCATACCAGTCCCATGACTGACCCGGAGTTTATTTTGTTTTGTTCTACCTAAACTCTTGGGTGCCTAAATTTGTACGGGCAGTCAAGTAGTTCAGGATTTTTCAGATATATCTAAAGGAGCTTGGAGCAGGAAGCTCCAGCGTTATCTAGTTATGGTGTTGTTCCGTTGTGTTGTAAGTGTTGTACTCTGATAAGTGCATGTTATACGGTTAAGATTTTGTATTTCAAAGGTTATGATATATTATATTTTGTTCCGCTACGATGTGAGATTCTGTGTTGTTATTTCTGTTCTTCTTCTATCTCTTTCTTCTAAAAAAAATATGTTCCGTATTTTCGCGATATTTGGGTTGAACGTATGATGTATATAGTCAACTCTGATGTTACGGAAATCTGGGTCATTACAGTTGGTATCAGAGCTTAGGTTGAGCGAATACCTAGGCTTGTTGGAATGTGCTCATTAGAGATAGGTTCAGTAGTATCCTAGAATGAGTTGAGTGTATATATATACGAGAGAGCGTATTTGTTATTTGATATAAAAACTGTTTTATATTGTGTTGACTAGTCTGTTGAGTGAATTATAAATTTTGGTCGAATCGTGGGACGCCACGATGTCGATAGGAGTTTATAAACACTTGAATAGAAGATTGGACACGATATTGTTTTAAATAGTTGAGTTGATTGTTAGGATTATAATCGAATTAGATTATAAAACAGAAATAGTTATATATATAACCAATGGAATTTGTATATGAAATCAAATATACAAATGTGATAAATTGAAATTGAATTCCAACCAGAATTCAGAATTTAAAATCCTGGGAGTTTGGAAAATGTTTTTCTAAATGGAGTTTGAAAGAAATATAGCACTGGACTCATTCAGTAGCTGGGAAATAATTCTGATGATGATCGCAACCTCATCAGTGTTCATTTTCGAGTTTCTAAGTGATGAATTGCTGCCTTAGAAAAGTTTTTGATGGAAATTTGTTTGAAAAGAAACAAGTTGTTTGAAAATTCAGATGTTTTGAATTTGAGATAGATATAAATATATGTATATATTTATATAACTTCAAAGGAATTTTGAAATGGGAATTGGAATATAGATTTCAAATAGAAGTAAAATAAAGGAATTTGAATATATATATATAATTCAAATAGAAGTGAAATAGAATTTGAATTCAAAAGGAATTCAAATGAGTTTGAATAAAGAAAATTCAAATAGAAATTGTTTAAGAAAAATTGAAATGGAATTTGAATTCAAAGGAATTCAAATGGATTTGAATAAAGAAAAGTCAAATAGAGATTTGAATATTAGAATTCAAATGGAATTTGGTTAAATAGAATTTCAAATAGAATATAAAGTGGAGGTTGAATATTAGAATTCAAGAAAATATAGAGTTTGAAATAGAATTAAAATTCAAAGGATTTCAAATAGAAATTGAACAAAGGAATTTAAATAGAAATCGAATAAAGGATTTCAGATGGAATTTGAATAAGGGATTTGAAATGGTTTTGAATAAAGGATTTCAAATAGAAATTGAAGATAAGAAATTCAAATAGAATTGGAAGATAAGGAATTGAAATAGGAATTTGAATATGTAACGGCCGGATTTTCGACCCAGAAAATCAACATAAAAACACACTGTTGACTATTCAAGCATCGAAAAATACCGGGACATTAATAGAAGAATTTAGAGGGTGAGAAAGAAAAGATAGAACTAATAGAATAGAAGAAGAAGAAGATCACAACTGAACAGAATCAGAGTAACACGAAACTCGCAGCGGAACAAAATAAGATGTATTATATAACATAACTTTGAATACAAAACTGTATTGTATATACATACCATTATCAGAGTACAATACATCATATCACAGCGGAAATAACTCTACATAACTAATGGTGAAGCTTCCTGCTTTTGAGCTCCTCCAAGTGAATCTGCAAAGCCTGAAACACTTGACTGCCCGTACAAATTTGGGCACCCAAGAGTTTAGGGAAAACAAACAAAATAAACTCTGGGTCAGTCATGGGACTGGTGTGAGTAAATTCCAACCATACTGTTTAACTTTGAAAATCCTTTTCAAAACAAGAAGGTAATAGTAAGACCAGCCCACACATAAATATGGACGGTTTTTACCTTACTATAACCCAACATATTTTTATATCAAACTTCAGTGATATTATAATAATGTCTACTTAATTAAATCATCAAGTAGTAGAACGCTTGCATCTCACGCTCCACATATATATAGTATAAAATCATAAACCGCAGGCGCTTATCGGAGAATGGATTTCAACAGACAAGGTATGGGAGCACCTTCTGAATAGTGTACTCTAGAGGGGATACACTCAGGGTTCAACAAGAACGTCTTGCAACCCGGCCACACATGACCGCTCACTCATTTAGCTTGAGTGTCGCGAATATATTGCCACCACGGTTGTAGGCCATCCAACCGTCATCCGAAGATACAGAATCGAAAAGAAGTATAAATATGAATTTTCTCTAGATCGGTGACAATACACCCTGCTTGGGGATGACCCAACTAGCCATGCTGCCTAGCCCAACTTCTGTCATTCCTGGTTGTGAGGCTAGAGGCTACGTCTATCTTCAGAACATCTGATCACCATTCACTTTGAATGTCACATCGTCAAATCCGTAATCACACATCGATTACACAAATGCACACTGGGTGTAGAATAAAGAGAAATTATCTTCTCCCCACCAACTTGGTATATTCGTAAAATCAACGGCATGACCGTTGGAAATACTCTGTCAGACACTCGTCCATACAAGTTGTCCTGGGACTGGACAAACAAAAACACACCATTCTATAGCTGGACGATCCTTGCATTTAACTCTGTCTTCAATTATCTTCAGCATATCTAATTCGCAACGATTATGCCTATATGGAGTGGTTTTCGGGTAATAACCCAACTGGTCTCTCTGTATTGACAACGACGGTCAAACACTTCGATAGTCGGTTATTTAACTATCGGAGTTAAAACAACATCCATTCTAATGTATAACTAAACATCATACAATCACGGGCGCTTTTTATTTAACATTCGTTATATTTTCAAATTCCCATATCTCACTAGATATTTCTCAAACTCTGTTTTTGCCTTTAACACTTTTGGAAAACATTTCCAATTATTATAAACTTTTATTCTTTCATGTTCCAAAAATATCCGTTATTGACGTTCGAACTATTTTCCATTAATTTCACATTCTTTATTCCTATACTTGGGTAATCTACCTTATTTACACCGGAAAATATTTCCAAATTCATCTTAACCTTTTAATCGGCCCAACGTTCACTTTTAAAACATTATTCCCTTTGAAATGGGAATACCATCCCTTCTTATAGAAATCTAAACACCTTGATCATATAACTCTTTATTCACGCAATAATCTCCCTTATCTTATTTACCGAAATCTCTTTCATACTTTTTCACTCCTATTCCACTTTATAAACTCTGTCTCTAAGTCAACTTCTTATCTAATCGATATCAAGCTTATAACTAAATACTGACTCCCATCCTGTTAACATTTATTTGTTTAAAACTAAATGTTAATTATTCTATCAGATTATAATCCCTAAAAATAGTTACTTTTAATACATTCGACATCGTCGAATTCTAGTTCCAAATACTAACGGTTTAATTCTAATCACATTTCGAACATCGAAATGTTGTCATCAGTTTCTAATACGATTCCCCAATTCTTTTTCTAAACTCTTTCTTATATTTCTTTGAACAAACGTCATTACTTATTACTCTAGAATAAGTGGATTTCAAACCAAACTGTTACATTTCCTAGGAAGTGTTGCTATATATAAAAGTCATGCTTAAGTCAAATCAACAGCAGTTAATTTGTCGCTACAGTTCTAAACTTGTCATACGCTGTAATATTCTTCTTATAACTAATTACAGTCACACTTACCTTATCAACAGCGTTATTTTATTGCTATAGTTCAACTTATCATACGCTGTGATATTCTCCTTATAACTAATTACAGTCACACTTACCTTATCAACAGCGTTATTTTATTGCTATAGTTCAACTTATCATACGCTGTAATATTCTTTGTTATAACTAATCTTGACATAACATTCACACTTATCTTATCAACAGCGTTATTTTATTGCTATAGTTCTAAGACTTGCATACGCCGCCATATTCCTTTTATACTAATCTTGACATCTATTTCCGTCACAAAAATCTTGACATCTCTTCCCGTTACAAAAATCTTGACATCTCTTTCTGTTACAAAAATCTTGACATCTCTTTTCGTTACAAAAATCTTGACATCTCTTTCTATTACAAAAATCTTGACATCTCTTTTCGTTACAAACTGATATCGTTCCTCGGTAATAGCGAAGCCGTTCAAGTTGGGGAATTTTACTTACCTCTCAGACCTTAATCGACAACGTTCTTACCTTAGAACCGATACAAGTCTGTACTCTAATCCCTTATTACTTATAATATCTATCCGATCGTATTTTCATGTTTATTTTTAACTATGGTTTTATAACACCATATCGTTACTTTGAAATCTCTGGTGTTTGATTATTTATATTAAACATTTACTCTTCGCTTTCTCCATTCCACAGTTCTATTTATAACTTCTTAACCAAAAGGTAATTAAATCTTATTACTTTGGATTAATTTATTTCTAAACTGTTTCATTAGATTAATTACAGACCAATTAACCTAATAAATATTTTCCCAAATAACAGTTGATTTAATCAACTTCATTCCATCAGTAAATTCATTAACTGATTTTAATTACTTCTTAACATTAGATTAATATAATTAATCTAATAATATTATTATCCAAATATTTAATCGTCGGATAATTTCTGCTTTATAAACTCATTTAAATGTCAACAATCGTTTTTATTTATTTTATAAAACGAACTCTAAAATACTGGTTTATAATAGAACTTCTATTATAAATTTAAATCTTCTTTTTAATTATAAAAATATAATTTTTACAATTAACCTCGTTGATTTGCCTGACAGCCAATCAACTCTTTAACAAAACGAGGGTTTTACGGTTGACTGTCACCACTTTCTAAATCGATACCATTTATTTATTTATCGAAACAGATGTTGAATATCCGTTCAACATCAATATTCACATGGGGTTTTAAATATAATTCGGGTTCAAACAGTGCATACAAAACAAACAATACATATAAATATCGAGGAATCCGGTCGGATTCCTCCAACTGGTTTCCGCATCCACAGATGTCAGTCAACACAATTTACACTAACTCTATACTAGGGAATATTCTAATTGATGGAATCAGTGTCTAACCGGTGATGTGTACATATGTAACGATATATAATATTCAACCAAATTAACTGTAATCTACCTAATCGACCATCACACAGCATTCAAAAAACATTTAAATATAATTAAAATAGATCAAAGTGAGTGAATTTACTCACCTTAGCGCGTTAACCGTAAAATACGATTTGCGTCAGTTGATTAAACCAGACGTTATGATTCTGTCATAAATTGAACTGATCTCCAGACTTCTCTAGACTAGTTCCATTGTATAGCCATTGTTATATCGGTCCAGTTTATCACTGCTCCCCTGGTGAAACCGTGCTCCGTCTTCTCAGAACTTCAGTTATATTTCGTACGTCACTTACATGCTTCCTCAACTCGTCCAACACCCTATGACTTCTGAAATCGATTACACCGTTAAACTCCACATTGCACAAGCCTTCTTCCCTACGAATACAATTAGCTGCTCCATCCTAACAGCACCCTATGGTCAGATGCAAACTACTTCTTTTTGAAATCCTTACCTCACTACGAAATTACGCATGGTATGCCTGCTCCCTTATTTCTTATTTTCATACATTGTTTCATCTCTACTACCAACGTCCATCTTTATTTTCAAACTCCCATGCACCTATACATCTTAATCCGCATCTCAACATGCCTTTCCCTCCATGCACCTGCATTTTCCATTAGCACGTTTTCATCACATACAAAACCGCGTCCTACTTCTTTCCCACCAACTTTTCCCTTTGCTTCTCCTGCTTCTTACGTTGACAGCACCCCCTTGTTTTCTGCTGATCCGAACATTCCAACACAACCGAATCTCAATCTCCATTCCATCCTCTCGCCATTTCCTAAATATGAACACTACACCATCATACCGTAGATACATAACACCCCCCTGTACATGATACCGTTGCACCTGTATATCTTCATCACCCAAGACATCATACTAGCGCCTGTCATTCCCATATTACAAAACCGCGTCAACAACGGCGCCTCATCTTCTTTGAATTCCTCACTGGTCCTCCTTTTATACCCTTCTCCATTATTTTCACAGCAAGTGTCCTCTTCACGAGCTCCTCAACTCAACACAAAACTAGCGACAATGTTCACCAACTCACGGAGTCCTTCAGCACATTACTGTGCTTCAACTACTTACCGTGAGCATGCAGCACCCACTTAATTACTTGCAATTTCCACCACAAGCTCCTTTACATGAACATCTCCATGCTAACACTCACGTTCCCCCCTTGCTCCTCATTACGACGTGCATGCTTACGTTAAAACCATTTATTTACACGTCCATGACCCTTTGCATCACCGTTTGCTATGTCCCCTACTTGAACAGCATCCTCATTTTCACATTTCACCATTTGTACAACAGAAGTTCATCCCGAGATCCAACTGTATGTACTACTCCCATCAAACTCCGACTGGTCTCGACTCTCGACCGACCCCATCTCGAACTAATGAGAGCAGACAAATCTTGAACACAACCGATCTCTGGGATTTCCAAACGCTCAGCTTTTCTCTCCTTTTTATGTATATTTTCTTTTTATTTCTTAAAGTTACGGTTCTTAGAAAGAATACTGACTTGGGTTTATAAAGACAAATGAGAGAGGATAAGTATGCTGTCTTCTCCGTGCGTAGGGCTTAGGACTGCTATATTAGGGTAAGGGCGTGATTGAAAAATACACGTTAGTTTTCTTCCTTTGTCAAGAAGCTTCAATATTTTATAAAGAAAAACAAACTGGTCATTCAATAAGGTATGGGATTATTTAAGTAGGTAGATGTTGGCAATTTCAATGAAGGTATGGGTTTATTGAATGTATAGGCGCTGTACATTAGGTAATAGAGTTAAGCAAAGTTTCAAAATAGGCGTATGGTTCATTTATTATGATATGGACTTGGCATGTGAGTGATTCTCAATTTTCACAGTGTAAGATACGTTGGCATGTGCTTGTGATTTAGTAATATATTATTTAGTAACTTCTTTCCACGATGCCATCACTCTTCGCTTAAATATTACTTTCTTTGGCGTGAAGTATGGGATTATAGGGTATGTTCCTTGCTCCATAGGCTTGCGTTGAAAAATGGTTGGTCATGCTTCTCTAATTATAGGCTTATGGTTTGCAATTTCCATAATTTAACTATTTCACTCACGTGCGGACAGAAGTAAGAGTACCATCGTGTTCAACGAGGTGTCACGATCCCAAAAATATAATAATACCGGTAGATTGATTCATATTTTGAAATCCCAAAATACCGATATAGGATGCACAATACTCCAAATAAAAAGTTGTCTATTAAAAAATTACAGTAAAATTCTAAAAATTAAATTATCGCTGCGCCTCAAAAGAACCTTGTCCCGATTTGCAAACGATATCAAGTTATATTCAAATAACCGTTTCGGTCGATACACGATTCTACAGCGACTTTCTGAATATTTGATTTGGCCATAACTTGCAGTCTGTACGGCGAAATCTTTATTTTTCACTTCTGTTAGAAAGATACAGTTCAACAGATTTCAACGTTTCTCGTTTCGAAGAAATCCGATTCAAAACGTGTCCGGTACACTCAGTTGAAGTTCAGAACGTTAACTTACGAACTGCAGCGTCGTTATGAGCTCGATTATAATTAATATATATTTTTATACGTTCAACTTCATTTTAATTAATATATAAATCCACTTATATTACCAATTCAATATTTAAACTGATTTAAATATTCAAATACCAACCGACAAAAATGCGAGACGTTACAGAATAGAAGGAAATTCAAATAGAAATTGAATAAAAGGAAATAATATAGAGTTTGAATAAAGAAATTCAATGGAATTTGAATATTGTAAGTATATAGGATTTGAATATTAGAAGTGAAATAGATCGGGAATATTATGTGAAATGGATTTGATATATATTAAAAATATATCAGAATGGAGTTGAATTTATTATAAACAAAGTTAAAACGTTTATATTTATAAATATAATTAAAACGAGCTCGCCGTAACGCGGTAGTTCGAAAATTGGCGACTCAAACCTCAATTTAGTATACAGAACTCAATTGAAGTCGGAATTCTTTGAAACAAGAATCGTCGGGACCGGTTGAATAATAGTTTTCTAATGAAAGAGAAAAATCGGGATTTCGTCGTATAGATTTTGAGTTATATCAAAATCAATTTTTTAGAAAAACAGCGCCAGAACCATTATAAAACCATAACGGTTTAATTAAATAAATAAAAGGATTTTTAGGAAATAAAATCCGAATTGGCATTAGAAAAATCCAGACCGGAGATATAAAATAAATATGAACTCCAGTGAAATAAGTGAAATGATTTTTAAGACAAAAATCATATTTTAAATGGTTAAATAGAATTAACTAAATTGGAGAATAATTAGTTAAAGGAAATTTGAATCAAAATTGGGTTTTTGGATAAGTGAAAGAGATTGAGAATTTATATTCGAAATCGAATATATAACTCAAGTTGAAAATATAATTAGATTAGTTTATAATTAAGTTGACATATATTTGAACAAGTATATTCAAATAAAAAGGGTGAAATAAGCAAAACGGTTAATTAGCAACTAGTTAATGGGAATTTGAATGATTGAAATTAAATTTAACTTAAGTAAGTTAAATGGATCGAAATGAATAAATTGAGTAAAATCAATGTAAATGAAATATGAATTGGGTGTGAATAAAGGAAAAACCAAAAGAGTTAAAAAGAAAATATATTTGTAAAACAAATATAAAGGAAATATATGTGTAAAGCAAATACAAAGGAAGTTATGTGCAAACAAATAGAAGGAGAAATATTTGTAAAAACATTTACAAATAGAATTTAAAAGGAAATATTTGTAAAACATTTACAAATAGATTAAATGGAAATATTTATTTATAGAAAATAAATAGAATGTTATAAATGAGATATTTATTTGTTAAATAAATAGAATTTAATCGAAGGAATATTTAGAAGATCAATAGAAAATGGAAATCTGTTTTTAACAGATAAATAGAAAAGATTAATTTATAAATAACAGTTATAAATTAAATTAAATATTTATCATCCGATAAATGGAATATATAAGTCTGAACTTATATAGAGAAGAGATATTGGTTTTTAACACCGATAGTTTTAAATAGAAGGGGTACACAACACTTGTATAAGTGAAGTAACGTTATTAAAGAGAACATTTATAAAGTGAAGAACCGTTACTAAAAGTAAATCTTTATAAATGAATAAACGTTATCCAATAGGAGTTATTCGAATAAGAGAAGTCGATTAGAGATAGAAATAATCGATTAGAGTTAGAATAAATCGATTAGAGTAAGAATTAACCAGTTAGAGTTAATCAGTTAGGGTTAATCCGTAGAGTTAATTGAATATTAGTTATTCAAATAGAATTTATCGAATATTTGTTATTCAAATAAAGAGTTAACCAGATAAAGTTAATTGAACATAAATACATAATTAATCGAATTAAAATTTAATTGAATGTTAGTTATTCAATTAAAGTTGATCGAATATAGTATTGAGATAGAATTAGTCAAACATAGTTACTCAGGATAAGTTGCCATTTCATATGACTGCTAGCGTAATTCGCAGAGCTGTAGATAGCCTAGGGCGGTCGGATGTTTCCTGGGGGAATCAGGCGTAACCATTGTGATCGCTGCGATCTAGAGTCAAGCGAATGGAGATAAATCAAATATAGTTTATTCGAATAGAGTTAAAGGAGTTAATCGAATATAGTTTATTCGAATAGAGTTAAAGGAGTTATCGAATTTAGCTTATTCGGAAGGAGTAAGTGAAAAGAGTTAAATCAAATAGAGTTAATTGATAAGAGTAAATTGAATAGAGTAAATCGAATATAGTTACTCAAAGAAAGGTTTTCGAATCTAGTTATTCGAAAGAAAGATTATCGAATATAGTTATTCAAAGGGAGGAGTTATCGAATAGGGATTTATTCGAAAGAGAGACGTAAGGAAGTTTGAAATGTTGAGTATCAGCATAAATAAGATTTTGAAAATAAATGGGTTTGTAGCACTTTTTCTACCACAGCAATTTCGAGGACGAAATTATTTTAAGTGGGGAAGATTGTAATGACCCGGACTCTTAGGGGTTAATTTTAAATATTTAATTTGGATTTAAATATTGAGTTAAGTAAATAAATCAATTTTTATAGGGAGTTATCGATTTAAAAATCAATTTCAATTTAATATTGAAAATATTAAATAAACAGAATACGAAAGTGGATTTATTTGAATTCAGAATTTGATTTGAATTAAATACATTTCAAATAATTAATAGGAAATTTTATTTGAATTTATATCGATAATAATATTAATTTATTATCGAGGAGAATAAATTGTCTGAAATTAATTTATATCAATTTAAATTAATATCTTCTACAGATGATCGAATCGGACTTCGTGACCTATCCCAGTGTGTCCGGAATAGGGGTATTACCCTAGAGATGCCAGTTACTGAGTTTAATAAGGAGTTCGGAATCACGTGATAATTAAATTTAAAGGATAACAGTTAAAAGCAAAAATAAAATAAATAAAGTAAATTCAATTATTATGGACATAAACCAAACAGCAAGAGTTAAAAAGGAAATGGCCACACTGATCCTTTCCTCACCACTCATAAACGAAGGAAGCAAAAATGGTCTACGTCTGTTCCCTTCCCTTATATAAAATCGCACCCCCTCTTATTTTCTTCTAGTTGCTGAGCTTCACAAAGAAATCGAAGAAAAAGAAAACAAATCCACTGCCTATAATCCGTACTCAAATAGAAATGGAGAGTGTTCATTTGAGGGTTCGACGAGGTTCGATCCAGGCTTGGATTCATCATCGATTTCAGAAATTCGAAGACTGAGGGGAGTTCGATGTTTATCGCGATCAAAACCAGAAGATTTCCTGATGCTCGAAGACACCCTGGAGGCGCGCGTGTAGTGGGCTCGTCGTTGTTACTGTCGGGATTCGGTTATGGGAGTTCGAGAAGGTGAGGGCTTGGATCTGTAGAACTGAAGTCGTGATTTCAAAAGGGGATTTCGAATTGAATCAGCGTTAAAGGTCCTCGCGAAACTCGAGGCATGCAGCGTTAAGGTGAAGGAGTTCGTAGGGTCAATTAGCAGTAGGGTTGGATTTTGGAAGGGACTTTACTAAGAATATTGGTGGAGTTCGGTTCCAATAAATGTCGAGGCCTGTACTGGGTTGGCCGACGTCGCGAGTACAAGGAGGTCGAGTGATGAGAGATGGGCACCAAGTGTTTGTGCGAATGCCGCAATGGAAGCATCGACTATGTGATGGAGTACAGGAGCAGCAGGGCATGTGTTCGATTGTTTTGTGAAGGCCAGGAATAAAGGAAAATGACACTGAATATATACAAGATATTTTCGAGTGGAATCAGTCGAGAAAGGCGTAGCTCTGAGATTCATAGTTCAACATTTAAGAATTTGAAATCAGAATGGATCGCAAATAAAAGCCCTGGTGAGTAAATCTCACCTTTTATTTAGAATTTATTTTTATATAGTTAAAAATAATTGTCTGTGCTTGTTTGAATGCTGTCTGATTGTTTTAAAATATATATAGTTATTTAGGATTGGTTGACTATTATATATATATATATATATTGGGTTGATGATTGGTTGGATTCCCGCAGTTTCATTAGCGGATGCCCGCAGTTTCATAGCGGATGATTACCCTATACGCCCCACGCTATGATAGTGGATGACCTTCATACCGCGATATCCTGCCTCGAAGCAGGATGGGTATTACTATGTTGACTAACGTCTTTGGATGCAGGAAAAACAGGTTGGAGGAATCCAACTGGATTCCTCAAAAATATATATTATCTGTTTGTTTGTTTGATATCATATATATTCATATATGATGTGATAAAAATCAAATGATTGAAAATTGGTTGATTGATTGTTTAAAATATCCCTGGGGCTTGAATATTGATTCATAAAAATCTCGGAAAGGGTATTTGATATTTAAAATGGAAATTCTATTTTTATAAATAGAATTTGAATTTTAAATAAAACTATAGAAAATATTAACTTGTTTTGAAGGTATATAAGACAAGTAATTGAATTTATAAACTTTGTTTATAAATGGAAAGATGGGATTTGAATCGAATTTATAAACTTTGTTTATAAATGGAAGATGGGATTTGAATCGAATTTATAAACTTTGTTTATAAATGAAAATATGGGATTTGAATTGAATTTATAAACGTTGTTTATAAATGAAAATATGGGATTTGAATTGAAGTTATAAACGTTGTTTATAAAAAATGCAGAGAATTCAAATGGACTTTGAATATAAGGAATTGAAATAGAATTTGAATAATAGAATTCAAATGGAGTTTAACTATAGAATTCGAATATAGTATTTCAAATGGAATTTGAATATAGAAATTCAAATAGGATCTATAATAAATAGATTTGGATAAATAGAAGTGGATTTGACTATGAAGTTAATTAACAGATTTAATTAACAAATTTAGTTAAAAAGATTGGTATAGTTAAAATAGATTGGACAGGTATAGACATACAGGAGACAAGTTTGGAATAAAGTATAGAAGTGAAATAAATAGAATGCCCGACAAAAAGGTACGTATTTAAATTCATATATGAGATTTTATGCGTCGTATCAGCTAGCCGCTTGGCTTTTTCTTTTTCTTTTTGAGATGAGAAGGTCCGGGAAAGCTATTTGAAATTTCCCGATGCTCCCGGTACAAAGGAGGTTATGGCGAATTTTTCCGGGAATTTAAGGAGATAGAATATTTTTAAGATAATTTGATAGTTAGAAATCAACGTATCAATATATATAGTAGTCGATAAGAAAACGAACTTAGAAATAGAATAGTATAATCAAAAAGGAAGTATAAGAATAAAATCTAGTAAGAATAGAAAGAAAAAGTATATATGTGTTTAAAAGTGAAGAAGTAGTTGTATGGTATTGATTGTTCGAGTAAGTAGTCTTATCTGTTTTGACGTTATAAATGTTATTCAGTCAAGGTCTGAGAGGTAGTTATACCCCAACTTGATTGATTGCATTATTAACAAATGAACAGTAAGATTTAGGCTCGAAGATCAGTGTTAGATAAGAGTTAGTTGAATATAGTATTTGGGTTGTCGTAACGATGTTTTACACAACATCCGTTTTAACCCAAATAAGTGTAAGCTGGGAAATAGAATAATAAATATTTCCTAAGTATAGAAATAAACGAGATTGGAAAAGAGATAAGTAATTGGAATATTTTCCAATTATAAATAAAAATATATTTTCTAAAGTTTAGAAAATAAAAGAAGGCGATATATGGAAATGTTTTCCAAATAACGTATAAGGCCAATATGGTTATTGAAAATATTTGGTTAACAAATATTGATAACAAATAGAGAAGAGATTAAATAAATGGAATATTAATTAAGGGCTTAGTAATTGGTTGATAATTGGATGAACACTTGTTTTTATTTGATAGTTAAATCATCGACTATCGAAACACTTGTTTTTATTCGATAGTTGAATCACAGACTATCGAAGTTTTGACCATCGTTGTCAATATGGAGAGACCGGTTGGATTATTATCCGAAGAACCCCTCCGTATTGGCAGTAGCGTGCGAATCAGATTATATAAAGATAATCGAAGACGGAGTAGAGTGCAAGGACTTTTTCTATTAATAGGAATCGTGCCTTCGGTTCATCCTGTTCCTGGGTGACCTGTATGGATGGATGTCTGACAGAGTATTTCCAAAAAGGTCACGTACATTGATTTCCTCAACCGTACCAAGAGTGGAAGCGGAGAAGGAAACTTCTTTTAGCTGACACGTAATGTACTGTTGTAGACATCAATTAGTGATTTTCGATGGATCGGACGATGTGACATTCGAAGTGAATCTGGTGTGATGATAAAGCGTAGCCTCTGGCCTCATCAACCGGTAAATGACAGAAATCGGGCAAGCAGCATGGCTATGTAGGTCGCACCTATTAGGCTGTATAATCACCTGATCTAGAGTTTCATTTATTTCTAAAAATATATTGTCGATGCTGTTCCATTCGGGAAACGGTTGCTGATCCCAACCGTTGGTGATATACATTCGATACACTCAAGCCAAATGAGTGGTCGGTCATGTGTGGCTGAGTTGCAAGATGTTCTTGTTGAACTCGGTGTATTCTCCTCTAGAGATATACCAGCGGAAGGTGGTTCCATACCTTGTCATAGTTGGAAATCCATTACCCAATGCGTGCTTGCGGTTTTGATTGTATGTATATGTGGAACGTGAGATGCAAACGTTCCACTATATTGTTATTTACTTGATTTAGACATTATTATAATATCAAAAGAGTTTTGATATAAAGTTATCATTCCTTTCAAAGGGATTTTGAAAGTTAAATCAAGTGTTTGGATTCTCATAAGGGAAAAACCCGTTCCATGTTATACGGCGTGGTCTTATGAGACATCATTTAGTTTCTGAAACTGTTTTAAACTGTTTACTCATACCAGTCCCATGACTGACCCGGAGTTTATTTTGTTTTGTTCTACCTAAACTCTTGGGTGCCTAAATTTGTACGGGCAGTCAAGTAGTTCAGGATTTTTCAGATATATCTAAAGGAGCTTGGAGCAGGAGGCTTCAGCGTTATCTAGTTATAGTGTTGTTCCGTTGTGTTGTAAGTGTTGTACTCTGATAAGTGCATGTTATACAGTTAAGATTTTGTATTTTAAAGGTTATGATATATTATATTTTGTTCCGCTGCGATGTGAGATTCTGTGTTGTTATTTCTGTTCTTCTTCTATCTCTTTCTTCTAAAAAAAATATGTTCCGTATTTTCGCGATATTTGGGTTGGACGTATGATGTATATAGTCAACTCTGATGTTACGGAAATCTGGGTCATTACACAAACAATCAAACACAGATTTTATTTGTGCAGTTGGGCGATGTGTAAAATTTATCGTCCCAATCAATGTCCTTCAAATAGGTGTACATAAACAAACCGTCCGGTTTGTAAATAAATATTTATTTATTCACATTCACGTTAAAAATTATATTTTTAACGATCAAACTATTTTATTCAACCTATGAATATTCTACTCGGTTCATTTATTAAATAAAATGTTATCTTTATTTATCTAACTTATTTTTATAAAATTTCGGCGGCATAACGGCACGATACTAGAAACGGGACAAGGCCTAGCCTTATCCCCGGTCTAGTGAAGGCCCACGCCATTCACACAGTCAATCAAATCAATTTCATTTCACCAAAAAATTCAATTCCAAACCAAATAATCTAACCAACTACACAACCAAACAATTAAACGAACAAGCCATCCATGGTCTGTGGATGACGGGTGTCGGGTGCTGCTAAGCACCGTTTGCATCCTAGTATATATATAACTAGAAAAAGAAATTGAAGAGTGAGAAGTTCTCACCGATAGCTATCCCAACTTCACGACACTTCATTTATAGAAATCTTCGCCGTTCCTGCCTTTCGTCACTTTCGTTACCCGTAGCCACTACATATGTAAAAATCGAATTTTTACTTTGCTATTCAATATATAAAAATCGAATTTTTACTTAGTTATTCAATATAGACAAATCGAATTTTTACTATGCTATTCAATATATAAAAACCGAATTTTTACTTCGTTATTCAATATAGAAAAATCGAATTTTTACTATGCTATTCAATATATAAAAATCGAATTTTTACTTCGTTGTTCAATATATAAAAATCGAATTTTTCCTAACTTTTCACATAAGAAAACCCATTTTTTCATCATAAGAAAATACGATCCTTTTAAATGTTAAAAACACGATCTTTTCTATGATTAAAAATCGTAGCTTTGCAGATAAAATTAAACCATTTCAATTCACTGAAATATGTTCTAAAATCAGATTTTATAAAGTTACATATAAATTAAACTAACAAAAGGAAACTGGAATCAAAGGAACAAGAAATAAAGGGCCTTACTGCTAGAAGGGGAGGGTGCTTGCGCGTCAGCAGGAGGTGGCGCAGGGCTTAGGGGAGGCGGCGGAACCGACTGGTGGGCGGCAGGTGGTGGACAGGGTCTTGGGCTGACCGACGGTGGTCAAATCGAGGCTAGGGCGCGGGTTCGGTCAGAGAAAGGAGGGAAGGAGAAGGTGGCATGGAGGAGGTGGAAGGAGAGGCTGAGCGGTCGGAGAAGAAAAAAGGGGGCAGGGCGATTTACGGCGGCGGTAGATGGACGGGGAGAGGGTTTGGGTGAATCAGGTTTTTTTTATTTTCTGTGGAATGACTCGAAGAAGGGGGCCAGAGAGAAGGTAAGGGTGAGGAGAGAGGAATTTTATTATTTAATTAATATATTTTCCCACCAAAAAGCAACTTTTATTTTCGACCTCTAAACGAGACCCACCGACTGTCGCCCATAGCTAATTACCCCCATTCCGAACACAATGGGATATATATCGTAAGCTGATTTGACCATTTCGATCCGTTTCCGTTAAAATCAACATATAACTCTATATATTGAATTTGAACGCGCATTTCAATTTACTGGGGTCACATACTAACTCGAAAAATTCCAGAAAAATATTTTCTAGCTTCGTATTGATGATACGATCTTAACAAAACTAGTTTCGTCGAATTCTGAGACCGTTGGGAAAATGGCCATTTTCCAGTCGATTAAAATCAACTAAAACTGGTCAAACGCGTTTTCCTTTGCCACGCTCACATATTGATTCGAAAATATATGAAAATTGATACCTAACAATAACTTTACATCACGGATCCAACAAAAGTGGTTTCGTCGAAATCCGAGGTCGTTTGCAAAATTTCTATTTTTAAGGGCCTGAATTCCATAGCGACTATTCAGAATTTTCAACTGGACATATCTTTTGATTCCCGCTATGAAATTTTGATTTCCCGGATTCGTTGGAAAGATATTCACAATTAGATTCCATTATTTTTGGTTTCACTAAAATCCGGTTTATTTTGCACCCGGTATGTTCAATTGAAGTTTGAAATTGAATTATCGAACTACCGCGCCATTTTCAATTCCTTTTATAATTATATATAATTATTTATATTCTAACGACGAACTATATAACTATATACGTTTGAATTTCATTCAAAATAAATTTCTCGACGATATTATTTAAAATAATTCATTTTAAATAATCAAAATTCGCTAAAATTGCCAAAATAAAAATTTTAAAATGGCCCAGATTTTCGGGTTGTTACAATCTCCCCCACTTAAAACTTTTCGTCCCTGAAAAGGAACAAAGTCGAAAGTGGTTTGATCAATCAACTCTGCGTTCGATCTGGCTTCCATTCTCCAACTTTTCTGTTTCTGAGAATTTTCAAATTCTTCAAAAATTTGGCTAACACCCTAAGTTTTCGAAAAATTTCGCCATAACCTCCCCTGCACCGGGAGCCACGGGAAAATCCCGAAATTGCCATACAGGCCTTCTGATCTCAAAAAGAAAAAGAAAAAGCCAATCGGCTCATAAAATCATCATCACCCAAACAAAACAGTAAATTATAGTAAACATGTACCTATTTGTCGGGCAAACAAATTTTATTCTCTGCTCTAGCCTCCTTGCTATGACCTGTTCAATGTAAGTACAAGTATATGCAAGCAAATGCGACCAATTTTCAATACAAGTCAATATTTGATCAAATTGGCTATATAATACAAATTTTAATTAATCAACCAATAATCAACAACACAACCATCAATCAATTAGTTGATTAGCTTTTGAAATTCAGAACTTTGATACATAATCAAAAATCAGATTTTTGATGCCAAATCACAACAATAGGCCCTATCTAATTTCGGTTCTCACACCAGTCAAATTGGAAATTTATAGAAATCTCACTTTCGTTACTCGAAAATAAATACTGGCGATAGTGCCCCATCACCAGAATTATCCCCGGGCAACTGGAGTATGATTCTATAACTATCTAGTATATTAAAACTTCGAATACACGTTTGCAAGACATATATGCAAAATCTTTATATATCGGATTGTCCAAATCAATTTATAATAAATAATCAACTACGAATAATTGATTTAAATTTTCGAAACAAAATTCGTTTTCACTTTAAAAATATACTCTTCACACTCGTTCTAGGATACTACTGATCCTATTTCTAACGAGTCATTCCCATTGGATATTACTAATCCAATATCTGATGAATTCTTTCATATGGTTCTAATGTGTCTTGTTCTCTGCTTTGTAAACCAAAGCTCTGATACCAACTGTAAAAACCCGTAACTTCCCCGGTGAGGAAAGCGCGGATAGTTCGAGAACAAGCCACAGAATAACGAAGACGGGAGAACATTTCATTGTATATTACAACAATTCATCAGATTACAAGAACATACAGAGTACAAATGAATATTACACAGAAAAATCAGAGATTTAAATTACATTTAAATACATAGCAGCGGAAAATAATACAATACACAACTAGAAGAGATATACGGATACAAAGCTTTCCGGATATCATTCCAGCTTTAAACCAGGATCATGTGAATATAAATCTGCAAAACCAAAACTACTAGCTGCCATGAAAATAAGGGCACCCAGAGTTTAGGTTAAAACAATAAACTCCAGGTCAGTCATGGGACTGGTGTGAGAACTAAAACAGTTATAAATCTTTATTTTAAAGATAGGTAAATCAAGGGACCACGCCGTATAACACGGAACGGGTTTCCTCCCTGAGAATACCAGTGCATAAAACAAACAATGCAATGCTAAATAATGAAAAATGAAGCTGTTATAAGACCCAGGTCCTATCACACAATGCAACGCAAGCCGGGGGATAGGGTTTTCCCTTATAACAGCCAAAGAATGCTTGCTACGTTTTAAAACAAATCATTTGATACTATTATCAGTGTATAGTGTATATAAAAACTTCAAATCATAAGTATCAATCATAGGCGGCATGGGTACCATATATCATGTCGTCATACTAGTTCTACAATTAAAACCGCAAAATCACGTATTTGGAAATTGGATTTCCATCTATGAACCGAGGCCAGGGATTGTCCTCAACCGATTCGAGACGCTCTAGCCCGTGTCTCAGGCAACCGCGCAGGCAAGCCTTGGATCATCAGGGCCGGTCCACCGATGTGGATTATTATGCCTGAACAATACGTCTCTCCGCGCTTTGGGGCGTAAATGAGCCAACGAATGGCTCCATCGGACCCGGATCGTCCGATCTAACCGAGGCGCCTCGCAACAGCAACAACCACACAGGTGAAAAGTATATGAATGTCAGGGCTGGTAGGTCACTGACACCACCCTAGTTAGAAAGAAACACATGCCCTCCCTGAGGTCCTTATCCCGTTTTTGGTTCACAACCGGGGTGCGAGGCTCGCGAATCAACGCTACACAAAGCTATGCCACACAGGCTGTGCTTTGATCATCACCACAAGACTTTGCTTTTCAACAGAAGCCTCGATCAATTGCATCTTAGCATGCCACACAGGCAAACCACTCTATGCAACCGATATCAGTCACATAGAATGGAATCCAATGTCAGACACACAGTCCATTTACAAGTCCGTTCTGGGTCTGAACGAAACCGGTGGCACTTTCCTCGCATATCCATTGATCTCCAAGCACATCTGGACGACCACCGATTGATTCCCTCATCTTGGGTGTACAGCCCAATCAAGATCATCGGTGATCACCCAAACTATGTGAAGACTTCTGGTCTTCAACCACCGTCTTCATCTTCGACTTATCGTCGTATCAGTTATTCAGAATGGGATAAACCCGGTCGTTCCGAATAACTCACGTATATTTTAAATAAGTGTTACACAAACACAACATACGCCTCATCCCAATTCATCAGTCACTAACCGTAAATTAATCAAGAGAATAATTTCCCAAATATTAACCCCGAAGGCCGAGACCAACATCAGATCAATATCCAGAAAACCATTCTGCTTAGCTAACCGACAGTTAGTTTCTGAATTTCACATTCATAGGGAAAGATTCCCATTAATTTTATCAAAGATAAATCTTTCAAATTTATTCTTTAATCTATTTTTGAATATCAATTCAAACTAGTCAGGATTAACGAACTTTACCGAAGTAATCATTTGTTTTAATTTCCCAATCCCAACCTATTCATCCCATGAAGCAAAACTGGTAATACTTCATATCTAACACTACGGTGTTATCGGTAAATTCAATTACCATTTCACGTTCAAATCTAATTAAAGATTTAACTATCGCCTGAAGCAAAACTGGTGATACTCCATTCTCGATCATTTCAATCTAATTATAGATTCATTAAAACTCCACTTAGTTTTAATCGTTAACTGGGTTAAAGAATCAGTGTCGTTTAAAACACGGTTCACGATAAACCCAAAGTCACATTCCATTAATTATCGGGTTAAAGAACGAGTGTTATTTAAAACACTGTCCACGATAAACCCAAAAATCAATATCAATTCAATTCCAATTAAATATTATTTAATTGGTACACTTCATTAAATCTTAATAAAAAGATTTAATCTTTTCTCAACTGGGTTCAAGAACAGTGTTAATGAAGACACCATTCACGACAAACCCAAATCACATTTGATATTAAACACAAGGCTCTGAATAGAAAATATACCGGCTTATATTCAATATCAAATTCTACGACTAACAAATATCGTATTGGAAATAACGATATACATATATATCTTTTAAATTCCCATAACAATATCTGTATCATCACGAAATCCAACATCTAAATAATCCAAAGACAATTTCGATTCAAATCCATTCCAATATAATTATTGGAAATTCTGGTTATTTTCAAAACCATTTCCAATCCAGTTTATTTATTTTAAAAATAAATAGAATTATAATTCTAGTTCAAAACTAGTTCATTTCGATAAAAATCTATTTTTATCTTTTCAAATATGGAGTTTTTCATCCCAATTCTTTCTAAATCATTTCTTATGATTTTACACAAATTATTACTATTTTTAATAATTTTATCAAGGCCTGTACAATCGATTTCCATCAACGGCCATCGAACTGCACTTACAGCGACCTTTTTCAAAATTGATTTGGACATAATTCCAAATCCAACCGTTAGATTTCTAATTTCTAATATTTGTTAGAAAGCTCTTTTCGATACGAACCCAATGGTTCCGGTTTCAGGAGAATCCGACGGTCGGATCTCCCGCAATGCCCATTCGAAGTCAATGGTCGAAATTCACGAACTGCCGCGGCGCGGCGCATTCTATTCAGGCCATTATATTATATATATATAATATATACTTCGTCGATTTCCTTTTAAAACGTATTTTATAAATCGTTTTAAATTCGTTTTCAAAAAGATTTCAACTTCTATTTCAACTTCAAATCAAAATCGAATTTTCCAACATAAATTCATTTTCTTTTCATTTCGAATTGATTTAATTCAAATTGATTTGAAATTGATTTCAATTCAATTCAATTTCAATTCGTTTTCAATTCAATTCAATTTCAATTCGTTTTCAATTCAATTTCAATTTGAATTCATTTCTATTCATTTTCAATTTGAATTCATTTCAATTCAATTCGTTTTCAATTCAATTCAATTTCAATTTGAATTCATTTCTATTCATTTTCAATTTGAATTCATTTCAATTCTATTCGTTTTCAATTCAAATTCAAATTCAATTTGAATTCATTTCAATTCAATTCAATTTCAATTTGAATTCATTTCTATTCAATTTCAATTTGAATTCATTTCAATTCAATTCGTTTTCAATTCAATTTCAATTTCAATTTGAATTCATTTCTATTCATTTTCAATTTGAATTCATTTCTATTCATTTTCAATTTCAATTCGTTTTCAATTCAATTCAATTTCAATTTGAATTCATTTCAATTCAATTTCAATTAGAATTCATTTCTATTCAAAATATCATATTTTTAAATCACTTTCGATATTCGTTATAAAATGAATAAAATCGATATAAATATCGATCACGTCGAAATGGCGTAAATCTAATCAACACGGCTTCATATATTCATATTTTCAAATATTCTATTTCAAATATTTCTATTTCAAATATTTCTATTCAAATATTTCTTTTTTTCAAATATTTCTATTCAAATATTTCTTTTTCAAATATTTCTATTCAAATCTTTTTTTCCAGGACTGGAATGAGGCCCGATCAATTTCCATATAATGTTAATTATATGGATTTTCTACAACACATGTATACAATGACAACGATGAATAATCAACCATCATCCAAAGTGCATTCTACACTGTATAAGCATCAAATATAAATATTCAACGCTTATAACAGCCTGTCAATCAATCGATCGACATACTACTAAACAATCGGGATTAGTGTACGTCAAATATCATCCCAATACCCGTGTGGGGTTTCAAACAATCAAACACAGATTTTATTTGTGCAGTTGGGCGATGTGTAAAATTTATCGTCCCAATCAATGTCCTTCAAATAGGTGTACATAAACAAACCGTCCGGTTTGTAAATGAATATTTATTTATTCACATTCACGTTAAAAATTATATTTTTAACGATCAAACTATTTTATTCAACCTATGAATATTCTATTCGGTTCATTTATTAAATAAAATGTTATCTTTATTTTTCTAACTTATTTTTAGAAAATTTCGGCGGCATAACGGCACGATACTAGAAACGGGACAAGGCCTAGCCTTATCCCCGGTCTAGTGAAGGCCCACGCCATTCACACAATCAATCAAATCAATTTCATTTCACCAAACAATTCAATTCCAAATCAAATAATCTAACCAACTACACAACCAAACAATTAAACAAACAAGCCATCCATGGTCTGTGGATGACGGGTGTCGGGTGCTGCTAAGCACCGTCTGCATCCTAGTATATATATAACTAGAAAAAGAAATTGAAGAGTGAGAAGTTCTCACCGATAGCTATCCCAACTTCACGACACTTCATTTATAGAAATCTTCGCCGTTCTTGCCTTTCGTCACTTTCGTTGCCCGTAGCCACTACATATGTAAAAATCGAATTTTTACTTTGCTATTCAATATATAAAAATCGAATTTTTACTTCGTTATTCAATATAGAAAAATCGAATTTTTACTATGCTATTCAATATATAAAAATCGATTTTTTACTTCGTTATTCAATATAGAAAAATCGAATTTTTACTATGCTATTCAATATATAAAAATCGAATTTTTACTTCGTTGTTCAATATATAAAAATCGAATTTTTCCTACATTTCACATAAGAAAACCCGTTTTTTCATCATAAGAAAATACGATCCTTTTAAATGTTAAAAACACGATCTTTTCTACGATTAAAAATCATAGCTTTGCAGATAAAATTAAACCATTTCAATTCATTGAAATATGTTCTAAAATCAGATTTTATAAAGGTACGTATAAATTAAACTAACAAAAGGAAACTGAAATCAAAGGAACAAGAAATAAAGGGCCTTACTGCTAGAAGGGGAGGGTGCTTGCGCGTCAGCAGGAGGTGACGCAGGGCTTAGGGGAGGCGGCGGAACCGACTGGTGGGCGGTAGGTGGTGGACAGGGTCTTGGGCTGACCGATGGTTGTCAAATCGAGGCTAGGGCGCGGGTTCGGCCAGAGAAAGGAGGGAAGGAGAAGGTGGCGTGGAGGAGGAGGAAGGAGAGGCTGAGCGATCGGAGAAGAAAAAAGGGGGCAGGGCGATTTGCGGCGGCGGTAGGTGGACGGGGAGAGGGTTTGGCTGAATCGGGTTTTTTCTTTTCTGTGGAATGAATCGAAGAAGGGGGCCAGAGAGAAGGTAAGGATGAGGAGAGAGGAATTTTATTATTTAATTAATTTATTTTCCCACCAAAAAGCAACTTTTATTTTCGACCTCTAAACGAGACCCACCGACTGTCGCCCATTGCTAATTACCCCCATTCCGAACACAATGGGATATATATCGTAGGCTGATTTGACCATTTCGATCCATTTCCATTAAAATCAACATATAACTCTATATATTGAATTTGAACGCGCGTTTCAATTTACTGGGGTCACATAATAACTCGAAAAATTCCAAAAAAATATTTTCTAGCTTTGTATTGACGATACGGTCTTCACAAAACTAGTTTCGTCGAATTCTGAGACCGTTGGGAAAATGGCCATTTTCCAGTCGACTAAAATCAACTGAAACTGGTCAAACGCGTTTTCCTTCGCCACGCTCACATATTGATTCGAAAAATTATGAAAATTGAAACCTAGCAATAACTTTACATCACGGATCCAACAAAAGTGGTTTCGTCGAAATCCGAGGTCGTTTGCAAAATTTCTATTTTTAAGGGCCTGAATTCCATAGCGACTATTCATAATTTTCAACTGGACATATCTTTTGATTCCCGCTATGAAATTTTGATTTCCCGGATTCGTTGGAAAGATATTCACAATTAGATTCCATTAGTTTTTGTTTTAATAAAATCCGGTTTATTTTGCACCCGGTATGTTCAATTGAAGTTTGAAATTGAATTATCGAACTACCGCGCCATTTTCAATTCCTTTTATAATTATATATAATTATTTATATTCTAACGACGAACTATATAACTATATACGTTTGAATTTCATTCAAAATAAATTTCTCGACGATATTATTTAAAATAATTCATTTTAAATAATCAAAATTCGCTAAAATTGCCAAAATAAAAATTTTAAACTGGCCCAGATTTTCGGGTTGTTACATTTACTTTCATCATCCCATTCGAATTAACTTCACAAGTTAAATTTAAATTCTAGAATTTAAATTCCTGGGTTTTTATTCCAAATTAATTTGAAATCACAATAACAATTCAAAACCCTTGAATTTTCTAAACACCTTGTTTTCGCAAAACAAATTTGAAAACAAAATCTTTGGTAGTAATCTGTCACTTACAACTCGAAAATGAACACAGATGATGCAGTTGTCATCATCAGAATTTATTTTCCAGCGATCGAAGTGAGTTCAATACTATATCACTTTTTAAAATCACCTTTAAACATCTCCATTTCGAAATACATTTCAAATATCCTTCTCAATGCTTGTAAAACAATTTAAAATCTCCCAGGATCTTAAAATTCTCTTATACCCAATTCAATTCCATTTACAAACACCTTTTCAAATTCTAGGAATTTTAATTCCCATTTTGATTCTAATTTCAGATTTAATTCAATTCATTACACTTATATGAATTCTACTTGGTTATATACATAACCATTTAACTTTTTATAATCTTACTCGATTATAATAACAACCAATATATGCAATATATTATAATCATTTCAATATAATTCCTTTATATCAAAAATATAATTTGGGTAAAATTATTTCTTTTACCCTCTTTTCAAAACATATTATGTCGACCCATCGTATTCGAGTGTTTTAGAAACCCCTATCGATATTGTGGTGCCCCACTATCGACCAGAATCCATAAACAACTCAACCAATAAATCTACTCAATATAAAACAAATTTTATATCAAATAACAAATATGTTCACTCGTATATATACACTCAACTCAATCTAGGGTGTTACTAACCCCATCTCTACTGAGTTACGCCACAGAGCCAAGGTAATTACTTAACCTTAAGCTCTGATACCAACTGTAACGACCCGGTTTTTAGCGACTTTGGTTATCGACATAAACTCAATGACGACTAACCAAACATCGAAAAATACCGGTAGTTAATGAAAGAATTTAGAGGGTGAGGATAGATAAGATAGAAACTTAGAATAGAAGAAGAAGAAGAACACAACATCAGAGTAACACGAACCTCACAGTGGAACGAATAACATATAATATATATCATAACATTGAAATATAAATCTATACTTGAATATACATATCATTTTCAGAGTACAACAATTACAATACAGCGGAAATAAACAATAGCTATATGATCCTGAAGCCTCCTGCTCTAGCTCTTCGAGCATCTGTAAATCCCGACTACTCGACTGCCCATACAAAATTGAGACCCAAGAGTTTAGGGAAAACAAAACAAAACAAACTCCGGGTCAGTCATGGAACTGGTATGAGTAAAACAGTTAAAACAGTTTCACCCATTAACTGATATCTCATAAGACCACGTTGTATAACGAAACGGGTTTTTCCCTTATGAGAATCCAAAATATCTTTATATCAAAATTTTTGTGATATTATAATAATGTCTATCCACCACAATATAATAATCATCTAGCAGAAACGCTTTCATCTCACGTTCTGCATATATAGTATACAATCAAAACCGCAAGCACGTATTGGGTAATGGATTTCCAACTATGACAAGGTATGGAACCACCTTTCGCTAGTGTACCTCTAGAGAGGAATACACTGGGTTCAACAAGAACATCTTGCAACCCGGCCACACATGACCGACCACTCAGTTTGCTTGAGTGTATCGAATGTATATCACCAACGGTTGGGATCAGCAACCGTTTCCCGAATGGGGCAGCATTGACAATAGATTTTTAGAAGTAAATGAAACTCTAGATCAGGAGATTATACACCCTAATTGGTGCGACCTACATAGCCATGCTGCCTGCCCGATTTCTGTCATTTCCCGGTTGTGAGGCTAGAGGCCACGCTTATCTCTGACAGATCACACGTTTATTCACTTTGAATGTCACATCGTCATACCCACCAAATCACAAATTGATTTCCCCAAAAATATCATGGGTATACAGCTAAGAGAAACGAATTCCTCCGCCACCAAATGTAAATACGTTTGAAGAGATCAACTTACACGATCTATTAAATATACTCTGTCAGACATTCTTCCATACAGGTCGTCCTGGGACTGGACAAACCGAAGGCACTATTCAGTACAACCATCTTAGGCAATCTTTACCTAAGATTTATACAACGACCCTTGCACTTGACTCCGTCTTCAATTATCTTTAGCATATATGATTCGCAACGCTTACGCCAATACGGAGTGGTTCTTCGGATAATAATCCAATCGGTCTCTCCATATTAACAACATTAAAATGGTCGAAAAACTTTGATAGTCGATGAGTTAACTATCAAAGAAAAACACGTGTGCAAACAACGATCTTATTTCTAGATGGAAATTACATGATCAATCACCAATCAACTTTTATCCTTTAAATTAATTTATCATTAATTTATTTCATTTGTCATTTCCTATTTCCATATATTCAACATTTCTTATTTTCTCAATTTAGAAAATATATGTTATTAACACTGGAAAACATTTCCATTTCTTGTTTTCTATATTAGAAAACATTTCTAATTCTTATTTGGAAAACATTTCCAAAGCTCCTTCATTGGATTTAAACTGATGTTTACATCAAACATCGCCATGCCATCTCAAACCATTTACTAAGTTCACTTAACCATCATTCACTATTAAACCTTACCATTCCTTAGTTAAGAAGGAAGTCAATCAAGTTGGGGTATAATTACCTCTCAGACCTTAACTGAACAACGTTTTAACCTCGAAATAGTCAAAGTTTATCTTTAAACCTTTAACAAACTTCCTTATGTCTCTCTCTTTTGAATAACCTCTATTCGATAACTCCTCCCTTCGAATAACTATATTCGATAATCTCTCTTACGAATAACTAGGTTCGAAAACCTTTCTTCGAATAAACTATATTCGATTAACTCTATTCAATTAACTCTTATCAATTAACTCTATTGGATTAACTCTTTTGGATTAACTCTTTTCGAATAAACTATATTCGATAACTCCTTTAGCTCAATTCGAATAAACTATATTCGATTAACTCCTTTCGATTAACTAGATTCGATAACTCCTTTCGAATAACAAATATTCAATTAACTCACTTCGAATAACCAATATTCGATTAACTCACTTCGAATAACCAATATTCGATTAACTCACTTCAAATAACCAATATTCGATTAACTCACTTCGAATAACCAATATTCAATCTCTTTCTTTCAAATACACTATATTCAATAATCTCCTTTCAATTTAACTAACTTCGATAAATCCTTTCGATTTAACTAACTTCGATAACTCCTTTCAATTTAACTAACTTCGATAACTCCTTTCGATTAACTGACTTCGATAACTCCTTTCGATTAACTAATAATCGATTAACTCGACTCGACTAACCCGACTCGACTAACTCGACTCGCCCGACTCGACTAACTCGACTCAACTAACTCGACTCGACTACTCGACTCGACTAACTCGACTTGACTAACCATATTCGACTTACTCGATTAACTTGGTTCGACTAACTTGGTTTGACTAACCATACTCGATTAACTCAACTTGACTAACTTAACTTATTTAACTCAACTTGATTAACTTAACTTATTTAACTCAACTTGATTAACTTAACTTATTTAACTCAACTTGATTAACTCTACTCATTTAACTCAACTTGATCAACTCTACTCATTTAACTCAACTTGATTAACTCTAACTGGTTAACTCTAACTCTAATCGATTAACTCTAACTGGTTAACTCTAACTGATTAACTCTAACTGGTAAACTCTAACTGGTTAACTCTAACTCTAATCGATTAACTCTAATCGAATAACTAATATTTGATTAACTCTTTCGATTTACACTTTTTAATTAACTCCTTTGAATCATTCCTTTTTGAATTATCTCCTTTGGATTATCTCCTTTGGATTATCTCCTTTTCTATTTGTTTACTTAACAAATAACTATTCCTTTTTCAATTCTATTTATTTAAAAAATAAATATTTCTTTTATCTTTCCTATTTTTTTAACAAATAAATATTTCTTTTATCTTTTCAATTCTATTTGTAAATGTTTTACAAATATTCCCTTTCCAAATCTATTTGTAAATGGATTACAAATATATCCTTTTTATTTCTATTTGTAAATGGTTTACAAATATACCCTTTTTCTATTTGTTTTTGCAAATATCTTCCTTTGTATTTGGTCTACAAATATATTTCCTTATATTTGTTTTACAAATAATTTCCTTTATATTTGTTTTACAGATATATTCCTTTTTAACTCTTTTGATTTTATAATTATTTCCTTATATAAAATCCTTTTTCCTTTTATATATAAAATCCATTGATTTTATATAAATAATTTATTTTCAAAATATACTTTGAAATCCCCTTTTTACATCCCAGTATTTCTTACGGTATCTAAAATACCAAATCACACTGATCGATATCATTTAAACACACATAATCATCAACATATTATATATCACAACATATATTACAATATATGAAAACAGTAAAATAAATGTTGAGGAATCCAGTTGGATTCCTCCAACCTGTTTCCCTGCATCATAGATGTTAAACAATATAATTAACATCGATTTCATTTCAATATGAAATATTCTGCTAAACAGAAACAACATTTGATTAACGATTTATATATATATATCATTATCTATAATTTAAGCCAAACAATTAGCAGTTCAATCAAACAGTAAACACACAACAAACAGTCATCATTTATCAGTTCTAAATATACGTTATAAAAATAGAACTGTTCAGTGTTGGTGAGTTTTACTCACATTGGACGATCATCGTTAATAACGATAACCATCGCTTGATTTGATTATGACAATTTATTTTGAAATAAATTGTAACGAGCTTCGATTCGCTCCCTGTCAGTTCCAATGTGCATCCCTCGACTCTACGATCCCAACGGATCTGACCGTTCGAAATTCTGACCATATATGATAAAGTTACGACTATTTAAAGTTAACATACTATATAGACTTAAAAATAAAAATAAATTATTTAATCTATGGGCCTTCACCTTTTAAAACCATCGGCCCAGTTACCCTTCCACCCGAATGAACAGTACCCCACCCTCAAAAAAGAAAATCGTGACCTCGCTGTACCCTCTGGCCATTGCCGCTCCTTCTTGCTTCCCGTTCTCCTCATATACTTTACTACAAATCAAACCAACTACACCATGATGCTTCTCATCAGTTTCTTCGTCCTCTGATGCCCTCAACCCTCGACTCGCCTCTTCACTAGAAATCCCGTCGACCTCGGCCGCACAGCAAATCCACCGAACAAAAATCTCACCAATCCTCACGAAATCGAGCACACAAGTGCGGTTTCTCTTCACCAACTCAATTCCAACCACCGCTCTTCCTCCCAATGCCTCAATCCTACCCAACGATCTAAACTGTCGCTGTTCATTCCAAGCACCCACGGAATAGCGTCGCACACCACAAAACTAGCATAGGATTGAAGAGAATCATATAAGGATTCCTTATATGAAGTGTTTCCAATTTTAAGGAATTTATTTTGAATTCTTTTGATTTATCCTTGATCGAACTTTCACTGGAGGAAAAATGGTTATGGCGGAAAACAATTTTAACCATAGAAATGAATTGTTTAGGGTTTGCAAAAGTTAAGGGTATTATATAGGTAAATAATAATATTTTTTTAATTGATTATTTAATTTTATTTTAAGTAATCGCTAATTGTATTCGTCCTCTAAAATTCCTGTGATCACATATGATATCCAAAAATCATGAATACACTGGCATGCAGCTATAGTTCGACATTACGGTCCCAACGAAACTAGTTTCGTCGAATTCCGACTTTGTTTGCTCACATAGCATATTTTTAAAGGTCGAATTATCGACTGTTTTTCACATTAAAATCTCGTACGGCCACATACTGACTTCAAAAATCACGAATATTGAAATCTAGCAATAATTTAATATTGCGGATCCAACAAAATTAGTTTCGTCGAATTCTGAGGTCGTTTGCAAAACTGGCTATTTTTAAAGCTCTAAATAACCCATTTAAATATATAAATATATTTAAAAATAATTAAATTAAATATTAATAAATAAATATTGTCGTGTATATATTCACAGTGGAATACCATACAACTCCACAATATTCCTATATGAATTTCTAACTCGATATTTCAAATCCCGATTAAATCGATATTCAATTTATAATGAAATTCCTTTTAAAAATATAAATAAATCGTTATATATTATAAAGGAATTTCACAACGACTTTTCTAAAATTTGATTTGGACATAAATCAAAATCTACACGACGAAATCCTGATTTTTCTCTTCCACTAGGAAAATATACTTCACCAGCTCCGAACGTTTCTTGTTTCATAGAAGTCCGATTGAATATATTTCTTCATATAATTCAACTCTAAACTGAACTAAATATTTTAAATAATCCAATTCACACAATATTGTGAATTCCACTATTTTTGATTATTTCTGAATTAAATATATTATTCTATTATTTATATTAATTAAATATTCAATATTATTTAATTCTGGTTATCGATATCGCCACTCGATATTTAATAATTAAATTAATTAATTATTCGACAGTTGAAAAATGTGGGTCATTACATATAACCTCTAAGCTCGTACATCTTAGAGAAAGGTGTTAAGCAAGAGAATAAATTATCTGCCACCAAACAGATATATATTTAGCAGAGATCAACGAAAACAGTTCGAAATACAATGTTAGCCATGTAATACTGTCTTTATCTGGGTTAAAGAACCAATGTCATTTAAAGCACGGTTCACGATAAACCCAAAATCACATTCCATTAAATATGGAATCTTCACGGAAAACAAATCAATATATAACCGATATTAGTTTCCGTATCCGACTAATAATGTAACATCCCATATTTTCTGTATATTTAATTTTCAAATTTTTTAAAATAAATAAAATGGATTAATTTTGGGGAAAATCAAATTTTGTTGATTTTGATGATAATAATTATTGAATTGAGCGTATATAAATGTTGTAATGTGAAATTTAATATTTTATAACAAATAAAGTTTGGATTGTCTAAGTTAAAATAGGAATTTAAACTTTATTTGATAAATTCTGAAATTTTGAGTTGATATTACAATTGTTAAGGATAATTCGAGTCCATTTTGAAATTTAAAATTTAAATGGATAAGTAAATTTATTCGAGAACATGACATATGTGGTATTGATTTAGAAATTTATTTAAGTTGTAATTTGATTTAATTTGAATTTAATGAATATTTAATTTGAATTTAAAACGGTTAATCGAATAATTGAATATTTTAATAATTAACTGACGATGAAATTTAACTGTTTTGGCGACTGTTTCGGAATTCGACGAAACTGGCGCCATCGGAACCGGAACGGTAAATTATTGTAGAGTTTCAATTTGCGTTACGATTCGACTTACCGTTTGATCGTACGAGAGGAAATGTGATCGAGAGCTGTGTAAATGGATAATTGGGTATTTCTCATATGGGGTCTTATAATTATATATAAATAAAGCCCAATTAACACCTCATCAGTTCATTCTCCACATACGTACTTTTCCATCTCAAAATTTCCTCTTCAATGGCTGAGAGAAATTTCAAAACCCTAGATTCAAAGCAAAATACAACTCTAAAAATAAAATCTCTCCAAAACCCATCGAATTATATGTCAAATCGAAGCTCGTGACGTCAGGAAGCTACTGGTATGGTCAGATTCGACATGCAGTGGAAGGAGTTGCCGGAATTTGTGGTCAAACGTTCGGAAATTCGAAACCCTAGGTTTCAATTTAGGGTTTTTCGTTTTGGCAACTAATCGGCGAAATCAACTTATGGGTTTGGTAGAGAGGATCAAGGGGAGTTTGTAGGTGCCGGTCGGAGGTTCTGGAGTGACATAGATCGACGGAATTTTGCGTTTTAAGGCCGGATATGACTTCCGTTCATCTCGCCGTCGCGAGAGCTGGTGGCCATCGGAGGTTCGTTCGCCGGTCTTGGATGGAGCGCCTCGACGAGCAGGTTCGAATGGAGGTGGTCGGAGCTTCTCCGATGGTCTGAGGTGTGCATACGAGATGGTCAAAGTCGGCGGAAATTAGGTTCTTTCTTCGGTTGATTTACTGTAGGCGAGCGGGAAAGAGGGAGCCCCTCTGCTGACGTGGCAACTGGTCATTGGGTGAGAGAAATTATTTAATAATTTTATATATTTTAAAATTCAAATAATAAAACGCTTATAACTTGTACATACGAGCTCGGTTTTGGACGTGGTTGGTTGCGTTGGGATCGTGGCGGAGTTGCGTACGTTTTGGCACTAACCTGGCTGCGTTTAGATACTGTGAAATTTTGGGCTATGGTTGGACATTCGATCCACTAAGGACCCAAAGGTGAGTGATTCTTCGCTCACGAAATATTGAATTATTCCCATATTTATTGAATTAAATTATGAAGTAAGTTTGCTTGCATGGTTGTGTTGGATTGTTGATGTGCGGTTTAAAATTTAACATGCAAGTGTGTTAACATGCAATTTAAGTAATTGATTTGTTATTAAATTAAATTTAAATTTCTAGTTGAATTCGAACCCTTGTAAAATCCTGAAACAGTTTAATGCTGATCAGTTGAATGAAATGGTTGTGATGGATGTTGGTTGAAATTTATTACTGAATTTATAGTGACATTTTTATGCTCCTTATTCAGTATATTTTAATGCATGTTGATTTTGACGATAAAACCCATTTACCTTGATGTTGCGGGCATCTAATGAACTCGGGATTTATCGATAAAATGAATTAAGAACACGGAGTGAAATGATAAATCTCTGTGACCCTGATTTGGATTGAAATGATAGATCCATCCCTGAAATATCGAGAAATTAAATTTAAAATCACTTGGCCATTGGATAGATAATTATATACAGACATCGGTTGGTTAAATGATTTTTAAATATTTGAAATTTTATTTGATAGAATTTCATTTAAAGAAATGTATCGATACTCGATAATTCAATTCTTTGAAGATTCTGAACTGGGATGTTGATTTAAAAGGGTTAAAGGAATTTTCCAAAACAAAGGGGAAATATTTAAATTGGAATTTGAGTATGATTTAAATCTTTCAAATTAAGAGTTTGGATTACAAGGAAATAAATTCTTATGGAATATAAGTTTTGGGAAATTTGGAAATCAAGGGTATTTGAGTTGTTTTAACTCAGTTCAAATATATATTTGAACTCTTGAAATCAAATAGTTGTTTTGAACGGGGTTGAAAAGAGATATGGAATTTAATGAACTCCGTTGAGATCGGAGGATAGATTCAAGTATTGAAATTTGGAAGGAAGGAAGATTTTGATTAGAGAAATTTATTTTTAAATATATTTATGCATTTGATTCCAAATAATTATTCTTGCTTTAAATTTATTACTTACCTTTACTTATAACTATTGTATTTTTAAATAAAATTTTCCTTATAATTCATTTTTTCAAATTTTTTAGTAAACCTATATTTAAGTAAATATATAATATTTAAATTACTAATTTATTTTAATTACTATATCCTATATGTATATCTATATATTTATTTATATAAAATTTATTTTATTATTATTTTTATTATTACTATTGTTATTATTATATATAAACATTTAGTTTACAAGTGTTTTGGAATTATAAATTTCTTCCGAATGGAAATGCTTGAGTTGAACCGCTGGTTCAAATGGAGTTGAGATAAGAATCCTTGATAATTTGAAATCTTTGAGATAAATTATATTCTATTTGAGTATAAGTCGTTTTGAAATATTATATGATTATAATATAATGATATGAAATATATTCTAGTTTTAGAATATAATCGGTTTAGGTATGATTATGAAAGGTTGATATGAAAATTTGATTTGTTTGAATATAAATTGTGTTCCAAGCAGAAGATGATATTTTGATATGAAAGTGAACCTTTATCAAATATAAAAGAACCGACCGATGTGGAAGATGTAAGCGTTGGTTGTTAAAGAGACCGGAGTCGACATACGACATACTCTCTGTCAGTGTCGATACCACTTTGACAACTGTGAACATTTTGACGTATCCAGAACGAGATATGATGACTTGGAGTCGATTATTGAATCGAAGAAGATGATCGAGGACGAAATAGCCCTGACCTTCGGGTCAGAATTGAAATGACTAAAACAGGAGCTATACCGTGACTAACTGAGGTAGCACCTTTGATCGGACACACTTCTTCGATACTATTTCTATGACTATGATGATGATGATTTGGGCCCATTTATGACTTTGGGAGTGTGTTCCGAGGTGGGCGGTAGTGGCTGCTATGCGTTACCACCGGTCCGGGAGTGCAATTGGTAGAATCCTACCCTGGGCATTGCCTCGAGTGCCTTGTCATATTTATTCCTATCGAGCCCCTACGATTTTGATTTAGTATTGCTTTCTATGGAGTGCCCTCTGATAACACCAGTACGGTGAATTTACGGTACTGTATAGACTATTGGTGCCTGTAAACGGCATAAGGGTAATATGGTAATCCCGCTTACGCTATTTTTATGATATTTACTTTACTGCGTAGACACTATCATAATAGCGTATTATACTATGTATGTATTAGTTTAGCGGATCCTCGAGAGATGGAAAAATCCCGTAACATCTCTTGAGTTACTGCACCCATGACACTGATGTTATTTCATAATTTAATTTGACTAATATGAGAATGATTTAGTGCTGATCCGAGTGTTTGTTGTGTTTTTTTTTTGCAATACGCTCGAGTCAGCAGATGTTGCAGTTAGCGAAGATTTTCCTTTGGAGCACGAAGACGAAGATTTGGCATATATATACTATATATAATTTTTCTGCTACATTTCATTTCCGTTGTGCTATGAAGAGATTTATATGTGTAACTCTGATAATTGTTGTTTGGTATAGACAAATGTATGAATTTCAACAGTTTTTTTTAACTGCTATTTGTTTATTATATGTTGTCCTTCCGCTGTGAGATTCTGCGATTGGTTTTGCTCTTCTTTCTTTCTTTTTCTTCTTTTTCCCAATAACTACCTGCATTTGCGATTTGTTTGGGTCGACATGTGTAGTTTATTGTCGATTTGAACGGTCAAAAATTGGGGTCGTTACAGTTGGTATCAGAGCGGAGGTTAGCGATAGCCTTGGCGCTGTTGGGAATAAACTCATTAGAGACGGGATTAGTAATACCCTAGAATTAGTTTGAGTGTATATACGAGAGAGCGTACTTGTATTTTTAATATAAAATGGTTTTATATTGTGTTGACTTATCCTGTTGAATATTTATGAATTCTGGTCGATATATGGGACGCCATACAATCGATAGGGATTTCTAAATATTCGAATAGAATGAATTGACATAATAAGGTTTTCAGTTATATTTTTATATATATTAAACATATTCCTTTTGGTTTAAAGAATATGCATTCGATACTATTAGGTAGTAATAGTAAGTTATTACCTATTATGGTCGATTAAATAATAAGAGAATATAACTAGGTGTTGCGAATACTTGGAAATAAAATGATATCTTTTAAGTATAATCGGAGGAGAAAGGTCGTGATTGAAATAAAAGTGAACTCGAAACTTGATCCTGGGGTGTATTTTAAAGAGTTTTACCAACGTTGAGATAATATTATATTATAAGAATGGTTCCAGAAATGATTTCAAATAGTATTAAACAAGTGGATAATCCCTTGCTCGGATCTTCGAAATAGCCTTGGTAATGAGTGCACGCGTTATCGATGGTTATTCTGAAGAATTTAAGTGGGGGAGAGACCATTCAATAATCATTAAAATTTGGTTTTACAAGGATTTTTGGGCCCGATTTTCATATAGCATAGAATTTTATATAAAGATATTAGTATCCGATATTTAAAGTTGAATTTAAATTAAAACAAAGATTTAAATTTCTTTCTTAAATTAAAAGTTCGGGTTTGAAATTTCATATAGTGTGGTTTATAAAATAATATAAGTATATATGTATGTTATTTTGAACTTGTTTTGCAAAACCGGGATCAAGCGTTTAGTTTACTTTAACTAATGATAACTATAAATTTATTAAAACGAAACTTGAATTCAGAATGTATGAATTTATATAATATGAGCCTGAAGTGGCGCGGTAGTTTGGAAATTCGATCTTTAATTTTTGGAAAAATATATAAAATTCAATATAAGTCAGAATTGGATAAAACAAGAAACATTAAGATCGGATTGATCATATCTCACCAATGAATGTAAGAAATTTAATTTTCACTTTGTAAATGGTAAGTTATGGTTAAATTAGAATTTTGAAATAGCGCTATGGAATTTATATATATTTAAATATAGTTTATTAATATATAAGTTTAAATAGAAATCTTTCAAACGGCTTCCGAAGCCGATAAAACTACTTTCTGTGGATCAATGTAACGATTATAAATCTAAGTGTAAATGATGAAAGGAAATGGAATGTAACTTGATGATGTGCAAGGCAATCGAGTTAAATTAGTAACTTAGGAATCAAATGATAATAATGTTTGAGAACTAAGTATAAGATTTGGTCATGAATAGTTCTTAACCCAATCGATGATTGGTGAGTAAATTAAATGGATTGAGTTAAGAAAATAAAACCTTTTGAACCACATGAATAAAATATAAAATATATAACCTGAGTTGAGACGATGGATTCAATTAAAGAGATCAATTTAGAGAACTTATAAGTTAATCTAGAATTCATGCCGATGGTTAGATGGAGTAAGTAAAATTGGATTTGTACTAACGATTAATATTAAGTAAGTAAATGGAAGTTTAATAAACGAGATCAAAGTGAAATGGTGTATTTCAAAAAAACATAACTAACCTTAATCCATTGATATTGATTCTAAGATAACTAAGTATGAAGAAGAAATGAAATAAACTTGAAAATTGGAATAAGAACAAAGGTATAAGAAATTTAAAACCAAAGTTAGATCATTAGGTAGAGTGTCGAAAGAATTTAGAACCAAACCAATTCAAATAAGTCAAGTAAATTAAACAAATGAAGGTAAACCTGGGAAAATGTAATTTAGTCAATTTAGAACTAAATATAAATGGATTCAATTTAATTGAAGGAATAACGATTTAACACTTATAAAAGATAAATAAGAAATTGAATACGAACCATTGCTCGGATAATGAAGTAAATGCAAATACTATAATGGACTTAAATAAATAAATGAATGAGTTGGAAATAAAAATGAGTATACTTAGCGATAAAGGGTAAACCATACTCGAGCATAATGGAATGATAAATTTAGATGGTTAAAGCTTAGCTTAAATTTTTAAATTGGAAAGTTTGAACTTGAAATGGAATCAATCAATGTTTATGCCAAAATCTGAAATATCCGAGAAGCTGAAGTAAAATAGTCGTAAATTTTGAATGGACGATCGGAATTCGATGATTTCGGACTTTTCGAAAACTTCAGAATCTGAACTAAAACTTTCGTGTATAGCGCCACGTCGAAATTTTCATGTTTCTAAGCCGAATCTCGAATTTAAGTCGTAGTGCTATGCACATAAATTTAAGGGCTGAAGCGAATATCGATGTTGTTTCGGCCATAACTTCCTAATCGAGCGTCGGATTTTGATGTGCAAATACAATTCGGAAATGCCAGAATGTAAACTAAAACTTTCTCTTAATAAGCTGAGTCAAATTCTGATGTTTAGAGGGCTAAAATCTGGGTAGAACATTTCAGGCCTGCATTTACAGGGTGCGGGCTGAAGCGTTCGCCTCCACCAAAACATTCATATCTTGCAATGGATTGTCCGAATTCGACGAATCCGGACAATTCGGAAAGCCTGAAAAGAATACTACAACTTTTTCCTAGGGCGTCTTAAGCAAATTTCATCATTTATTAAGTGATAATTGATGATTTGTTCGCTGGCCTGTTATGAAATCTTGGTTTTGTAGTTGAAATGTTCGAGATATGTTGTGTAAGTCATATGAAATTGCTACATATTATTATATGTTTGATTCTTATACATTTTTGAGTGTTCTAGTAGGTGCAAGGAATGGGGTTAAGCTCGGAGCTCACTTGCGCTTAAAACTAAAATGCTAAGGTATATCAAATTGCATATAAACGCTAAAATGGGTATGTATTTGGGATTTTTTTGTTTTGTTTTTTTTGTTTTTTGTTTTGTGGTTTTGTTTTCTATGTTCCCCTGGTTCAGGGATGCCTCATCGATAATGAGATGTATGTTTTGAGTTGATATATGTATCGGGATTTTTTCCCGGGGCTCTCCGTACAAAGGAGATGCTGCCGAAATTTTTCGTGATTTCGAGAGTTATAAAATTCATTAGTTTTACAATTATATAACTTATTTTACAATTATTTGGATGTGAATTTGAAATAGATATGTGCTTAATATCGTTTCGTTCTCTTTTCGAGGACGAAAAGATTTTTAAGTGGGGGAGAATGTAACATCCCATATTTTCTGTATATTTAATTTTCAAATTTTTTAAAATAAATAAAATGGATTAATTTTGGGGAAAATCAAATTTTGTTGATTTTGATGATAATAATTATTGAATTGAGCGTATATAAATGTTTTAATGTGAAATTTAATATTTTATAACAAATAAAGTTTGGATCGTCTAAGTTAAAATAGGAATTTAAACTTTATTTGATAAATTCTGAAATTTTGAGTTGATATTACAATTGTTAAGGATAATTCGAGTCCATTTATTAATAATTGAAATTTAAAATTTAAATGGATAAGTAAATTTATTCGAGAACATGTCATATGTGGTACTGATTTAGAAATTTATTTAAGTTGTAATTTGATTTAATTTGAATTTAATGAATATTTAATTTGAATTTAAAACGGTTAATCGAATAATTGAATATTTTAATAATTAACTGACGATGAAATTTAACTGTTTTGGCGACTGTTTCGGAATTCGACGAAACTGGCGCCATCGGAACCGGAACGGTAAATTATTGTAGAGTTTCAATTTGCGTTACGATTCGACTTATCGTTTGATCGTACGAGAGGAAATGTGATCGAGAGCTGTGTAAATGGATAATTGGGTATTTCTCATATGGGGTCTTATAATTATATATAAATAAAGCCCAAATAACACCTCATCAGTTCATTCTCCACATACGTACTTTTCCATCTCAAAATTTCCTCTTCAATGGCTGAGAGAAATTTCAAAAGCCTAGATTCAAAGCAAAATACAACTCTAAAAATAAAATCTCTCCAAAACCCATCGAATTATATGTCAAATCGAAGCTCATCACGTCAGGAAGCTACTGGTATGGTCAGATTCGACATGCAGTGGAAGGAGTTGCCGGAATTTGTGGTCAAACGTTCGGAAATTCGAAACCCTAGGTTTCGATTTAGGGTTTTTCGTTTTGGCAACTAATCGGCGAAATCAACTTATGGGTTTGGTAGAGAGGATCAAGGCGAGTTCGTAGGTGCCGGTCGGAGGTTCTGGAGTGACATAAATCGACGGAATTTTGCGTTTTAAGGCCGGAATGACTTCCGTTCATCTCGCCGTCGCGAGAGCTGGTGGTCACCGGAGGTTCGTTCGCCGGTCTTGGATGGAGCACCTCGACGAGCAGGTTCGAATGGAGGTTGTCGAAGCTTCTCCGATGGTCTGAGGTGTGCGTATGAGATGGTCAAAGTCGGCGGAAATTGGGTTCTTTCTTTGGTTGATTTACTGTAGGCGAGCGGGAAAGAGGGAGCCCCTCTGCTGACGTGGCAACTGGTCATTAGGTGAGAGAAATTATTTAATAATTTTATATATTTTAAAATTCAAATATTAAAACGCTTATAACTTGTACATACGAGCTCGGTTTTGGACGTGGTTGGTTGCGTTGGGATCGTGGCGGAGTTGCGGACGTTTTGGCACTAACCTGGCTGCGTTTAGAGACTGTGAAATTTTGGGCTATGGTTGGACGTTCGATCTACTAAGGACCCAAAGGTGAGTGATTCTTCGCTCACGAAATACTGAATTATTCCCATATTTATTGAATTAAATTATGAAGTAAGTTTGGTTGCATGGTTGTGTTGGATTGTTGATGTGTGGTTTAAAATTTAACATGCAAGTGTGTTAACATGCAATTTAAGTAATTGATTTGTTATTAATTTAAATTTAAATTTCTAGTTGAATTCGAACCCTTGTAAAATCCTGAAACAGTTTAATGCTGATCAGTTGAATGAAATGGTTGTGATGGATGTTGGTTGAAATTTATTACTGAATTTATAGTGACATTTTTATGCTCCTTATTCAGTATATTGTAATGCATGTTGATTTTGACGATAAATCCCATTTACCCTTGATGTTGCGGGCATCTAATGAACCCGGGATTTATCGATAAAATGAATTAAGAACACGGAGTGAAATGATAAATCTCTGTGACCCTGATTTGGATTGAAATGATAGATCCATCCCTGAAATATCGAGAAATTAAATTTAAAATCACTTGGCCATTGGATAGATAATTATATACAGACATCGGTTGGTTAAATGATTTTCAAATATTTGAAATTTTATTTGATAGAATTTCATTTAAAGAAATGTGTCGATACTCGATAATTCAATTCTTTGAAGATTCTGAACTGGGATGTTGATTTAAAAGGGTTAAAGGAATTTTCCAAAACAAAGGGGAAATATTTAAATTGGAATTTGAGTATGATTTAAATCTTTCAAATTAAGAGTTTGGATAACAAGGAAATAAATTCTTATGGAATATAAGTTTTGGGAAATTTGGAAATCAAGGGTATTTGAGTTGTTTTAACTCAGTTCAAATATATATTTGAACTCTTGAAATCAAATAGTTGTTTTGAACGGGGTTGAAAAGAGATATGGAATTTAATGAACTCCGTTGAGACCGGAGGATAGATTCAAGTATTGAAATTTGGAAGGAAGGAAGATTTTGATTAGAGAAATTTATTTTTAAATATATTTATGCATTTGAGTCCAAATAATTATTCTTGCTTTAAATTTATTACTTACCTTTACTTCTAACTATTGTATTTTTAAATAAATTTTTCCTTATAATTCATTTTTTCAAAATTTTTAGTAAACCTATATTTAAGTAAATATATAATATTTAAATTACTAATTTATTTTAATTACTATATCCTATATGTATATTTATATATTTATTTATATAAAAATTATTTTATTATTATTTTTATTATTATTATTGTTATTATTATATATAAACATTTAGTTTACAAGTGTTTTGGAATTATAAATTTCTTCCGAATGGAAATGCTTGAGTTGAACTGTTGGTTCAAATGGAGTTGAGATAAGAATCCATGATAATTTGAAATCTTTGAGATAAATTATATTCTATTTGAGTATAAGTCGTTTTGAAATATTATATGATTATAATATAATGATATGAAATATATTCTAGTTTTAGAATATAATCGGTTTAGGTATGATTATGAAAGGTTGATATGAAAATTTGATTCGTTTGAATATAAATTGAGTTCCAAGCAGAAGATGATATTTTGATATGAAAGCGAACCTTTATCAAATATAAAAGAATCGACCGATGTGGAAGATGTAAGCGTTGGTTGTTAAAGAGACCGGAGTCGACATACGACATACTCTCTGTCAGTGTCGATACCACTTTGACAACTGTGAACGTTTTGACGTATCCAGAACGAGATATGATGACTTGGAGTCGATTATTGAATCGAAGAAGATGATCGAGGACGAAATAGCCCTGACCTTCGGGTCAGAATTGAAATGACTAAAACAGGAGCTATACCGTGACTAACTGAGGTAGCACCTTTGATCGGACACACTTCTTCGATACTATTTCTATGACTATGATGATGATGATTTGGGCCCATTTATGACTTTGGGAGTGTGTTCCGAGGTGGGCGGTAGTGGCTGCTATGCATTACCACCGGTCCGGGAGTGCAATTAGTAGAATCCTACCCTGGGCATTGCCTCGAGTGCCTTGTCATATTTATTCTTATCGAGCCCCTACGATTTTGATTTAGTATTGCTTTCTATGGAGTGCCCTCTGATAACACCAGTACGGTGAATTTACGGTACTGTATAGACTGTTGGTGCCTGTAAACGGCGTAAGGGTAATATGGTAATCCCGCTTACGCTATTTTTATGATATTTACTTTACTGCGTAGACACTATCATAATAGCGTATTATACTATGTATGTATTAGTTTAGCGGATCCTCGAGAGATGGAAAAACCCCGTAACATCTCTTGAGTTACTGCACCCATGACACTGATGTTATTTCATAATTTAATTTGACTAATATGAGAATGATTTAGTGTTGATCCGAGTGTTTGTTGTGTTTTTTTTTTTGCAATATGCTCGGGTCAGCAGATGTTGCAGTTAGCGAAGATTTTCCTTTGGAGCTCGAAAACGAAGATTTGGCATATATATACTATATATAATTTTTCCGCTACATTTCATTTCCGCTGTGCTATGAAGAGATTTATATGTGTAACTCTGATAATTGTTGTTTGGTATAGACAAATGTATGAATTTCAACAGTTTTTTTTAACTGCTATTTGTTTATTATATGTTGTCCTTCCGCTGTGAGATTCTGTGATTGGTTTTGCTCTTCTTTCTTTCTTTTTCTTCTTTTTCCCAATAACTACCTGCATTTGCGATTTGTTTGGGTCGACATGTGTAGTTTATTATCGATTTGAACGGTCAAAAATTGGGGTCGTTACAAATAATATAAATGGAATAACGGCAAAGCCTTTTAAATTCCATATATAGTAACAGTATTCCTCCACAGAAGCTCATTTCGATTATTACCAAATCGAATTCCATTCCATTCCAATTTATTTTATTAAATTGGAAAAACTTTACTTTGGAAAATTTCCATTAAATCTTAATAAAAGGATTTATAAATTCCAAATCACATTTCACTGTTAATCGGGTTAAAGAACAACTGTTATTTAAAGCACAGTTCACTATAAACCCAAAAATCCAATTTCAGTTCAATTCCAATTAAATATTAATTAATTGGTAAACTTCACTAAATCTTAAATAAAAAAATAAATTCTTTTCTCAACTGGGTTTAAGAACAGTGTTAAAGAAGACATCGTCCATGACAAACCCAAAATCCAATTTAATATTAAATACAAGGCTTTGAATAGAAATTATATCGACTTATATTCAATATCAAATTCTGAAACTAACGGATATCGTATTGAGAATAACGATATATGTATCTTCCAAATTCCCATAACAATATCTGTATAACCACGGAATCCAATATCAAAATATTCCAAAGATTATTTCCATTCCATTCCATTCCAATTTATTCATTGGAAATTCCTAGTTATTTTGAAAACCATTTCAAATCCAATTTATTTCTTTAAAAATATTGGAATATTATTCTAGTTAATAACTAGTTCATTCTGATAAAAAAATATTTTTATCTTTAAAAACATGGAATTTTTCATGCTAATTCTTTCCAAATCATTTATTACGATTTTACACAAATTATTAATATTTTTAACACTTTTATTAAGGCCCTTTCAGTCGATTTCCATAAACGGTCATCGAACTGCACTTACAGCGACCTTCTCCAAATTTGATTTGGACATAATTCCAAATCCAACTGTTAGATTACAAATCTCTTATATTCGTTGGAAAGCTCTTTTCGATACGAACCCAATGGTTCCAGTTTTAGGAGAATCCGACGATCGAATCTCCCGTAATGTCAATTCGAAGTCAATGGTCGAAATTCGCGAACGGTCGCGCACACGTTCTATTCAGGCCATTAAATATATATAATATATTTATATTTCGTCGATTTCTATTTAAAACGTATTTTATAAATTCGTTTTAAAATTGATTCCCACTTTCATTTCAATTTTAAATCAAATTTGAATATTTGTTGTCATTAATATACAAATCATAATATTTTCAAAATATCAGATTTTGAAATCTTTTACTTTTCAATATTCATTATAAAAATGAATAAAATCGATATAAATATCGTTCGAGTTAAAATGGTGCAAATCTAAACAATACGGCTTCATGTATTTCAATATTTTCGTGTCCATCCAAAATCGGACATTAAAATCAGATTTTAACCCTTTATTGAATAGTATTTTAAAATATTCCTTATTTTAAAATATTCGTTATTTTAAGATATTCGTTCTTTTCGAATTGGAATCAGACACGGTCAACTACCATATAATATTATTTATATGGATTTCATACATCATATGTATACAACAACAATGATAAACAATCAACCATCATCCAGAGTGCACTACACAACTGCATAAGCATAAATTATAAATAATTAACGCTTACAACAGTATGTCAACCAATCGATTGACATACAACTAAACAATTGGGATTAGTGTATGTCAAATATCATCCCAATACCCATGTGGGGGTTTCAATCGACACAGATAGATTTTATTTGTGCAGTTGGGCGATGTATAAAATATATCGTCTCAATCAATATCAGTCAAATGAGTGTACATAAACAAATCGTCTGATTTGTAAACGAATATTTATTTTCATTCATATACACGTTAAAAACTATATTTTTTAACGATTAAATATTTATTTCAACACATGAATATTTTATACAGTTCATTTATACAATAAAAATGATTTTTTTTGTTCTAACATATTTTAGAAAATTTTGGCAGCATAACGGCGCGATACTAGAACTGGAATAAGGTCTAGCCTTATTCTCGCCTAATACTGGCTCGCGCCATACACAAACCAATTCAAATAAATTCACAATTAATCTACAACCAATTCTACAATCATAATCAAATCACGTAGAACATCCAAATAAATAAATATTCAACTATCCCAAATGCCATTTACGGCGCCATAAGTGGATATTCGCGGAGTATGGAATCTGTGTGTCGGTAATATGCATACGTCGCTTTCAATTATGTGATTGTGTGAATTCGAGTGTTGAACTCCATATAATTCAGATCACATAATTTGGTTTGTACAATAAATAGTGTCGGGGGCTTCTAAGCCCCGACTGCAACCTAAAATAATATTTTTAACTGTAAAATAAATTAAGTGAGAAGGAGTTCTCACCTTTGGTTTCCACTCCGTCATTCTTTAATTGAACGATTTGGATTTGTTTCCAATCAGTTCCATCACAATCTATTTCACGTAGTTTATATTAAAAATCACATTTTTAATAATGCTTCATATATATAAAAATCAAATTTTAAATATATCGCTACTACATATATAAAAATCACTTTTTTGTATTTATAAAAATATTTCCATGCCATACACTAGTAAAAAATCATATTTTTAACTTGCCAAAAATATTTTCTTCCTACGATAAAAATCCTATTTTTACACCACTAAAAATCATATTTTTATAAAGCTAAAAATCATATTTTTATATCACTAAAAATTTTATATTATTTTAACAATGCTTTATATTTAAAAAATCACCTTTTTATTTCAATGTTATATATATAAAAATAACACATTTTTATTTCAATGTTTTATATATAAAAATAACACATTTTTATTTCAATGTTTTATATATAAAAAAATCTGACTTTTCTTTTCTTTCCATTTCAAAAATCATGTTTTAAACCAATGCTTTATATTTTAAAAAAATGAATTTTAAGCAATTGCTTTATATTTAAAAAACTGAATTTTAGACAACGTTTTATTTTAAAAAAAAAACTGAATTTTAACACAATGTTAATTATATATAAAAAATTATTAAATGAATTACTTAAGTAAAACTAAGAATAAGAAGCTCACTGTGTTCCTCTTCTGTTTAACAATGTAACGTGACAACCTATTTTCTTCGATCCCAAACCCCCTACGCACGCTACCCAAGGCCATCGGCCATCCATCTGAGCAACCCACGTTGAAGGTCCGACCATCCCCTCTCTACCCTGGCCGCTGCGGCCATCTCTATGGGCCTCTTTGCCCCGTAATTTAGTGTGAGCGCCGCCACTTCGGGGAGCCAATTTGAACGAGACACCTCATAGAAATTGATCAAACCAGTTGGGAACTAAAGATCTCAGCACATTCTTCGATGTTCGTGTTGAAATCATTTGAAAATATCGCTTTGAGGTGGAGCGGTTTAGGATTGAAGTGGAGAATTTCATGGCCGCTAATTCCCATAGAGCGGCAGCTGTTTATTTGGGCAATTAGGGTTTTAGATTTCTAGGGCCAAAAGGAATATTTATATATATATATATATTAGTAATTTAATATTTAATCCATTTAAAGTTCAAAATCGTCCAGAACTCCAAATCAAACCCAACGAATGTCGCCTCTAGCCAAATACCCCCATTCCGAACACAATGGGATATGTTTCGTAAGCAAATTCAACTGTTTTGATCGGTTTTCATCAAAACTTTAAATATAAATCAATATATATTAAGTTTAAACGTACATTTTAATTTACCGGGACCACATACTGACTAAAATTCCCGAAAAATAAATCTAGGTATGTTTTGATGATACAGTCTTAACAAAACTAATTTCATCGAATTTGGAGACCGTTTGAAAAATGACCATTTTCTGGTCGATCCAATTCAAATTTAAATTACCAAACACATTTAAATTTACTGCGCTCACATATTAATTCCAGAAATTATGAAAATTGGAATCTAGCAATAATTTGACATTCCAGATCCAACCAAAGTGGTTTCGTCGAAAACGAAGAGTGTTTTTAAAATGGCTATTTTTAAGGGCTATATATTATATGAAATATATATAAATTCCATAGCGACTATTTCAAATTGTAAATGGGATATAACTTTTAATTCTCATTATGAAATCTGGATTTTTCACATTTATTAGAAAGATATAATTAAATTGATTCAAATATTTCTGGTTTTACGGACATCCGATTTATTTTGAATCATGTATATTCATTTGAAATTTGAAATCGAATTTTCAAACTACCGTGCCATTTCATGCTTGTTTTATAATTAAAATAAATTTATTTATTCTAACTTCGATTTAAATAAATTTTTAGTCGTTATTATTTAAAATAAATCATTTTAAATATTCAAAATCCATTAATATTGCCAAAATAAAAAATTTAAATTGGTTCTGAAAATCTGGATTGTTACAATCTCCTCCACTTAAAATCTTTTCGTCCTCGAAAAGGAACAAAGAGGATAGTTGTTTAACTAACCAACTCAACTTTCTTTCTAGCGTTCATTCTTCAACTTTTCAGTTTCTAAGAATTTCTAATTCCTCAAAAATTTGGCTAACACCCTAAATTTTCTAAAAATTTCGCCATAACCTCCTTTGTACGGGGAGACCTTTAAAACCGCTACTTGCCTCACAGGGCCCTCACCAATCAAAAAGAAAAAGAAAAAGCCAATCGGCTCGTAAAATCATCAAAACCCAATAAATTAGTAAACATGTACCTATTTGTCGTTAATACAATTTTATTCCTCTTCTTAGCTTCCTTGCTATGATCTGTTCACACATATATATATATATATATATATATATATATATATATATATATATATATATATATGTACATGTATGCGATTCCAATCAATTTTCAATTCAGTTCAATAATTTGATTTGATTTGGCTAAATTTACTTTTGTTTCTCTTATTGGTTTTATGGTTCCAATATATTTTTATTAATCAAACAACGCAACCGACAATCTATTAGTTAATTATCTTTTCAAATTCATAATTTTTACATACTTAAAAATCATGTTTTGTGTTTCAAACCACAACAATAACCCTATCTAAATTTTGGTTCTCACAACAGTCAATTGGAAATATATAGATATCCCACTTTCGAAACTCGAACATAGACACTGGTGACGAGGCCTCATCATCAGAATCATCCCCGGGCGACTAGAGTGTGATTCTATATCCATCCAGTATATTTGAGACTTCGAATATACGTTAATTACGCGTATATTCAAAATCTTCATATACTTAATTGTCCAAATTCAATATAAAATAAAATACTCAAATACACATAATAGGGTTTAAATTTTCAAAACAAGGTTTGTTTTCACTTTTACTTTAAAAATAACACTCTTCACACTCGTTCCAGGATATTACTGATCTTATCTCTAATGAGTCATTCTTATTGGATATTACTAATCCATTCTCTGACAAATTCATTCATTTGGTTCTAATGTGTCCTGTTCTCGAGCTCTGTAAACCAAAGCTCGGATACCAGCTGAAACGATCCAAACTCTCCCTTACGGGAAAGCCCGGATTGAGTTGAGAACACGACAAATCAGTACACAAACAGAAGAACATTTCATTGCTTATTACAACAATTTACATCAGAGTACAAGAATATAAAAGAGTATGAATAAATATTACACATTAAAAAATATCAAAGATTTAAAATTACAATGCAGCAGAAAAATAATACATAACGCAACTGAAAGAAATAAATGGATATAGAGATTTCCGAGTATAGTTCAGGATCCTATGAATATAATATCTGCAAAACCAAAACTACAAGCTGCTCGTGTGGAAAACATGGGCACATAGAGTTTAGGTTAAAACAATAAACTCCAGGTCAGTCATGGGACTGGTGTGAGAATTAAAACAGTTATTAAAACTTTATTTTAAAATAAGGTAAATCAAGGGACCACGCCGTATAACATGGAATGGGTTTACCCCCAAGAATACCAATGCCTAATATAAACAGCGCAATGCTAATTAAAGTAAATGAATCTATTATAAGACTCGGGTCCCATCACACAATGCAACGCAAGCCGGAGGATAGAGTTTTACCTTATAATAGCCAAATATGCTTGTTACGTTTAAAATAAATCTTTTTATTATTACTATAAGTGAAGAAATCAACTTCAAATAGAAATATATCAATCATAGATGGCATGAGCGCCCCATCCCACTATGTCTCCATATATAGGTTTACAATTAAAATCGCAAAATGTCGTATTAGAAGTTTGGATTTCCATACTGATGGCTCATGATTCGAAAGATCTATCACGTAGTGCAATTCCCAACGGCTTAGGTCCGGTGCATGAGAAAACGCCGTAATGCACATCCCCACTATATCCAGGAAACAAGTTACCGTGGCTTACGTCCAAGCATTGGAAAACACTGCTAACTCTATCCATCTGGGAATTGGGAGGTTCCCTATCCCTACTGGTGTGGGGCGACCATACCCAGTATCACCTCGGTCGACCAAATCCATGACAACCCGTAGGATGTCTATCCTCATCTCCAAAGTATACTGATCTAACCATCAGTTTACCACCATACCGGTGTGTGAGGCTTGCGAATTAACGCTACACAAATCTGTGCTATTTAAAGTTGTGCTTTGATCATCATCTACCAAGCTCTGCTTTTAAACAACAGCTTGGATCACTACATCTCAGCATGCCACACTATCAATCCATGCCGTACCATTGATTTCTACCGATATATAACCTCTAAGCTCATACGTCTCAGAGAAGGGTGTTAAGCAAGAGAATAAATTCTCTGCCACTAAATAGATGTATATTTAGCAGAGATCAACGAATACAACATAAAGGAATACAACATCAGACAAACATCCATTTACTAGTTCGTTCTGGGTCTGAACGAAACCGGACGCACCTTATTCCTCATCCCGTGTCCAATACAGGAGAGAGGTTCTCGCATATCTGGTCGATCTCCAAGTACGTATGGACGATCACCAATTATTACCTTGTCTTGGGTGTATAGCCCAATCAAGACATCAGTAATCATCCAAACGATGTGAAGATCTCCAGTCTTCAACCACCGTCTTCATCATCGACTTATCGTCATATCAATTATTCATAATGGATTTAAACCCGGCCTTTCCGAATAATTCACGTATTTTATAATCAAGTGCTATAAAACACAACATATGCCTCATTCCAATTTTGAATATTCTTTTAGTTAAATATTCATATCCTTAGGGAAAGGTTCCCATTAATTTTATCAAAGATAAATTCCTTAAATTTATTCTTTAATCTTCCTTTGGATATCAATTCAAACCAAATTAAGGTTTATCCAAACTAGTCGGGATTAGCAAACCTTACCGATGTAATCATTTATTTTATTTCCCAATCCCAACCAATTTATCCCATGAAGCAAAACTGTAACACTCCATATCTAAAACCACAGTGTTATCGGTAAAATTAATTACCATTTCCCGTTCAAATCTAATTAAAGATTTAACTATCGCCTGGAGTAAAACTGGTGGTACTCCATTCTCGATCATTTTTCAAATTTGATAATTTAAATTATCTCATTCACATTTCAATCTAATTAAAGATTCATTAAAACTCCACTTAGTTTTAGTCTTCCCAAAAATCAATATTAATGATTATTTAACTTTGGGAAATCAAACATGTCACATTGACAATCTACACCGTACCACTGATCGCTGCCTATATATAACCTCTAAGCTCATACGTCTTAGAGAAGGGTGTTAAGCAAGAGAATAAATTCTTCGCCACCAAACAGATATACAATTAGCAGATATCAACGAATACCGTTCAAAATACAATGTTAGCCATGTAATACTGTTTTTATCTGGGTTAAAGAACCAATGTCATTTAAAACACAGTTCACGATAAACCCAAAATCATATTCCATTAAATATGGGATCTTCATGAAAAACAAATCAATACATAATCGATATCAGTTTCCATATCCGACTAATAGTATAACTAGAATAACGACAAAGCCTTTTAAATTCCATATATAGTAACAGTATTCCTCCACAGAAGCTCACTTCTATTATTACCAAATCGAATTCCATTCCATTCCAATTTATTTTATTAAATTGGAAAATCTTTACTTTGGAAAATTTCCATTAAATCTTAATAAAAGGATTTATAAATTCCAAATCACATTTCACTATTAATTGGGTTAAAGAACAGTTGTTATTTAAAACACCATTCACTATAAACCTAAAAATCCACTTTCAATTCAATTCCAATTAAATATTAATTAATTGGTAGACTTCACTAAATCTTAATTAAAAGATTTATTCTTTTCTCAACCAGGTTAAAGAATAGTGTTAAAGAAGACACCGTCCACGACAAACCCAAAATCCAATTTAATATTAAATACAAGGCTCTGAATAGAATTAATATCGGCTTATATTCAATATCAAAATTTGAAACTAACGTATATCGTATTGGGAATAACGATATCTGTATCTTCCAAATTCCCATAATAATATACGTATAACCACGGAATCTAATATCGAAATATTCCGAAGATTATTTCCATTCCATTCCATTCCAATTTATTCATTGGAAAATCTTGGTTATTTTTAAAACCATTTCAAATCCAATTTATTTCTTTAAAAATATTGGATTATTATTCTAGTTAATAACTAGTTCATTTTGATAAAAATATATTTTATCTTTACAAACGTGGATTTTTTCATCCCAATTCTTTCCAAATCATTTATTATGATTTTACATAAATTATTAATACTTTTAAATTTTTTATTAAGGCTCTTTCAGTCGATTTCCATAAACCATCATCGAACTGCACTTACAACGTCCTTTTCCAAATTTGATTTGGACATAATTCCAAATCCAGCTGTTAGATTACAAATATCTTATATTCTTTGGAAATCTCTTTTCGATACGAACCCAACGGTTCCGGTTTTAGGAGAATCCGACGGTCGGATCTCCCGTAATGTCAATTCGAAGTCAATGGTCAAAATTCGCGAACGGTCGCGGCGCGGCACATTCGATTCAGGCCATTAAATATATATAATATATATTATATACATTTCGTCAATTTCCATTTAAAACGTATTTTATAAATTTGTTTTAAAATCGATTCCCACTTTCATTTCAATTTTAAATCAAAATTGAATATTTATTATCATTAATATACAAATGATAATATTTTCAAAATATCAGATTTTGAAATCTTTTCCTTTTCGGTATTCATTATAAAAATGAATAAAATCGATATAAATATCATTCAAGTTAAAATGGCGCAAATCTAAACAACACGGCTTCATATATTTCAATATTTTCGTGTCCATCCAAAATCGGACATTAAAATCAGATTTTAACCCTTTATTGAATATTATTTTAAAATATTCCTTATTTCAAAATATTCTTTATTTTAAAATATTCGTTCTTTGCGAATTGGAATTAGACACGGTCAACTACCATATAATACTATTTATATGGATTTCATACATCATATGTATACAACAACAATGATAAACAATCAACCATCATCCAGAGTGCACTACACAACTGCATAAGCATCAATTATAAATAATTAACGCTTACAACAGTCTGTCAACCAATCGATTGACATACAACTAAACAATTGGGATTAGTGTATGTCAAATATCATCCAATACCCGTGTGGGGTTTCAATCAACACACATAGATTTTATTGGTGCAGTTGGGCGATGTGTAAAATATATTGTCTCAATCAATATCAGTCAAATGAGTGTACATAAACAAATCGTCCGATTTGTAAATGAATATTTATTTTCATTCATATACACGTTAAAAACTATATTTTTAATGATAAAATATTTATTTCAACACATGAATATTTTATACAGTTCCTTTATACAATAAAAATGATATTTTTATTGTTCTAACATATTTTAGAAAATTTTGGCAGCATAACGGCGCGATACTAGAACCGGAATAAGGTCTAGCCTTATCCCTCGCCTAATACTGGCTTGCGCCATACACAAACCAATTCAAATCAATTCACAATTAATCCACAACCAATTCTACAATCATAATCAAATCACGCAAAACATCTAAATAAATAAATATTCAACTATCCCAAATGCCGTTTACGACGCCATAAGTGGCTATTCGTGGAGTATGGAATCCGTGTGTCAGTAATATCCATACATCGCTTTCAATTATGTGATTGTGTAAATTCGAGTGTTGAACTCCATATAATTCAAATCACATAATTTGGTTTGTACAATAAATAGTGTCGGGGGCTTCTAAGCCCCGTCTGCAACCTAAAATAATATTTTTAACTGTAAAATAAATTAAGTGAGAAGGAGTTCTCACCTTTGGTTTCCACTCCGTCATTCTTTAATTGAACGGTTTGGATTTGGATTTGTTTCCAATCAGTTCCATCGTAATCTGTTTCACGCAGTTTATATTAAAAATCACATTTTTAATAACGCTTCATATATATAAAAATCAAAATTTTAATATATCGCTACTACACATATAAAAATCACATTTTTATATTTCTAAAAATATTTCCATGCCATACACTAGTAAAAAAATCATATTTTTTACTTGCCAAAAATATTTTCTTCCAACGATAAAAATCCTTTTTTTACACCACTAAAAATCATATTTTTATACAGCTAAAAATCATATTTTAATATCAGTAAAAATTATATTTTTTTAACAATGCTTTTTATTTAAAAAAATCACCTTTTTATTTCAATGTTATATATATATATATTAATAACACATTTTTATTTCAATGTTTTATAGATATAAATAACACATTTTTATTTCAATGTTTTATATATAAAAAATTCTGATTTTTCTTTGCTTTCCATTTTAAAAATCAAGTTTTAAACCAATGCTTTATATTTAAAAAAACTAAATTTTAAACAATTGCTTTATATTTAAAAAATTGATTTTTAAACAATGTTTTATTTAAGAAAAAACTGAATTTTAACACAATGTTAATTATATATAAAAAATTATTAAATGAATTACTTAAGTAAAAATAAAAATAAGAAGCTCATTGTGTTCCTCTTCTATTTAATATTGTAACGCGACAACCCATTTTCTTTGTACCCTAACCACCCTGCGCACGCTACCCAAGGCCATCGGCCTTCCATCTGAGCCACCCACGTCGAAGGTCCGACCATCCCCTCTCTACCATGGCTGCCGCGGCCATCTCGATGGGCCCCTTATCCCAGTAATTTAGTGCGAGCGCCGCCTCTTCGAGGAGCCAATTCGAACGAGACACGTCACATAAATTGATCAAACCAGTTGGGAGTTAAAGATCTCAGCATGTTCTTTGATGTTCGTGTTGAAATCATTTGAAAATATCGCTTGGAGGTGGAGCGATTTGGGATTGAAGTGGAGAATTTCATAGCTGTTAATCCCATAGAGCGGCGGCTGTTTATTTGGGCAATTAGGGTTTTAGATTTCTAGTTCCAAAATGAATTTATATATATATATTTATAATTATTATTTAACCCATTTAAAGTTCAAAATCGTCCCGAACTCCAAACCAAACCCAGCGAATGTCGCCCCTAGCCAAATACCCCTATTTCAAACACAATGGGATATGTTTCGTAAGCAAATTCAACTGTTTCGATTAGTTTTCATCAAAATTTAAAATATTAATCAATATATATTAAGTTTAAACGTACATTTTAATTTACCGAGGCCACTTACTGACTCTAAAAATTCCCGAAAAATAAATCTAGCTATGTTTTGACGATACGGTCATAACAAAACTAATTTCGTCGAATTTGGAGACCGTTTGAAAAATGTCCATTTTCTGGTTGATCCAATTCAAATTTAAATTACCAAAAACATTTAAATTTACTGCACACACATATTAATTCCAAAAATTATGAACATTGGAATCTAGTAATAATTTGACATTCCGGGTCCTACCAAAGTGGTTTCGTTAAAAACGGAGGTCGTTTGTAAAATGGCTATTTTTAAGGGCTATATATTATATGAAATATGTATAAATTCCATAGCGACTATTTCAAATTTTAAACGGGAAATAACTTTTGATTCTCATTATGAAATCTGGATTTTTCACATTCGTTAGAAAAATATAATTAAACAGATTCAAATATTTCTGGTTTTACGGAAATCCGATTTATTTTGAATCCTGTACATTCATTTGAAATTTGAAATCGAATTTTCAAACTACCGCGCCATTTCAGGCTTTTTTTTATAATTAAAATAAATTTATTCGTTCTAACTTCGATTTAAATAAATTTTTAGTCATTATTTAAAATAAATCATTTTAAATATTCAAAATCCATTAAAATTGCCAAAATAAAAAAATTTAATTGGTTCGGAAAATCCGGGTTGTTACAGGTGGAAAGCAAATCAGAATCGTCGCTCGGAAGAAAACCACATCTTAACCCTGAAATCGATCACGCCACTACCTTGGTCAACACAGGGTCGACCTAGACCCTCCTTAGGGCCACACAGGGTCGGCCCAAGTACAATTATGGGTCGACCCATACACGTTTGGAGAAAATGTGTATATGCCTTTAAACGCCATGATTAATTCTTGCCTATTGTCTTCCTTAACGTTATACTTTTAACATTCTGATTTAATTTCTTTCCCAATTAATTAGCCTTATCCATTTCAAATTTCAAAAGTGAAATTAATACGTGCATATAATTTCTTCTACATTAACTTTCTGCGTGTTTAATCCATTTTTAATTCAGTAAATGTTATTTTTAACGTGCATTAATTCCATTTCAAATGCACACCCTTAATAAATTAATATGTGTATATCTATTCTAAATTGAAATGCTACTTAATTAACGTTATTTCAAACGTCCTTTTATTGCATAGTTTTGTTCCATTTATGACACGAGTTTATTTTGTGCGTTTCTTCTGCAATTTATATCTAAATATATTATTTCTTTATTAATGTCAACTATGACATTTGTCAATTAATAGGAACGTTTCGATTTTAATGCCAATTACTTTCCCCTTTTTGATTGTCCATTTATTTCAATTTCAAATGACCCTTTTTTTGGGAATTTATGCACTTGCAAAATTTAAAAATATAAATTATATTTGCACACATTTACACATAAATATTTTTCGATGCTAAACTTCATACCTTCGTAAATCTGCCATACGAACCCCATTCGAAACAAATTATAAATGCAAATTTGTCAAAAAAAATGCAATGAACGCGATGGTACATGTTTCGAAGCCAAATTCTGACTATTCCAAAAATGTCTGTTTTTCATTTATTGTTTTCTGTAATTGTTTAATTGAATTAATATTATAAAAATGTGGGGTGTTACATTTTCTCACCCTTTAAGAAATTTTGTCCCAGAAATCAAATAAATGGTTGGCTTATGTAATTTCTTGCATAATTTACAACCATCATGCGTACATCCATTTTGCAACCACATGTGCACTAGTGCAATACATTATAATAATTCATGTATGAAATGAATTTCTAAGCGATATCTCCTATATGAATGTTGTCTTTTCCCAAGTATTTTGAAAACATGATGCACACAACCTAAATATACTTTCAATTCCTATATAAGTGCAATATTTTAAAAATAAAAAATATCCTTTCATCCAATTTTTTCCACACTCTTAAAGAACGTAGTTCATCCAAACCTTACCAACCGACTTTAAATTTGTGAATTTCAGATAAATATAACTTTCCAAATTTGGTTTCTTATGTTTAAAAATGTAGGAAGTGGGGAAGTACGTATTTTTTCACTTCACTTTTACTCACCATTTCCTTGTACTTGAAACCCTTGGCAACTATTTTACAAAAATTCCAACTTTCTTTTCCAAACACAGTTTACACAAAAAAAAAATCTTTTTCAATTTTCCCAAACTTACTTTGCGAGAATTATTTTCTCTTATTGTTCTCGTTTATTGCAATTATTTCCTTTATTATTTTTCTTTTTGTTTGTTTTCCTTTTAATCATTCATTTCTTACTTACATTGTTAATTTATTTGTGACATCTTATGTCTTTATTCTTTTCTAGTAATCATCCCACATACCAAAAAAAAGAATGCCATACTAAACCATTCTATTTTCAATAATAAAATAGAATACCACATAGGAGTGCAACTCCGTACTAAAAGAAAATAGGCTCTACTATAATCACTACTAGGCAAAATGTACAATGGCTATTTGTGGTTGTCTACTCAAACTAGAAGGCCCAGGACCATGTCCCCATGACATAAAAAAAAGTCTGCATCGCTGAATTCATCCAACCATAGCATTCCTCCTTTCCATTTATCATTTTCTAGAAACCCATCCCGTGTACCTGTTAGTTCCATAAGTCATTCCTAATTGTCCAATAATGATATTATGATATCGATAGGCTAACCATACCCTATACCTAAGCGGATACAAACCTGACAACCCTTACTTCACCATGAAGTAACCTCAAATCCTTGGGACTAGTTCTTATTATTTCTTAAAGTAAGACAACACAACATGCCTTCTAATTTCTTAAGAAGTGCAAAAAATGGGATTTCCATCAATCACGCATCATACAACAGTTTACCATACACGAACCCCAAACATGCTCTTACTTTTCATTTATCTTCATATTCCCATTTGGTATGTTCTAAGCCTTTTCTTGAAAATTAATCTTCTCTCATTTTATTATTGGTTTGCATGGGAACTTAATTCTAATTTGAATTAATCGACCTTTTCCACTTAAGTTGTATCATCTCTTAAATCTATATTTTGTGAAACCTCTCCACTTCCTTTCCACATAAACTATACAAGTTTTAAATTTTCCCTTTAATCCTTTTTCACTACAACAGTAACCAATAGAAAGACAACTTTCTAACATTATTTTTCTCAGTTCACATACATTACTGTATAACCTTTTTTGTGTTGACCAATTTCCATTTTTACTTCCCTATTTCTTACTTGAGATTTTGTACAATTATCGTTCAAGTTTATGATTTATTCACATATCGAGATAATTTCCCAAAGCTCTACCTAGTGTTCAAGCACACTAATAGAATTATCTTACTAACCCATTTTAAATTTTCAAAAAAAAATGTTATTTTCTCAAAAACCTTTCTTAAAAGTCAAAAATTTAAGGAAATAAGAATTGATTACTTCTATTCAATATTGTAAAATCTATCTTAAATCCATCCAACATACATGTCTTATTCATTTATTAGTGCCTTCCATTTTTTTCCTTTATGATTTAACCCCCTAAACTTTCTTACACACCTCATTCTTTTGGGAAACAAATCTTTATACTTTGTTAAAAAAAATATTTTAATGCCAAATTCATTAACTTTCCAAAAAAAAAAAAATTAAATTTGAAACTTGAAAACTCTTTTTAATATCTTTTCATATACATATTTCTATTTAAAAGTTCTTCTAAAAGTTTAATTATGGGACTAGGAATAAGGTGCTCTCCAAACTCATACTTTTCTAATTTTATTGCATGAAATAAATTTACTTCCTTACTAATCCTAAATCAAAATTTCCAAACTATGAGTGGCGTCCATGCAGTTCTAATTCTCTAATGGAGCACAGAGGGACGCGCTGATTAGAGTAGTGACATTGGCCTCATCATGGGTCTAGTTTATAGTGTTTTAACAATTTCTTATGCTTGTTTTTCACATGTTTCTTTTTGTAGTCAAGTTAGTATGCTAACCGTATCTATGTACTATTTTTCCTAGTTACTTAAAGTGTACCAAATTTCAATATATATATATATATATATATATATATCCCCAATCCATCCATTTTCCAAATACAAAGCTTTATTACCCACCCACAACTTGGACCTACCGTATGTTTCCAAGCACCGGCACATGAACTTTTCCATTAATCATCAAATTTAGCGTACACCTTATAACGTGGTTAAGCCATTACTTACACTTTTAGGACCATTCACAATCCTAACATTGGTGTACGAACTTGTTACTCACTACTTTACATATGCGACTTTCTCAAAAGTGAGTCTCTCTCTCACGTATCTAGGTATATATATATATATATATATATAATATTTATACTTTTAGAATAAAAATACGCCACTCACTAACTATATATAGAAATCCTAAACTTGATCTCCGATACTAGATGTAACAACCCAAATTCCAACGGGTCTGGATTTTCAGAAATTCTAAATCCGAAACCAGTGAAACTCGAGTTGTCTTATCTGGTATCCTGCAGAAAAGATAGAGATTATAAATATATCAGAGCCTAATAAAACATTTCACCGCGGATTGGGTAAAATATAATAATCAAATATAGCCTTACAAAGATAATGACACTGCCTAACAAGTGACCATAGGGCACCAAATCTCTTCCATAAATCTAACCTGGGAGTATGCTATGAAGATGGGTCAGAACACAAGTTCTAATGAGGGGACAAATTATACATTCTGAAATAACACTACATATAATATTCAAATATATTTTCTTAATTATTATGTTATCGGTTTAACAGAACTATGGGCTTTGCACACACGTTATACCCATCTACTCCCCAGTAGATTAAACCTAATATAATATATATATAGCTAAGACCAAAATTTTAAAGTAATCCTCATAGTACCCTCCTCATATGGTCTCCATTGTCATACCACGGAAGCATGCACAACCTCCATCCAACGCTGAACCGTGTATGGAAGTCTCCATTGTTACGCCATGTAATTGCACAAAACCACCATCTTTATGCCATGTAATCATACTAATCCTCATATTTGAACTCCTCGATCGAACCACGTCTCGACAAGAAGTAATGCCCTAATGTCTAAATTACACCACCCAGTGTGTGTATGTAGACCCTCGCATGAATGTACCGCCTACTATAATTTGAGTTCTGTAATAGGGTTGCATCCAATGCACGAAACTCGGTTGTGAGCTTTCAATATCTATAAAGGACAGCTTCGTCAGTCCTACATTACAAATATGTACCTACGGTCTGTCTCTTTTCACGGTGGCAATGGCCTCACCCTGGCCCTCCATCAACTAATGAAAGACTACATTAAAAGCTAACGACATTCCCCTATCAATCAATTTAACATCCAATTTGGCATTTCTCTCAACCAACATCCCGATAGTGAAAGATCGTTGATCTCTTAGTTTAGCTCTAGCCTTTCCGCATCCCACGGACTGCTGATGACAGGTATCTGACGATTACTATCCTTAATTTGTTCCTGACCACCTCCTCCCAGAGCGAGGCAGACTGCTGAATCACCCCACACCATCTTCCACAGCCTTCTGACTACCACACCATAGTTGCAATCAAGGTATACTCTAGATGGTGCATCAGACCTATCTCCGAGCGACCGGCTTCATCTGGTTATTCCTTGGAGGGCTATCTCAAAGTACCCTACCACGTCCTATAGAAGCCTCGTGCTTCTCTTCAGTCCCGTAGAATAATCAGTTGGACGTGCTCCGCTAGTGTCTCTAGAAACATCGATAATCTACCCTGTTGGGTACTTCATCCCTATATATATGGACTGATCCAAGCGCATCACATCATCATGTTATTAGATCCTATGTCTATTCTTTTGATCACACGCTTGCTTAAAATTATCACATTTCTAATTAACTTGATTATTTACATATTCAATTTCTATTCAAGTTACAGGTTTATTAGCTTATAGTTGGCCACTTACTTTCCCTAATCATCCCCTTGCTGCCGGAACAGAACTTATCCATGAACTACTTATTTTCTTTAATCATCACCACGCTGCTCGGAAGGACTCCCTCTATATGTTTATAAATGTATTAGGCCACTTATTTCCCTTCTTCATAAGTTTACTAATAATAAGCCTATTCTTCTTCTTTTTTCATGTAATTATAACCTTCTGTTATACTGTTATCACAACCGTTGTTGTGAGTTTACTTATTAACTTAGTTCCCCTAACTAAGGTTTATTAATAAATTCTCATCTCATCTTTCATTATAACCCACGTTATAATTCCACTTGCCCTTAGGATAAGTCTGTTTATTATATTTCATCACCATTCATATAATTGATTATAATACGTTATATTCCCTGTTCATTACAATTTCCCAAGGTTCCTTATTATTTAAGCAAACCCTTACTGTTGCTACTTTCTTTTATTTAGCATCTTTTGGAATTTCAATTGTTACATGAAATATTTCACACACTTTGTCAAATTGGTTGGCGGAAATGTACAAAAATCTCTTTTCATTATATAAATCAATTAAGATCCATGGTTGCAAGCTATTTCTCTTTATTACATCATGTATATATATATTTGATTAGTGTGTAATACAGTGAAAATCCTAATTTCACACTAATCCCTATTATCTTTCTTTTGTATCACATCTACATTCTCTGTAATTTACCATAATGGTAAATATGGATATGTATCTTTTTCCCACCCCCAACCGCCTTAGCCCACTACTAATTTCCTTTTTTGAGTTATATAATATTTCTTGTTTTCTTACCCAGTTCCCAATTCCAATTTAATTATGGTAAACTTCTGTACACATTTAGGCTTACTATTACCTATTCCATTTTTTCCACATTTTACTGTAATTTTTTCCAATCCAATTTTTTTATTCTAAACAATATACTTTGGGAATACACACATAATCATCGCCAAATTTACAATAATATTATTACAATAATTTCTTAAGTCCAAACAGAAAGATATAGGAATGAATTTACACAAAAGTTATATTCTTAACGCTTTTAGGAAATGAATTACATCATAATTACCATGATAACAATTATTTATTACATTAAGAATTACGGAGTATTAAATGATAAATATACCATTACCGAAAGGCATGATTTTAATCCATTTACCTGTTAGCTTTCCGATTCCAGCATCTAATTTAGAATTATTAATCGTGGTTTCCCTATAATTTGATTCAATACCATAGTAATCATAGATTTATAATTCAGAACCCAAAAGAAAACAAAAGAATTGAATTGGAAACAGAACTTATGTAACGACCCGTAAACCCTTACCTTTTGAATCGACTGAATACAACTCATGTCCAACCCAAATTGCATGGAAATACGAATCATTAATAGAAAGAAGTTAGAAGATGAGAAATAGAAAGAAAGAAAATTTAGAATAGAAGAAAATAGATAGAAGATTGAACTAAACAACACCACAGAATCTCACAATCGCAGGGAATAAAATATAATATATAAATAATCACTTTTGAAGTACAAACTGGATTTGGACTTACATATATCATCATAGTAAATCACATATACAATACAGCGAAAGTAAATTCTAAATATTTAACGCTGAAGCCTCCTGCTCTAAGCTCCTCCAAATGAACTGTAAAATCCCGAACTACTTGACTGCCCGTACAAATTTGGGCACCAAGAGTTTAGGGAAAAAACAAAAAAATAAACTCTGGGTCAGTTATGGGACTGGTGTGAGTAAACGATTTTAAAACAAACTGATTTAAATAAAGGATATCTCATAAGACCACGCTGTAAAAATGGAACGGTTTTTCCCCTTATGAGAATCCAAAATACTTGTTTAACTTTAAAAAACGTTTGAAAGGAAAGATAATCGTAAGACCGATCCACACGTAAACACGAATGAATTTTACCTTACGATAACTGTAACGATAAGGAATTTCGCTCGATCCGAATCGATCGCTAAACCGACCAAGACCGCTCGAAACCCCTGATTGTTTTGAGAATACAACAGATCAGAACACAAATAGAAGAACATTTCGTTGTTTATTACAACAATTCCATCAAAATACAAGAATATAACAGAGTATGAATAAATATTACATAGAAAATATCAGAGATTACAATACATTTAAATACATCGCAGCGGAAAAATAATACAAAACATAACCGAAAGTAATACACGGATACAGAGCTTTCCGAATATTGCTTTAGTTGTAATTCAGGATCCTGTGAATATAAATCTACAAAACCAAAACTACTAGCTGCCCGTGTCAAAATAAGGGCACCCAGAGTTTAGGTTAAAACAATAAACTCCAGGTCAGTCATGTGACTGGTGTGAGAACTAAAACAGTTATTAATCTTTATTTTAAAGTTAGGTAAATCAAGGGACCACGCCGTATAACACGGAACGGGTTTTCTCCCAAGAATACCAGTGCATGAAACAACAGCGCAATGCTAAATAAAGAACAATGAAGCTATTATAAGACCCAGGTCCCATCACACAATGCAACGCAAGCCGGAGGATAGGGTTTTACCTTATAATAGCCAAAGAATGCTTGATACGCTAAATTTCATCTTTTATTATTACTATAAGTATATGGTGTCAAAACAATTTCAATCATAAGTATCAATCATAGACGGCATAAGCACCCCATACCACTATGTCGCCATATATAGGTTCTACAATCGAAACCGCAAAGTCACGTATTGGAAGTTGGATTTGCATCTGTGAACCGAGGCCAGGGATCGTCCTCACCGTTTCGATACAATCTAGCCTACCATGTCTCAGAAACAGCCGCAACTGCACCTTGTATCGTCAGGGTCGGTCCACCGATGTGGATTAAAATGCCTGAACACTGCGTTTCCCTACCCTTTGGGGGCGTAAATGAGTCCAATGACTCCATCGGCTCCACACAGTCACTGATATATCTGAGGCGCCTCGCAACCCAACAACCACATAAGTCAAACTCGTCAGGGCGTGTAAAACCACTAACGCCACTTCTAGCTAGAAAGAAACGCATGTCCTCCCTGATGTCCTCTCCCGTTTCTGGTTCACAACCGGGGTGTGAGGCTCGCGAATCAACGCTACACAAAGCTGTGCCACACAGGATGTGCTTTGATCATCACCTACAAGACTTTGCTTTTCAACAAAAGCCTTGATCAATTGCCACTTAGGCATGCCACACAGGCGATTCACTCCATGCGATTGATATCCATCAATATATAACCTCTGAGCTCGTACATCTCAGAGAAGGGCGTTAAGCAAGAGAATAAATTCTCTGCCGCGAAACAGATATATTTTTAATAGAAATCAATCACACAAAATAAAATCCAATGTCAGACACATAATCCATTTACAAGTTCGTTCTGGGTCTGAACGAAACCGGAGGCACCTTGTACCTCGCATATCCATAGATCTCCAAGTACGTCTGGACGATCACCAACTGATTCCCTCCTCTTGGGTGTACAGCCCAATCAAGATCATCAGTAATTATCCAAACGATGTGAAGACCTCCGGTCTTCGACCACCGTCTTCATCCTCGACACATTGTCGAATCAGTTATTCAGAACGGAATAAACCCGGTCTTTCTGAATAACTCGTGTATATAATAAACAAGTGTTACACAAACACAACATACGACTCATTCCAATTCAGAATATTATTTTATTCAAATATTCTTATACTTTGGGAAAGGTTCCCATTAATTTTATCAAAGATAAATTCTTTAAATTTATTCTTTAATCTTCCTTTGAATATCAATTCAAACCAAATTATGGTTTATCCAAACTAGTCGGGATTAACGAACCTTACCGAAGTAATCACTTGTTTTAATTTCCCAATCCCAACCTATTCATCCCATGAAGTAAAACTGGTAATACTTCATATTTAACACCCCGGTGGTATCGGTAAATTCAATTACCATTTCACGTTCAAATCTAATTAAAGATTTAACTATCGCCTGGAGAAAAACTGGTGATACTCCATTCTCGATCATTTCAATCTAATTAAAGATTCATTAAAACTCCACTTGGTTTTAATCTTCCCAAAAATCAATATTAATGATTGTTTAACTTGGGAAATCGTATCATGTCTTTAACTAGGTTAAAGAACCAATGTCATTTAAAACACGGTTCACTATAAACCCAAAATCACATTCTATTCCATTAGCCTTTAACCGTAAATTAGCAAGTGAACAATTCCCTACGTAATAACCCTGAAGGCCGAAACCAACATCAGATTAATACCCAGGAAACCACTCATCTTAACTAGTTTACAGCTAGTTTCTAATTTTATATATGACAAAGATGTAAATTTTATTGTTAAAATATTTCGTTCAACACATGATACTTTCAAGACATGTATATAATAGCAACGATAAATAATCAACCATCATCCAAAGTGCACCACACAACTGCATAAGCATTAAACATAAATAATTAATGCTTACACAGTCTGTCAACCTATCGATTGACATACAACTAAACAATTGGGATTAGTGTACGCCAAATATCATCCCAACACCCATGTGGGGTTTCAATCCACAAACACTGAATATTATTTGTGCAGTTGGGCGACGTGTAAAATTTATCGTCCCAATCAATATCCTTAAAATAGGTGTACATAAACAAACCGTTCGGTTTGTAAATGAATATTTATTTTATATACACATTAAAAATTATATTTTTAACTATAAAACATTTATTCATTCCACATCACACAATAGAATTTCACAACACACCAATCAAACAAACAAGTCATCCATGGTCTGTGGACGATAGGTGTCGGGTGCTGCTAAGCACCGTCTGCATCCTAGTATATATTTTAAATAGAAAATAAGAATTAAAGTGAGAAGTTCTCAGCTTGAGCTAAACCAAACGTCATGACTCTTCATATGTAGGAAATCTTCATCGTGTCTCCAACGAGATCTGTTTCACGCGGTATATGTTAAAAATTATACTTTTAACAATGCTACTTCCTATATAAAGATTATATTTTTATATCGCTACTCAAATAATAAAAATCACATTTTTATTTTGTCTACTTCATAGTAAAAATCACATTTTTATTTGTTTACTTTCAATATAAAAATCATATTTTTATTTTTCACTTCATATATATAAAAATCAAATTTTTACTTCGTTATTCAATATATAAAAATCGAATTTTTACTTCGTTATTCAATATATATAAATCGAATTTTTAACACCATAAAAACCATACCTTTATAAAGCTAAAAATCATATCTTTACTTTTTCAAAGATCATGTCTTTATTTTAAAAAAAAAATCAAATCTTTACACTTTTTTGAAAATCAAATCTTTATGCTACAACATATATAAAAATAATATTTTTATAACACTCTTATATATATATATAATCACTTCTTTATTTCGCTAATACCTATATATAAATATCATCTTTGTTTAAATAAAGATATTATCTTTCTTTTTCAGCAATGCCATAATATATATATATATATATATATATATATATATATAAAAAGAAACTTACAGCGTTTTCGGCAATGGGATGTCCACCACTGGTGGAGGTGGTCGGAGGAGGCGAGTGGATGCGACGGTGGGTGGTCAGGTGGCGGTTTCCATTCATGGTTTGGGGTTTTGGGTGGCCAAGGGTTTAAATCCAAGAGGAGGAGGAACAGGGGGTCGGAGGGACTACGATAAGGCACTGGAAGCGGCGCAGGTGGAGGCGCAGGCAGTGGGTGGCTGGAGGCGCTGCGAGATGGAGGTGGGTAGCTCGTTTCAGTTGGGGCATCGGTTTCACAGTAGGGTTCTCGCGCGATTTCGAGGGGGCTTCAATTCTGACATAGCAGAGGAGGTTGGAGCGATCGACGGAGAGGAGACGAAGGCGGGGCGCAATGGCGATGGCGTTTGTCATCGCCATTGTCGAGTTAGGGCAACGGCCTTTTTGATTTGGGGGAAACAGTTTGACCGGAGAATTGAATATATATATATATTATTAATTTATTTTCTTTTAATCTGAAAAATCTTTGTTCGTTGATACTAACTCCAATCTAAACCAAACGACTGTCGCCCCTAGCTAATTACGCCCATTCCGAACACAATGGGATATGTATCGTAATCCAGTTTGGCCGTTTCAATCAGTTTCCGTCAAAATCAAAATATAGATCTATATATTGAATTTGAACGCGCATTTCAATTTACCGGGACCACATACGAACTCTAAAAATTCTCGAAAAATATTTTTTAGCTTTGTATTGATGATACGGTTCTAACAAAACTAATTTCGTCATATTCCGAGACCGTTTGAAAAATGGCCATTTTCTAGTCGACCGAAATTGACTGAAACTGTCAAAACACGTTTTCCTTTGCCACGCTCACATATTGATTTAGAAAATTATGAATTTTGGAATATAGCCATAACTTGACATCCCGGATCCAACAAAAGTGGTTTCATCGAAAACCGAGGTCGTTTACAAAATTTCCATTTTTAAGGGCCAGAGTTCCATAGCGACTATTCCGAATTTTCAACTGAACGTAACTTTTGATTCCCGCTATGAAATTCCAATTTTTCGGATTCGTTGGAAATATATTCTCAATTAGATTCAAATATTTTTGGTTTCGCTAAAATTTGGTTTATTTTGAATCCTGTGTGTAACACCCCGTATGTTGAATAACTTACTATAATATAAAACAGGGCAGAATTAAACTTTAAAATCTGAATCTGGGGAAACGGACTATTCCATTGTGTTCGTCTCGGAAAAATACGCGAAATAGAGTCCGAGATTTCGAAAATCGGAGTCTGTATGACCCAGATATGGCCCGAAGAAGTTTCAGAAAATTTAAAAATAGATTTAAAAACAGAAATTTCAAATTTCAGGAGTGGCGGGAAAATTCCCGCCAGACCCAGGGGGTCGACCTGGGGGTCGACTGGGGAGTCGACCTGCCCACCAGGTTGACTGGCGAGTCGACCCTAGTGTCAACCTGGGGGTCGACCTCCCTGGTCGAGCCCAGGTGACCTGGGTGCATCAGTTTGGCTTTTGGGCTGTGTTTTGGTGGCTAGGACGTGATCTGACGGCTCTAATCGGATTTAGGGTTAATCTAAGGGCCTAAAACACCTAACTAATCTATAAATACACCCTAAGACTACCCTAATTCATACTAAAAATAGCTACAACACCGTTATGCCGTCAAAATGCAACTTGAAGGAGCCTCCATCAATCTAAAGAGGAAGATAGCTTCTCAAATCAATCTCTAATCAACTCTAGCAACTTAATCTTCTTCTTAGGAGTGCTAATCAACAAGTTGTGAGTTTCTATAGCCTTAATGACCAATTGTTGAAATGATTATGATAGGATATAATAAGGTTATGGCTATGAATGTGGATCAATGCAAGATTATGTTATCATATGTTATGTGTTAATGATGTTATGCATGTTATATGCTATGTGTTAATGATGTTATGCATGTTATGCATGTTATATGCTATGTGTTAATGATGTTATGCAAGTTATGCAAGTCATATGCTAAGTGATCATGATGTTATGCAAGTTATGCAAGTCATATGCTACATGTTCATAATGTTATGCAAGTTATGCAAGTCATATGATATATGATCATGATGTTATGCAAGTTATGCAAGTGTTAGGCTATGTGTTCATGATGCTAGTTATGCAAATCACTATGATAAACATTGATCCATTATGACACCATGATTATGCAAGTTTGGTGTATGATTATATGCAAGTTCATATATGACATGTTATGCAAGTTTGGTGTATGATTATATGCAAGTTCATATATGATATGTTATGCAAGTTTGGTGTTTGATTATATGCATGTTCATATATGACATGTTATGCAAGTTTGGTGTTTGATGATATGCAAGTAACATGTGCAAGTTTACACCTTATTATGATATGCATACATATGCAAGTTAACCCCTTTGTATGTCATACATACATATGCAAGTTTACCCCTTTGTATGACATAAATAACTTATGCAAGTTAACCTCTTTATGACATATGTGATTCGTGCAAGTTTGGGTTGATTATTTATGCTAGTTGGGTTGATGCTATATGCATGTTGACACCTTTAAACCCATGTTGATGTTAATGTTATGCAAGTTGAACCCATTGTATTCGTGATGAATCTTCCCTTTTATGTCATGTTGGAGAATTACGTGGGGAACGATGGGGTTAATATACATGTTAATGAAATGGTGTGAAGTTGGTATGATTATGCATACCACAAAGTGGATGGACATAATTGAGTCAATTATGTACATCATTAAATTTGTAATTAATTAGGGATAATTAATACAAATTATGGGGGTGATTAATTAGGTGTAATTAATCGACTAAGACACGAGATTGGACCCTTTTGTAGCATAAGACTGCCCGGAACCGACCGGCATATCCAGCGGCTACAAATGATTGGCCCAATGTGAGAGGTCTTAGGCACAAACTAAATACGTGACAAGTGTATAGACACGAGGTTAGACTCGGTTATGGCGTAAGGCTTCCCGGACCCAACCGGCAAATCCAGCTGCCATAAAAGATAGTCTAATGTGAGAGGTCTTTACAACGGTTACGTTTTTAATCAATTAAGAAACACTTAACCAGATAAGCATGTAGTGGGGCATGAAGGGTTAAGTGGGTGCCTTGGGTGGCATGTGGAGATTAAGTAAGTGCCTTGGGTGGCATGAGAAAATCTAGTGGTTGCCTTGGGTGGCAATAGAAAATACGATTAGAATACTTAACCAAAGTGGGACATGTAATTAAACATGATTAAAGGGTTAAGTGGGTGCCTTGGGTGGCATGAGGAAATCTAGTGGTTGCCTTGGGTGGCAATAGAAGATAAGATTAGAATACTTAACCAAAGTGGGACATGTAATTAAACATGATTAAAGGGTTAAGTGGGTGCCTTGGGTGGCATGTGGAAAAATCTAGTGGGTTGCCTTGGGTGGCAATAGAGAATACGACTAGAATACTTAACCAAAGTGGAACATGTAACTAAACATGATTAAAGGGTTAAGTGGGTGCCTTGGGTGGCATGTGGAAATCAAGTGGGTGCCTTGGGTGGCATGTAGAAATCTAGTGGGTGCCTTGAGTGGCAATTGAAATATGATTAGATGACTTAACCAAACCTTAACATGTAAGTGGGCATGATTATAAAAAAAAGGGGTTAAGTGGGATGCACTAGATAAAATGACAAGCTTAGGTGGTAGCTTGTGGGGGCCCATTTCAACCAGTAACCCATTTGTATCTTATTGGGCTCGACCCATGTCGAGGACGGGACACGCGTACTGGGCTTGACTATAAGAGGCCAAAACGGGGTAGCGGTGGCAACGCGAGTCCAACGGGTTTCATATGCGTGTGTGGACCCGGGCTGGTAGGTAAGACGTTGCATCGTGTAGATATAAGCCGTGCACCATTGGTAGTATCGGGTTGCCACTTTGGGGAGTGATACACCCCACTATGGGGCCAGCACGGGTATCTACGGTAGGGAGCCGATCGCTTGGGGTGTAGCAGGTACACCTAGTGGAGATAGGGGCAGGCAGCACCTATGTAGTCAGCTAGGGGTACAAGAGACTACTATTAAGATTACTAAGGGTACACCTAGTGGAGATAGGGGCAGACGGCACCTATGTAGTCAGCTAGGGGTACACGAAACTACTATTAAAAATTACTAAGTACACTTAGTGGGATCAACCTTTAAGTAGGAATTACCCTTGGGTGGGTAGATCTGGTGTGGTGCAGTGTAGGAATTACCCTTGGGTGGGTAGATCTAGTGTGGTGCAGTGTAGTATTTATCCTTGGGTGGATAGGCGCGTCTTTACCGTTATCTTAGTTTATCCTAAGTCTAGTTGGCTACTTAGTGTAGTCATTTATCCCCAGTCGTACCGTACCAGGTTTATATCATACCCTAATTACTTTAATGATTGTATTGCTAAGGTTATAGGGCTCACTCAGACTTATGTCTGACCCCGTTGTTTTTATCTTTTTCCCCAACCCTCAGGTTCTCAGAGTGGGCCTAGCACTAGTGGGCTTTGATCAGATTGCTTTATCTATCTTTTGGAGCTTGGACTCTTGAAGAAAGGCTCGGTTATCTTTTCTATTATGGCTATTAGTATGTAGTGGGATTATGTACTTATGTTTTAACGCGATGGATATTTTGTACTTGACTCTTGTTGGTTTTTGAGATGTTTTAAATTTCAAGTATTACTTATATCTGTCTTGTTGTAATTTTTCAGTTCTATATTCACTTAAATACTCCACCGAAGCTAAGGCATTCCCTTTATGAGTGACCTTAGCGGGTGTGGGGTGTTACACTGTGCATTCATTTGAAATTCGAAATCGAATTTTAAAACTACCACGCCATTTTCAATTCCTTTTATAATTATAAATAATTATTTATATTCTAACGACGATCTATATAAATATATACGTTCTATTTCTATTCAAAATAAATTTCTCATCGCTATTATTTAAAATAAATCATTTTAAATATTCAAAATTCATTAAAATTGCCAAAATAAAAATTTTAAATTGGCTCGGATTTCCGGGTTATTACAATAACCCAGAACATTTTGAAAACAATATTCTTCTGATATTATAATAATGTCTAAATACAAATAAATAGTAATCTAGCAGAACGCTTTCATCTCATGCTCTACATATATAGTATACAATCAAAACCGCGAATGCTTATTAGATAATGGATTTCCAACTATGACAAGGTATGGAACCATCTTTCGATAGTGTATCTCTAGAGGGGAATACACTGGGTTCAACATGAACATCTTACAACCCCGCCTACACATGACCGACCACTCATTTCTCTTGAGTGTATCGAATATATTGTCAGCTTACGGTTGCTAGCAACATAACCATTCCCAGGAGATGCAGAAGTGAAAGAAGTAACAAAATGAATATTCTCTAGATGGTGACAATACACCCTAATGGGAGCGACCCACTAGCCATGTTGCTTGCCCGATTTTTGTCATTTCCCGGTTGTGAGGCTTGAGGATGAACTTACCTTTGACAAATCATTCCTTTGAACGCCACATCATCAAAACTGCCAATCACAATAACTAATTGACTCCTTCAAAAATATATTATGGGTATAAAGCAACAGAAACGAATTCCTCTGCCACCAACATAAATACGTTTGAAGGGATCAACGTACATGATCGGTTAGGCATACTCTGTCAGACATTCGTCCACACAAGTTGTCCTGGGATTGGACAAACCGAAGGCACTATCCTGTAACCAGAACAACCCTTGCAATACTCTGTCATCAATGGTCTTCACTAAAATCTTTGACTCGTAACGTATATCGAATCGAAGTGGAATTTAAATTCCGGTCTCCTCGAAAACAATAGCGAAATGGTTCAGATTTGATAGTCGATTATTTAACTATCAAATATAAAATAAAATAGACAGATCTAACACCATTGGATCTGCTAAGCCATACAATAATCTTTATCCTTTATATTCAAATATTAACTTTATAAATATATTGATATGAAACATAATTATTAATTAATCAACAAAACTCTTACGTGATAATCTGACTCCCGAATATTTGTTTCATAACTGAAAAACTATATTCAATTTTAACGCTCATTTCGAACACAAACTGATACAATCTATCGGATAGTCGTGAAATCGTTCAATTTGGGGTATTTAAATTACCTCTCACACCTTGAGTCGAAATCATTCTTACTGTCAAGATTCGTATAAGTTCGATATCCGAAATATTTGACAAACCAGAACTTGTTGATCCATTTGATTTTCAAATCTTAAATCCATTTTCAAAACAACGTTGTTGTTCGAACCATTAATCGAATTTAAACTAGTTAATTTAAATCTTAAATTAGGGAATTTAATCCAAATAAATGGACTTGACTTCCTTTTTCTCTTGGTAGTCAATTTTTTTTACAAAGTCACTTAATTAAAAGATTAATTAAAACACACCTCTTACCAAAAATTTTTCAAGTTTCTAAAAAACCATCTACTTAACCCTCTTCTATTGAAATAGATTAGTTAAATAACAATTCTTATTTAAACCGTTGATTTAATTTCATCATTAAACAACCTGATTAAATGGTTATAATTGATCTCTCCATTTTAAGTAAATTAAAGATATAATTGATTTAAAAATAAGCTTATATTTATTTCTGAATTTGCTTTACAGAAATTACAACTTCACAGTTTCCATGGCATATATCAGTTCATATAACAGACGCCATTTGATTTGTTAATCTAATGTACACATATACACATGTGAATACAGTGCAATATTTTCTACTGATAACATAACATCTCAGCACATATAATTACTGATAAAATATATCAGATTAATAAATAGCAGAACGGTGTTTATTCCTGCTAACAATGTATTTTAAACAATGTAGTCCATACATAGTGGAATGGTGTTTTAATTCCACTGACAGATGTCAAATAAAAATATATAATTACAATCCACATAATTATAACGACTTAATTAACTAACCAATTAGTTGAACATTTAATTCAGTATTTACTGATCATTACCGATCAATGGTTTACGTGTTAATTTAGTGAAATGACTAAATTACGTTCGATAAAATTTAAAACACCTTTAGTTACCTAATAAATCATTTTACTTAAAATTCGATAATTCGTCGAATTATACCATCGATTGACTCCATCACACCTACACGAACCAAAACTACTCGATCACATTTAACTTATTTATATTAATTAATGTATATATATACATATATATAATATTTTAAACTAAAATTTAAATTAGAATCCATCCTTAATTTTTGTTTTTCTCTTTTTTTTAAAACGATGGCCAAGCCCAAAGGCCCATGAATTCACGTATACCATATGAAACAAAGCTCCTGCACCCTCAGTTCTTCCCAACTTCTCCATTCCTTTATTTATTCTTTTGGTGCTTTCTTCCCATTCTTATGTTACATTTATACATGTATATGTTGTAAAATAAAATAGAACAAATCATAAAAGAGAAGACATTAGAAAGAACATAAGAGATAAGGGAGAGACCTTTTTATTTCTCTTGATTCAGTGTACATATTTCTATTACATTGGCTCCTTTATATATTGGCTTTGGAGCTGACGTTAGCCTTATTCCCATAATGTGGGACTAAAAATAATATGACAAACGAATATTCACTTATATGTATTACAACACTCCCCCTTGAATATGCGTATGTAAAGATGATCAGATTAATTGTCTTATTAGAAACCTTTTTATGAAAAACCCTATGGGAAAAATCATAAACAAGGAAAAGAGTACAATTTTTATTTCATCTCCAGGAAACATATTGACAATTTTCCAATGAGGGTTGATACTTCTAGATCAAAACAATACCTCATTAGAACTTTACTAAGAAAAAACCGGTGGGAAAAATCTTAGTTAAAGAAAAAGAGTGCATACTTTTTGATATCTCAATTTCGTTATAGATACTTCTGGATCCATAAATATGTATCTCATTGACAATATTACTTAAACAAATCTTGTATAGAAAATAAACTCAAGAGATAATAATCTTTACTCTTCATACTTCCGTCGTTCATCATTCATTAACATTTGCCTCATTAAAACCTTCACAATGGAAAACCCTATGGGAAAAAAAAACCAAAGTGAAGGAAAAAGAGTACAACATCACAAGAAAATTCTTAATGAACTTTTCTTTAAAGACTTTTGTGTGCATTTTCATGCTTCAAGCATGTTTTCTTATTTAAAACACCTTTTGTTTGTGCTTGCTTGCTATACACTTCGAGTGTTTACAATTTTGTGCTTCAATCAGGTTTGCACATTGTGAACAATAATAGTTTCATTATAGCAATACTTATAAGCATGAAGTAATCTACTGATCTTGAATTATATCAAGATTTTCATTACAACAATACTTAGAAGCATGTTGTAATTTATATTCTATGTTCTTTGCATTCTTTATAATCACTAAAGTTATTTATGTTCTTCAGGAACTTGTATATTTCAATGAATTTTACATATCGCAACTATACTCAAAAGTATATTAAATGTTTCATTACAAAAATACTTAAAAGCAGGAAATAATCTACTCATCATGAATTATATCATGATTTTCATTATAACAATACTTAAAAGAATGTTGTAATCAACTTTCTTTGTTCTTTATATTTTATATAACCAACAAAGTAGTTTATGTTCTTCAGGAACTAATATTCTTTCATCATTTCATGTGATTTAACAAATATTCATACCTTCGAGGTTTATTCACTACTTTGCGGACTACAGGTCCACATTTCTCAATTAGAGAAGGATTCATGATGGCCAATCATGATTTAACATAAGCGCTTTACTTTTATAAATTTATCATCGATGATTATATATTGTCAATTGTAGATATAATTTATTGAGATCTCTTTATTTATCTATTTTAGGTACCTAAACCACTTCTGGGGTTGTTTGACAATTATGTCATGGATCTCTTCAAGAGACTCCTTAGGTGTTTTTTAAGAACACTCACCTCCTTCATCTGGCATCTTTATTACTTACTTCAAAAGTATCTCGAACTGACTTTTAAACCAATCTATAAATGTGGTTTATGCATTTTGATCCTTCAGGGATTCAAATATGTATATTGAAGCAAGTCTACAAGAGATATTATTTATAATTTGTTCATGTGTCAATTATTTAACACTGATACTCAAAATGAAATTGTATCCCTTTATCCTCCCCCTCAATGTTGACAAACATTGTCACACTATAATAATCATCATGGGATTCTCATTTTGATCCATTATCACATTGCTGCTGGCAAGTATACTATATGTATATCAGTTGTTGGAGGATAACCCTTTAATTAGTCGATAAGATGCATTCCATCATTTTTTTAATTACTTATTCTCTTTCATTGATCTAGCAATATTGGAGGAATTTTCTTATTATACAGGTTATTTGAATACACATATGACTTCAGGTCATTCAACATTCATGTTGACTGAAATTTAAATCACTAAATAATTTTTATGCATAATCTATAAGCTTAACAAACTTCAGGTTGTTAGTTAAATATTTATAGATATGAATATATAAATACGTGCGTCCACGTATTATAATTTTGCATAGTCTTTCTCATTTGATTTAGTGATTTTAGAATAAATTATTACAAAGATCAAACTATTGATTTCAATGTATTGATCAATGTCATTACAAACTCTTCAGGATCGTATGATAATGTTCAAAACTTCTGGTTTGAAAACATATTGAACTTTTGGTCCAAATAAATATATGAACAACTTCAAGTGGATAAGTTGATGGAGTTTAAATATTGCTTCTGCTATATTCCATAAACACCATTTGTGGAGTTTTAATACATATTTTCTCCTTTAGGAGAAATTTATGAACTTTTCTACAAATATTTATCACCTTTAATTGTAGAAATCTCTTCTGGAGATATCTTATCATTTAAAAATATACAAATATCCTCTAAAGATATTTTGTTATCACCGCTTCTGGGATGAACTTATCTCCTCCATACAAATTATTGAAATATCATATCAATATACAAAAATACATATCAAACTTTAAATGCAGTAACAAAAATAGATGCACTAAATATAAATAAGATTCAAGAAAAGAAATCACTACTTCTGGAGTGTATGATATTCCTTCAGGGAATATATTTATGTAAACGATCATAGTTGATCCGGAATGACCTAAACGATCATGCCAAAGAATCAATTTCTTTGTATCTATGAGCTTCTCGCTCATGTTTATAAAATGAGATTCAACTATGCCAATTTTGGTAAAGTATAATCCAGTTGAAATTGTACCAAATTTTTCTAAAATAAGCTTATGGCTTTCAATTTTAGAAATAACACAAAGATATTCTTTGTTGTTTTCATTTATGATATCCATTCATTCTTATATCTTTGAAGCCAGGAAGATTACTTTTAGAATTGATTGAATATAGTGAATTTTGAATGAATATATGTGTACCATTTGGTAACACTATATGGGCTCTTCTGGACCCTTCAGTTATATTGGTCGAACCAACTATAGTTGAAACTTTATATGAAACATTTTCGGATAATTCAGAGAAAAACATCGGGTTTTTCAATATCGTATGTGTAGTTCCACAATAAACCAGACATATATCATCACTTAAACACTGTCGATCCATACCTTAAGAATTAAAAGCAATACAGCTAGTTGATAACTGAAATAACTTATAAATACAGATAAATGTCCATGGGAATAAACTACTTATCATGTCCAACATTACATATTATTTCTGCATTTCCATAAGCACAATCTAAAAAGAAAGGTAAATAAACAAAAGTTTCAAACTAATACATGCTGAAAGGAAATGAAACAAAATAAAAATCACATATTGAGCTTCAGGCTATGTTAGCCCACTTTGTGAACTGGGCAACACAAAGTCGAGATGTGAAACGTTGAAGAACTTGGAAAGTATCATAGCGGATCGGATCGGAGAGATATAGCGGATCAGATCGGAGAGATTTTACTGTTCGGATCGGAGAGCTGCTATTGTTTGAATCAAATAGGCACTGCTGTTCGGATCGGAGAGCTGTTATTGTTTGAATCAAAGAGGCACTGCTGTTCGGATCAGAGAGCTACCTATTGTCATTCTGAGTGGAGGGCTACCTGCTATAGGGACGGATCAGAACGGAGAAAAGTGGATAAAGATTTAGTTTTGGGTTAATCCGGATCGGATCGGATACTCCGATCCGAACCCCCACTGCAGGCTCCTCCGATCCAAACCCATATTCCATACCACTTTCCCCCATGCTCGCCTGGTTATTCGGAGCGGTTATGACCAGTTCCTGCCCACAACGTCCACTGCTCTGATGCGTTGTCAACACTGAAACCCATCCGAACCCGAGGATGATGGGATGGAAGACACGTGGCTCCGATCCGGATCGGGTTCTGAGCAAATTTTCACCTATAAATACCCTGTTTGGAGACAATTAAGAGGGTCTTCTTTTTGGCACTTTGAGAGTTCAACCACTTTCATAAACCGAATTCCAGCACTCCCGGATAATCCAAATCGTCTTTTGATATTTGTTTTGAGACAACTGAGTGAATGTATGTGAGTTGTGAGTGGAATTGAGTGAATATCTCATTGTAATTGCAACTATATCATTGAGAATAGTGATTGACAAGTGGACGTAGGCCTTTCTTCGCCGAACCACTATAAATTCCGTGTCTCCATTTTACTTTTGATCTTATTTCATTCTGCTTTTAGTCAATTTGGGTGTTAGAACCACTTTTTGGTCTAACATTTTGGTGCTTTCAATGAGAACCATCTGAATTCTCTGTTTTTCGGGATTATCGTTCTACTTTTTGGACCTTTGAGTTCAAAGAAGTTAATCCTCAAGTTTCGACGCTTTTGAATATTTGTTGAATTGATTGTTGAAGAACTATGGCCAAAGGAAAAGGCAAGGAAGTTCAAACTAGTCGAGGAAACGGAGTTGGCGAAGATCAGCAAAATGCGGTCGTGACAAGGTCTCGTGGACAGAGCTCAGCAGTGGAACGAACTGATGTAGGAAATCCGAACCGCACTCAAGGGGAGAGCTCCGATCCGATCCGGATAGGAGAATATGAAGCAGTGCATTCGCCCAACCTGAACCGTCCCGAGCAACTCGCCCTACACCGACCCGACCTGGCTTTCCAGCTCCGACCCGAACAGGCTTCCCAGCTCCGACCCGACCTGATTTCCCATCTCCGAACCGACCCGTCACTTGGTGATGTTGGAACCTCTACTCGAGCCCCTACAAATGCTCCGACTCCAGCCACCAGGGTCAATGATCAGGTCAATCCATCCGCACCTATCACTCAAGGAGATTTCTCGCGCCTACTTGACATGCTTGAGAGTACTAGGGAGGCTATGAAAATCCACGAGCGCACCAATCTCATGATGCAAGAAAACATGAGACTCATGAGCAGGGAAATTAGCGAACTATGTAGACAGAGAACCCCATCCCCGGTTCGCCACGCACCAATGGATCAGTCTTCTTCTTCCGAGGAAGAACGGCCTCGTGAAAGAAGGCCGCTCGAACGACCTCGGAATTTGGAGCAACTGACGTTTGGATCTTTGGGGTCCCGCGAGGATATTGCACGAGCACTAGGAACCAATGATCCAAGCTTGAGAGACCCTAACCATACTAATCCCACTCAGGGGCAAATGCTCCAGCCCCTTCCTCCCGAGATCGACCGGGAGCGTAGGGAATGAAGCAGAGCAGAAGCAGCTCAAAGAAGAAGGGCATCTCCTGAACAAGAGCCCAGAAGGATCCCAGATACCAGGGCCAGGGAGCCTGAACGGCCCCTAACTAGTGCTGACGTACAGGCAATGGTACGCCAGATTATGTCCGCAAGCCGGAACTATACCAATGAAGATTATGGCATTGAGCGAAGCCATACTCCTTTCACTGACGACATCCTCAATTTTCAGTTTCCCCGATGTTTTAACCTGCCACATATGGACAAGTACAATGGGAGAACCGATCCGGGACAGCATTTGTTGCGATACTCATGGCTCATGAATGCTGCTGCTGCTCCTGACGCAGTGAAGTGTAAAGCATTCCCGATCTATTTAGAAGATGTGGCGCTGCTATGGTTTACCCGACTTCCCCCTCGTTCGATATCGAATTATAGGGAATTGAGCGAACTTTTATGAATCAGTTCCGACTCCATACCCGAAAGTCTAAAAGTGTTATTGAATTATCAAGAATTAAGCAGGCACCAGGAGAGTCTTTGAGGTCATATCTCGACCGTTTCAACTTAGCTGTGACTGAAGTTAGTGACCCGCATGAGCCCACCATCTTGATGGCTTTGATGGAAGGAGTCGATCCTGACTCCGAGTTTGGAGATTACCTTTCTGGGAAGACACCCTCCACGAGAGAGTTATTCTATGAAAAGGCCGATATTCATTTAAGACGAGAGGAGGCCAGGGCAAACCGAAAGAGGAAGTCTGGAGCGGCTTCAAAAGAAAATGTTCAGAGTAATGTCGCCGTGAAGCAGTCTGGAGAAAGTTCCGGAAAAGTTGAAGTGAATGTGGGAAACAAGAGTGGAAACGACAATTCTGGAAACGGGGGCAACAACAATAACCGTAACGCGAATGGTAACAGAAGAAATAGAAATAGGGGAAGTGATCCTAACAAAAGACCCCGATTCCAGACTTATGAGAATTATACACCGTTGAACGACACTCTAGAGAACATTTACTTGGAACATACAATGTTTTGCAATATAAAAGACCGCCACCTCGCGACTCAACGGAGAAATAAATGACAACTGGGAAGTTTTGTTTGTTTCATGGAACTCATGGGCATTCAACCAATGAATGTCGACATTTGAGAGACGTGATTGAGAAGCTGCTGCGCGAAGGGAAACTGGATGAATATAAGGTTGCCCCGAGGGACAGGGGGCAAGGAGAGCAGGCTCCAAAACAGATTCAATCTGCTCCCAAGCCTACAGCACAGCAGAAAGGCAAGGGAATTGTTATCAACTCCATAGTGGGTGGACCCCACCCAGCAATCCGCAGTTTTAGAGCGATGGATCAATATGTAAATGCTTCCAAGCACGTAGATGTGAATGAATGTGATGATTTGGAAGATATCTCCCCCATAAAACAACAGAAGACAATGTTTGACGACGTGGTATTCCGTAGCAGAGATAATACCGGGATCCAGTCCCCCACCGATGATCCGTTGGTCATTACTACCACCATTGGGCCGGCCTTGGTTCATAAGGTGTTAGTAGACAACGGAAGCTCTGTTAATATTTTATTTAAAAAGTAATTCGATCAGATGAAGCTTGAATCTGAAGATTTGAAGCCATGCGAAGGTTGGATCCGAGGCTTCAACGGGGCGTCAACAACTCCAATGGGGTACATAGAATTGCCCGTAACCTTGGGGCAAGGAGAACGCCGAAGAGTACGGATGCTTCAGTTCGTAGTGTTGGACGTAGATTCACCTTATAATGCATTTTTGGGAAGGCCTGCCCTTGCTGAGTTCAGGGCTTGCATCGCCCCTTGGTGTTTATTGCTTAAGTTCCCAACTGAAGCCGGAACTGGAGTAATGAGAGGGGATCAAGTCTCCGTACGGGCCTGCTATGTTGCCGAATTAAAGATGTTGATGAAAGGACTTAACATCGAGAGTAAAGATGCCTCGCCTCCTCCAAAGGAGGGCTCGACATAGCAATTAGAGGGATCGGCCCCGAAGGAGTTGCCCAAAGGAACGCCTGAAGACCTGGATCCCAGAAAAGACGAGGAACCAGAGACTAGAAATGCAACTCCTAATGAAGCGATAGTGGACATTCCCATTGATGAAGCTGGTCCAACAAGAGTTTTGAAGATTGGATCCCAGTTGGATCCACGTCGGGCCAAAGAACTAGCTGACTTCCTGAAGGCAAACTTGGACGTGTTTGCCTGGACCCACACTGACATGTGTGGGATATCGCCATCCATCATAAATCACTCACTAAATGTAAACCCGAAACACCAGCCTGTAAAGCAAAAGAGACGTATGCTGGGCCCAGAGAGGTCGGCTGCTCTGAAAGAAGAAGTGGAGAAACTGAAACAGAACGGATTTATTAGAGATTCGACATATCCCGACTGGATATCGAATCCCGTCTTAGTAAAGAAGCCGAATGGAAAGTGGCGGACTTGCATAGATTTTTCAGATTTGAACAAAACTTGCCCGAAAGATAGTTTCCCACTTCCCAGGATTGACCACTTGTAGATTCAACAGCGGGACACGAACTTCTTTCTTTCATGGACGCATATTCCTGGTACAACCAAATTCCTATGCACGTGCCAGATCAAGAACACACGAGCTTCATTACAAACTTGGGGTTATACTGTTACGTGGTCATGCCGTTCGGATTGAAAAACGCTGGAGCCACTTATCAACGCCTGGTGAACAGGATGTTTTATAATCAAATAGGGAAGACTATGGAAGTTTATGTGAATGATATGCTTGTCAAATCGAAACAGTCCTCCAGCCATACGCAAGACTTGGCAGAAATGTTTGGTATCCTGCGAAAGTATCGGATGAAGTTGAATCCTTTGAAATGTTCATTTGGAGTGGCATCGGGAAAATTTCTAGGCTTCATTGTGATCTCCCGAGGAATTGAAATCAATCCCAGCCAAATAGCAGCGATTAGAAACATTGAAGAGCCGAGGAGAATTAAAGACGTCCAAAGTCTTGCGGGGAAAGTAGCTGCGTTGAGTAGGTTTATCTCCAAAGCCACGGACAAATGCGTCCCGTTTTTTGATTTGATTAAAAGGGGAAAGAAGAACTTCGAGTGGACTCCGGACTGTGTTGATTCCTTTCGAAATTTATTGGAAATGCTAGAAAAACCACTGATTTTGTCAAAACCAGTGGATCACGAAGAGTTATTTGTTTACTTGGCAGTTTCGGCTCATGCTGTTAGCACAGCCTTGGTTCGAGAAGAAGACAAAGTGCAAAGGCCAGTATATTATGTAAGCAAGAAATTGGCAGTGGCAGAACGCAACTACCCAAAGATTGAGAAGCTCGCTTACAGCCTCCTAATCGCCTCCCGAAAACTTCATCACTATTTCCAAGCACATCCAATAACCATATACACTGACCAGCCTCTGAGGCAGGTGTTGCAGAGACCCGAAGCATCGGGACAGTTGATCAAATGGAATATTGAATTAAGTCAGTTTGATTTAAATTTTCAGCCACGAAGGTCGATCAGGGGGCAAGCTCTGGCAGACTTTATAGCAGAGTTCACCATCCCAGAGGAGGAAGTAATCGATGACAGAGTGGTCAAGTCTGAAGATGAGTTAAAGATAGATCCATGGAAGTTATACACAGATGGAGCCAAGAACGACCGAAGGTCCGGAGCTGGAATCGTCTTAGTTACTCCTGAAGGACGGTCGTTATATTACGCTCTACGATTAGAATTTTCGGCGACTAACAATGACTCTGAATACGAAGCCCTAATTGCCGGGCTGAAGCTTGCTAAAGACCTCGGAATAAAAATGTTGGACATATTCTGCGACTCCAAAATCATTGTTTGCCAAGTGCGAAAGGAATTTGTGGCTCGGGGACCTCGACTCATCGCCTACCTCGGGAAAGTGGAAAAGCTGTTGAGCAACCTGGAGCGGTACAGTATAACGCATATCCCAAGAGCCGAAAACCAGAAGGCAGACAGGCTGGCAAAGCTAGCTAGTTCCGACAATCCAGAAGAAACTGAAATAATTCCAATTGAAACGTTAGAATCGCCAAGCTTTGAGTCGATGGAAATTGAGTTCGCTTTCGAAGCGGAACCGGAGAAGGAGTCATGGATGACCCCAATTAAGAACTTCCTTAAGAATGGGACACTCCCATCAAAGAAGAGTGAGAGAAGGGCTATAGTTCGCAAGGCTACCAGATATGTCCTACAAGATGATACTCTTTATAGGCAAGGATTTTCTATGCCCCTGTTACGATGTATAGCACACGACGACATCAAACGTGTACTAAGAGAAGTACACGAAGGTGAGTGTGGAGATCATACAGGAGGTCAGACTTTAGCGAAAAAGATATTGCGTTATGGATACTTCTGGCCCATTAATAAAGATGCAGCTGATTATTCACGACGCTGCGATAAGTGCCAGAGATTCGCCAAAATCCCCAGAGCACTGTCGACTCAACTCAAATCGATGGTGAGTCCTTGGCCTTTTGCCACGTGGGGAATTGATATCATCGGAGTTCTACCAATTGCTAAAGGAGAGGCGAAATATGCAATAGTTGTTGTGGACTATTTTACGAAGTGGGTGGAAGTTGAGCCCCTAACCAATATTACGGCGAGGAAGGTGATAAGTTTTGTGGTTAGAAATATTATATGCCGATTCGGGATCCCAAGAACCATTATAACTGATAACGGAACCCAGTTCGATGGTGCTGAATTCAGAAATTTCTGCCAAAAATATAAGATCGACAAACGGTATACTACGGTTGCTTATCCGCAGTCGAACGGGCAAGTAGAAGCAATAAACAAAGTTATAAAATCCATCCTCAAGAAACGGTTAGAGCGCGCAAAGGCAAAATGGGTTGACGAATTGCCCTTAGCTTTGTGGGCATATCGAACAACATTTAAGACAGCTACTGGTCATACCCCTTTCTCTCTCTCTTTTGGTTCAGAAGCAGTAATTCCAGTAGAGCTTGAAGTTCCTTCCCACCGGGTGACGTATTATGACCCGATGACAAATCGGGCGCTCTTACTCGAGTCTCTTGATGAAATCGAAGAAAAAAGGGACGAAGCAGATTTGCGCATGGCAAGACAACGACGTCAGATGGCACGCTATTACGACAAAAAAGTTCGCCTTAGGACTTTTGAACCAGGAGATTTGGTGCTAAAGAGAATCTTTCCTTCCCTTCCTCACCTCGGTCCAAAGTGGGAAGGACCCTTTGTCATCCAATGGAAACTTGAAAAAGGAACCTTCAAGTTAACGACCGTAGATAGCGAAGAAGTACTTAGGGCATGGAATGCCCAACACTTGATGCGATATTTGGATTAGAAATGTTGTATTCTTTGTTATTCTTCTTATGAACTCTATAAAAAGGCACGACTTACCTTAGGAAAATCTGATGATATGAATAAAGGACTATAAAGTGGATGTAGGCTACGACTTAGCCGAACCACTATAAAAATATCGTGTGTTATTTACTTTCATGCATTATATATATACATTCATCGACTATTCTGTTGTGATTATGGAATATAAGATGATTCAAAACCTGAAAGGTTGGAAACAGTTTAAACGTAAGAAAAAGCACAATGACAACTTGTGCGATAAGACATAAAAGAATGGGAAGACGACATTCTTAACTCTAACTCTCGAGAACTGAGAGAGAGTATAAAGGACGGGAAGACGACGTCCTCTGAGGCGTGAAGGTGCACCCAGACAAGAGACCGCCTCAGTAAGAACTCTAACCTGAGTATAAGACAGGAGAGTATATAAAAAAAATGCCAGAAAAAACGACAGGCATTGACGACACAGAAAATGCAATCCCGTCAGAAAATCGGGGACATTCAGACTACTTGATTAAGTCTTGAGTAGTTTTTTTGAGATCGACTGGGGGCATATATGTATACACATATTTCCCCCTACCATAACTTCATTACACAACTATAGTAAGACATGCATTCTTACATAAGTGTAAAACTAATGGCTAACAGACATTGCAGAAAATGAATTATTTTTTATTTACAAATGAATGAATTTGTACAGGAAAACAGTCAAAAAGAAGGTGCAAGGGCCACCCTCATAGCAACAATTATTGGTCAACCAAATGCTAAAATAACGCAAGACAGCCCACTACTTAGACTTCGAAGGAGGCTTGGACTTCTTGGCGGCTTTCTCCGCATTCTTCGCCTCTTTTTCGGCCTCTGTCAAGATGCGCTTTGATTTTTTCTTTCCTGAAGCTAAGATGCTGGAATCGGTTGACTTCTTCCCGGAGGGCGGAGCGCTAGAATCAAGAGAAGACTTTTTAGCGAGTTCCTCTGTAATAGATCTAGTTGAAAGCTTAACAACTAACCTTGATCCCGCATCCACAACTGCGAGAGGCTTGAGGCTTTCAGGGTCCAAATCTTCAGCTTTTAACTACAAGCGTTTATCTTGGTCAGCTTTCATTGCAGCCAAAGTAACATCATCTGCACTTTTCGACTCCCCGACTATTGCCACCTCTGGATCTTCCTCATGTCCTCCGTCGTCGCAATCATCCTTTAAGGCGGCTATCATTTCTTCATCACGAGGAGTGTCAGCCTTAGACGGTTCGCTTCCTTCTCCCAAATCTATAGGAGCAACCATGTCCTTTCCCCCTTTTGCCTTCTCCGTAGGCTCCGCCCCAGAGGCGGTTCCCTGAGTCACATCTGTCTTTCCGGATGGCTCAATACCTACAGAGTGAGAAGCAACAGTTATCAACTCAGGAGAAAATAATGGGTTTTTCATTGATTGCTCAATCACGTGGCGAAAGGTAAAGATAGCCCTAACGAATTGAGGAGAAAATGTAGAGATACCTTCCGAAGACTTCTCGGCAGGGGTAACTGCTGTCTCCGATGTCGTTTCGGGAATAGGGGATAGCAGAGTTATTCGAGGGATCCCCGGGTTTTCAGGATCATACCCCTCTACTTCAGAAGTTGCGGGGGCAGTAGAAGAGGAACCAGCCTCGGGAACGTTCTTTTGCTTAGTCCTCCGCCTCTCTTCTTCCATAGCATCAGCAATGAGGCGGCGCACTTCAGCTAGGCGTTCTGGCTCATCATCCTTTAAATATTTCTCCATCAGCTTGTCCTCATCAATGGAATCAACCTTGAGCTCCTCTTTCTCCCACTCAACGATCTGACTCCATACTTGGACTAGAGTAGATGGATAATCCTCAATCCAAGAAATGTTCCGGCGACGGATGATATGTGCGAAGAATTCAATCATTAATTCGCCGAAACCCTGAATCTCTGCCTCCGCCTCTGACAATTGTTTGCGGGCCTCCTCAGCGGATTTGATAGCACATTCGGCGTTACCCTCCGCCAGGGCAGCTCTGTTCTCCGCCTCCATTAGCTTAGAAGCCAAGTCAGCATTTTTCTTTTCTAGCTCAGCATTCCTCCTTGCTAACTCGACGTTTTTCCGTTCAAGGTCAGCGTAAGCAAGGCGCGTTTTAGCGGCATCTGACTTAGCATCTTCAGCTTGCTTTTTTAACTCAGAACGCTCTTGAGTGTGAGATTCAAGCAAATCATGGTAACGTTTTTGCATATCTTCAAATTGTTGTTTGAAGCTAGTAGCGTCCCTTTGAGCAACAGCAAGCTGGGCCTGTGTGTCCTCCAAATCTTTTCCTAGATTCTTTAAGGCCTTTGCATCGTCTTCCGCGGTTTTTTGCATCGAATCAGCATTCGTGATTAGAGTACGAATGATTCTGGAAAGGTTGCGTGAATATTTGAACATTTCAGAATACTGTTTTTCGACCGCATCTATCTTTGCTTTGGCCTCATCTGCCCACCTGGAAGAAATAGGCTCGAGGGCAGGTAAAAAAGTCAAGTTCTCGAAGTAATGTTCGGGAAATTGCTCCTCCAAATACGCCCGCTTGATTGCAGTTTCAGCATCTAGTGGTGGAGGGGCGGGGATCGTCAACTCAGTATCCCTGTGCGTGGAAGATTCAATAGTCTCTTTATCTGTTCTAGGCCGTTTAGCAGAGACCTTGCGTTTACTTTGCGACTCAGTATCTTTTGGCGGACTTCTCTCCCTGCTGCGCTTTTCTTGGGAAGAGGTGGAGTCTTTCGGTTGCGGCCTGTCCTCTTCCCGACGACCTTGGTAACCTTTATATCTCTCTGGGTCCGTCCGAACAGGAGAGCGAGAACGCGAGGTTCGAGAGCGATAGGGTTCATAAGGCCTTCTCTCCTCCCTACTGCGATCGTCGCGGCGATCATACTCAGTATCATAAGGTGGATTAGACATGATGCGGCGGAGTTTCCTGATATCATAGTAAGATCGGGACATCGTGCCTGCACAATAAGACAAATGAAATTTAGGATCAATATTTTCACAAAGAGAAAGATGCAATGAGTGGTAATTTTTTTGTGTAAAATGTGGCCTAAGTGGTGTTTTTCCCCCCGACAAACCCGAGTACGAAGCTAGACTAGTACGGGCGGGCTGCTTGGCCTTAGCAGGAGTGGTTTCTTCAGAAGAGGTGAAAACTAAAGGATCCTTCCTAAAATCCTCTGAAGTGTATATAGTTTCAGGTAAGGGGAGATCCCCCAAACCCTGAAATAATGGGTCATCAGTACTAGGGACATCTCCCTCGGAAGCATCAATTGGCGACTCTTTGGAAGACATTGACCTTTCTGGAGAAATGGCATCCTCAGGAACAGTATACCCTTCGCGATGCTTTTCGGCCAAGTTAGCCAATTCATCATCTTGAGTAGAAGATGGAGAGGGTGAAATTTGGAGAGGCACTGTAGGAGCTCCCGAACCTTCCCCTGTCTCTGGGACAACATCCACTGGAGGAATATATACGTATGGAGCCGTCCCATGACCAATACTACGAGTAACAGATAGCAACCCATGAAAATGAAGATATTCGTCCTTAAGGACTTCATCAATAGTCAAGAACTTCTGATCGCCATTAAGGAGCTGGTGCATCCGGTCAAAGAATACTTGGTCTGATATTTGTTTTGGGTTATCGACTGCAAACAAAAGAAAAACGAGTTAAGGCGATGACTTGAATGTATAGAGCCGAGATTTAGAAAACCAGTGCTTTACTTGATTTCGTCCACCTCCTAGCACATCCTGGTTGTCATTTCACATAAAACCATTCCAGTCTGGAATCTCCAGCTTTACTACTGAATGGCGCTGAAATTATCTTCCTCTTAGGGACAGACTCAAAATAGCAGAAAGAAGGAGTTTCTCGAGTCCGATGCTTGAAGTTGTAAAAGAAATGAACATCATCGAAAGTGAGCTCTATGCCTAAGATCTCACGGTATGCTACATATAAGGTGTATAAGTAAGCATCAGAATTAGGGTGCAGCTGCATGGGGGCAATCCACATTTGTCTTAGAAAATCGACGATAAAAGGAGAAAATGGAGGGATAGCACCGACCATGCACATCAACCGAGTAATTGCCATATACCCTTCTGGAGGGTTGTGGGGACGGTCAGTTCTCGAAGGCACCAGGGTGTCCCTTTTTAGTATCCCGTATTTTAAACAAATTCGGATAAGTCTGTCGTTGTCGATTGTTGATTCAACAGAATCTTGGGGTGATTCCAATATGACAACCGATTCAAACTCATCAGGAGCCCGGTCGTCACCAATCCATCCTTCCTCTTCAAAACCTAGAGAAACTTCACCCTCCGAAGACACATTGTCACTTTCGCGATTTCCAACCTCGTAGTCTGAACCCTCATCATTCCATTCTGGATCTGAGGGAGAAGATATGTCCTCGACAGTAACTTTGTTGGATGTCTCCGGGGCCTCTTTCTTCTCAGCTAGTCTAGAAGAGCGTCTGGGTCTCATGGTCATAAAACTATTGAAGAAGCAATAGCACGAGTTAGAGTAAATTAGCCCGTATCCCCCCGTGCATGTGTGCAAACTAAAGTGTAAACAGTGTATGCGGAAAGTGTAAAGTAAATGTTTAAAAGTGCGACGCAAAATTTTGGCAAAGTAATAAGGGTCATGGCAGTTCTTGATGTCCAGTTATGTTCGCAAGGCACTATCCTAACTGTCCATTAAGTTGAAGATTATGCCAAGAGTTGATTGGGCCAGTTAAATGAGTTTTTATGCGTCAAGATGGACTGCCCTTTGGTTCGGTTCGGGCGCATTCATTGGGATCGGATCGGGGGCGTGGCATCGTCTTGGGCTCGGATAAACTTTGAAACTCAGAAATCAAAATCGGATCGGCTCGGAGGTAGATTCCCCTAACGGTTCGGATCGGATCACGTAGTCATGCCTCTCCTCCTTTATCTTACAGTCCGACCCGACCCGGTTAGGTGAGCTCCATTCCCCCTTCTTTAACTACTTGCTCCGACCCGATCCGACCTTCTAGACTTCTTTTCTTTTTCCCTTTCTCCACTTGCCCCGACCCGATCCGACATTCTGGACTTCTCTTCTTTTTCCCTTTCTCCACCTTCCGTACTCCACCGCCCGAACCGACTCCCTATGATCTTCTTCTTCCTCCTTTTTGGCCTCAAACCACAACTCCCTCTTCCAACTCCTCGAAGTAGCAACGAAGCCACCAACAACAATAACGAAGGAAGAGGAGACTGCAGCGTGGAAATCACGTCCAGATCGGTCGAATTGACCATCAGTTTCAATTAAAACTTGTTATCACGAAACCAATCAAGGATTCAAACCTACCGAGGTGTATAAATGGAAGATTCGCGCAAGAATTGTAAAAAAAAATATTTCTCTTTTGAATTCTGGAGTTCCGAAGCAGAAATGGTAAAATGATAAAGTAAAAAGAAAGTGGGAAGGAAGTGAAGGCTGAGTTTATATAGAAAAACAGGGTGACTATTCGTCTCCCCGTTCGGATCGGTTTGACAGCCCAGTAACGCAGCGTGGCCCAATAATCCAATACGAAATAGAAGAAGAAGGGGATCCATTCGGGTCGAAATCCGAACCGAACAGGATGTCATATCTCAGCTTGGCCCACTAGTCTAATGAGAAATAAAAAGAAGAGGGGGATCTGTTCGGATCGGGATCCGAACCGAACAGAATGTTGTAACTCAGTATTGAATCAAATTAAAGTTCGGAGAAGAAGATGAGAGTACAAGGAAAATTAAAGGAAAAATTGCCTAGAAGACGCTGTGCAATGATAATCAAAGCATGCTCCGTCTCCAACAGAAGCATCCTTTGAGGGGGCAAAATGTTAGCCCACTTTGTGAACTGGGCAACACAAAGTCGAGATGTGAAACGTTGAAGAACTTGGAAAGTATCATAGCGGATCAGATCGGAGAGATATAGTGGATCGGATCGGAGAGATTTTGCTGTTCGGATCGGAGAGATGCTATTGTTTGAATCAAATAGGCACTGCTGTTCGGATCGGAGAGCTGCTATTGTTTGAATCAAAGAGGCACTGTTGTTCAGATCGGAGAGCTACCTATTGTCAGTCGGAGCGGAGGGCTACCTGCTATAGGGACGGATCAGAACGGAGCAAAGTGGATAAAGATTTAGTTTTGGGTTAATCCGGATCGGATCGGATACTCCGATCCGAACCCCCACTGCAGGCTCCTCCGATCCGAACCCATATTCCATATCACTTTCCCCCATGCTCGCCTGGTTATTCGGAGCAGTTATGACCAGTTCTTGCCCACAACATCCACTGCTCTGATGCGTTGTCAACACTGAAACCCATCCGAACCGGAGGATGATGGGATGGAAGACACGTGGCTCCGACCCGGATCAGGTTCTGAGCAAATTTTCACCTATAAATACCCTGTCTGGAGACAATTAAGAGGATCTTCTTTTTGGCACTTTGAGAGTTCAACCACTTTCATAAACCGAATTCCAGCACTCCCGGATAATCCAAATTGTCTTTCAACATTTGTTTTGAGACAATTGAGTGAATGTATGTGAGTTGTGAGTGGAATTGAGTGAATATCTCATTGTAATTGCAACTATATCATTGAGAATAGTGATTGACAAGTGGACGTAGGCTTTTCTTCGCCGAACCACTATAAATTCTGTGTCTCCATTTTACTTTTGACCTTATTTCATTCTGCTTTTAGTCAATTTGGGTGTTAGAACCACTTTTTGTCTAACAGGCTACTTCTTACCATCATAGAAACTGCAGGTTTTAAGTTTTCCATTTTATAACAAAAATTACTTTTGCATTCACTTCCGGTGTGCAAAATTTAGATCAATATTTAGATCTTAACTTAATATGATCTTCAGGATGCATATTTTCTTTATAAAAGTTTTCCTAAGAAAAAATAAATTATGTCTTCTAGAAATATAATATGACTATAATAAAACTTCAAGTTTTATCATAATTCATATAATGTTATTATATATTTTTAAATTGAAGCAACTTTTCAAGAAAGTGCCCCTTTTTTTTATATATGAGAGTCATTTTGCTATTTTTCTTCAAGAAAATAGTATTGATTATAAATGTAATGATCTCTTCCAATAATAAGATTCTTCAAGAAACTATTTATAGCATAAAGTTGGAATATAATGCTTTTACCTCTTGTTAAAATTTTCCTTTCATTGATTTTTCAAATCCTTTCCTATTATTGGTCATTTGCTATAAGCAAATATTAAATGCAATTGTATGCTTTTATGTTTTATTTCATGTTCCTCAATTGAATATGAACTTCAGGTTCCTCGTGAACTTCAGGTCCCTCATTTGAAAGGATTTGTATATGAACTTTAGGTCATATGAACTTCAGGTCATTTGCATGTGAACTTCAGGTCATTTGCATGTGAACTTCAGGTTCAACCACTCTTGCCTTGTGTTTGGAAGTATGACCATCTTCTGGTGGTCATAACGCTCCTTCAGGGAGTTCCATAAGTGGATAGGATCTTTTTCAGTTAAATATTTTGATTTTGGATCATTGCGGATGTGGCGTCGTAAAAATATCAGAGCCTTTGCTTTGTCCTGCTGGGACATAGTATTACCATTTTTAATGGTATCCTCTAAGCATTGAGATTGTAAATGGATCTCAGTGTTCGACATTTTTGTGAACTACCCAAAAAAAATTGCAGATGCTTAATTAAACAAAATTCACATATCAGTATACATGTTCTATAATTAAATTGAATATATTACGGCACGGAATCATAAAAAAATATCCAAATCTGCAAGTCTTTCTCTATACATTTACAATGAACTAATTACAATAATGAAACAATACAAACCGTCAAGGATCCATACACCATATAACAAAAATAATGGCCACAGTAATACATATGTTGGCTAACAAGCAGCTTGCTTGTATTGGAAGATGAAAAAGCATATAAAAGTATGCCGTACATGGAAATGTAATTCTAAATATTTAAAGCATCTCATCTGGCGATATGAAGATTTACAGTAAAGTAGTAAGATAAAATAAAAATAAGAATAGGTAGTCTACTATTACAAAGTTGAAGTTGTACAGCAATCATTAGATTAAATAAGAAGCAGCCTGCAGTTTACATATATACATACATATTTGCAATGGCTTTTCTGTTATTGAAGAGATAAAATAGCAAATAAATATGTTTAATGTATGGTGTATGGTGTAAAAGATCCATATATAATATTATAAAAAGAAAATGAATGGATCTTCCTAAAAATATATTTGGTATACAATAATACCAGATCAAATATGAATAGGTGGATATCTAAAAAGCACTAAGCTAAAAATAATTAGATCTAAAAAGTTAGATCCACTGGAATAAAATCTAGATCTACAAAAAAATATAGATCCATAGATCAAATATTCTCAAATAAAAATTACTTACTTGACCAATTCATAGATGTAGATCTAGAAGATCTCAACAAATAACAATAAAAGAATCTCATGCTGATAACGGTTTGTAAAATAAAATAGAACATATCATAAAAGAGAAGACATTAGAAAGAACATAAGAGATAAGGGAGAGACCTTTTTATTTCTCTTGATTCAGTGTACATATTTCTATTACATTGGCTCCTTTATATATTGGCTTTGGAGCTGATGTTAGCCTTATTCCCATAATGTGAGACTAAAAATAATATGACAAACGCATATTTACTTATATGTATTACAACAATATATATATTATTATATTTATTGGCCAAACTCCAAGCCCGTAATCAACGTAACCCACACACCAAAACTACATACCTGCAACCGTTCCTTTCTCCTAGTTAAAAGCTTCAGGCAACAAATTGCCAAACCCATAACAAATGTGTTCCCCCATGCTGGTACACCTGCACCGCCAATCCTTATTTTTTCAATACTAAGTTGTATTCAGTCAATCTCACCATAATGGAACATCACAACTTCAACTCAAATGTTCATACTTTTATCAAATGGTAATGGGCATTTTACAGTAACGTACCAATCGTTCATATAACCAACTTATTAATTCGGTATCCAACCTATTCATATAATAACACAGCTAAATTGTGTTCACTGTCTTATTAGTAGATAATTGGAAATTTTCAACACAAGGATTATAGTAGATATCCTTCTTTTTCTTGTTTTACTACTGCTAATCTCCTACTCTCTCTATTTCTTTCGGTTTTGTTGTTCCTTTTAAATGTATATATTATTTTTCTTTCCTTCCTTACGTTTTGTTGTTCCTTTTAATGTATAATTTTGTTGTCCTCTTTATATATATATTTAGTTCCCATGTCATATTTCCAGAAAGCAAATTCTGCCGCTCCTCCACTTATTCATGAAGGTGGTGACCAGATTTTAAGTTTGCATGTGTGTTTAATTACTAACTAATGCATCACCAATTCTTTTTAGTACTTTGTCATATCCAACCATTTGCACAGACAGATAGTAGTAACAGATATGATATATATAGCTGTATATATATATATATATATATATATATATATATATATATATATATATATCCAACCTCAGATAACTAGCTGTCTGTTATAAAATAACAATTTCCATATACTCACATTTATAACCTTATGTTCACATTTATAACATTTTACTCACATTTATAACATTGTATATAACAGTAGTACCAGGTTTTAAACTTGAAAATCAACTCAGATATCTCATTTTAATTTGTCTATTATAGAAATCAAAATTTATATTTATTTACATCTAAAACATTAAATTTTCATTTATAACATTGTATTCACATCTATAACATTGTATATAACAGTAGTACCAGGTTTTAAACTTGAAAATCAACTCAGATATCCCGTTTTAATCTGTCTATTATAGAAATCAAAATTTCCATTTATTCACATCTAAAACATTAAATTCTCATTTATAACACTATATTCACATTTACAACATTGTATATAACAGTAGTACTAGTTTTAAACCTGAAAATCAACTCAGATATCTCGTTTTAATCTGTATGTTATAGAAATCAAAATTTCCATATATTCACATTTATAACATTGTACTCACATATATAACATTGACTATGACAGTAGTATAAACTTGAAAATCAACTTAGACAGCTCGTTTAATCTGTATGTTATAGAAATCAAAATTTCCATATATTCACATTTATAACATTAAATTCTCATTTATAACATTGTAATTTAACTAACCAAATATAACATATTCTAAACTTCTACACATATACATCAGTCATTGACAAATGTAAATACAAATGGGTAGAGAGTGTGTTTTTACTCACATAAATAGGTCCCCAGTTCTTGCTTTCTCCCTTATTTCTGGTTCCAGTTTTTACTTTTCTCTTTTTATTGTTTCCATGCAGGTTTTCATTTATTCTCAGTTCTTAGTTTACTTATGAAAGACACTTTAACACATGTATATTGCATAGTTAAAATACAAAAGAGGAATTTACTCTTATATAAGTTTTCATTTATTCTTCGTTTCATTTATTCACAGTTTTGGTTAATTTGTTTGTTGGTTATGCACTTCCAGTTTTACATAAAGCTAAACATACATATTCAGGAAGTATATAACCATGTATATGCTTATATCTTTAAAAAGATGCTTGAATATAATATGACAATTCACTCACCTATACTCTGTTTTTCACTGTTTTGTGTTCTTTTCCCTTACTCTGACATTTTCTTGTTTAGATTTTCAAATGATCATAGTGTTTTGACACAAAATATATAGCTAACTAATATAATTCATCCAAACATACATGCAAGTGTACAGACTATGTAAAAATCAAATTCTAAATGGGAGAAATTCACTCACGGCAGTTTTCATTGTTAGCTATTCTTTTCTTTCTTCATTCTCAAGTTTGCAAATTTCAGACCTTCGACAAGAATTACACTATGAACGCATATATAGACATATTATCAATAGTAAAAGGGTTTGATCAAATGTTTACTCACATATGCAATCCCAGGTGTGTATAAATGATCACAACATCTTGTTTCGTATCCTTTAGAAATGTTTCTCTGTTCTAAAACTTGCTACAGATTTTAATGAACTGGTTCGTTTTTTTTTTGTGAGGAAAATATGCAGTGTATTTATAGTAAAAATTTAATAATAATCAATTGCTTTATTTAAACTTTTGCAGAGCATTTACACTAGATGGGATGTCTTCACACAACTACTACTTCACACAGCTACTACTTTAGGCAAGTTCTAGCTACTACTTCACTTCACTTGATTGAAAAGAAAGAGATGTATGATTACTCACAAAATTTCTACTGGCAGGCTAAAATACTACGGATATGAAAATCTTTGGGTACACCTTTGAATGAAAACAACCATGTGCGAATGCTCTGAAATGAATACAATATGCCAGTGCTTAAGTATTAAGAAATAGATGCTACTCTTAGGCTTCATTAGGATGTGTTTCCTGATTAATTGAATGGAACTATTGATGGGGTCTTGACATGTTCCTTACTGCTATGGCTATGCAGGAGTTTAGACTAGCGTATACTATAGGTGTAGGCTTCCAGTAAAAGTAGAAATGAAAACTCAATTCTTGCTATATATGTGCTATTGAGATAGTTGTATTTGTGCAGGTTATAGGCAAGATAGGCTCTAGTTGTCTACATGTATTTAGTTGATCCTTAGGAAGTGATATACACGTAAATGTGTATATTTTATCCACATATTTATCTTATTTTATCTTTTAAATAATTGATATTGTGTATTTATAGCTGTGTTTTCAGATTGTTGACAAGAATAATGGTTTAGAGCATTTGATGAATAAAGCATGAAGAATTTGCTGAAAAAGAGTGAAATTAAAATTACTAAAGCTTGAAGAGTTTAAAGCTTGAAGAACGGTTGCAAATAGAGTTCAGTTGGGTAGATTTGGCTCACTAAAGACTCATATTGTGTTCACATTGGCTCAATTGCAGACCATTTCACTCATGTAGCGTTCACATTAGCTCCTTTGCAAGGCTTCTCATTCATGCACTGCACGCGTTCACATTGGCTCACTTACAAGGCCTCTTACTCTACAACCCCGTTCACACTAGCTTATGTGTTATTTGGGCTAATTCTTTAGTCCCACATTGTGGAATTTGCCAAGTAGTCTTTGTCATATCAGCTATAAATACCTTGTATCTCATTCATGTAAAAACACACTTAGTTTTATTATGTAATCATTTTCTTGGAATAAAACTCCTCTTTCTCTCTTCTCTTTAGTTTTTATTTGCATTTTATTTATGTTCATGTCTGTTATTTTCTTTTTATTCTCTTCTTCTTTAGTTATGTCTAGCTAATCCCCTTTGATTAGGGGGTGGTGACGCTAATAGATATGATTCGATATGAATCACATAGCCAAAGGATGAGGAATTCATGTATATAGATCTAGATCTGAACCTTAATATCCTGTGTCGTTTAAGAGCTATGCTCCTTCACAGGGTATATTCGTGTTCGGTCTAACAACTATCAGATTTAGATCTAATTTTAGGGTTTTAGAAATTAATTAGTGAATCTATCCTGATAGTCTATGGTTGTAGAGCTGAGCTCCTGCATAGGCTATGCTTGTCGTTATTTACATATTTGTTTCTAAAAACCTATTATCGTTGATTCATGTTTGTGACAGAAACATGTATTAGATCTGGTTAATCTTTTGGCTATTGATGATTATGAATCTGATCTATGTCATTATCCCCTAATTGCTTTCACTTATTGTTAAAACTCTCTTTTATTTAATTTCTGCTATTTTCTTTTTTTCCACCAATCAAAAAATTAGGGATAACTTGATTGGATTTATTAATTAAAATATTTTTGGTCCCAGAGTTCGACACCCTCTACAACAATCCTTGTTGTTTAGGAAAACCGAATGGATTTTACAGTTGTTTACAACTGTTTGATTTGTTCGTAAAGAGGAAGTGATTTAGTACCCATGGTTTCTATGCATTTGTGTACAACTTGTATAATAGATTTTACACTTAGCCTCTATGAACTTTCATGGTTTTAGGTTATAACATATTCTTGTCCATCTCATATCATGTATTATGCTTAGAGATGAAGCAAGTGACAAATAATTTAATTATTTACTAATTACTCTATTTTCCTGTATTAAGAATAAGTTAAAGTCACAATATAAACATCATTTACTAGCATATGTATATGAATATAGCAAGTAAAAACATATAAAATAGATTTATAAAGAATTATTCAAATTTTATAATATTTGCAATTAATACTATCCAGATCTTCAGCTAAAGCTTGAAACACATAAAAAAACATACAAAATCATACAACATTATTTACCGCTCTTATATTTATATATACACTGGTTGTGATATTTAAAATATATACACATTTGGAATTTTATTATTCACAATTTATTATTTAAATTTATTATCAAAATAAATCCCGAAATAAATTGTATTACAAAAGCAGTAAAAACTGGGATGTTACAATCTACCCACCTTAAAAGAATTTCGTCCTCGAAATTGAAGAGTAATGAGGAGAATTAAAATCACTGGTCATGATATTTAAAATATATACACATTTGGAATTTTCCTTAAATTTTATTATTCACAATTCATTATTTAAATTTATTATCAAAATAAATCCCGAAATAAATTGTATTACAAAAGCAGTAAAAACTGGGAAGTTACAATATACCCACCTTAAAAGAATTTCATCCTCGAAATTGAAGAGTAATGAGGAGAATATAGTTATATCTATAGTTATAGACTTATACTCAAAACAAATACATGGGTCGTCCCTTAATAAAACAATGTGTTCAAAATACACAGGTTAATCACCAAACAATTCACATCAATCATGGCATTCAATATATCAGCAATTACTATCAATCACAGCCATCTTCATAACTAGAAATATATGTTACTTACATTTGGAAAACATTTCCATTTCTGATTTATACACTTCTTCTTTTCAACATTTATCAGTTCCTGACCGTAAATCGGTAAGAAAATAATCTTCTAAGTGTTGACCTCGAAGACCGAAATCAACATCAGATCAACACTTAGAAAATCGTTTAACCCAACTAATCTCTAGTTAGGTTCCAATTTCTTAACTCCAGTTAAATTTTCAAACTCCAGAATCTAGATTCTCGATTTTAGTTCCCAACCAACCTGAAATCATATAACTTGATTTCATTTAAATTCAAAACCTTTGAATTTTACCAAACCATTTTGTTTTCTTAAACAAATTTCTAGTTTGTCTTATTTGTATCTTATACAATTTAATTTGGTTATATATCCATTTCAAGTGGGATTAACAACTGACACATTTACATATATAATAATAATTTAAGAAAATTATTCTTTTATAACCAAAATATAATTTTGGGTAAAATTATATCATTTACCCAGCTTTTAAAACAATACTGTGTTGAATTACTTTATTTAAGTGTTTAGAAATCCCTATCGGCCTCATAAGATAAACGCGTCGAATTGGAATTTTTATGCCACTCAATAATTTAATTAACACAATATAAATCAGTTTTTATATTAAATAACAAATACGCACCCATATATACACTCAAACCTAATCTAGGGTATTACTAACCCCATCTCTATCGAGTTACGCCATAGAGCCAAGGTTAATACTCAACCTTCTGCTCTGATACCAACTGTAACGACCCGCAAATCCGTACCTTTTGATTCGACTGAATACAACTCATGTCCAACCCAAATTGCACGGAAATACGGATCATTAATAGAAAGAAGTTAGAAGATGAGAAATAGAAAGAAAGAAAATTTAGAATAGAAGAAAATAGACAGAAGATTGAAATGAACAACACCACAGAATCTCAAAATCGAAGCGGAATAAAATATAATATATAAATAATCACTTTTGAAGTACAAACTGGATTTGGACTTACATATATCATCAGAGTAAATCACATATACAATACAGCGGAAGTAAATTCTAAATATCTAACGTTGAAGCCTCCTACTTCAAGCTCCTCCAAATGAATCTGTAAAATCCTGAACTACTTGACTGCCCGTACAAATTTGGGCACCCAAGAGTTTATGGAAAACACAGAAAAATAAACTCTGGGTCAGTCATGGGACTGGTGTGAGAAAACGATTTTAAAACAAACTGATTCAAATAAAGGATATCTCATAAGACCACGCCGTAAAAACGGAACGGGTTTTCCCCTTATGAGAATCCAAAATACTTGTTTAACTTTCCAAAACGTTTGAAAAAAAAGATAATCGTAAGACCAATCCACACATAAACACGAATGGATTTTGCCTTACGATAACCCAAAACATTTTGAAAACAATATTCTTCTGATATTATAATAATGTCTAAATACAAATGAATAGTAATCTAGTAGAACGCTTGCATCTCATGCTCTACATATATAGTATACACTCAAAATCGTGAACGCTTATTGGATAATGGATTTCCAACTATGACAAGGTATGGATCTACCTTCCAATAGTGTATCTCTAGAGGGGAATACACTGGGTTCAACAAGAACATCTTGCAACCCGGCCTACACATGACCGACCACTCATTTCTCTTGAGTCTATCGAATATATTGTCACCTTACGGTTGCTAGCAACATAACCGTTCCTAGGAAATATAGAAGTGAAAGAAGTAACAAAATGAATATTCTCTAGATGGTGACAATACACCCTAATGGGAGCGACCCATATAGCCATGTTGTCTGCCCGATTTTTGTCATTTCCCAGTTGTGAGGCTTGAGGCTGAACTTACCTTTGACAAATCATTTCTTCGAATGCCACATCGTCAAAACCGCCAACCACTAATTGACTCCTTCAAAAATATATTACGGGTATAAAGCAAGAGAAACGAATTCCTCTGCCACCAACATAAATACGTTTGAAGAAATCAACGTACATGATCAATTATGCATACTCTGTCAGACATTCGTCCATATAAGTTGTCCTAGGATTGGACAAACCGAAGGCACTGTAACATCCCAGAATTTTTACTAAAATTGATTTGGATTTTTATTATGTAAATTTTGGATTTTTCTTAATATAAAAGATTTAATAAGGTTTAATATAAAATTTTCACTTGGTATAAGTATTTTGTTTTATGTAATATGATTTTTATAAGAAAACTTATTTTGAAAATTTTATTTATAAGATTTATGTTTAATATTTTCTAATTTTAATAATATTGATTTCAAAAAAAAAAATATGAATTTGGTAAAGATACTTTATTTTAAAAAGATTTCATATGAATGATTTTTAATTTTTAATCAATAAGTAAGATAATTTATAATGATGTTTATAAAAATTTTGGCATTTGTTTTAAACCATTTATTAGTATAATTTTTTTGATAAATATATATTTGCTGAATAATATAGATAAATAATTTTGAATTATAAATAAGTTATATTTAAATTTTTCTCAAGTAATACATAAGCGTTGAAATCTTGGCTACATTAATAAGTGTTACAAATGTGTTACCAAATTAATAAATTAATTAAGGCCTTGATGATTAGGTGTCCCTCTTATGTGTCATCATGCATGAGAAGATTTCATGCCATGAGCCAAGTGTCCTCTTAGGTGGAATTCATGCATGTAGTAAGGCTCATGAACAAGACATGTGTCCTTAAACAAATTGTCTAAAATACCCTTGAATCATTCTATATAAGGAGGCACTTTCTCCATTTTTACCATTCCATTTCCATTTCGTCCTTTCCACCTTCTTCCTAAAGCTTATGGCCATGGCTTCCATGGCATAAGTGTTCCTCTTTTCCACCACCACCATGCCAAAGTTCGTCATTCTCCTCCTCCTCTTATAATATAAGAGAGATTAGTGTGTATTATATTATATATATATATTTTTGTGAAGAAGACGTTACGCCGAAATACTGTCCGACGAATCACTCAACTAGGCTCGCCTACCGTGAAGATTTGAAAGGCTGTTAGGTGAGAACTTCTAATTTAAATTATTTATTTAAATTAGTTACTTATAATTAGCTAAGATTAATTTAAATTTGTTGATGATGATTGTATGATGGATGTTGATGTGTGAATGTTTGCTCATGGAATTAGATAGTACACTGAACACAATTAAGCGTTATTGACTGTAACGCTTGTGCACAGTAAAAATGTTGGTTGTGATAGTGATCCCTTATCCATCTGATCGTCTATTTCATTTGGATAAATATAATTGCATTGTATGATATCACACACAAAACACGCCGTGGTTGTGGGGACATATGGGTGATCGATTTTGAATCTCCTTCCTATATCGATTTTGTTAATTATTAAATAATATTTAAAATGTTAACTTTGAATTAAATATCGACTTTTAAAATATTGAATTTGGATTTGGAAATGATTTGAATTATGTATTGTTTTTTTTGTATAATAACCTCTACATTTATCTGAAACTAGTTTTGCTAAAAATATATTATCTCAATTTAAATTTGAAATGAGATTTTTTTTTTAAATTTAAATATGGTTTTTATATACATATAATATACACCAGAACGTTCTAGGATGACAGAGAGGATAGTGTCTAGGCTTGGGTTTGGAAATAAAGTTTCCTGCTCTCCCTGGCTATCCCTAACTGATCCGACGAATGGGATGGTTAATTTAAAGTTATTTGAATTTAGAAATAAATTGGATTTTTAATTTAATATTTAACTAAGTAGAAAATAAAATTTGAATTTTGAACCTGAGATAATTTGGAAAGTCAATGTAAATTACCTTAAATGATTTAAATGGTATATAATGGTTTTTTTTTAGGTATTTTGAAGTACTGAAGAATAATTTTATTTGCGGTCAAAGTAGATCTTATCGTACAACGACAATTCGTGTATTTTAGATGCAAAACTTTAAACGCTTATAACTTTTGTAACTTAAATCAAATTTCCACAAAACGAAAAACGTTTGATTCCTATTTACGAGAGCTTTCAAATGAGTGAAAGCAGATTTTAATTTCGGGTTATAGTTTTCAAGCTATGTTTAAAACCGTTTTGAAAAAAAAAATCGTTGTAAGGCATAGTTTTGTAACGCTTTTGTAACACTTTTGAAACGTTGTTGTAACGCTTTCATTAAAAGCAATCTATTTTGAAGCTTTAACCCGTAAACAATTTTCCGAACTATGAGGAATCATTTTTGAATGATTTGCAGGATGTTTTCAAAGGTTTAGAAGTATTCGAAATATTGTATATGGGATTTTAATTGATTTATTTAAATAGTAAAATAAGTTTTCCAATTTTGAATAATTGGATATGGTGGGAAATAAATCTTCGATATTTAATATTAATTCAGTCGATGATGACTCTTACTATTTGAGGAATTTAAAAGGTAGCTCATCATTATTCCACTTATAATATGAATTGGATACGGAGATTTATATTGAAGATAAGTTGATGTTATTCCTATCCAGATCAAATATCAAAGAGTTGAATAATTCTTTTAATTAAGATATGGGTTTCTCCACCTGATTGAAATAAGTTAGACAGAAATAATCTTCGATATTCGGTATAAAAATTTCATGGTGTAAATGAATACTATATGGGGATTTGAAAGATATTATTATATCGCTATTCCACTTATAGTATTCGTTGATTATGAGAATTTATATCGAATATAAGTGGATAAAATTTCTGTGTAATTTATGATTTAATATCGATTGATTTGGGTTCTGTCGTGAATCGTATCTTCAATAATATCATCCTTGAAACCCGATGAGATTGAATGGTGGAAATTCATATCGTAATTGGGAATTTAATCAAATCTTTGATTCGAAAAAAATTAAAAGTAAGGAATTGAAGCGAAGTTAAAATCTTTGATTTCAAAGAAGAGATAAGATGATAACGAGATGTATGAAATTTATAGTAATTCAAATCTTGAGTTATATATGAATTGATAACTATTTGGAAGGATATTTGAATTGAAAAGCCTGTGTAAACCATAGCTACTATTTTAAAGTACGCTTATTACTTGGAAAGACCGGGATCGAGTATATGTTCGAAAACCATTCCAAGTAGTAATACGACGTTATTCAAGACTTTGTAAACGACCAAATGAAGACCGGGATTATTTGAATTGTTTAGATTGATTGTTGATTTATGTCTTGGTTGGGTAGGCCACCCGATACGAGGCATGAGTTACATGAGACCTGAACATATTCAAATATTTTCGGGTTGTTGTTTCGTTCAGACCCAGAACGGACTTGCATGGATGGGGTGTCTGACATTGAAGTTGACCGCATAGTACTGATTTCCGTTAATGTATATCGGATTTGTGGCAATATATTATCCTTGTCTCTAAGTCATATGAATTTAGAGGATATGCGTTGATTTAAATCAGTGATATATCGTGAATTGTCAATGTGGCGTACCCAAGTTATGAAACGAGCTAGTGATGATCAAAGAATGGCTTATCGAAGCATCGCTTTGTGTATGACGTGAAATCGACAAACCTCACACCCCGAATTGATGAGAAACTGGCGGTTAGGTTTTATACTTGTATATGAATTGATGATGAAGTTGTGCAGCAGTGGGAAACCACTTATGAACCTGGGGAAGTTGGGTATGTTCGGGGGGCCGTGTCTGGTCGAAAACCGTTGATCTGCCCTGACGAAGTGTAGTCGGTGTCCGCGTATGGTCGAAAAAGCCGTTGAGGCACTTCGTTTTGTATCCCTGATTGATCTTTCGTGCCAGGAATCATCAAGTTGGAAACCCAAATTTCTTATGCGAGCCATACGATTCTGATTGTGTATATATATATATATATATATGGCAACATATATTATGGGGTATATGCTGTCTAGGATTAATACATTTACTTGCGAAATGTTTTCCACACTATATATATATTATGGTATTGAAGAGGATTTTACGTATGAAAGCATATTTGGTTATCATAAGATAAAACTCGCCCATCTGGTGTGCGCTTGCATTGTGTGATGTGGGACGAGCTTATGATAGCTTCATTTTCAAAGGACATTGCGCATTTATATGCATGGGTATCCACCTGGAGTAAATCCGTTCCGCGTTAGCGGCGTGATCCGGTGAAGTTCCCAACTTTAAGAATGAACCTAACTGTTTTGAGTTCTCACACCAGTCCCACGACTGACCTGGAGTTTATTGTTCCCTCACCTAAACTCTGGGTGCCCATGATTTTCGCACGGGCAGCCAGTAGTTTAGTTTTGCAGTTATAGATCGTTGGAGCAGGATTTGGAGCGCTTCTAGAGTTGGAGTCCCCGATAGAGTTGAAGCTTCCGCTGTGTATTGATCTTCCGCTGAGAGTAAAGTTATTTTCTTTCTTCCGCTGTATACGTTTATGTTGTAACTCTGATATTCATGTAACTCTGATGTAATATTGGTTTATTCAATGAAAAGTTCTGTTATTTTTGTTCAATGTATGTATGCACCCATAACAATTCGTCTTTCTGAACGGTTTAAGTTGGTTTAATTACCGGCAAGAACCGGGCAAAAAGTCGGGTCGTTACAGTTGGTATCAGAGCTTTGGTTATACAAAGCTACGGGGTACGTACATATTTGGACAAAAGAATAAGACTCCTCAGAGTTATATTATCTCATTAGAGATAGGGTTAGAAAATACCCTAGAATGAGATTTTGGAATATTATAACGAGAGAGCGTATTTAGAAAACCTATATAAGGTATTTTTGAATAAGTAAATCATTTTGAAAACGATGATTATTTGAAATATATTTTAAATATAATTGAAAATTAAGGATTTTGAGTATTGTATTCGACGTCGCGATTGGACTATCAAGTATGTAAGGGTTTTGAATATACGTCTGATCAACGTATATGCGAAGCTTAATATATACTAGATAGATATAGAATCACACTCTAGTCGCTTGGGAATAAATTCTGGGATGAGCGCGCCATCGCTAATATTTATTTTCAAGTTTCGAAAGTGTGATGACTATATAATTCCAGTTTAAATGTCAAGGAATACTTAAAATCATCAGGCTTAGTGTTTTTATGAATAAACCTTAATAAAAGGGTTTGGTGAATTTATATAAGATTTTAATTGGGGAAAAACAAAACTAGAAGTTTGGAAAGAGAACTGAGATTAGCTTAAATACTTCAAGAACTTTGAACCCTTAAAACCTTGAGTGTGATAAACAATGAGTGCTTGGAAAATTAAAGGATATATTTAAGGAGTAAATCTCACTTAATGAATTGGGTAATGAATTATTGAAATGCAAGTAAGTTAGATAATTTACCCATACCCCAAAGTGACAAGAATAATTGACTTAATTATAACGAATATTTGAATATGAATTTTTGGATCTAATAAGTTGTAATCAAAGAAGATAACATACTCCTCGATGAGTGTTAAATAATAGAATTGAACCTATACCTAATAGGAATGGTGAACGAAAAATTACAGGTTGAATTAATTTGCTTGGAAGTACAATCTTAGCAAGGCAAAACTTTAAGGTATTTAAAGGTTAATTTAACTTAAGTAGGAATTTGTGTAAAAAGTCGATTTTAGAATATAGCTAACGTCTTAAGTGGGAGAGAAAATACTCTTCCCTATTTAGACAATGTAAGGAAGTCAACTGGAAATTTCTTAACAAGCAATTGCTTAAGACGCAAAAAGAAACATTAAAGTAAGATTTTACCAAAATTGAATCTTCCTTAGTTGTATCGTTAGGTGCACTCGATGTATCTATCTTGACCTAGGCTAGTTTCTTTTTCGAACCAATTGTTCTTGAAGAGCATCATTCATACCTTTTGTCCTATGAACTTAGTCAAATGATTTGATTTGAACCCTTATTCTGATATTGAACTTTTATTTATAACCCTATTTGAGCACATGAAATTTGATTTGTCAAATAAAGCCAAGTTCTAAATTCAAACTAGAAATTTGGAAATTTAAATATTGGTTGATTTTGAAAATTTAACTCAAATGGTTGAATAAATGCTTAAAACAATAATACTAGTTGAAATATGTTGAATTAGAGTAGCGCAGTGGTAATTTGAAAGGATGGTTTCAAAGATTTTTTGTTAGACTTGTTGAATAAAGTAACTTTCCAAACAAGATTTGGATTTGAAAGAAGAATGAATAAAATGTCGTAGATCTCGAAATACAGACAAAAAGAAAGGGTGTTTGATTTTATGAACATGACTCTAAATTATGGAAGTAGACTCTTGGAAAATATTATATAAAATCTTTAAAATGTTGAAGCAATATTGAATTTTAAAAGAATTTAATGCCATGAATGAAGTTTAAACGGTTGGAATGTAAGTTTTAATTTGTATAAGACCAAATTTATGATAATGTGAGTCGATAAAGAAAATTTCCACTTATGTAAAGAATGAAAATTGAAATTCACAAAGTTAGGTATGAATTTGAAACTTGAAATGTTGATGTCGACATAAGTTGCTTGGAAATCATATTTTCAACCATTTTGGATATGATAAATAGGTTATAAACTGTTTATAATAAACAGTGATTTCGACGACTAGAATCCCAATATTTTGAAATATTTAGAAAACAATAAGTATTTGTAAATTATGATTATGAAATGATTTACAACTTCGGGATATAAAATGATCTGATTTGTTCGAGTAACCATGACTAAAACTGGGTTGTGATGAAAGGTAGGATTTCGTGCTATGAGTGATACTCAGTTGCCCTGTCATGAGAATGAACGTCTCGAACTAATAACATATAGATTTCATCATTAAATATTTGAAATTTTAGAAGCAAAATTTGTTTTGGAGCTCCCGAGGTAAAGTATGATTTTCGATATGAAAGGAATATGTTGTATTCCAATGGTTTGAAAATGGAAAATGAAATTCTAGATCCGAGAGATCATCTTAAGATTCTAAAAATTGAAGATTTATTTCACTTGTATATAATTTTACGAACTCTCCTTTTCGAGGACGAAAAGTTTCTAAGGGGGGGTGGATGTTACATCCCAGAATTTTTACTAAAATTGATTTGGATTTTTATTATGTAAATTTTGGATTTTTCTTAATATAAAAGATTTTATAAGGTTTAATATAAAATTTTCACTTGGTATAAGTATTTTGTTTTATGTAATATGATTTTTATAAGAAAACTTATTTTGAAAATTTTATTTATAAGATTTATGTTTAATATTTTCTAATTTTAATAATATTGATTTCAAAAAAAATATATGAATTTGGTAAAGATACTTTATTTTAAAAAGATTTCATATGAATGATTTTTAATTTTTAATCAATAAGTAAGATAATTTATAATGATGTTTATAAAAATTTTGGCATTTGTTTTAAACCATTTATTAGTATAATTTTTTTGATAAATATATATTTGCTGAATAATATAGATAAATAATTTTGAATTATAAATAAGTTATATTTAAATTTTTCTCAAGTAATACATAAGCGTTGAAATCTTGGCTACATTAATAAGTGTTACAAATGTGTTACCAAATTAATAAATTAATTAAGGCCTTGATGATTAGGTGTCCCTCTTATGTGTCATCATGCATGAGAAGATTTCATGCCATGAGCCAAGTGTCCTCTTAGGTGGAATTCATGCATGTAGTAAGGCTCATGAACAAGACATGTGTCCTTAAACAAATTGTCTAAAATACCCTTGAATCATTCTATATAAGGAGGCACTTTCTCCATTTTTACCATTCCATTTCCATTTCGTCCTTTCCACCTTCTTCCTAAAGCTTATGGCCATGGCTTCCATGGCATAAGTGTTCCTCTTTTCCACCACCACCATGCCAAAGTTCGTCATTCTCCTCCTCCTCTTATAATATAAGAGAGATTAGTGTGTATTATATTATATATATATTTTTGTGAAGAAGACGTTACGCCGAAATACTGTCCGACGAATCACTCAACTAGGCTCGCCTACCGTGAAGATTTGAAAGGCTGTTAGGTGAGAACTTCTAATTTAAATTATTTATTTAAATTAGTTACTTATAATTAGCTAAGATTAATTTAAATTTGTTGATGATGATTGTATGATGGATGTTGATGTGTGAATGTTTGCTCATGGAATTAGATAGTACACTGAACACAATTAAGCGTTATTGACTGTAACGCTTGTGCACAGTAAAAATGTTTGTTGTGATAGTGATCCCTTATCCATCTGATCGTCTATTTCATTTGGATAAATATAATTGCATTGTATGATATCACACACAAAACACGCCGTGGTTGTGGGGACATATGGGTGATCGATTTTGAATCTCCTTCCTATATCGATTTTGTTAATTATTAAATAATATTTAAAATGTTAACTTTGAATTAAATATCGACTTTTAAAATATTGAATTTGGATTTGGAAATGATTTGAATTATGTATTGTTTTTTTTTTGTATAATAACCTCTACATTTATCTGAAACTAGTTTTGCTAAAAATATATTATCTCAATTTAAATTTGAAATGAGATTTTTTTTTAAAATTTAAATATGGTTTTTATATACATATAATATACACCAGAACGTTCTAGGATGACAGAGAGGATAGTGTCTAGGCTTGGGTTTGGAAATAAAGTTTCCTGCTCTCCCTGGCTATCCCTAACTGATCCGACGAATGGGATGGTTAATTTAAAGTTATTTGAATTTAGAAATAAATTGGATTTTTAATTTAATATTTAACTAAGTAGAAAATAAAATTTGAATTTTGAACCTGAGATAATTTGGAAAGTCAATGTAAATTACCTTAAATGATTTAAATGGTATATAATGGTTTTTTTTTTAGGTATTTTGAAGTACTGAAGAATAATTTTATTTGCGGTCAAAGTAGATCTTATCGTACAACGACAATTCGTGTATTTTAGATGCAAAACTTTAAACGCTTATAACTTTTGTAACTTAAATCAAATTCCCACAAAACGAAAAACGTTTGATTCCTATTTACGAGAGCTTTCAAATGAGTGAAAGCAGATTTTAATTTCGGGTTATAGTTTTCAAGCTATGTTTAAAACCGTTTTGAAAAAAAAAATCGTTGTAAGGCATAGTTTTGTAACGCTTTTGTAACACTTTTGAAACGTTGTTGTAACGCTTTCATTAAAAGCAATCTATTTTGAAGCTTTAACCCGTAAACAATTTTCCGAACTATGAGGAATCATTTTTGAATGATTTGCAGGATGTTTTCAAAGGTTTAGAAGTATTCGAAATATTGTATATGGGATTTTAATTGATTTATTTAAATAGTAAAATAAGTTTTCCAATTTTGAATAATTGGATATGGTGGGAAATAAATCTTCGATATTTAATATTAATTCAGTCGATGATGACTCTTACTATTTGAGGAATTTAAAAGGTAGCTCATCGTTATTCCACTTATAATATGAATTGGATACGGAGATTTATATTGAAGATAAGTTGATGTTATTCCTATCCAGATCAAATATCAAAGAGTTGAATAATTCTTTTAATTAAGATATGGGTTTCTCCACCTGATTGAAATAAGTTAGACAGAAATAATCTTCGATATTCGGTATAAAAATTTCATGGTGTAAATGAATACTATATGGGGATTTGAAAGATATTATTATATCGCTATTCCACTTATAGTATTCGTTGATTATGAGAATTTATATCGAATATAAGTGGATAAAATTTCTGTGTAATTTATGATTTAATATCGATTGATTTGGGTTCTGTCGTGAATCGTATCTTCAATAATATCATCCTTGAAACCCGATGAGATTGAATGGTGGAAATTTATATCGTAATTGGGAATTTAATCAAATCTTTGATTCGAAAAAAATTAAAAGTAAGGAATTGAAGCGAAGTTAAAATCTTTGATTTCAAAGAAGAGATAAGATGATAACGAGATGTATGAAATTTATAGTAATTCAAATCTTGAGTTATATATGAATTGATAACTATTTGGAAGGATATTTGAATTGAAAAGCCTGTGTAAACCATAGCTACTATTTTAAAGTACGCTTATTACTTGGAAAGACCGGGATCGAGTATATGTTCGAAAACCATTCCAAGTAGTAATACGACGTTATTCAAGACTTTGTAAACGACCAAATGAAGACCGGGATTATTTGAATTGTTTAGATTGATTGTTGATTTATGTCTTGGTTGGGTAGGCCACCCGATACGAGGCATGAGTTACATGAGACCTGAACATATTCAAATATTTTCGGGTTGTTGTTTCGTTCAGACCCAGAACGGACTTGCATGGATGGGGTGCCTGACATTGAAGTTGACCGCATAGTACTGATTTCCGTTAATGTATATCGGATTTGTGGCAATATATTATCATTGTCTCTAAGTCATATGAACTTAGAGGATATGCGTTGATTTAAATCAGTGATATATCGTGAATTGTCAATGTGGCGTACCCAAGTTATGAAACGAGCTAGTGATGATCAAAGAATGGCTTATCGAAGCATCGCTTTGTGTATGACGTGAAATCGACAAACCTCACACCCCGAATTGATGAGAAACTGGCGGTTAGGTTTTATACTTATATATGAATTGATGATGAAGCTGTGCAGCAGTGGGAAACCACTTATGAACCTGGGGAAGTTGGGTATGTTCGGGGGGCCGTGTCTGGTCGAAAACCGTTGATCTGCCCTGACGAAGTGTAGTCGGTGTCCGCGTATGGTCGAAAAAGCCGTTGAGGCACTTCGTTTTGTATCCCTGATTGATCTTTCGTGCCAGGAATCATCAAGTTGGAAACCCAAATTTCTTATGCGAGCCATACGATTCTGATTGTGTATATATATATGGCAACATATATTATGGGGTATATGCTGTCTTGGATTAATACATTTACTTGCGAAATGTTTTCCACACTATATATATATTATGGTATTGAAGAGGATTTTACGTATGAAAGCATATTTGGTTATCATAAGATAAAACTCGCCCATCTGGTGTGCGCTTGCATTGTGTGATGTGGGACGAGCTTATGATAGCTTCATTTTCAAAGGACATTGCGCATTTATATGCACGGGTATCCACCTGGAGTAAATCCGTTCCGCGTTAGCGGCGTGATCCGGTGAAGTTCCCAACTTTAAGAATGAACCTAACTGTTTTGAGTTCTCACACCAGTCCCACGATTGACCTGGAGTTTATTGTTCCCTCACCTAAACTCTGGGTGCCCATGATTTTCGCACGGGCAGCCAGTAGTTTAGTTTTGCAGTTATAGATCGTTGGAGCAGGATTTGGAGCGCTTCTAGAGTTGGAGTCCCCGATAGAGTTGAAGCTTCCGCTGTGTATTGATCTTCCGCTGAGAGTAAAGTTATTTTCTTTCTTCCGATGTATACGTTTATGTTGTAACTCTGATATTCATGTAACTCTGATGTAATATTGGTTTATTCAATGAATAGTTCTGTTATTTTTGTTCAATGTATGTATGTACCCATAACAATTCGTCTTTCTGAACGCTTTAAGTTGGTTTAATTACCGGCAAGAACCGAGCAAAAAGTCGGGTCGTTACAGGCACTATCCTGTAACCAGAACAACCCTTGAAATACTCCGTCTTAAATGGTCTTCACTAAAATCTTTGACTCGTAACATATATCGAATCGAAGTGGAATTTAAATTCCGGTCTCCTCGAAAACAATAGCGAAAAGGTCCAGATTTGATAGTCGGTTATTTAACTATCAAATATAAAATGAAATAAACAGATCTTACACCATTGGATCGGCTAAGCCATAAAATAATCTTTATCCTTTATATTCAAATATTAACTTTATAAATATATTGATCTGAAACATAATTATTAATTAATCAACAAAACTCTTACGTGATAATCTGACTCCCAAATATTTGTTTCATAACTGAAAGACTATATTAAATTTTAACATTCATTTCGAACACAAACTGATACGATCTATCGGATAGTAGTGAAATCGTTCAAGTTGGCATACTTAAATTACCTCTCAGACCTTGAGTCAAAATCATTCTTACTGTCAAGATTCGTATAAGTTCGGTATCCGAAATATTTGACAAACCAGAACTTGTAGATCCATTTGATTTTCAAATCTTAAATCCATTTCTAAAACAACGTTATTGTTCAAACCATTCAACGAATTTAATCTGGTTAATTTAAATCTTAAATTAGGGAATTTAATCCAAATAAATGGACTTGACTTCCTTTTTCTCTTGGTAGTCAATTTTTTTTTACAAAGTCACTTAATTAAAAGATTAATTAAAACACACCTCTTACCAAAAATATTTCAAGTTTCTAAAAAACCATCTACTGAACCCTCTTCTATTGAAACAAATTAATTAAATAACAATTCTTATTTAAACCGTTGATTTAATTCATCATTAAACAACCTGATTAACTGGTTATATTTGATCTCTCCATTTTAAATAAATTAAAGATATAATGTATTTAAAAATAAGCTTATATTTATTTCTGAATTTGCTTTACAGAAATTACAACTTCGCAGTTTCCATGGCGTATATCAGTTCATATAACAGATGACATTTGATTTGTTAATCTAATGTACACAAATAAACATGTGAATACAGTGCAATATTTTCTACTGATAACATAACATCTCAGCACATACAATTACTGATAAAATATATCAGATTAATAAATAGAAGAACGGTGTTTATTCCTGCTAACAATGTATTTTAAACAATCTAGTCAATACATAGTGGAATGGTGTTTTAATTCCACTGGCAGATGTCAAATAAAAATATATAATTACAATCCACGTAATTATAACGACTTAATATATTAACCAATTAGTTGAACATCTAATTCAGTATTTACTGATCATTACCGATCAATGGTTTACATGTTAATTTAATGAAATGACTAAATTATGTTCGATAAATTTTAAAACACCTTTAGTTACCTAATAAATCATTTTACTTCAAATTCGATAATTCATCGAATTATACCATCGATTGACTCCATCACACCTATACGAACCAAAACTACTCGATCGCATTTAACTTATTTATATTAATTAATGTATATATATATATATATACATATATATAATATTTTAAACTAAAATTTAAATTAGAATCCATCCTTAATTTTTGTTTTTCTCTTTTTTTTTGAAATGATGGCCAAGCCCAAAGGCCCATGAATTCACGTATACCAATATGAAACAAAGCGCCTGCACCCTCAATTTTTCCCAACTTCTCCATTCCTTTATTTATTCTTTTGGTGCTTTCTTCCCATTCTTATGTTACATTTATACATGTATATATATTATTATATTTATTGGCCAAACTCCAAGCCCGTAATCAACGTAACCCACGCAACAAAACTACCTACCTGCAACCATTCCTTTCTCCTAGCTAAAAGCTTCAGGCAACAAATTGCCAAACCCATAACAAACGTGTTCCCCCTGTGCTGGTACACTTGCACCGCCAATCCTTTTTTTTAAACTGAGTTGTATTCAGTCAATCTCACCATAATGAAACATCACAGCTTCAACTCAAATGTTCATACTTTTATCAAATGGTAATGGGCATTTTACAGTAACGTACCAATCGTTCATATAACCAAATTGTTAATTTAGTATCCAACCTGTTCATATAATAACACAGCTAAATTGTGTTTACTGTCTTATTAGTAGATAATTGGAAATTTTCAACATAAGGATTATAGTAGATATCCTTCGTTTTCTTGTTTTGCTGCTTCTAATCCCCTACTCTCTCTCTATTTCTTTCGGTTTTGTTGTTCCTTTTAAATGTATATTTTTTTTTTTCCTTCCTCACGTTTGTTGTTCCTTTTAATGTATAATTTTGTTGTTCCCTTTATATATATTTAGTTCCCATGTCATATTTCCAGAAAGCAAATTCTGCCGCTCTCCACTTATTCATGAAGGTGGTGACCAGATTTTAAGTTTGCCAGTGTGTTTAATTACTAACTGATGCATCGCCAATTCTTTTTAGTACTTTGTCATATCCAACCATTTGCACAGATAGATAGTAGTAAAATATATGATATATATAGCTATATATATATATATTATATATATAATTATATCCAACCTCAGAGAGCTAGCTGTCTATTATAAAATCACAATTTCCGTATACTCACATTTATGACCTTATGTTCACATTTATAACATTGTATTCACATTTATGACATTATATATAACAGTAGTACCAGGTTTTAAACTTGAAAATCAACTCAGATACCTCGTTTTAATATGTCTATTATAGAAGTCAAAAATTCCTTTTATTCACATCTAAAACATTAAATTCTCATTTATAACATTGTATTCACATTTATAACATTGTATATAACAGTAGTACCAAGTTTTAAACTTGAAAATCAACTCAGATATCTCGTTTTAATCTATCTATTATAGAAATCAAAATTTCCATTTATTCCATCTAAAACATTAAATTCTCATTTATAACATTGTATTCACATTTATAACATTGTTTATAATAGTAGTACCAGGTTTTAAACTTGAAAATCAACTCATATATCTCGTTTTAATTTGTATGTTATAGAAATCAAAATTTCCGTATATTCACATTTATAACATTAAATTCTCATTTATAAAATTGTATTCATATTTATAACATTGTATATAACAGTAGTATAAACTTGAAAATCAACTTAGACAGCTCGTTTAATCTGTATGTTGTAGAAATCAAAATTTCCATATATTCACATTTACAACATTAAATTTTCATTTCTAACATTGTAATTTAACTAACCAAATATAACATATTCTAAACATCTATACATATCCATTCGTATCCTAATATATACATCAGTCATTGACAAATGTAAATACAAATGGGTAGAGAGTGTGTTTTTACTCACATAAATAGGTCCCCTGTTCTTGCTTTCTCCCTCATTTCTGGTTCTAGTTTTTATTTCTTCTCTTTTTATAGTTTCCATGCAGGTTTTCATTTATTCTCAGTTCTTAGTTTACTTATGAAAGCCACATTAACACATGTATGTTGCATAGTTAAAATACATGTAACGATCTAAAATTTCCAACATTTTAACATATTTTTAATTTAAATTTTCTAATTATAAATTGGGTTTAATAAAGTTTAAATATAAAAATTTGAGTCTTGTATATATATAAATAGGTTTTGTATTGGAAAACTTATGGTTAATTTATAGTGATTTTCGAATATTTTCATTTTATAAGTAATGTTATTGTTTAATAATATATTTACATTTATATAAAAACATTAAATTTATGAAAAAGGGGTTATTTTGAAGATGTCTTTTAAATGTTGTAAATTTAAAGATTTAAATTGAGAATATAAATTATAAATAAAAAAAATCGGTTTAGAATGATCGTTCAATTTCTGTACGCGCTATCTTAAAATATTTTATAGAATTTTTCTGTAATTTTAATTTGGGAAAAGGAACATATATTTTTCTAACATATTTTAGGGTAACCATGGTCCCTGTGACACTTTACAGAATCAACTAACTGGTCTATATCATTATAGTTCTGAGATCTGTATACATTGTTGTACATGATCATATTTTATTTCGCTACCATTCACAAATTAATAATTAACTAAATACATTATAAATACAAGGCACTAGTTATTTCTCCTTTTGCATATGAGCACGGTTGTGAAGATTTGGTCCAGGTTGACAGTGAAGCAAGCAACACTTGTATAAAAAAAATGAGGACAAGGTTGATCATCCGTGTGATTTATATAAATATTAAACTCATCCTCCTTCGCTCCTAGAAATAAGACATGCAACCATCAAACATTAACATTTAGCACCTTCCGTCTAAAACAATTGAAAATAACAATATATTTAAAGTGAAATATACGTGTAGTGAGGATAAAGATAACAAGGACACGTGCTACTTTTTCCCTTAACACTCATGCCATTTTCTCGATTTAACAAAGCAAGGTTGCCCGAAAAAAAGAGAAATAAAATAAAAATAAACACGTAAATCATATAAATAAAGTATGTAACACCTGGACATTTTTCTACACATGTTTATCCACCGCGTTAGACTTGTTTGTACAAGTCTTCACCCATGCACATCCTTCTTCTCCATTGTAATGATCTTCTGCTCCATTTTCTGAAAGCTTCCGCACCTCTCTTCTTCATGAACACAGCGCCTCTTCCCTTCTTCTCTCAGTCCGTCTACCGCAACCCTATATGCACCATCCACTTCCTCTCGCCATTCACTCCTTCCGCTCTTTTGTTTCCTCCTCCCAGTTCCGCCAGTTTGAAGAAAAAGAAAATTACCAAAACGATGGAACCTGCATGTTATCTCCACCCAGCTGATTAATTATGCCATTCCCTAGAGCCTCACGCAACAGTTCCATTCTGCCTTCAGACCCATTCTCCATTCCCTGTAAGCATACCTCACTCCACACCCATTTAAGCCCAACGTTTTCTTTCTCTCCCCACTACCCATCTGCATGATGGTCCGCCACCAAATACCTGTCGCAAGCCCTCACTTTTACAATGATCCATACCATTTTTTTCCTTCTGAAATGGAAGCAGCACTATGAAACCCTCATGCACCAACCAAAGCACCATCAAAAGCTTTGCCTTGCCGCAACACTGTCCATCACCAACGGGTCCACTACCACTAGTCGCTGAGCAACTCAACCATGAACTGATGTCTACCCTTCCTTTTATGTTATACTCAGTCGACCTTCACTTTTATATATAGATATATAAAGACAAATACTTTCCACGCAACCAAACAGGGAAGCAATGGTCATGTGGCCTTGAAGGCAGCTTGTATGTGATGTTAGTGTGTACTAGATGCGTGTATTGGATCCCCGATTATTTGGAGCATGGGTTTATGCGTATAGGTTGAAGCCTGGGAAGGTTAAGTTTGCAAATGGATGGATAAAAGAGAGAAAAGGATGCATTATTCGCACAAGAAAAAGGGAAAGTGACATCTGTGTTAAACCGGTGCATGAGTAGATATATTTCATGGACACATGTGCTGGAAGGAACGTGTAGCAAAGACCAGCGTAGGTGCATTTGTTTGAAAGATTTGATGATTGCTGAAGCAAAGACGATAATGCGAAACGGAGCTTGAGAAGGCCTTTTGTGGAGAGCTTTGGGTGAGAATTCTAATTTAAATTAGTTACTAAGGTTAGCAAATGGTCATGAATTGTTATGAATGCTAGCGATTGGTTGTTGATGGATGTTTATGCAGTCATCACAATTTATACACCAAGCGTTATTCGCAGTAACGCTTTGGGCACCGTTATTTGGTTGTGTGAATTATTATGATGAATGGATTCATGACTGTTGATGTGATCAGATTTGTTAGTTAAATTTGATTATGAGTAAAATCACATACACCGTAGTGGTGGAACCGTACGTTTGATTAATTTAAATCCCCTTTCCATATAAATATTTTAGTTTTTTTAAAATGAAATGGGAATGTTGTTTTAAATTAAATTGAGTAAAAATATATTCAAATGGAATGAAATGGGTTTTAACATAATTTAGACCATTCATTTGTTATGTTGATAAGAATTGGGAAATGATATTCAACGTTGGTTTGGATACACAACTTTAATGGTCGGTTGTAAAAAATTAATCTAGTTTGATAAATATTATTGTTTAAATTAAAAATGTGAAATTTATTATGACAACTTTAGTTATTTTGAAAAGGGTTGAACGAGATCGTAATATTACCATTTAATGTTCAATTCAATGTGATATGAAAAATTTGAAAAGAAAAGAATTATTTTGAATGTTTATGTTGGAAATGGATTGAACAAGTTTGGAATAATCATTAAATATTTAATGTAATATGTTATGAAGAATTTAGCAAATTGAAAATTATATTTTTATATGAATATTCGATTTTATAAGAATTTTGAATAGTAATCGAACGTGTTTTGAGTAAATAATAATATTGTTTTCTCTCTATTATTTGATTTGAAATGGAAACTTAGAATTTAAGATGATTTTGAACTAAAGCTTTGAACATAAAAGTATCATTTCAAGAAAAGAGTTTTGAAATACAATTTTATACTAAGTTATGAAAATAGATTTTTTTTTGAATGGAATGATTTTATTTTAAAATGTTATATAACGTGAATCGAATGCATCGCGCAGCGTCAGTTCGTTAATATCTGTTTTAATTTCAAATGACCATAACTTGAACATTTTGAATCGAATTGTTGTGAAACGAAAAAAACAACGATTTTCTATTGATAATGGGTTTTGTATAGAAGAGGAATTTTCAAATTCCATCGTATGGTTTTCAAGTTATGTTCAAATTAAAATTGGAAAAGGTCGCTATACATGCAGTTCGTCGGCCGTAATGAAAAAGTGAATAAAATGGACTTATAAAAATAATTTAAAAATCCAGAAAAATATGACAATTCATATTTTATTATTTAAAAAGTAATTTGAGTTTTAAATTGTGAATTTGAAATGATTTTGGATCGATTTGGTTAAGTAAACATTTCACAATACTTTCCGTAACGCTTTAACCATTTCTTTGAAATGATTTGAATTTAAAGATTTCAAAACATGAGTCATTATGGGAAGGATTTGTTTAAAAGAATTTAAATATATGATATGGAACTGAAATAAGATTTGAATTGAAAGGGAATGAGTTTTGAATAGAATTTTTCGCCTGGTATTCGATATGGATTTACAGGGGCAGACAAATACGATCAGAAATATTAAAACATATCCATATCCAGATTCTGATAGTGTTTGCCTGAGTTTTGAATCAATATCAAATATAAGTCGATTAAATTCTATATAAACTTATATTTGGAAATATTAATTATTGAAATGGAAATTTAAATCCAAATAAAGATTTGGTAGATCCGGGATAACGACGAATAAATGAGGTTGTTTTGAAATATAAGGTTTGGAAAAGGGTTAAAATGATAACGGATTTTCGGGAATTGAATCCAACCTTAATTCGAAGTAAAGCGACAGTTTTTGGAAAGGAGATTTGAATTGAGAAACCCGTGTGTTCCACAGCTATTATTTTAATACGCTCATTTCTTGGAAAGCTCGGGATCAGATATGGACCCGAAACCATTCCAAGTAATAACACGATGTTATAAACTAAAGACTTAGATATCGATAAGAGAAGACAGAGTATATTCGAATTGTTTAGATTGATTGTTGATGTCTCGGATCGGGGTGTACACCCGATATGGGGTTATAAGTGGCATGAGACCTGAATATATTTGAATATTTTCGGGTTGTTGTTCCGTTCAAACCCAGGACGGACTTGTATGGATTGTGTGTCTAACATTGAAATTGACCGCATAGCACTGATTTCCGTTAATATTTATCCAAATTGTGGAAAAATATTATCCTCGGCTCTAAGTCATATGAACTTAAAGGGTATGCATTGTTCGAAATCAGTGATATGTCGTGAATTGTCAATGTGGCATACTCGAGTTATGAAATGAGCTAGTAATGATCAAAGCACGGCTTATTGAAGCGATGCTTTGTGTATGACGTAACATCGACAAACCTCACACCCCGGATTGATGAGAAACTGGCGGTTTGGTTGTATACTTATATATCAATTGATGATGAAGCTGTGCAGTAGTGGGAAACCACTTATGAACTTGGGGAAAATTGGGTATGTTCGGGGGGCCAAGTCTGGTCGAAAACCGTTGATCTGCCCTGCGATTTGTAGTTGGTGTCCGTGATGGACGAAAAAGACGTGAGGCACTTCGCTTTGTATCCCTGATTAATCTTTCATACCACAAATCATCAAGTTGGAAACCCAATCTCCAATACGAGCCATACGGTTTTAGTTTGTATATATATATATATATATATATATATATATATATATATGTGGCGACATAATATTATGGGTGTTATGCCGTCTTGAATTTATACATTTGTTTGCGAAATGGTTTTCCACACTATGTAATAATAATATGAAAAGAGGATTTTACTTATGAAGGCATTTTTCGTTATCATAAGATAAAACTCGCCCATTTAGTGTGCGCGTGCATTGTGTGATGTGGGATGAGCTTATGATAGCTTCATTTTCAAAAAGGTCATTGCGTATTTATATGCACGGGTATTCACATGGAGTAAACCCGTTCCGCATTAGCGGCATGGTCCAGTGAATTTCCCAACTTTAAAAATGAATTCTAATAAAAACTGTTTCCGAATTCTCACACCAGTCCCACGACTGACCTGGAGTTTATTGTTTCCACACATAAACTCTAGGTTCCCATGATTTTTGCACAGGCAGCTAGAAGTTTAGTTTGCAGATTTAGATTTTTAGAGCTGGATTCAAATTTTGAAGCTAGAGCCTTGTTTTGATGTTTTTCTTCTTCCGCTGAGAGCATTGGACTTCCGCTGAGCATATATTGTACTCTGATATTCTTTGTAATCTCTGATGTAATCAATGAAATGAAATAAAAGTTCTGTTATTTTTGTTCGAATATGTTAATACCCATAACTATCTGTCTTTGTGAACGATTTAAGTTGGTTTAATTACCGGCGAGAATCGGGCAAAAAGGCGAGTCGTTACAGTTGGTATCAGAGCTTTGGTTTATACAAAGTATGAGGTACAACATATTTGAACAAAAGTTAGGACCCTTTAGAGTTATAATATCTCATTAGAGATAGGGTTAGAAATACCCTAGAATGAGATTTGGAGTATTATGTTTGAGAGAGCGTATTTTGAAATCTCTATAATTGTTTTGAAACTAAAAAATCGTTTTGAAAAGCATAATTATCTTGAAAATATAATTTACTGTAAGTGTTTGAGTATTTATTGACGTCGAGGTTGGACTGTCAAGTATATACGGATTTTGAACATACGCCTAGCTAACGTATATACGAAGTCTAATGTATACTAGACAGATATAGAATCACACTCTAGTCGCTCGAGGATGATTCTAATAATTGATCGATCATCATCAGAAATTTATTTTTGAGTTTCAAAAGTGGGATAACTATATAGATCCGATTTAAACATCGATAAATACTTGAAACCGTTCAGATAAGTACTTGAAAATGTTTTGATAAATTTAAAAAAAAAAATTCGATCAGGTATTGCGAACTTGAATAGATAAGATGAATTTAAATAAAGATGAACTTGAATGAGTGTTGAAAATATAATTTTGTCACTTTGCTTGTAGTGTTTGTTTAGCGCCGACCGACGTTACCTTTCGCTTACCGGTTTGAACGTTCGTGGTCAAATTCCTTTGAGTTGTCTGATCCTTATCTCCGAACCTTCCTTTTTCCTTGCTTTGACAAAAAGTTAGAGACAAGGAGGATTTCGAGGTGAAATGGCTATTTGAGAATTTAGTTCCAAAATTTTTGAAATCGATTTCTAATATTTAGAATTTGTACTTGGAAAAAAAATTGTTTAAAATATGAATATACAAATCAGAGTAGCGCAATAAAAGCGTGGAATTATTTTGAATAAATTGTTTCAAGAGATTTTCAACTATGTAAATAACATATATTTTCAAAAGATTTAAATATTTGAAATCGAAATGAATGAATCTTATGTTTATACAAATGACCTCGAAAGTAAATTCGAAAGTGAAATCTTCTTTGAATCTCTTGAGAATACCCTCTTCTATGTATTTGTTTGAAACCTTATTTCTTGAATGTTCTAAAATGATTTGAAATTAGTGGTATGACACCCAATATGGCTTATATATTGAAATTATTTCTAAAGTATTAGTAAACATAGAAGTTCGACGACTTGAAATCCTGATATTTTGAAATGTTTGAAAAACAACAATAATATGATTTGAAAATATTTGAAAAATATTGTTACGAAATGGTTTATAACTTCGGGATATTAAATAAAATGATTTGTTATTATGGTTCGAGTAACCCATGATTTAAAGAAAGGTATGACACGATGATGATCTCCTTTGGGGTCCGGAGAGACATCATTTATTTATATCGATACGCGCGTAGGCCGTGCCTAGTGGCCTTGTCATTGGGGGAAACCTCTCGACTTGGGACATAAAGTTTTATGTCATTATCGTAAAATGCTTAATATTTTCGAAATGATTTTGGCTTTGAAATCCCGAAGCAAGTATGATTCGATATAAAAAGGAAATATAATATTTCAGATGTTTTGAAAATGAAACTGGGATTTTGAGACGAAAAAATCACTTTGATTTCAAATTTAATTGAAATTAGATTTCATAAAAATAGTTTTGATTAGGTTTAAATTTATGTTGTTTACTTTATTTATTTAAACATAGTACTAGTATAAGTGTTGTTAAATATATACAGGTACAGCTTTATCAACCTCTCCTTTTCGAGGACGAAAAGTTTTAAGGGGGAAAGATTGTAACGGTCTAAATTTTCCAACATTTTAACATATAATTAATTTAAATTTTCTAATTATAAATTGGACTTAATAAAGTTTAATTATAAAAATTTGAGCCTTGTATATATATAAATAGATTTTGTATTGGAAAACTTATAGTTAATTTATAGCGATTTTCGAATATTTTCATTTTATAAGTAATATTATTGTTTAATAATATATTTACATTTATATAAAAAATATTTAATTTATGAAAAGGGGTTATTTTGAAGATGTCTTTTAAATGTTGTAAATTTAAAGATTTAAATTGAGAATATAAATTATAAAAAAAATCGGTTTAGAATGATCGTTCAGTTTCTGTACGCGCTATCTTAAAATATTTTATAGAAATTTCTGTAATTTTAATTTGGGAAAAGGAACATATATTTTTCTAACATATTTTAGGGTAACCATGGTCCCTGTGACACATTACAGAATCAATTAACTGGTCTATATCATTATAGTTCTGAGATCTGTATACATTGTTGTACATGATCATATTTTATTTCGCTACCATTCACAAATTAATAATAAACTAAATAAATTATAAATACAAGGCACTAGTTATTTCTCCTTTTGCATATGAGCATGGTAGTGAAGCTTTGGTCCAGGTTGACAGTGAAGCATGCAACACTTGTATTAAAAAAATGAGGACAAGGTTGATCATCCATGTGATTTATATAAGTATTAAACTCATCCTCCTTCGCTCATAGCAACAAGACATGCGACCATCAAACATTAACATTTAGCACCTTCCATCTAAAACAATTGAAAATAACAATATATTTAAAGTGAAATATACGTGTAGTGAGAATAAAGATAACAAGAGCACGTTCTACTTTTCCCTTAACACTCATGCCATTTTCTCGATTTAACAAAGCAAGGTTGCCCCAAAAAACGAGAAATAAAATAAAAATAAACGTGTAAATCATATAATTAAAGTATGTGACACCTGGCCATTTTTCTACATGTGTTTATCCACCGCGTTAGAATTGTTTGTACAAGCCTTCACCCGTGCACATCCTTTTTCTCCATTGTAATGATATTCTGCTCCATTTTCTGAAAGCTTCCGCCCCACTCTTCTTCCTGAACACAGCGCCTCTTCCCTTCTTCTCTCAGTCCGTCTACCATAACCCTGTATGCACCATCCACTTCCTCTCGCCATTCACTCCTTCCTCTCTTTTGTTTCCTCCTCCCAGTTTCGCCAGTTTGAAGAAAAAGGAAAATACCAAAATGATGGAACCTGCATGTTATCTCCACCCAGCTGATTAATTGTGCCATTCCCTGGAGCCTCACGCAACAGTTCCTTTCCGCCTTCAGACCCATTCTCCATTCCCTGTAAGCATACCTCACTCCACACCCATTTAAGCCAACGTTATCTTTCTCTCCCCACTACCCATTTGCATGATGGTCCGCCACCAAATACCCGTCGCAAGCCCTCACATTTACAATGGTCCGTACCATTTTGTTCCTTCCGAAATGGAAGTAGCACCATGAAACCCTCATGAACCAATCAAAGCACCATCAAAATCTTTGCCTTGCCGCAACACTGTCCATCACCAATGGGCCACCACCACTAGTCGCTGAGCAGCTCAACCATGAACCGATGTCTACCCTTCCTTTTATGTTATACTCTTTCGGCCTTCACTTTTATATATAGATATTGTAACGGCTGGAAATTTCCGACTCCTCGAGAGTCGGAAATTCCGCGACGTTAGTGAAAGAATTTAGAAGGTGAGAAAGAAAAGATAGAACTAATAGAATAGAAGAAGAAGAACATCAGAATCATCAGAGTAACACGAATCTCACAGCGGAACGAATAACATATAATATATAACATAAATTTGAAGTAAACAGTTATATATATACAATAGCACTTATCAGAGTACAACACTTACAACACAGCGGAAATAACTATAGCTATAGAATCTTGAAGTCTCCTGCTCCAAGCTCTCCAAGTATATCTGTAAATCCCGACTACTTGACTGCCCGTACAAATTTAAGCACCCAAGAGTTTAGGGAAAACAACAAAGTAAACTCCGGGTCAGTCATGGGACTGGTATGAGTAAAATAGTTTAAAACAGGTATAGGATACCTCATAAGACCACGCCGTGAATACGGAACGGGTTTTTCCCTTATAAGTATCTGAACAACTTTGACAAGCAATATCATTGATATTATAATAATGTCTAAGTACAAATAGGTATCAATCTAGCAGAAACGCTTGCATCTCACGTTCTACATACATAGTATAAAATCATAAACCGCAGGGCGCTTATCGGAGAATGGATTCCAACAGACAAGGTATGGGAGCACCTTCTTTATAGTGTACTCTAGAGGTGATACACTCAGGGTTCAACAAGAACGTCTTGCAACCCGGCCACACATGATCGCTCACTCATTTAGCTTGAGTGTCGCGAATATATTGCCACCACGGTTGTAGGCCATCAAACCGTCATCCGAAGATACAGAATCAAAAAGAAGTATAAATATGAATATTCTCTAGATCGGTGACAATACACCCTGCTTGGGGATGACCCAACTAGCCATGTTGCCTAGCCCAACTTTTGTTACTTCCCAGTGTGAGGCTAGAAGCTACGTCTATCTTCAGAACATCTGATCACCATTCACTTTGAATGCCACATTGTCATACCCGCCAAATCACAAATTGACTTATCCAAAAATAACACGGGTATATAGCTAAGAGAAACGAATTCCTCCGCCACCAAACGTGAACACGTTTGAACAGATCAACTTACGCGATCTATTGGATATACTCTGTCAGACCTTCTTCCATATACGTTGTCCTGGGACTGGACAAACCGAAGGCACTATTCAGTATATCCATCTTAGTCACTGTTATCTAAGACTTATACAACAGCCCTTGCACTTTACTCCGTCTTCAATTTATCTTTGGCATATATTGCTCGCAACGCTTATGCCGATACAGAGTGGTTCTTTGGATAATAATCCAACCGGTCTCTCCATATTAACAACGTTAAAATGGTAAAAACTTTGATAGTCTGTGATCTAACTATCAAATGAAAACATGTCGGTGTACAAACAACGATCTTATTTCCAAATGGGAATTCGATCGATCAATCATCCTATGTTCATATTTCCTTATTTCATATATTTAGAAAATATATGTTATTAATCATTGGAAAACATTTCCATAGCTTATTTTCACATCACTATTATTTCGCAACTATCAGTCCCTAACTGTAACTAGTATGAGAACAATTCTCTAAGTATCAATCCGGAAGGTCGAAACCAACATCAGATCGTCACTTAGAAGACCGTTCAACTTACCCTCTCCAGTTAGTTTCTGAATTTGCTTAACTCTATTTCTTAAATTCTTATCATGAAAACATTTCATTTTCTATGTTTAGAAAACATATCTGACTATATTTGGAAAACGTTTCCAAAACTCATTTACGGATTTCCAATGAACGTTGTATAAAACATCGTTACGCTTAATCCATTAATCGCTTATTACTTAACTATATTTCAAATCAACCTTTTCTATCGAACCACAAGTATTCCTTTGTCAATTCTGAAGTCAATCAAGTTGGGGTATAATTACCTCTCAGACCTTAATTGAACAACGTCCTTTACTGTGAAATAGATGAAGCTCGTCACTCACTTTGTCCAATCATCTGTTTATGCAAATACTCGGATTCAGGTTACGAATCCACTTCTCATATGAAAACATTTGATTATAACTATACCTTGATTTAAAACCCGGAAGGTAAATAGTACTTTCCCGAATTTGATATAATCGAATTCGACGTATAACTCTCTTTCGAGTAATCTCTATTCGATTAACTCTCCCTTTTTAATAACTTATATTCGATAAACTCTATTTCGATTAACTCCTATCGAATAACTAATATTCGAATAACTCTTCTTGGTTGGCTCTATTACATTAACTCTTATCGAATAACAAATATTCGATTTTCTTGAATGTGTCAATTCTTATCGAATAACTAACATCCGATTTAACTTAAATGGATTTACTCTTATCGAATAACTTATTTGATTAACTCAACTTGATTTTCTTAACTCGATTATCTCAACTCGATTTCTTAACTCGATTACCTAACTCGATTACTTAACTCGATAAATCTTAACTCGATTACTTAACTTGATAACTTAACTTAACCCAAATCGATTGACTCAACTCTAATCGATTAACTTAATTTGATTTACTCCTTCGAATAAATCATTCGAATAACTTAATTGATAAATTATATTCACTTCTATCCTATCGAATAAACTATATTCGATATCTCCTCCAACATTATTCGAATGAACTATATTCGATTAACTTCTCTAACTCTATTCGAATAAATTATATTCGATTAACTCTTTTAACTTTACTCGAATAACTATATTCGATTAACACTTTCTTTCGAATAACTATATTCGATTAACTCTTCGACTAACTCCTTTGGATTAACTAACTTCGAATAACTCCTTTGGATTACTAACTTCGAATAACTCCTTTGGATTAACTAACTTCGAATAAATAATATTCGGTAACTCTTCTCAAATGAATAACATTTGGTTTCTCCATTCGAATAAACTATATTCGATTACTCCTCCCTCGAATACACTATATTCGATAACTCTACTTCGAATAACTCCTTTGGATTAACTAACTTCGAATAACTCCTTTGGATTAACTAACTTCGAATAACCAATATTCGATAACTACTCTTCGAATAAATAATATTCAGTAACTCTTCTCAAATGAATAACATTTGATTTCTCCACTCGAATAAACTATATTCGATTACTCTTTCCTCGAATACACTATATTTGATAACTCTACTTAGAATAAGTGATATTCGGCAACTCTACTCGATTAACTCCACTTGGATAACTCTAACTGGTCAACTCTAACTGGTCAACTCTAACTGGTCAACTTTAACTGGTCAACTTTAACTAGTCAACTCTAACTGTTTATCTTTAACTGGTAAACTTTAACTGGTTAACTCAAATGGTTTAACCTAACTTGATTTACTTGTCTCGATTAACTGAACTAATCCGCTTAGTTTAACTTAGTTAATTCACTTTGATTAACTCTAACCGATTTACTTAGTTTAACTCAGCTAATTCACTTTGATTAACCCAACTAATTTACTTCGATTAACCAATTAGTTTAACTTGACTAATTCACTTAGTTTGACGCAACTAATTCACTTTGATTTACCAATTAGTTTAACTTAACTAATTCACTTCGATTAACCGCTTAGTTTATCTTAACTAATTTACTTTGGTTAACTTAACCAATAACTTTGATTAACTCGACTATCTTGCTTTGGTTAACCTAACAAATTACTTTGTTTAACTCTATTCGAATAAGTAATTCGAATCACTCTAATGTGTTTAACTCTATTCAAATATCTAATTCGAATAACTTATTTCGAATAACTAAATTCGATTAACTCCTTTTATTAACGTTTATTCATTTCAAAAGATTTCCTTTTTACAACGTTTATCCATTGATAAAGATTTACTTTTTACAAAGTTTATCCATTTATAAAGATTTACTTTTAGTAACGGTTCTTCACTTTATAAATGTCCTTTTAATAACGTTTCTACTTCTCTATATAAGTCCAGACTTATATATATTCCATTTATCAACGATAAATAATTTATTTAATTTATAAAACATTATTTATAAATTAATCTACTTCAATTTATCTGTTTAAAACAGATTTCCTATTTAATATCTCATTTAAATCCATATCGTGTTATACCGTGTGCGAAGCACGTGTTTAAATCTATCCTTGTATAATTCTATTTATTTTCTGAACAAGTGTTCCTTTATTTATTCCCTAAATAAATATTCCTTTATTCCATTTATTTATAATCTAAATAAATGTTCCTTTATTTATTTCCTAAATAAATAAATGGTTTCATTTTATAAAATCCTATCGATTTTATAAATAAGATTTATTTTCAATATAAACATTGGAAATTCCCTTTTTACATTCTAGTATCACCTACGGTGTGTAACGTGTCGTATAACAATGATCGATATCATTCAAAAATATGAAATCAATAACAGATTTCATAACACATCATATATCACAATATATGAAAAACGGTAAAATAAATGTTGAGGAATCCAGTCGGATTCCTCCAACCTGTTTCCCTGCATCACAGATGTTAAACAATATAGATAACATCACTTTCAGTTCCATATGATATATTCTGTTAAACAGAATCAATATAGAAATTTAACTAACTGACTAGCAGTTCAATCAAACAATCAACACACAGTCAAACAGACAATTTTAACAGTTCTAACAATACAACATGAAATTATAAACTGTTCAGAGTTAGTGAGATTTACTCACTTTTGCGCGTTAATCGTTAAATAACGGTTTGCGTTATTTGATTTTCGACGGACAATTTATTTTGCCATAAATTGTAACGAGCTTCGATTCACTCCCCGTCAGCTCCATTGTGTAGTGTCCGTCCATACGATCCTAATGGATCTTGTTTCGTCAAATTCTGATTTCGTATGGAGCAGATATTGTCATTACAAGTTAACACGCGATTTGAATAAAATTAACTTAACACTTTAAATTAACTTTAACATTCCACTCACCCTTTAATACTCACGTGACCCTTCAGCACCTTCTTCCCCAGTACTTAAAAATCCGCTCCCTTCCTACCACTGTTCGAACCATTTACTCCCCTTTGACCGTGCATTGACCGGCCACGTTCTCCTCTACCCTTTCACCATTTTCAACAACCAAAATCACCATTAATTTCATCATCAATCTCTCTTCAATCCAACACCAGTTTTCAACCAACTCACATTCATCTTCTGGGAACAGTTCTAATGTAAGGTACTCCATCTCTAATACCAGAAAACCACCTATACATGCTCGCGCCATCTTCAATATTTCCTCCCTCTACTGCTTTACTAAATTACTACAAAAACAATAACAACCACCATTTAAATCTTCAACACCAACTTCCAGTACCATATTGTTCACGTCCCCTTACATTTCACTCTTCAGTCACTTCGTTTATTTGTATTTCGTGGCTCCAACACCCCAAACTACTTCAGTAAATAAACACTACACTCACTCTTTCTTCCCTAAATATTCATACGTGCCCCTCCACCTTCATAGCTCCATGCGCCATCTACTCAAACCGAACAACAATCACCATTGGTCCCTCCACTTCGAGCTTGACCTGGCCATCTTCATTTCCCAAAACTCGAGGTCTTTCTTCCCACTGCCGCCGCGAATTCACATCGCCTAGTACAGTGGAAACCGTGACCTTCATTGCTACGGAAATCCACGAAATTTTAAAGCTTCGGATCTGATGAACCTTGTGGTGAGGTGCGGTTTTGTCCTCCTGAAAGTGGAATGATACCATTTGTTTTGATTTTAGAAATTTCAATTCAGTTTTGAAGAGAGAAGAAGACTGGCGGCGGAAGTATTTGACAGAGGAAAATGAGAATTAGGTTAGAAGAATGTATTGTATTTATAGGATGCGAGATTTTTAGCTGTTGAGAAAACAAAAATACTTGGCCATTAACTGACCATTCATTTGGTGAAGGCTTGGTATGCTATGCGTGGATGACTGCACATCAGAAAAGGAAACAAATATTTTGATTATTCAAGGATTTTTAAGGCTTCGGTTGGAGCTTTCTGATCCAAGAAAACGAAATAAGAGATGGCTGCGTTATTTTATATAAGAGGAGACTTTAGTGTTAAGTTGTTATGAAAAAATTTCATCACGTACGAACTGATAACGACAGAACTAACAATACCATTATGACGAGCAATGTTCCCAGATTTCAAAAATATAATAATATCGGTAGGTGAACTCATATTGTGAAACCCCAAAATGTTGATTATAGGGTGCAAAATACTCCACATAAAAAGTTGCTTATTTAATTCATTAAAAATTACGATAAAATTCTAAAAATTAAATAATCACTATTTCCCAAAAGAACCTTGTTTAAATTCACACCCGATATCTAGTTATATTTGAAATAACCGTTATGGTCGATAAACGATTCTATAGCGACTTTTCTGAAATTTGATTTGGACGTACATCAAAATCTACACGACGAAATCCCGATTTTTCTCTTTCACTAGAAAGATATACTCCACCAGCTCCACACGTTTCTTGTTTCACAGAAATCCGGCTTAAAACGAATTCTGTATATTCAGTTGAAGTTCGAATCGCCAAATTGCGAACTACCACGACGTTTCAAGTTCGTTATAATTATAATTATAAATTATAAGTTCGAACGTTGTACTTTAAGTTATCGATATTGCCAAATCGATATATAAATCATTAAATAAATTAATTATTCGACAGCTAACAAAACGCGCCATTACAGACTTCCCCCCTTAAAATAATTTCGTCCTCGAAATTGCTAAGTTAGAAAAATGCTACTAACTCTACTAACTAGATTTAAAAATCTCTTTACCTCTAAATTTCAGTTTCGGCTGGACCCATTAAATTTTAATTAATTTATTAATTCATTTCCGACCAACTAAAATTTTCAAAAATTCTGAAAATTTTCAAACACCTTAAATTTTCGAAAAATTTCGCCATAACCTCCTTTGTACGGCTCAATACGTCAAATCACAACTCGCCTTTCTAGGCCTCCTCCAATCCAAAAGAAAATCAAAATAGCCAAGCGGCTTGCCAATTCGGCTCATAAAATCCAAACTCATCTATGATATAAACTTGTACCTTTTTGTCGGGCATTTAACTCTATCCCTTTCATCTGCTACCACTTCAACATATACCAATGTTATCCATTCCAATTGATCTCCAATCAGTTCATATCCTCAAATCCAAATCGAATTTCATTCGAACTTTAATATCAAATTCCAAATTATTGACTTATCAATTTGGTTCCATTCTAGATTATCTCTAATCCAATTCAATTTTATTTAACTCGGTTCAAGTTAAATTTCAATTTATTTTTACCATCTCATTTTATTTAACTTCATTAGTTAAATTTTAATTCCAGAACTTAAGTTCCTGGGTTTCTTTCAAATCAATTTGAAATCATAATGCCAATTCAAAACCTTTGAATTTCTAAACAACTTGTTTTCTCAAAACAATTCAAAAACAAAACCTTTGGTAGTAATCCGTCACTTAGAACTCGAAAATGAACACTGATGATGTCTAGATTCATCATCAGAATCTATTTTCCAGCTATCGACGTGAGTTCAATACTATATCATTTTCAATTTGAAAAACATTTTCAAAATCTCCCAGGAACTTAAAATTTCCTTATTTTAAATTCCAAATTCTGATTTAGATTCATATTTAATTCAAACTATTTCATATATTACATTCATATGAATTCTGATTGGTCATTTATAACCATTTCACCCTTTTATAATCTTATTCGATTATAATAACAACCAACACAATCAATATACTATAATAATTTCAAGATGTATATTTCTTCTATAAACAAATATATTTTGGGAAAAATTATTTCATTTACCCTCTTTCAAAACATACCATGACGGTTCATCGTATTCGAGTGTTTAGTAACCCTTATCGATACAGTGGATCAAACTGATCGACCAGAATTCATAAGCCACTCAACCAATAAATCTCCACAATATAAAACCATTTTATATTGAATAACAATTACGCGCTCATATATATACACTCAAACTCAATCTAGGATATTACTAATCCCATCTCTATCGAGTTATGCCACAGAGCCAAGGTAATCACTTAACTTAAGCTCTGATACCAACTGTAACGGCTAGAAATTTCCGACTCCTCGAGAGTCGGAAATTCCGCGACGTTAGTGAAAGAATTTAGAAGGTGAGAAAGAAAAGATAGAACTAATAGAATAGAAGAAGAAGAAGAACATCAGAATCATCAGAGTAACACGAATCTCACAGCGGAACGAATAACATATAATATATAACATAACTTTGAAGTAAAAAGTTATATATATACAATAGCACTTATCAGAGTACAACACTTACAACACAGCGGAAATAACTATAGCTATAGAATCTTGAAGTCTCCTGCTCCAAGCTCTCCAAGTATATCTGTAAATCCCGACTACTTGACTGCCCGTACAAATTTAGGCACCCAAGAGTTTAGGGAAAACAACAAAGTAAACTCCGGGTCAGTCATGGGACTGGTATGAGTAAAATAGTTTAAAACAGGTATAGGATACCTCATAAGACCACGCCGTGAATACGGAACGGGTTTTTCCCTTATGAGTATCTGAACAACTTTGACAAGCAATATCATTGATATTATAATAATGTCTAAGTACAAATAGGTATCAATCTAGCAGAAACGCTTGCATCTCACGTTCTACATACATAGTATAAAATCATAAACCGCAGGGCGCTTATCGGAGAATGGATTCCAACAGACAAGGTATGGGAGCACCTTCTTTATAGTGTACTCTAGAGGTGATACACTCAGGGTTCAACAAGAACGTCTTGCAACCCGGCCACACATGACCGCTCACTCATTTAGCTTGAGTGTCGCGAATATATTGCCACCACGGTTGTAGGCCATCAAACCGTCATCCGAAGATACAGAATCAAAAAGAAGTATAAATATGAATATTCTCTAGATCGGTGACAATACACCCTGCTTGGGGATGACCCAACTAGCCATGCTGCCTAGCCCAACTTTTGTTACTTCCCGGTGTGAGGCTAGAAGCTACGTCTATCTTCAGAACATCTGATCACCATTCACTTTGAATGCCACATCGTCATACCCGCCAAATCACAAATTGACTTATCCAAAAATAACACGGGTATATAGCTAAGAGAAACGAATTCCTCCGCCACCAAACGTGAGTACGTTTGAACAGATCAACTTACGCGATCTATTGGATATACTCTGTCATACCTTCTTCCATATACGTTGTCCTGGGACTGGACAAACCGAAGGCACTATTCAGTATATCCATCTTAGTCACTGTTATCTAAGACTTATACAACAGCCCTTGCACTTTACTCCGTCTTCAATTTATCTTTGGCATATATTGCTCGCAACGCTTATGCCGATACAGAGTGGTTCTTTGGATAATAATCCAACCGGTCTCTCCATATTAACAACGTTAAAATGGTAAAAACTTTGATAGTCTATGATCTAACTATCAAATGAAAACATGTCGGTGTACAAACAACGATCTTATTTCCAAATGGGAATTCGATCGATCAATCATCCTATGTTCATATTTCCTTATTTCATATATTTAGAAAATATATGTTATTAATCATTGGAAAACATTTCCATAGCTTATTTTCACATCACTATTATTTCGCAACTATCAGCCCCTAACTGTAACTAGTATGAGAACAATTCTCTAAGTATCAATCCGGAAGGTCGAAACCAACATCAGATCGTCACTTAGAAGACCGTTCAACTTACCCTCTCCAGTTAGTTTTTGAATTTGCTTAACTCTATTTCTTAAATTCTTATCATGAAAACATTTCATTTTCTATGTTTAGAAAACATATCTGACTATATTTGGAAAACGTTTCCAAAACTCATTTACGGATTTCCAATGAACGTTGTATAAAACATCGTTACGCTTAATCCATTAATCGCTTATTACTTAACTATATTTCAAATCAACCTTTTCTATCGAACCACAACTATTCCTTTGTCAATTCTGAAGTCAATCAAGTTGGGGTATAATTACCTCTCAGACCTTAATTGAACAACGTCCTTTACTATGAAATAGATTAAGCTCGTCACTCACTTTGTCCAATCATCTGTTTACGCAAATACTCGGATTCAGGTTACGAATCCACTTCTCGTATGAAAACATTTGATTATAACTATACCTTGATTTAAAACCCGGAAGGTAAATAGTACTTTCCCGAATTTGATATAATCGAATTCGACGTATAACTCTCTTTCGAGTAATCTCTATTCGATTAACTCTCCCTTTTTAATAACTTATATTCGATAAACTCTATTTCGATTAACTCCTATCGAATAACTAATATTCGAATAACTCTTCTTGGTTGGCTCTATTACATTAACTCTTATCGAATAACAAATATTCGATTTTCTTGAATGTGTCAATTCTTATCGAATAACTAACATCCGATTTAACTTAAATGGATTTACTCTTATCGAATAACTTATTTGATTAACTCAACTTGATTTTCTTAACTCGATTATATCAACTCGATTTCTTAACTCGATTACCTAACTTGATTACTTAACTCGATAAATCTTAACTCGATTACTTGACTTGATAGCTTAACTTAACCCAAATCGATTGACTCAACTCTAATCGATTAACTTAATTTGATTTACTCCTTCGAATAACTCATTCGAATAACTTAATTGATAAATTATATTCACTTCTATCCTATCGAATAAACTATATTCGATATCTCCTCCAACATTATTCGAATGAACTATATTCGATTAACTTCTCTAACTCTATTCGAATAAATTATATTCGATTAACTCTTTTAACTTTACTCGAATAACTATATTCGATTAACACTTTCTTTCGAATAACTATATTCGATTAACTCTTCGACTAACTCCTTTGGATTAACTAAATTCGAATAAATAATATTCGGTAACTCTTCTCAAATGAATAACATTTGGTTTCTCCACTCGAATAAACTATATTCGATTACTCTTCCCTCGAATACACTATATTCGATAACTCTACTTCGAATAACTCCTTTGGATTAACTAACTTCGAATAACTCCTTTGGATTAACTAACTTCGAATAACTCCTTTGGATTAACTAACTTCGAATAACCAATATTCGATAACTACTCTTCGAATAAATAATATTCGGTAACTCTTCTCAAATGAATAACATTTGATTTCTTGTGACGGCCCGCCCCGCACCAACCGACATTTACTCCAATTATGCGCTGTACACATGTCCAATTGGCATGGGACGGTCGCCAAAGAATGAGAAAGAAAGAAGATGAACCAAATAAAGAACCTGTAATATGTCTCACAGCGCATGGGATAAAATATAATAACCAACATATACTTGACATAAAACAGATGAGACAGTGCATAAGCTGAAAACTTGAACTAACAGCATCAGAGTAGCGGAAATATCAAATACAGCTTATTACAACTTCAAAATACTGTCTCTAAGATAAACAAAATAGGTATGCTACTAATGCCCAAAGTAGATACCGATCACGACACAGGGAGAATAACTATATATCATACGTGGAGCCTCCTGCTCGTCTTCAGTTCATCTACCAAGCGCACTACCAGCTATCCCTGTCTCTAGTCTGCTCGTGTGAGCACCCAGAGTAATAAGAAGAAACATAAAACTCTGGGTCAGACATCAATCTGGTATGAGTGGTAGCAAGCATAAACAGAATAATAACAGGTATACTAAGTCATACCTGAACCTGGACCTGCAATCAAAGAGTTAGTACTACACGGTACAATACTCTAAGATGTCACTAACATATGGTGTGTAAATATACGGGGGTGGGGATGTGTATGTCAAACAATCAAGCATAGCAACCATCCTCACATCTCTCACTCAGTGCGTAAAGCATACGACATCCACTTCTTCGATCACTAGAGCACTTTACTAAAACGACAGAACTCGACTTTGTACGACTATGTACATTCCTACTACCACCAACGCCATACCTATGGGATCACGCCCAACGTTTCCATGACCCCACTCCATTGGTAGGTAGCTCCCTAGTCGCACCATATCCAAAGCCCGAGTCTGTCTCTCTACCTCCAACACCTAGTGATCCAAAGTCATAGACATCGACAACTCCTTAGCACACGTCCCGCAGCAAAGTCCAATCATGAAGTGAACTTATTACCAACGATAAGCACAAATCCATTGGTAAGTGGTTCTAACTTCCTTTTGTACTACCTTTGCATCTCGGGTTATTGGTCAATACTGGTCGGTTCGGTTCTTCCTTCTTTGCTCTTGGGTTCGGTTCGGATCCATGCTCATTCATCGTCATCGGTTCGGGTCGGTTATCCTAAGCTACGCCAGTTCGCGTCGAAATCCTTCAGGTTGCCCCATTGTACATCGGGTCGGGTCGAGTCCTTCAAGCGGGTCGGGTCGAGCGTCTACTCCGGGTCGGGTCGAGTTGCTTCACCCTTCTATTCTTTGCTCCAGCTTTGGTTACCTTATCTGGTTCCGTCCCCCTATGCCAATCCGATCCGATCCTATTTCCTATATTCCGGTCCGTTGCTTCCCTCCGATCCGATCCCAATTCCTGTTGCCATGTTCTGTTCCGTCCCCTATTCTAATCCGATCCGGTCCCTTAGTCCTACCCCGATCCGTTCACCTTGCCTTCAGCCGATCCGATCCAGTTCCACACACATGGCCTTCCTTTTTGCCAAATGCGTCGCACCAATCTCCGGTTCGGTTCGGAGTCTTTGCCCAATCGCCATTTCCGATCCGAGCCCCTCCTCCGATCCGATCCGGAAACCTGCAGTTTTCCTGAGACTTTCCAACAAGTGTTTATACGTCTCTCGACGACGTTTTCGACCATTCTAACTATTGAAATCAATCACAAAGCATACCAAAGAGTCATATCAACATATACAAGTGACCTCAAACACCAAAACAACCATATGATATGATAAAATGGATCAAACTTAGCCAAAACCCCATGTTTTCCCTTAATCCCTCTTAATCATGTTTAAGCATATGATTAGCAAAACTTACCCAAATTAACCCAAACTCATATCAGAGGTCTAAAACATTATTTATGATTTTATAAACATTTTTCTAGAATTTATTTTCCTTTAAAAACGCTGATTAGCACTAATCACCCCAACTTAGCCATAATTAGTGCAAAGAGCAAGCTAATCACTCACCTTAGCCACAAAACAAACTAAGATCTGAAATAATTCTCTGATTTGATGCGAATCCCAATGCTAACAGCAGCTCCAAGGTTGATTAGGTGAAGATCTTCTTTGATTAGGAGTTGCTAAGCCAAATCCTTGACCAAGAGATGATTTGGAGGTGATTTAGAGGTTGGAGGCCATTTTTAGGGATCCTTGGTGATAAGTGGAGGCTAGAAAACTGAAATGGAATGATTCTCCATCTCATTTCAGCCCTCCCATAACCCTAATCCCGAAATGGGTTATGGGCCTACTCACTAATCACCCGATTTGGCCCGGTTAAGCAGTTTTTCACCCTCCAAACCTTGTTTCAGCCATATCTCCCAAACGGTAAGTCCGTTTGGCTATTATGACCACTCTACGGAAAGAGAAACCATCAAACAAATCTAATGGAAGTGGTTTCAGGTCAAAATCCCTTCCCTATCAAAAGTTATGGCCAAAACAGTACCAACTAGGGGCAAAATGGCCATTTAAAAATCAACAAAAATCATGAACAGGGGAAATGACTCTAATAGATGTTTCCCAAAGTTACATGACCATACAACTTCACACGGGAAAGAAATAAATATCCTACAATCCCATGATGTGTAGAATACGGGTCGTTACACTCTTCCCCCCTTAAGAAATTTCGCCCCCGAAATTCCCTAATCAAAACACACACAAGGGTCCCGCATGCCTATCAATCATAAAACAACCATCAAACATGCAAACCAAGCAAAACAAGTCTATCCTAGCATGCGGAATAACTAAATTGCAAAGTAAATCTTACCAGGCAAAGAGTTCTGGATAAGCCTTTCTGATGCTTTCCTCTATCTCCCATGCACAATCATTTTCGTCCTCGCCCCACTGAACTTTGACTAGCTTCACCGACTTTCTTCGAAGTTGCTTCGTATCATGCCCCACAATACGAATCGGCTTGCGGTTCTCAACCGCCTCAGGTTCTACTTCGAAGTCCTCTAACTGATCAGGTGAAATAGTCACATTTGAGTCGTGAACGAACTTCCTTAGTTGGGAAACATGAAACACATTGTGAACTCCTGCCATTTTCTCTGGTAAGCCAACTCTATACGCCAAATTCCCAACTTCCTCGAGAACTTGGAAAGGACCCACAAATCTTGGTGCCAACTTGCCTCTCCTGCCAAATCGTATCACGCTTTTCAACGGAGAGATCTTGACAAACACCAAGTCACCAACGGAGAATTTCAAGTCTCTTCTTCTCTTATCAGCATAACTCTTCTGCCTATCTTGAGCAGCTTTCATTCGTTGCTGAATGATCTTGATCTTATCGGAAGTTTCTCTCACCACATCTGGTCCAAGCACAAACTTCTCGCCAGTCTCTTTCCAACATGATGGTGAGTTGCACGGTCTTCCGTACAAAGCTTCATATGGAGCCATACCAATACTGGATTGGTAGCTATTATTATATGCAAACTCCACTAGATGCAAATGGTCATCCCATGATCCACCAAAATCCAATATACACGCTCTCAAGAGATCTTCCAATATACGATTCACCCTCTCCGTCTGACCGTCGGTCTGAGGATGATATGCGGTACTGAGATGTAATTCTGATCCTAAAGCCTCTTGTAAGCTCTTCCAAAACCCACTAGTGAACAACGGGTCTCGGTCACTCACAATGCTTTTGGGTACTCCATGAAATCTCACTACCCACTTCATATACAATTCTGCTAACTTGGCTGCCGTTCTGGTCGATTTGACTGGTATAAATCTTGCACTCTTGGTCAGTCGATCCACAATTACCCAAACGCTATCATGTCCCGATCTAGTCCTCGGTAAACCATCGATAAAATCCATCGAAACTTGTTCCCATTTCCATTCGGGAATTTCTAATGGTTGCAACAATCCACTAGGCTTCTTCTGCTCGGCTTTAACTAGCTGACAATTCATGCATTTGGATATAAACTTCCCAACATCTCTTTTCATCCCTTCCCAGTAGTAAGTCTGTCTCGTGTCTCTATACATCTTATTACCACCGGGATGTATAGTCAGTTTTGAGTGATGACATTCTCTAAGCACTTCATCTCTCAAACCATTCACGTTGGGCACAACTAGTCTTCCATTCTTCCGAAGCCATCCATCTCGATCAAGCCCATACACATTCATCTCCTCTTCGATACCCATCTCTAACTTGGAGATGATTTCTAGTAGATTAGGATCGTTCCTCTGGTTGGAACCAATCCGCTCCATCAAAGTGGGTCTGACCGTCAAACTAGCTAGCATAACTGGATCCAATTCGCACCTTGGTCTGAAATCAAACCCCGCGATATACTCCAGCTGCTTCCATTCAAGAAACATTGCCCCTAAGCTGGCATGTCTCCTACTCAAGGCATCGGCTACCGCATTACCCTTCCCAGGTGTATATGTGATATCAAAATCATACGAAGCCAAGAACTCTAACCATCTCTGCTGACGGAGATTCAGATCTTTCTGAGAGAAGAGATACTTTAACGATTTATGATCGGTAAACAGCTCAAATCTTTCTCCCAAGAGGTAATGTCTCCACATCTTCAGCGCAAATACAATCGCTGCTAATTCCAAATCATGGGTAGGATACTTCTTCTCATGTGGCTTTAGCTGTCGACTAGCATAAGCTACAACCCTACCTCCTTGCATCAATACCGCACCCAGTCCGGTACCACAAGCATCCGTGTATACCGTCATCTCTTCATTCCCCTTAGGAATGACTAACACTGGCGCACGCGTCAACCTCTCCTTTAGACTTTTGAAGGCATCCTCACACACTCCGTCCCAGACGAAGGACTGATTCTTCTTAGTCAACTGAGTCAACGGTGCTGCTATCTTGGAGAAGTCCTGGATAAATTTACGATAATATCCAGCTAATCCCAAGAAACTTCTTACATCTGTAGCATTCTTGGGCGTAGACCAATCTTGTACCGTAGCCACCTTTGCAGGGTCCACGGCAATACCATTCTCTGAAACAACATGGCCCAAGAATCTCACTTCTCTCCTCCAGAAGTGACACTTAGAAAACTTCGCTTTCAATTGGTGTCTTCTCAACACCTCCAACACAATTCTCAAATGTTCCTTGTGTTCCTCTTCTGTCCTCGAGTAAACAAGGATATCGTCTACGAACACAAGAACAAACTTATTCAATTGGTCTCTGAATACTCTATTCATAAGATCCACGAAGTATGCTGGTGCATTGGTCAACCCGAATGGCATGACCAACCACTCATAAAACCCAGACGGCGTCCTAAATGCCGTTTTAGCTATACTATCAGCTGCTACACGGAGCTGATGAAATCCTGTCGCGAGGTCCAACTGGGAGAACACTCTTGCTCCTTCCAGCTGATCAAACAAATCATCTATCCGTGGTAGAGGATACTTATTCTTCCTCGTCACCTTATTTAACTCGCGATAGTCCACACACAATCGAAGAGAACCATCTGCCTTAGTAGCAAACACAACTGGTGCTCCCCACTCGGAAACACTTCTTCTAATAAATCCCTTCTTCAAAAGATCGCTAACTTGCACCTCGAGCTCTCGCTGTTCTCGTGGTGCCATACGACGAAGTGGCATCACTATAGGTCTGGCATCTTTCACTAAATCAATACGAAACTCAATCTCTCGGTGTGGTGGAAGTCCGGTCACTTCCTCGAAGATGTCCGGGTACTGGCCAACCACGGGCAAACCTGATAACTCATCATGCGGAATGTCGAGGGAATTTATAAAACTAGCCATTACCCCATCACAGGGTAGATTACCAAACACTACCCTCCGCCCATCATCCGCCCGAACTGTCACCAAAAAGCCCTCACAGTCTACCACCACCCCGTATCTTTGGAGCCAATCGACTCCCAAAATAATGCCATACCCAGTAAAGCCCAAAACAAAGCAATCACAAACAAACATACATCCATGACTCGATAAGACCACATTACGACAGATCATACTTAGGTTTGTTGAACCACCAATCGGGTTCGTCACAGCTAATGGTCTATCGACTAACTCGGGTTCCAATCCCAACCTATCTACCAGGTTACTAGATATGAAGGAATGGGAAGCCCCGATATCGAACAAAACTCTAACAGGAAGATCATAAATGGAAAGCATACCTTGAATGATGACTCCCTTTCCTTTCTCCGCCGCAGTTGGGGCATTCGACGAAGAAGGAACATCATTGATGGCATATGCTTTCACAATCTGATTCTCCTTCAGAGGTTGCGGGCACTTATCCTTAAAATGTCCCTCCTGGCCACAGTTAAAGCACTTCTTTCCCACTGTCTTGGCCCTACATTCCCATGCATAATGGCCCTTCTTTCCACATTTGAAGCACTCGACTTCTTTCCTGCTTTTCTTCTGGCCATCCTTAGCTTGGTTCTGCTTCCTCTTATTCTGAGAGTTATTCTTGCCTCCACCGCTTGCTTGCGGCTTTGGCTCTTCAGCAGATGCAGCAACAACCCCAGTCTTCGGCTTAGGGTAAAGACTTTCTGACCTCAAAGCTTTTCCCACAATCGACTCAAACGTCTCATCGATGTGATTAATCAGCCTCTCCCCTAAGTATTCATCCAAACCAGTGATGAACTTCTCATTTTTCTTTTCGGGAGTATCGATTAGAGATAACCCATACTTCGACAAAGTGTCGAACTCAGCAACATAATCCGATACTGCTCTTCCATTCTGCTTAAGCTCCAAGAACTTCCTAAACAATTCCGACTTCTGGGCAGCTGGGATATACTTGTCGCTAAAACGAGCTTTAAACTGATCCCAAGTAACTTGATCTTCTGGTGTGGCTGCCCTAATAGCATTCCACCAATTCATCGCTCGTCCTTGCAGCTGACGAGACGCTAGCCTTCTCTTCATCGCATCCTCGATACCCAAGTCATCGAAGATCCGATCACAGCTATCCAACCAATCCTGAACATCCGTGGCCGATTCTGTTCCGTGAAACGGCTTTCCACCAAGATTAGTGTAATCCTTACTCAACTTGGCGAAATCGACCCTAGGCGCTTGCACTACTGGGCCACCACCAACTCCGGGGTTAGGAACTGCCCCTTGCACTTCTCTAAGCATGTCTCTCATGAGGTCGGTAAACATCGCCCTCATGTCAGCGGCATTTCCATTATTGGCCCCTCTACCAGTACCTCTCACATATCGGCTCATCGTCAATCTGTAAAAGGAAAACGATTAACGACCCCATAGTGGTACTAGTGCAGTGCAACTTCATCTTTATACTACTAATAGTATATATACACATAGCTTTTGAAAACCAAAGTAATCACAAATACGCGCTCTCATATACGTACTAACTCTCCCTAGTGTCTTTCCCTAGGTTAACTACGCAACCTAGAGCTCTGATACCAAGTGTGACGGCCCGCCCCGCACCAACCGACATTTACTCCAATTATGCGCTGTACACATGTCCAATTGGCATGGGACGGTCGCCAAAGAATGAGAAAGAAAGAAGATGAACCAAATAAAGAACCTGTAATATGTCTCACAGCGCATGGGATAAAATATAATAACCAACATATACTTGACATAAAACAGATGAGACAGTGCATAAGCTGAAAACTTGAACTAACAGCATCAGAGTAGCGGAAATATCAAATACAGCTTATTACAACTTCAAAATACTGTCTCTAAGATAAACAAAATAGGTATGCTACTAATGCCCAAAGTAGATACCGATCACGACACAGGGAGAATAACTATATATCATACGTGGAGCCTCCTGCTCGTCTTCAGTCCATCTACCAAGCGCACTACCAGCTATCCCTGTCTCTAGTCTGCTCGTGTGAGCACCCAGAGTAATAAGAAGAAACATAAAACTCTGGGTCAGACATCAGTCTGGTATGAGTGGTAGCAAGCATAAACAGAATAATAACAGGTATACTAAGTCATACCTGAACCTGGACCTGCAATCAAAGAGTTAGTACTACACGGTACAATACTCTAAGATGTCACTAACATATGGTGTGTAAATATACGGGGGTGGGGATGTGTATGTCAAACAATCAAGCATAGCAACCATCCTCACATCTCTCACTCAGTGCGTAAAGCATACGACATCCACTTCTTCGATCACTAGAGCACTTTACTAAAACGACAGAACTCGACTTTGTACGACTATGTACATTCCTACTACCACCAACGCCATACCTATGGGATCACGCCCAACGTTTCCATGACCCCACTCCATTGGTAGGTAGCTCCCTAGTCGCACCATATCCAAAGCCCGAGTCTGTCTCTCTACCTCCAACACCTAGTGATCCAAAGTCATAGACATCGACAACTCCTTAGCACACGTCCCGCAGCAAAGTCCAATCATGAAGTGAACTTATTACCAACGATAAGCACAAATCCATTGGTAAGTGGTTCTAACTTCCTTTTGTACTACCTTTGCATCTCGGGTTATTGGTCAATACTGGTCGGTTCGGTTCTTCCTTCTTTGCTCTTGGGTTCGGTTCGGATCCATGCTCATTCATCGTCATCGGTTCGGGTCGGTTATCCTAAGCTACGCCAGTTCGCGTCGAAATCCTTCAGGTTGCCCCATTGTACATCGGGTCGGGTCGAGTCCTTCAAGCGGGTCAGGTCGAGCGTCTACTCCGGGTCGGGTCGAGTTGCTTCACCCTTCTATTCTTTGCTCCAGCTTTGGTTACCTTATCTGGTTCCGTCCCCCTATGCCAATCCGATCCGATCCTATTTCCTATATTCCGGTCCGTTGCTTCCCTCCGATCCGATCCCAATTCCTGTTGCCCTGTTCTGTTCCGTCCCCTATTCTAATCCGATCCGGTCCCTTAGTCCTACCCCGATCCGTTCACCTTGCCTTCAGCCGATCCGATCCAGTTCCACACACATGGCCTTCCTTTTTGCCAAATGCGTCGCACCAATCTCCGGTTCGGTTCGGAGTCTTTGCCCAATCGCCATTTCCGATCCGAGCCCCTCCTCCGATCCGATCCGGAAACCTGCAGTTTTCCTGAGACTTTCCAACAAGTGTTTATACGTCTCTCGACGACGTTTTCGACCATTCTAACTATTGAAATCAATCACAAAGCATACCAAAGAGTCATATCAACACATACAAGTGACCTCAAACACCAAAACAACCATATGATATGATAAAATGGATCAAACTTAGCCAAAACCCCATGTTTTCCCTTAATCCCTCTTAATCATGTTTAAGCATATGATTAGCAAAACTTACCCAAATTAACCCAAACTCATATCAGAGGTCTAAAACATTATTTATGATTTTATAAACATTTTTCCAGAATTTATTTTCCTTTAAAAACGCTGATTAGCACTAATCACCCCAACTTAGCCATAATTAGTGCAAAGAGCAAGCTAATCACTCACCTTAGCCACAAAACAAACTAAGATCTGAAATAATTCTCTGATTTGATGCGAATCCCAATGCTAACAGCAGCTCCAAGGTTGATTAGGTGAAGATCTTCTTTGATTAGGAGTTGCTAAGCCAAATCCTTGACCAAGAGATGATTTGGAGGTGATTTAGAGGTTGGAGGCCATTTTTAGGGATCCTTGGTGATAAGTGGAGGCTAGAAAACTGAAATGGAATGATTCTCCATCTCATTTCAGCCCTCCCATAACCCTAATCCCGAAATGGGTTATGGGCCTACTCACTAATCACCCGATTTGGCCCGGTTAAGCAGTTTTTCACCCTCCAAACCTTGTTTCAGCCATATCTCCCAAACGGTAAGTCCGTTTGGCTATTATGACCACTCTACGGAAAGAGAAACCATCAAACGAATCTAATGGAAGTGGTTTCAGGTCAAAATCCCTTCCCTATCAAAAGTTATGGCCAAAACAGTACCAACTAGGGGCAAAATGGCCATTTAAAAATCAACAAAAATCATGAACAGGGGAAATGACTCTAATAGATGTTTCCCAAAGTTACATGACCATACAACTTCACACGGGAAAGAAATAAATATCCTACAATCCCATGATGTGTAGAATACGGGTCGTTACATTTCTCCACTCGAATAAACTATATTCGATTACTCTTTCCTCGAATACACTATATTTGATAACTCTACTTCGAATAAGTGATATTCGGCAACTCTACTCGATTAACTCCACTTGGATAACTCTAACTGGTCCACTCTAACTGGTCAACTTTAACTGGTCAACTTTAACTGGTCAACTCTAACTGTTTATCTTTAACCGGTAAACTTTAACTGGTTAACTCAAATGGTTTAACCTAACTTGATTTACTTGTCTCGATTAACTGAACTAATCCGCTTAGTTTAACTTAGTTAATTCACTTTGATTAACTCTAACCGATTTACTTAGTTTAACTCAGCTAATTCACTTTGATTAACCCAACTAATTTACTTCGATTAACCAATTAGTTTAACTTGACTAATTCACTTAGTTTGACGCAACTAATTCACTTTGATTTACCAATTAGTTTAACTTAACTAATTCACTTCGATTAACCGCTTAGTTTATCTTAACTAATTTACTTTGGTTAACTTAACCAATTACTTTGATTAACTCGACTATCTTGCTTTGGTTAACCTAACAAATTACTTTGTTTAACTCTATTCGAATAAGTAATTCGAATCACTCTAATGTGTTTAACTCTATTCAAATATCTAATTCGAATAACTTATTTCGAATAACTAAATTCGATTAACTCCTTTTATTAACGTTTATTCATTTCAAAAGATTTCCTTTTTACAACGTTTATCCATTGATAAAGATTTACTTTTTACAACGTTTATCCATTTATAAAGATTTACTTTTAGTAACGGTTCTTCACTTTATAAATGTCCTTTTAATAACGTTTCTACTTCTCTATATAAGTCCAGACTTATATATATTCCATTTATCAACGATAAATAATTTATTTAATTTATAAAACATTATTTATAAATTAATCTACTTCAATTTATCTGTTTAAAACAGATTTCCTATTTAATATCTCATTTAAATCCATATCGTGTTATACCGTGTGCGAAGCACGTGTTTAAATCTATCCTTGTATAATTCTATTTATTTTCCGAACAAGTGTTCCTTTATTTATTCCCTAAATAAATATTCCTTTATTCCATTTATTTATAATCTAAATAAATGTTCCTTTATTTATTTCCTAAATAAATAAATGGTTTCATTTTATAAAATCCTATCGATTTTATAAATAAGATTTATTTTCAATATAAACATTGGAAATTCCCTTTTTACATTCTAGTATCACCTACGGTGTGTAACGTGTCGTATAACAATGATCGATATCATTCAAAAATATGAAATCAATAACAGATTTCATAACACATCATATATCACAATATATGAAAAACGGTAAAATAAATGTTGAGGAATCCAGTCGGATTCCTCCAACCTGTTTCCCTGCATCACAGATGTTAAACAATATAGATAACATCACTTTCAGTTCCATATGATATATTCTGTTAAACAGAATCAATATAGAAATTTAACTAACTGACTAGCAGTTCAATCAAACAATCAACACACAGTCAAACAGACAATTTTAACAGTTCTAACAATACAACATGAAATTATAAACTGTTCAGAGTTAGTGAGATTTACTCACTTTTGCGCGTTAATCGTTAAATAACGGTTTGCGTTATTTGATTTTCGACGGACAATTTATTTTGCCATAAATTGTAACGAGCTTCGATTCACTCCCCGTCAGCTCCATTGTGTAGTGTCCGTCCATACGATCCTAATGGATCTTGTTTCGTCAAATTCTGATTTCGTATGGAGCAGATATTGTCATTACAAGTTAACACGCGATTTGAATAAAATTAACTTAACACTTTAAATTAACTTTAACATTCCACTCACCCTTTAATACTCACGTGACCCTTCAGCACCTTCTTCCCCAGTACTTAAAAATCCGCTCCCTTCCTACCACTGTTCGAACCATTTACTCCCCTTTGACCGTGCATTGACCGGCCACGTTCTCCTCTACCCTTTCACCATTTTCAACAACCAAAATCACCATTAATTTCATCATCAATCTCTCTTCAATCCAACACCAGTTTTCAACCAACTCACATTCATCTTCTGGGAACAGTTCTAATGTAAGGTACTCCATCTCTAATACCAGAAAACCACCTATACATGCTCGCGCCATCTTCAATATTTCCTCCCTCTACTGCTTTACTAAATTACTACAAAAACAATAACAACCATGTAACAACCCGGAAAATCTGGGCCAATTTAAAATTTTTATTTTGGCAATTTTAGCGAATTTTGATTATTTAAAATGAATTATTTTAAATAATATCGACGGGAAATTTATTTTGAATATAATTCGAACGTATATATTTTACGCGTCGTCGTTAGAATATAAAAATTTATATATAAATATAAATAGAATTGAAAATGGCGCGGTAGTTCGATAATTCGATTTCAAACTCCAATTGAATGTACCGGGTGCAAAACAATCCGGATTTTAGTGAAACCAAAAATAATGGAATCTAATAGTGAATATCTTTCCAACGAATCCGAAAAATCAAGATTTCATATCGGGAATCAAAAGATATGTCCAGTTGAAAATTCTGAATAGTCGCTATGGAATTCAGGCCCTTAAGAATGGACATTTTGCAAACGACCTCGGATTCCGACGAAACCAGTTTTGTTGGGTCCGGGATGTAAAGTTATTGCTGGGTTTCAAATTTCATAATTTTTCGAATCAATATGTGAGCGTGGCAAAGGAAAACGCGTTTGACCGGTTTCAGTTGATTTTAATCGACTGGAAATTGGCCATTTTTCAAACAGTCTCAGAATTCGACGAAACTAGTTTTGTTAGGACCGTATTGTCAATACGAAGCTAGGAAATATTTTTCGAGAATTTTTAAAGTTCGTATGTGCCCCCGGTAATTTGAAATGTACGTTTAAAATTCAATTTAGTGATTTAAATGTAAATTCAAAGAAAACTGATTGTAACGATCAAATCAGCTTGCGATACATATCCCATTGTGTTCGGAATGGGGGTAATTAGCTATGGACGACAGGCGGTGGACCTCGTTTAGGGGTCGTATGTGAAAGTCAACCTTTTTGAATAATTAAATAATAAAAAAAAAAAAAAAAAATATAAAATAAATTCCTTCTCCCCCCTTTTACCTTCGTACAGGCCCCCCCCCGTTCTAGTGATTATCAGAAGAAAAAAAAAAAAAAAAAATGGAGGGCGCGAGGCCGCCGCCGCCCCAGGCGGAACACCGCCGAAGCCCCCCCCCCCCATCTTTCCGCCGCCTCCTTCCTTCTCCTCCCCCTCCACTCCTTCTTCTCCGACCGCGACATCCCCCAGACCACCGCGCCCCAACCCTCGCCACCGCCTTTCCCTCAGCCCCTCGCCGTCGCGTCCCAGCAGACCGCCCCCCCCCCCTCCGTCCCCGTTCGTAGCAGCGACGCCCCCCGGTAAGTTTTTTTATTTTACTTATTTAATTTATTTTAAATAGCTAGTGGATTTTTAAAAAAAAAAAAAACTGAGATTTTATAAAAATAAAAACTGATTATTTTATAAAAATGAAAACTGTTTTGTTATTATAAAGTAATTAAAACTGATTTTAGGAATTTTATAAAACTGATTTTAGGAATTTTATAAAAACTGATTTTAGGAATTTTATAAAACTGATTTTAGGAATTTTTAAAAACCGATTTTTTGTTAATTTTAAAACTGTTTTGAAAAAGGTATTTAAAACTTTAAATAGAAAAAGGTTTAAACTTTAAATAGGAAAGGTTTAAACTGTAAAATGGAAAAAGATTTGAAATAAAAATTCGATTTTTATATATTGAACTTTGAAATAAAAATTCGATTTTTATATATTGAACTTTGAACTAAAAATATGATTTTTATGTATTGAACTTTGAACTAAAAATTCGATTTTTATATATTGAATAGCGAACTAAAAATTCGATTTTTATATATTGAATAGCGAACTAAAAATTCGATTTTTATATATTGAATAGCGAACTAAAAATTCGATTTTTATATATAGAATAGCGAAGTAAAAACTCGATTTTTACATATGTAGTGGCTACGGGCAATAAAGATGCCGAAGATGCGATAGCGATGAAGACTTCTGCAAAGGAAGAGCCGTGGAGCTAGGATAGCTATAAGTGAGAATTTCTCACCTTACAATTTCTTTTCTAGTTATATATATATATACTAGGATGCAGACGGTGCTTAGTAGCACCCGACACAATCGTCCACAGACCATGGACTTGTTTGTTTGACTGTTTGGTGATTGATTGCGATATTGGTGAATGTGGTTTGTGGTGTGAAAAATCGAATCGATAAATTGGTTAGGATTAGACGTGCGCCGTTATAAGGCGAAGGAGTAAGGCTAGGTTAGACCCTTACTCCAAATTTGGTGGTTTGCATAACGAAATTGATTTGATTGATGAGTGAATGGCGTGGGCCTTCACTAGACCGGGGATAAGGCTAGGCCTTGTCCCGTTTCTAGTATCGTGCCGTTATGCCGCCGAAATTTTCTAAAATATGTTAGAAAAATAAAAATATCATTTTTATTGAATAAATGAATTGAATAGAAATTCATATGTTGGAATAAAATGTTTTATCGTTAAAAATATAATTTTTAACGTGAATGTGAATAAATAAATATTCATTTACAAACCAGACGGTTTGTTTATGTACACTTATTTGAATGACATTGATTGGGTCGATAAATTTTACACATCGCCCAACTGCACAAATAAAATCTGTGTTTGATTGTTTTGAAACCCCACACGGGTGTTGGGATGAAATTTGAAGTTCACTCATCCTGATTGATTAAATATGTCGATCGATTGATTGACAGGCTGTTATAAGCGTTAGATATCTATATTTGATGCTTATACAGGTAGTGCACTTTGGTTGATGGTTGATTATCTTTCAATGCTATGATATACATGTGTTGTATGAAAATCCATATAATTAACTTTATATGGTAATTGATTGGGCCTCATTCCAATTTGAAAAATAAATAATATTATAAAATAAAAGTTCATGTGTTGACAGTACTCATTCATTGAGATTGGTCATGAGTTGAACGAAATATTTTGATAATAACAACTATTTTGAAAATAGAAATTTATGAAGCCGTGTTGATTAGATTGACGCCATTTTGACGTGAACGATATTTATATCGATTTTATTGAATTCAAAATGAATTGAAAACGATTTCGAAATGAATTGAATTGAAAACGATTTCGAAATGAATTGAATTGAAAACGATTTCGAAATGAATTGAATTGAAAACGATTTCGAAATGAATTGAATTGAAAACGATTTCGAAATGAATTGAATTGAAAACGATTTCGAAATGAATTGAATTGAAAACGATTTCGAAATGAATTGAATTGAAAACGATTTCGAAATGAATTGAATTGAAAACGATTTCGAAATGAATTGAATTGAAAACGATTTCGAAATGAATTGAATTGAAAACGATTTCGAAATGAATTGAATTGAAAACGATTTCGAAATGAAATGAATTGAAAACGATTTCGAAATGAATTGAATTGAAAACGATTTCGAAATGAATTGAATTGAAAACGATTTCGAAATGAATTGAATTGAAAACGATTTCGAAATGAATTGAATTGAAAACGAATTCGAATTGAATTGAAAACAAATTGAAATGAATTCAAATTGAATTGAAATTTGAATTGAATAGAAATGAATTTTGAAACGAATTTATAAAGAAGAATTCAATTTTTCTTTGAATTGAAATGGAAGTTGAAATAGCTTTTGAAACGATTTTAAAACTATTTATATAATTCGTTTTAAATAGAAATCGACGAAATATATATTATATATATTATATATATAATATAATGGCCTGAATAGAACGCGCCGCGCCGCGGCAGTTCGCGAATTTCGACCATTTATTTCAAACGGACATTACGGGAGATCCGACCGTCGGATTCTCCTAAAACCGGAACCGTTGGGTTCGTATCGAAAAGAGCTTTCTAACGAATATTAGAAATTTGAAATCTAACGGTTGGATTTGGAGATACGTCCAAATCAAATTCGAAAAAGGTCGCTGTAAGTGCAGTTCGATGGCCATTGTTGGAAATCGACTGTACGGGCCTTGATAAAATTATTAAAAATAGTAATAATTTGTGTAAAATCATAAGAAATGATTTAGAAAGAATTGGGATGAAAAACTCCCTATTTGAAAAGATAAAAATAGATTTTTATCGAAATGAACTAGTTTTGAACTAGAATTATAATTCTATTTATTTTTAAATAAATTGAATTCGAAAAGGGTTTTGAAAATAACCAAAATTTCCAATGATTGCATTGGAGTGGATTTGAATCGAAATTGTCTTCGGAATATTTCGATGTTGGAATTTGTGATTATACGGATGTTGTTACGGAAATTTGAAAGATATAGATATATATATCGTTATTTCCAATACGACATTTGTTAATCGTAGAATTTGATATTGAATATAAGCCGATATATTTTCTATTCAGAGCTTTATATTGAATATCAAATGTGATTTGGGTTTGTCGTGAATGGTGTCTTCACTAACACTGTTCTTGAACCCAGTTGAGAAATGATTAAATCTTTTTATTTAGATTTAATGAAGTGTACCAATTAAATAATATTTAATTGGAATTGAATTAATATTGATTTTTGGGTTTATCGTGAACAGTGTTTTAAATAACACTTGTTCTTTAACCCGATAATTAATGAACGTGATTTGGGTTTGTCGTGAATGGTGTCTTCACTAACACTGTTCTTGAACCCAGTTGAGAAATGATTAAATCTTTTTATTTAGATTTAATGAAGTGTACCAATTAAATGATATTTAATTGGAATTGAATTGGTATTGATTTTTGGGTTTATCGTGAACAGTGTTTTAAATAACACTTGTTCTTTAACCCGATAATTAATGGAATGTGATTTTGGGTTTATCGTGAATCGTGTTTTAAATGACACTGATTCTTTAACCCAGATAATGATTAAAACTAGGTAGAGTTTTAATGAATCTTTAATTAGATTGAAAAGATCGAGAATGGAGTATCACCAGTTTTGCTCCAGGCGATAGTTAAATCTTTAATTAGATTTGAACGTGAAATTTAGAAACTAACTGTCGGTTAGCTAAGTAGAATGGTTTTCTGGATATTGATCTGATGTTGGTTTCGGCCTTCGGGGTTAATATTTGGGGAATTATTCTCTTGATTAATTTACGGTTAGTGACTAATGAATTGGAATGAGGCGTATGTTGTGTTTGTGTAACACTTATTTAAAATATACGCGAGTTATTCGGAAAGACCGGGTTTATCCCATTCTGAATAACTGATGCGACGATAAGTCGAAGATGAAGACGATGGTCGAAGACCGGAGGTCTTCACGTCGTTTGGGTGATAACTGATGATCTTGATTGGGCTGTACACCCAAGAAGATGGAAACAGTTAGTGATCGTCCAGACGTGCTTGGAGATCGATGGATATGCGGGGTACTAGGTGCCTCCGGTTTCGTTCAGACCCAGAACGGACTTGTAAATGGACTGTGTGTCTGACATCGGATTTCATTCTGTGTGACTGAAATCGGTTGCATAGGATGGTTTGCCTGTGTGGCATGCTAAGATGCAAATGATCAAGGCTTCTGTTGAAAAGCAAAGTCTTGTGGTGATGATCAAAGCACGGCCTTTGTGGCGTAGCTTTGTGTAACGTTTACCTCGCGTGTTTCACACCAGGTATGAACCAAAAACGGGAGACGGACCTCAGGGAGGACTTGCGTTTCTTTCTAGTTAGAAGTGGCGTCAGTGGTTTTACACGCCCTGACGAGTTTGACTTATGTGGTTGTTGCTGTTGCGAGGCGCCTCGGTTATATCGGTTTCGGCCGATGCTTCTGGTCGGCTGACGGACCAGACTTACACCCCATAGGGTGGGGAAGCGTAGTGTTCAGGCATAATAATCCACATCGGTGGACCGGCCCTGTCGCTCCAAGGCTTGCCTGCGCGCTTGCCTGTGGCTCGGGCTAGAGAGTCACGAATCGGTTGAGGACTATCTTTTGCCTCGGTTCATAGACGGAAATCCAATTTCCAAATACGTGACATTTGCGGTTTTAATTGTAATCCTATATATGGCGACATAGTGGGATGGGGCGCTTATGCCGCCTATGATTGATACTTATGATTTGAAGTTGTTTTATACACTTATAATAGTATCAAATGATTTGTTTTAAAACGTATCAAGCATTCTTTGGCTGTTATAAGGGAAAACCCTATCCTCGGCTGCGTTGCATTGTGTGATGGGACCTGGGTCTTATAACAGCTTCATTTTTCTTTATTTAGCATTGCGCTGTTTGTTTTATGCACTGGTATTCTTGGGAGGAAACCCGTTCCGTGTTATACGGCGTGGTCCCTTGATTTACCTAATGATTTAAAATAAAGAATTATAACTGTTTTAGTTCTCACACCAGTCACATGACTGACCTGGAGTTTATTGTTTTAACCTAAACTCTGGGTGCCCCTATTTTTGACACGGGCAGCTAGTAGTTTCGGTTTTGCAGATTTATATTCACAGGATCCTGGTTTACAGCTGGAACGATATCCGGAAAGCTTTGTATCCGTATATCTTCTTCTAGTTGTGTATTGTATTATTTTCCGCTGCTATGTATTTAAATGTAATTTAAATCTCTGATATTTCTGTGTAATATTCATTTATACTCTGTATATTCTTGTAATCTGATGCACTGTTGTTATATATAGTGAAATGTTCTTCTGTATGCGTTCTGCTGTGGCTTGTTCTCGAACTATCCGACGCTTCCCTTTACGGGGAAGTTGCGGGTCTTCACAGTTGGTATCAGAGCTTTGGTTTACAAAGCTTAGAGAACAAGACACATTAGAACCATACGAAAGAATTCATCAGATATTGGGTTAGTAATATCCAATTAGAATGACTCGTTAGAGATAGGATCAGTAGTATCCTAGAACGAGTGTGAAGAGTATATTTTTAAAATGAAAACAAACTTTGTTTTGAAAATTTAAATCAATTATTCGTATTTGGTAATTTATTTATATTGATGTGGACAATCCAGTATATATAGATTTTGCGTATACGTCTGATCCGCGTGTATTCAAAGTTTTAATATACTGGATAGATATAGAGTCATACTCTAGTCGCCCGGAGACGATTCTGATGATAGTCTAGACATCATCAGAATTGGTATTCGAGTTTCGAAGGTGTGATTTTCTATATATTTCCATTAGACTGGTGTGAGAACCAAAACTAATATAGCTAGAATACATTGTTGTGATTTGGCATTAAAAACATGATTTTTTGTGTATGTACCAAAGTTATGGATTTGAAACTCTAATTCACTAATTGATTGATGTTTGTGTTGTTGTTTATTTGTTTGCAAATTTTTAGCCATTTAGCCTAACTGAATCAAATATTGAATTGTATTGAAATTTGGTCACATTTGCTTGCATATACATATGCTTATATTGAACAGGTCATAGCAAGGAGGCTAGAGCAGAGAATAAAATTTGTTTGCCCGACAAATAGGTACATGTTTACTACATAATTTCCTGTTTTGTTTGGGTGATGATGATTTTATGAGCCTATTGGCTAGCCGCTTGGCTTTTTCTTTTTCTTTTTGAGATCTGAAGGACCGGGAACGCTATTTGCAATTTCCCGATGCTCCCGGTGCAGGGGAGGTTATGGCGAAATTTTTCGAAAATTTAGGGTGTTAGCCAAATTTTTGAAATTTTGAAAATTCTCAGAAACTGAAAAGTTGGAGAATGGAAGCCAGATCGAGCGTAGAGTTGAATAGTCAAACCACTTTCGACTTTATTCCTTTTCGGGGACGAAAAGTTTTAAGTGGGGGAGATTGTAACAACCCGGAAAATCTGGGCCAATTTAAAATTTTTATTTTGGCAATTTTAGCGAATTTTGATTATTTAAAATGAATTATTTTAAATAATATCGACGGGAAATTTATTTTGAATATAATTCGAACGTATATATTTTACGCGTCGTCGTTAGAATATAAAAATTTATATATAAATATAAATAGAATTGAAAATGGCGCGGTAGTTCGATAATTCGATTTCAAACTCCAATTGAATGTACCGGGTGCAAAACAATCCGGATTTTAGTGAAACCAAAAATAATGGAATCTAATAGTGAATATCTTTCCAACGAATCCGAAAAATCAAGATTTCATATCGGGAATCAAAAGATATGTCCAGTTGAAAATTCTGAATAGTCGCTATGGAATTCAGGCCCTTAAGAATGGACATTTTGCAAACGACCTCGGATTCCGACGAAACCAGTTTTGTTGGGTCCGGGATGTAAAGTTATTGCTGGGTTTCAAATTTCATAATTTTTCGAATCAATATGTGAGCGTGGCAAAGGAAAACGCGTTTGACCGGTTTCAGTTGATTTTAATCGACTGGAAATTGGCCATTTTTCAAACAGTCTCAGAATTCGACGAAACTAGTTTTGTTAGGACCGTATTGTCAATACGAAGCTAGGAAATATTTTTCGAGAATTTTTAAAGTTCGTATGTGCCCCCGGTAATTTGAAATGTACGTTTAAAATTCAATTTAGTGATTTAAATGTAAATTCAAAGAAAACTGATTGTAACGATCAAATCAGCTTGCGATACATATCCCATTGTGTTCGGAATGGGGGTAATTAGCTATGGACGACAGGCGGTGGACCTCGTTTAGGGGTCGTATGTGAAAGTCAACCTTTTTGAATAATTAAATAATAAAAAAAAAAAAAAAAAATATAAAATAAATTCCTTCTCCCCCCTTTTACCTTCGTACAGGCCCCCCCCCGTTCTAGTGATTATCAGAAGAAAAAAAAAAAAAAAAAAAAATGGAGGGCGCGAGGCCGCCGCCGCCCCAGGCGGAACACCGCCGAAGCCCCCCCCCCCATCTTTCCGCCGCCTCCTTCCTTCTCCTCCCCCTCCACTCCTTCTTCTCCGACCGCGACATCCCCCAGACCACCGCGCCCCAACCCTCGCCACCGCCTTTCCCTCAGCCCCTCGCCGTCGCGTCCCAGCAGACCGCCCCCCCCCCTCCGTCCCCGTTCGTAGCAGCGACGCCCCCCGGTAAGTTTTTTTATTTTACTTATTTAATTTATTTTAAATAGCTAGTGGATTTTTAAAAAAAAAAAAAACTGAGATTTTATAAAAATAAAAACTGATTATTTTATAAAAATGAAAACTGTTTTGTTATTATAAAGTAATTAAAACTGATTTTAGGAATTTTATAAAACTGATTTTAGGAATTTTATAAAAACTGATTTTAGGAATTTTATAAAACTGATTTTAGGAATTTTTAAAAACCGATTTTTTGTTAATTTTAAAACTGTTTTGAAAAAGGTATTTAAAACTTTAAATAGAAAAAGGTTTAAACTTTAAATAGGAAAGGTTTAAACTGTAAAATGGAAAAAGATTTGAAATAAAAATTCGATTTTTATATATTGAACTTTGAAATAAAAATTCGATTTTTATATATTGAACTTTGAACTAAAAATATGATTTTTATGTATTGAACTTTGAACTAAAAATTCGATTTTTATATATTGAATAGCGAACTAAAAATTCGATTTTTATATATTGAATAGCGAACTAAAAATTCGATTTTTATATATTGAATAGCGAACTAAAAATTCGATTTTTATATATAGAATAGCGAAGTAAAAACTCGATTTTTACATATGTAGTGGCTACGGGCAATAAAGATGCCGAAGATGCGATAGCGATGAAGACTTCTGCAAAGGAAGAGCCGTGGAGCTAGGATAGCTATAAGTGAGAATTTCTCACCTTACAATTTCTTTTCTAGTTATATATATATATATACTAGGATGCAGACGGTGCTTAGTAGCACCCGACACAATCGTCCACAGACCATGGACTTGTTTGTTTGACTGTTTGGTGATTGATTGCGATATTGGTGAATGTGGTTTGTGGTGTGAAAAATCGAATCGATAAATTGGTTAGGATTAGACGTGCGCCGTTATAAGGCGAAGGAGTAAGGCTAGGTTAGACCCTTACTCCAAATTTGGTGGTTTGCATAACGAAATTGATTTGATTGATGAGTGAATGGCGTGGGCCTTCACTAGACCGGGGATAAGGCTAGGCCTTGTCCCGTTTCTAGTATCGTGCCGTTATGCCGCCGAAATTTTCTAAAATATGTTAGAAAAATAAAAATATCATTTTTATTGAATAAATGAATTGAATAGAAATTCATATGTTGGAATAAAATGTTTTATCGTTAAAAATATAATTTTTAACGTGAATGTGAATAAATAAATATTCATTTACAAACCAGACGGTTTGTTTATGTACACTTATTTGAATGACATTGATTGGGTCGATAAATTTTACACATCGCCCAACTGCACAAATAAAATCTGTGTTTGATTGTTTTGAAACCCCACACGGGTGTTGGGATGAAATTTGAAGTTCACTCATCCTGATTGATTAAATATGTCGATCGATTGATTGACAGGCTGTTATAAGCGTTAGATATCTATATTTGATGCTTATACAGGTAGTGCACTTTGGTTGATGGTTGATTATCTTTCAATGCTATGATATACATGTGTTGTATGAAAATCCATATAATTAACTTTATATGGTAATTGATTGGGCCTCATTCCAATTTGAAAAATAAATAATATTATAAAATAAAAGTTCATGTGTTGACAGTACTCATTCATTGAGATTGGTCATGAGTTGAACGAAATATTTTGATAATAACAACTATTTTGAAAATAGAAATTTATGAAGCCGTGTTGATTAGATTGACGCCATTTTGACGTGAACGATATTTATATCGATTTTATTGAATTCAAAATGAATTGAAAACGATTTCGAAATGAATTGAATTGAAAACGATTTCGAAATGAATTGAATTGAAAACGATTTCGAAATGAATTGAATTGAAAACGATTTCGAAATGAATTGAATTGAAAACGATTTCGAAATGAATTGAATTGAAAACGATTTCGAAATGAATTGAATTGAAAACGATTTCGAAATGAATTGAATTGAAAACGATTTCGAAATGAATTGAATTGAAAACGATTTCGAAATGAATTGAATTGAAAACGATTTCGAAATGAATTGAATTGAAAACGATTTCGAAATGAATTGAATTGAAAACGATTTCGAAATGAATTGAATTGAAAACGATTTCGAAATGAAATGAATTGAAAACGATTTCGAAATGAATTGAATTGAAAACGATTTCGAAATGAATTGAATTGAAAACGATTTCGAAATGAATTGAATTGAAAACGATTTCGAAATGAATTGAATTGAAAACGAATTCGAATTGAATTGAAAACAAATTGAAATGAATTCAAATTGAATTGAAATTTGAATTGAATAGAAATGAATTTTGAAACGAATTTATAAAGAAGAATTCAATTTTTCTTTGAATTGAAATGGAAGTTGAAATAGCTTTTGAAACGATTTTAAAACTATTTATATAATTCGTTTTAAATAGAAATCGACGAAATATATATTATATATATTATATATATAATATAATGGCCTGAATAGAACGCGCCGCGCCGCGGCAGTTCGCGAATTTCGACCATTTATTTCAAACGGACATTACGGGAGATCCGACCGTCGGATTCTCCTAAAACCGGAACCGTTGGGTTCGTATCGAAAAGAGCTTTCTAACGAATATTAGAAATTTGAAATCTAACGGTTGGATTTGGAGATACGTCCAAATCAAATTCGAAAAAGGTCGCTGTAAGTGCAGTTCGATGGCCATTGTTGGAAATCGACTGTACGGGCCTTGATAAAATTATTAAAAATAGTAATAATTTGTGTAAAATCATAAGAAATGATTTAGAAAGAATTGGGATGAAAAACTCCCTATTTGAAAAGATAAAAATAGATTTTTATCGAAATGAACTAGTTTTGAACTAGAATTATAATTCTATTTATTTTTAAATAAATTGAATTCGAAAAGGGTTTTGAAAATAACCAAAATTTCCAATGATTGCATTGGAGTGGATTTGAATCGAAATTGTCTTCGGAATATTTCGATGTTGGAATTTGTGATTATACGGATGTTGTTACGGAAATTTGAAAGATATAGATATATATATCGTTATTTCCAATACGACATTTGTTAATCGTAGAATTTGATATTGAATATAAGCCGATATATTTTCTATTCAGAGCTTTATATTGAATATCAAATGTGATTTGGGTTTGTCGTGAATGGTGTCTTCACTAACACTGTTCTTGAACCCAGTTGAGAAATGATTAAATCTTTTTATTTAGATTTAATGAAGTGTACCAATTAAATAATATTTAATTGGAATTGAATTAATATTGATTTTTGGGTTTATCGTGAACAGTGTTTTAAATAACACTTGTTCTTTAACCCGATAATTAATGAACGTGATTTGGGTTTGTCGTGAATGGTGTCTTCACTAACACTGTTCTTGAACCCAGTTGAGAAATGATTAAATCTTTTTATTTAGATTTAATGAAGTGTACCAATTAAATGATATTTAATTGGAATTGAATTGGTATTGATTTTTGGGTTTATCGTGAACAGTGTTTTAAATAACACTTGTTCTTTAACCCGATAATTAATGGAATGTGATTTTGGGTTTATCGTGAATCGTGTTTTAAATGACACTGATTCTTTAACCCAGATAATGATTAAAACTAGGTAGAGTTTTAATGAATCTTTAATTAGATTGAAAAGATCGAGAATGGAGTATCACCAGTTTTGCTCCAGGCGATAGTTAAATCTTTAATTAGATTTGAACGTGAAATTTAGAAACTAACTGTCGGTTAGCTAAGTAGAATGGTTTTCTGGATATTGATCTGATGTTGGTTTCGGCCTTCGGGGTTAATATTTGGGGAATTATTCTCTTGATTAATTTACGGTTAGTGACTAATGAATTGGAATGAGGCGTATGTTGTGTTTGTGTAACACTTATTTAAAATATACGCGAGTTATTCGGAAAGACCGGGTTTATCCCATTCTGAATAACTGATGCGACGATAAGTCGAAGATGAAGACGATGGTCGAAGACCGGAGGTCTTCACGTCGTTTGGGTGATAACTGATGATCTTGATTGGGCTGTACACCCAAGAAGATGGAAACAGTTAGTGATCGTCCAGACGTGCTTGGAGATCGATGGATATGCGGGGTACTAGGTGCCTCCGGTTTCGTTCAGACCCAGAACGGACTTGTAAATGGACTGTGTGTCTGACATCGGATTTCATTCTGTGTGACTGAAATCGGTTGCATAGGATGGTTTGCCTGTGTGGCATGCTAAGATGCAAATGATCAAGGCTTCTGTTGAAAAGCAAAGTCTTGTGGTGATGATCAAAGCACGGCCTTTGTGGCGTAGCTTTGTGTAACGTTTACCTCGCGTGTTTCACACCAGGTATGAACCAAAAACGGGAGACGGACCTCAGGGAGGACTTGCGTTTCTTTCTAGTTAGAAGTGGCGTCAGTGGTTTTACACGCCCTGACGAGTTTGACTTATGTGGTTGTTGCTGTTGCGAGGCGCCTCGGTTATATCGGTTTCGGCCGATGCTTCTGGTCGGCTGACGGACCAGACTTACACCCCATAGGGTGGGGAAGCGTAGTGTTCAGGCATAATAATCCACATCGGTGGACCGGCCCTGTCGCTCCAAGGCTTGCCTGCGCGCTTGCCTGTGGCTCGGGCTAGAGAGTCACGAATCGGTTGAGGACTATCTTTTGCCTCGGTTCATAGACGGAAATCCAATTTCCAAATACGTGACATTTGCGGTTTTAATTGTAATCCTATATATGGCGACATAGTGGGATGGGGCGCTTATGCCGCCTATGATTGATACTTATGATTTGAAGTTGTTTTATACACTTATAATAGTATCAAATGATTTGTTTTAAAACGTATCAAGCATTCTTTGGCTGTTATAAGGGAAAACCCTATCCTCGGCTGCGTTGCATTGTGTGATGGGACCTGGGTCTTATAACAGCTTCATTTTTCTTTATTTAGCATTGCGCTGTTTGTTTTATGCACTGGTATTCTTGGGAGGAAACCCGTTCCGTGTTATACGGCGTGGTCCCTTGATTTACCTAATGATTTAAAATAAAGAATTATAACTGTTTTAGTTCTCACACCAGTCACATGACTGACCTGGAGTTTATTGTTTTAACCTAAACTCTGGGTGCCCCTATTTTTGACACGGGCAGCTAGTAGTTTCGGTTTTGCAGATTTATATTCACAGGATCCTGGTTTACAGCTGGAACGATATCCGGAAAGCTTTGTATCCGTATATCTTCTTCTAGTTGTGTATTGTATTATTTTCCGCTGCTATGTATTTAAATGTAATTTAAATCTCTGATATTTCTGTGTAATATTCATTTATACTCTGTATATTCTTGTAATCTGATGCACTGTTGTTATATATAGTGAAATGTTCTTCTGTATGCGTTCTGCTGTGGCTTGTTCTCGAACTATCCGACGCTTCCCTTTACGGGGAAGTTGCGGGTCTTCACAAACCACCATTTAAATCTTCAACACCAACTTCCAGTACCATATTGTTCACGTCCCCTTACATTTCACTCTTCAGTCACTTCGTTTATTTGTATTTCGTGGCTCCAACACCCCAAACTACTTTAGTAAATAAACACTACACTCACTCTTTCTTCCCTAAATATTCATACGTGCCCCTCCACCTTCATAGCTCCATGCGCCATCTACTCAAACCGAACAACAATCACCATTGGTCCCTCCACTTCGAGCTTGACCTGGCCATCTTCATTTCCCAAAACTCGAGGTCTTTCTTCCCACTGCCGCCGCTAATTCACATCGCCTAGTACAGTGGAAACCGTGACCTTCATTGCTACGGAAATCCACGAAATTTTAAAGCTTCGGATCTGATGAACCTTGTGGTGAGGTGCGGTTTTGTCCTCCTGAAAGTGGAACGATACCATTTGTTTTGATTTTAGAAATTTCAATTCAGTTTTGAAGAGAGAAGAAGACTGGCGGCGGAAGTATTTGACAGAGGAAAATGAGAATTAGGTTAGAAGAATGTATTGTATTTATAGGATGCGAGATTTTTAGCTGTTGAGAAAACAAAAATACTTGGCCATTAACTGACCATTCATTTGGTGAAGGCTTGGTATGCTATGCGTGGATGACTGCACATCAGAAAAGGAAACAAATATTTTGATTATTCAAGGATTTTTAAGGCTTCGGTTGGAGCTTTCTGATCCAAGAAAACGAAATAAGAGATGGCTGCGTTATTTTATATAAGAGGAGACTTTAGTGTTAAGTTGTTATGAAAAAATTTCATCACGTACGAACTGATAACGACAGAACTAACAATACCATTATGACGAGCAATGTTCCCAGATTTCAAAAATATAATAATATCGGTAGGTGAACTCATATTGTGAAACCCCAAAATGTTGATTATAGGGTGCAAAATACTCCACATAAAAAGTTGCTTATTTAATTCATTAAAAATTACGATAAAATTCTAAAAATTAAATAATCACTATTTCCCAAAAGAACCTTGTTTAAATTCACACCCGATATCTAGTTATATTTGAAATAACCGTTATGGTCGATAAACGATTCTATAGCGACTTTTCTGAAATTTGATTTGGACGTACATCAAAATCTACATGACGAAATCCCGATTTTTCTCTTTCACTAGAAAGATATACTCCACCAGCTCCACACGTTTCTTGTTTCACAGAAATCCGGCTTAAAACGAATTCTGTATATTCAGTTGAAGTTCGAATCGCCAAATTGCGAACTGCCACGACGTTTCAAGTTCGTTATAATTATAATTATAAATTATAAGTTCGAACGTTGTACTTTAAGTTATCGATATCGCCAAATCGATATATAAATCATTAAATAAATTAATTATTCGACATCTAACAAAACGCGCCATTACAGATATATAAAGACAAATACTTTCCACGCGACCAAACAGGGAAGCATGGGTCATGTGGCCTTGAAGGCAGCTTGTACGTGATGTTAGTGTGTACTAGATGCGTGTATTGGATGCCCGGTTATTTAGAGCATGGGTTTATGCGTATAGGTTGAAGCCTGGGAAGGTTAAGTTTGCAAATGGATGGATAAAAGAGAGAAAAGGACGCATTATTCACACAAGAAAAAGGGAAAGTGTAATGACCCGCATTGGCAGAGGTATTATAATTAATTTATTTAATTATTGAAAACGTGATTAGAAGGATTTCATGGTCGTTGAACAAAATAATGGTGAATATTTAATTAAAATTATAAATTAAATAATATATTTAATTCTGAAATAATCAGAATTGGCTGAAATGGCGATATGGTGTGAACTGGATCATCTGTGATATTTAATTCAACTTGGAATTTAATTGAATAATGAATATATTCAATCATCGACAGTTCAACGTATAGTTTATAATATAATTATACATGAGCTCGAAATGGCGCTGCAGTTCGTAAATTGGCGATTCGAACTTCAATTGAATGTACATGATTAGTTTTAAGCCAGATTTCTGTGAAACAAGAAACGTGTGGAGCTGGTGGAGTATATCTTTCTAGTGGAAGAGAAAAATCGATATTTCGTCGTATAGATTTTGAGATATGTCCAAATCAAATTTTAAAATAGTCGATATAGAATCGTTTATCGGCCATAACGGTTATTTCAAAATAACTAGATATCGGGTGTGAATTTAGACTAGGTTCTTTTGAGACGTAGTGATAAATTAATTTTTAGAATTTTATGGTAATTTTTAATTAATTTAATAAGCGACTTTTTATTTGAAGTATTTCGCACCCTGAAATCAACATTTTGAGGTTTCAAAACATGAGTCAATCTACCGGTATTATTGTATTTTTGGGATCGTGACACGGAGCTCATCACAACAGTATATTTATTTCTGTCGTTGGCCGTCCGGATGAGAACATAATTTCATGTAGGAGGGTCACCAAAATGTATAACTTAAATATTATATCCCCAACCCCTTCATTTCGGTGAACAACGGAGGTCCACATTCCTTTTCTTTACACCACATAGAATACATGGACAAACTAACCCCACATACAAACACAATGTCCAAAATATCTAGATATTTTAAATGTTTATAAATACTCCACCCTTAACCCTTACGACCTAATTCTCTTCCAAACATTTCAACGGCCGCCACTTAATTTCTCTCATCAATACTAAGTCGAACACTAAATGAAGATCGGGCCTTTTAATTCATTGAATCCCTAAAGCTTTTCCCTCGCGTTGAGATATCCCTCTCGAGGTTCAGTCGAGATTTGTTCTGGAACTCGACAGCTAGGACTTGCGTTGCTGGTGAGGTTCAGGCGCTGTTCTATGGTTGGTGAAGATGAATTATTGTTTGACTGAGTTGGGGTTTTTGTTTGCTGGGAAGGTGGATGTCGAGGCTTTGATAACGGTGGAGTAGGTGAGGTGTTAAAAGCATTGAGGTACTTGAAACGTGAAGGGAGAAGTGGACTTCGTTTGGGTAGAGCGGTGAGCTTGTGTTTTTACTAATGAATATATATATAATATAATGAAGCAGTGAACTGAGGAGGGATAACCCGGCTATGATGTTTCGGTTTCACTGGAAAGAGGATCAGACGAGACAAAGTGAAGCAGGGTGTCGGGTTTGACTAACTGCCATAGGATAGAAGAGGATACAGGAATGAGCAGCGTGCTTGAAGCATTAGTGGGAGGACGTGTTGTTAGAATGGGAAGATGGATTAGATGGAAGATGGAACCTTAAAGTGGAAGAAAGAGGTGAGCGATGGGTTAAGGTATACACGTGGATTTGTGGTTTAATTAGGTGTAAATTCATGAAGAAAGGGTGGCTTTGGTTTGAGATTAGTAAAGGAAATTAAAGTGATGTTCTGCATTTTCCACCGTGATGAAATCAAGTCGGTTATACTATTTTTAATTTGACCTGGGATGAAAAAGAATTTTGGTTTAAAAGTTAAGATAATGTTATTGGAATACAAGTGAAGTATGAACAAGGGAGGGAGTTTGAAATGGGTTTTGGTCTGGTAAATAATTGGTCAATGGTGTGTGTTTTTTTTTAGCAGGAGTTGGGTATTTTCTCACCGGGAAGAAATGTTAGAAGGGGGGCCGTGGTTTTGTTAAAAGGTAATGAGGGTTAGAAGGTTAACTAATTTTGTATTTAAAAGTTAATGATGTTTTAAATCGAACGTAACTTGTAATATTAATAACTTTCACATCGGTTATCAGAATTTCGTGAAACAAGATCCGTCGGGATCGTAGGGACGGTGGATACCCAATGGAACTGACCGGGAGTGGAATGGAGCTCGTTACAATTTATGGCGAAATAAATTGTCCGACTGAATTAAATAACGCAAACCGCTATTTAACGGTTAACGCTCCAATGTGAGTAAATCTCACTAATTCTGAACAGTTTATAATTTCATGTTGTATTTTTAGAACTGTTAGATATTGGCTGATTGACTGTGTGTTGACTATTTGATTGAACTGCTAGTCAGTTAGTAAAATTTCTATATTGATTCTGTTTAACAGAATATATCATATGGAACTGATAATGATGTTATCTATATTGTTTAACATTTGTGATGCAGGGAAACAGGTTGGAGGAATCCAACTGGATTCCTCAACATTTATTTTACTATTTTTCATATATTGTGATATATGATGTGTTATATAATCAGTTATGGATTATGTGTGTTGGAATGATGTTGATCATTGTTATTCGGAAATGTTTTCCAAATATCATAAAAGAACCCTGGGATGTAAAAAGAATTACTTCAATGTATATTGAAATAAAGGTATTTATAAAATCAACAGATTTTATAAAAGGAAATATTTCGAAAATAAATAAAAGGGAACAATGTTTTTAAAACGAATAGAATTTTATAAAAGGGAAATCATTTGTAAAGTGAAGAACTGTTACTAAAAGTAAATCTTTATAAATGAATAGTTATTCGAATAGAAAGCAAAGGAGTTAATCGAATATAGTTTATTCGAATAGAAAGTAAAAGGAGTAAATCGAATATAGTTTATTCGAATAGAATGAAGGAGTTAATCAAATATATAGTATTCAAATAGAATTAAAAGAGCTATCGAATATAGTTTATTCGATAGGAGTTAAGTGAATAGAGTTAGAGTTAAATCGATTAGTGTTAAAGTAAAATGAGTTAACCGATGTTAGTTCATCGATTAGTGTTAAAGTTAAAAGGAGTTAATCGATGTTAGTTAATCGATTAGTGTTAAAGTTAAAAGGAGTTAATCGATGTTAGTTAATCGATTAGTGTTAAAGTTAAAAGGAGTTAATCGATGTTAGTTAATCGATTAGTGTTAAAGTAAAAGGAGTTAACCGATGTTAGTTAATCGATTAGTGTTAAAGTTAAAAGGAGTTAATCGATGTTAGTTAATCGATTAGTGTTAAAGTTAAAAGGAGTTAATCGATTTTAGTTAATCGATTAGTGTTAAAGTTAAAAGGAGTTAATCGATGTTAGTTAATCGATTAGTGTTAAAGTAAAAGGAGTTAATCGATGTTAGTTAATCGATTAGTGTTAAAGTTAAAAGGAGTTAATCGATGTTAGTTAATCGATTAGTGTTAAAGTAAAAGGAGTTAATCGATGTTAGTTAATCGATTAGTGTTAAAGTAAAAGGAGTTAATCGATTAGTGTTAAAGTAAAAGGAGTTAATCGATGTTAGTTAATCGATTAGTGATAAAGTTAAAAGGAGTTAATCGATGTTAGTTTAATCGATTAGAGTTAAAGTAAAAAGGAGTTAATAGAATATAGTTTACTCGAATAAAGTTAGTAAATCGAATATAGTTTATTCGAAAGGGGTTAAGTGAATAGAGTAAATCAAAAAGAGTTAATCAAATAAAATAAATCGAATAGAGATTTATTCGAACGAGAGTTAAGTAAGGAAGTTAGTTAAAGAAATATAAAGTGAACTTTGCTAATTTCAAAGTTAGAAATGTTGTTCAGTTAAGGTCTGAGAGGTAGTTCTACCCCAACTTGATTGGCTTCGTTTTAACTAGGGAATAGTTAAGGTTCGGCAGTAAAGGAAATGGTTTGAGTTGGCATCGCGATGGTTTGTTTAAACATCTGTCTAAGTCCAATGAAGAAGCTCTGGAAATGTTTTTCAAATAAGAAACCAGAAATGTTTTCTAATAAAGGAAACAAGAAATGGAAATGTTTTCCATTGTTAATAACATATATTCTCCAAATTTAGAAAATAGGAAATATTGAATATAGGGAAACAGGAGATAAGCAAAATTAATGAATTAAAGAGATAAATGTTGAATGATGTTTGATTGATATAAATTTCCATTTGGAAATAATATCGTTGTTTGCACACTTGTTTTTATTCGATAGTTAAATCACAGACTATCGAAGTTTTGACCATTTTAACGTTGTTAATATGGAGAGACCGGTTGGATTATTATCCAAAGAACCACTCTGTATTGGAATAAGCGTTGTGAATCATATATGCCAAGGGAAATTGAAGACGGAGTTATGCAAGGGCTATCCTGTTTACAGAATAGTGCCTTCGGTTCATCCTGTTCCTGGATGACTTTTATGGACGGATGTCTGACAGAGTATGTCCAAACGATCACGTATATTGTTTTCTCCAACCGTACCAAGAGTGGAAGCGGAGAAGGAAACTTCTTTTAGCTAACACATAATGTATGGTTGAGGACATCAATCGGTGATTTGATGGATTTGACGATGTGGCATTCAAAGTGAATCTGGTGTGATGATAGAGCGTAGCTTCTAGCCTCATCATCCGGTAAATGACAGAAATCGGGCAGGCAGCATGGTTAAGTCGGTCGCACCGAAGTAGGGTGTATAATCACCTGATCTAGAGTTTCATTTACTTCTAAAAATCTATTGTTGATGTTGTCCCATTCGGGAAACGGTTGCTGATCCCAACCGTTGGTGATATACATTCGATACGCTCAAGCGAAATGAGTGGTCGGTCATGTGTGGCCGGGTTGCAAGATGTTCTTGTTGAACCCAGTGTATTCCTCTCTAGAGGTACATTAGCGAAAGGTGGTTCCATACCTTGTCTTAGTTGGAAATCCATTACCCAATACGTGCTTGCGGTTTTAATTGTATACTATATATGTAGAACGTGAGATGAAAGCGTTTCTGCTAGATGATTATATATATACTGTGGTTGATAGACATTATTATAATATCAAAAGGTTTTTGATATAAAAGATATTTTGGATTCTCATAAGGGAAAAACCCGTTCCGTTATGCGGCGTGGTCTTATGAGATATCGTTTACCTGTATAACTGTTTTAAACTGTTTTACTCACACCAGTCCCATGACTGACCCGGAGTTTACTTTGTTGTTTTCCCTAAACTCTTGGGTGCCTAAATTTGTATGGGCAGTCAAGTAGTCGGGATTTACAGATACATTGAAGAGCTGGAGCAGGAGGCTTCAGGATCATATAGCTATTATTATTCCGTTGTGTTATAAGTGCTGTACTTTGATAATGATATGTATATGCAAGTACAGATGTATATTTCAAGTTATGTTATATATATTATATGTTATTCGTTCCGCTGTGAGGTTCGTGTTACTCTGATGTTGTGTTCTTCTTCTTCTTCTATTCTAAGTTTCTATCTTATCTTTCCTCACCCTCTAATTTCTTTCACTAATTACCAGGATTTTTCGGTGTTTTGGTTATCGACATCGTGCTTATGTCGATAACCAAAGTCGCTAAAAATCCGGGTCGTTACAGTTGGTATCAGAGCTTAGGTTAAGAATTACTTGGCTCTGTGGCGTGACTCGGTAGAGATAGGGTTAGTAATGCCCTTGATTGAGTTTGAGTGTATATATACGAGTGGACGTATTTGTTATTGATATAAAAATTGTTTTATATTGTGAAGATTTATTGGTTGAGTTGTTTATGAGTTCTGGTCGATTAGTTTGATCCACTGTATCGGTAGGAGTTACTAAACACTTGAATACGATGGGTCGTCACGATATGTTTTGAAAAGAGGGTAAATGAAGATAAGTTTACCCAAAGTATATTTTGATACATATTGGATATATTGGTTGTGATTATAATCGAGTAAGATTATAAATTGAATGGTTATGTAAATAACCAATCAGAATTCATATAAGTGAAATACGTGAAATCAGATGAGTTAAATCTGAAATTTAAACCAGAAATGGAGTTAAAACTCTGGAGAAATGGATAAGTGTTGGTAAATGGATTTGGATTAAAGGTAAGGAAAATTTAAGATCCTGGGAGATTTTAAATTGTTTTACAAGCAGTGTGAATTATATTTTGAAATGAATTTCAAAGTGGAAATATTTATAAATGGTTTTATAGTATTGAACTCACTTCGATCGCTGGAAAATAGATTCTGATGATGACAGCTGCATCATCAGTATTCATTTTCGAGTTGTAAGTGACGAATTACTACCAGAGATACTGTTTTGAATTTGTTTTGGGAAAGACAAGTTGTGTTGAATTTCAAATGGGATTTATAATAAAGAATGAATAAAGAAAGTTTGAAATAGGAATTGAATATAGAAATTCAAAGGGGATTTGAACATAGAAAAATTCAAAGGGGATTTGAATATAGAAAATTCAAAGGAGGTTTGAATATAGAAATTCAAATGAGATTTGAATAAAGAAGATTTGAATAATGGAAATTTAAATAAAGAAGATTCAAATAGAATTGAATTTGAAATTTGAATATAGAAGATTCAAATAGAATTGAAATGAAATTCAAATATAGAATTTGAATAAGGAAATTGAAACGATATTCAAATATAGAATTTGAATAAGAGATTTGAAATAAAATTCAAATATAGAATTTGAATAAGGGAATTGAAATGGAATTTGAATATAGGAAATTCAAATAAAATTGAAATGGAATTCAATTAGTTTATAAACAAGTTAAACCTATATTTGAACATGTATATTCAAATAAAAAGGTGAAATGGGCAAACCAGTAATTTGAAAATCACTTAACGGACTAAGTTAAAATGATTGGATTAAGTTGAAATGAATTAGAAATGTATAAATATACATGAGATATGTATGGATAAGGTATGAAGGTATATAAATAGAATGCTCGACAAAAGGTATGTATTTAATTCATATATGAGATTTTATGCGCCGTATCGGCTAGCCGCTTGGTTTTTCTCTTTTTCTTTTGGATTGGTGAGGGCCATGGGAGGCTATTTGAAATATCCCGATGCTCCTAGTATAAAGGAGGTTATGGCGAATTTTTCCAGGAATTTAAGGAGTTAGAATATTTTTAAGATGATTTGACAGTTAGAAATCAACGTATCGATGTATATATATAGAAGTCGATAAGGAAACGAACTTAAAAAAAGAATAGTAAAATCAAAAAGGAAGTCTAGAATAAAATCTAGTAAGAATAGAAATAGGAGGTGTATATGTGTTTAAAAGTTAATCAGTAGTTGTATGGTATTGATTATTCGAGTAAGTAGTCATATCTGTTTTGACGTTATAAATGTTATTCAGTCAAGGTCTGAGAGGAAGTTATACCCCAACTTGATCGATTTCATTATTAACAAATAAATAGTAAGATTTCAGGCTCGAAGATCAAATGTCGAATAAGAGTTAGTTGAATATAGTATTTGGGTTGTCGTAACGATGTTTTACACAACATCCGTTTTAACCCAAATAAGTGTAAGCTTGGAAATATAATAAAGAATATTTCCTAAGTATGGAAATAAACGAGATCGGAAGAGAGATAAGTAATTGGAATATTTTCCAATTATAAATAGCATATATTTTCTAAAGTTTAGAAAATAAAGGAAGGCGATATTCAGAAATGTTTTCCCAATAACATAAAAGGGCCAATATGGTTATTGCAAATATTTGGTTAACAAATATTGATAAAGAAATAGAGAAGTGATTTAACTAATGGAATATTGATTATGGGCTCAGTTGAATTTCAAAAAGGAAAATTTGTTTTTTTTAAAGTAAACTGTTTAAAATTCCCAGGAAGAGACTGTCTGAATTAAGAACAAATTTAAATTGAAGTTTGCGGAAGTAAGCTGAAATTGAATTGAAACAGTTAAGTGAAAACTGAATGGAAAAAGAACGATATCAGGAAAAATTTATTCTTGAATAAAATTGGATTGTCTAGATAAGAATCTGAAATGAAAATTGGATTGGGAAGTTAAGAGTTTGAAATCGACAATGGGACTCGAATTTGAAATAAAATTCGACTTAGGATATAAGCGAACGGTTGTGTCGTGGATAAAAGAAGATGGGGATTTGATTAGGATGACCCTTGTATCCGCTGAATGGATAACAGGTGGAAAGGATATAATGATATGCCAACAAAAAGGTACAAGTTTATATTTCTATTGGATATAAGATTTATGAGCCGAATTGGCAAGCCGCTTGGCTGTTTGATTTTCTTTTGGGTTGGAGATGGCCCAGAGAGGCGAGTTGGAGTTTGAGATATTGACCAGTACAAAGGAGGTGCTGGCGAAATTTTTCGAAGAGTTAAGGAGTTAGAAAATTTTCAGGATTTTTGAAAATTTTCGTTGATAAGAATTAATTAATAATTTAATTGAAATTAAATTGGTTCAGTTGAAACTGAAGTTAAGGAGTGAACAAATATGTTCTGACCAGTCGATAGGGTTGTCCTCTACCTTTTAGCAATTTTGAGGACGAAATTATTTTAAGTGGGGAAGATTGTAATGACCCGCATTGGCAGAGATATTATAATTAATTAATTTAATTATTGAAAAGGTGATTAGAAGGATTTCATGGTCGTTGAACAAAATAATGGTGAATATTTAATTAAAATAATAAATTAAATAATATATTTAATTCTGAAATAATCAGAATTGGCTGAAATGGCGATATGGTGTGAACTGGATCATCTGTGATATTTAACTCAACTTGGAATTTAATTGAATAACGAATATATTCAATCATCGACAGTTGAACGTATAGTTTATAATATAATTATACACGAGCTCGAAATGGCGCTGCAGTTCGTAAATTGGTGATTCGAACTTCAACTGAATGTACATGATTAGTTTTAAGCCAGATTTCTGTGAAACAAGAAACTTGTGGAGCTGGTGGAGTATATCTTTCTAGTGGAAGAGAAAAATCGATATTTCGTCGTATAGATTTTGAGATATGTCCAAATCAAATTTTAAAATAGTCGCTATAGAATCGTTTATCGGCCATAACGGTTATTTCAAAATAACTAGATATCGGGTGTGAATTTAGACTAGGTTCTTTTGAGACGTAGTGATAAATTAATTTTTATAATTTTATGGTAATTTTTAATTAATTTAATAAGCGACTTTTTATTTGAAGTATTTCGCACCCTGAAATCAACATTTTGAGGTTTCAAAACATGAGTCAATCTACCGGTATTATTGTATTTTTGGGATCGTGACACCGAGCTCATCACAACAGTATATTTATTTCTGTCGTTGGCCATCCGGATGAGAACAGAATTTCATGTAGGAGGGTCACCAAAATGTAAAACTTAAATATTCTATCCCCAACCCCTTCATTTCGGTGAACAACGGAGGTCCACATTCCTTTTCTTTACACCACACAGAATACATGGACAAACTAACCCCACATACAAACACAATGTCCAAAATATCTAGATATTTTAAATGTTTATAAATACCCCACCCTTAACACTTACGACCTAATTCTCTTCCAAACATTTCAATGGCCGCCGCTTAATTTCTCTCATCAATACTAAGTCGAACACTAAATGAAGATCGGGCCTTTTAATTCATTGAATCCCTAAAGCTTTTCCCTCGCGTTGAGATATCCCTCTCGAGGTTCAGTCGAGATTTGTTCTGGAACTCGACAGCTAGGACTTGCGTTGCTGGTGAGGTTCAGGCGTTGTTCTATGGTTGGTGAAGATGAACTATTGTTTGACTGAGTTGGGGTTTTTGTTTGCTGGGAAGGTGGATGTCGAGGCTTTGATAACGGTGGAGCAGGTGAGGTGTTAAAAGCATTGAGGTACTTGAAACGTGAAGGGAGAAGTGGACTTCGTTTGGGTAGAGCGGTGAGCTTGTGTTTTTACTGATGAATATATATATAATATAATGAAGCAGTGAACTGAGGAGGGATAACCCGGCTATGATGTTTCGGTTTCACTGGAATGAGGATCGGACGAGACAAAGTGAAGCAGGGTGTCGGGTTTGACTAACTGGCATAGGATAGAAGAGGATACAGGAATGAGCAGCGTGCTTGAAGCATCAGTGGGAGGACGTGTTGTTAGAATGGGAAGATGGATTAGATGGAAGATGGAACCTTAAAGTGGAAGAAAGAGGTGAGCGATGGGTTAAGGTATACACGTGGATTTGTGGTTTAATTAGGTGTAAATTCATGAAGAAAGGGTGGCTTTGGTTTGAGATTAGTAAAGGAAATGAAAGTGATGTTCTGCATTTTCCACCGTGATGAAATCAAGTCGGTTATACTATTTTTACTTTGACCTGGGATGAAAAAGAATTTTGGTTTAAAATTTAAGATAATGTTATTGGAATACAAGTGAAGTATGAACAAGGGAGGGAGTTTGAAATGGGTTTTGGTCTGGTAAATAATTGGTCAATGGTGTGTGTTTTTTTTTAGCAGGAGTTGTGTATTTTCTCACCGGGAAGAAATGTTAGAAGGGGGGGCGTGGTTTTGTTAAAAGGTAATGAGGGTTAGAAGGTTAACTAATTTTGTATTTAAAAGTTAATGACGTTTTAAATCGAACGTAACTTGTAATATTAATAACTTTCACATCGGTTATCAGAATTTCGTGAAACAAGATCCGTCGGGATCGTAGGGACGGTGGATACCCAATGGAACTGACTAGGAGTGGAATGGAGCTCGTTACAATTTATGGCGAAATAAATTGTCCGACTGAATTAAATAACGCAAACCGCTATTTAACGGTTAACGCGCCAATGTGAGTAAATCTCACTAATTCTGAACAGTTTATAATTTCATGTTGTATTTTTAGAACTGTTAGATATTGGCTGATTGACTGTGTGTTGACTATTTGATTGAACTGCTAGTCAGTTAGTAAAATTTCTATATTGATTCTGTTTAACAGAATATATCATATGGAACTGATAATGATGTTATCTATATTGTTTAACATTTGTGATGCAGGGAAACAGGTTGGAGGAATCCAACTGGATTCCTCAACATTTATTTTACTATTTTTCATATATTGTGATATATGATGTGTTATATAATCAGTTATGGATTATGTGTGTTGGAATGATGTTGATCATTATTATTCGGAAATGTTTTCCAAATATCATAAAAGAACCCTGGGATGTAAAAAGAATTACTTCAATGTATATTGAAATAAAGGTATTTATAAAATCAACAGATTTTATAAAAGGAAATATTTCGAAAATAAATAAAAGGGAACAATGTTTTTAAAACGAATAGAGTTTTATAAAAGGGAAATCATTTGTAAAGTGAAGAACTGTTACTAAAAGTAAATCTTTATAAATGAATAGTTATTCGAATAGAAAGCAAAGGAGTTAATCGAATATAGTTTATTCGAATAGAAAGTAAAAGGAGTAAATCGAATATAGTTTATTCGAATAGAATGAAGGAGTTAATCAAATATATAGTATTCAAATAGAATTAAAAGAGCTATCGAATATAGTTTATTCGATAGGAGTTAAGTGAATAGAGTTAGAGTTAAATCGATTAGTGTTAAAGTAAAAGGAGTTAACCGTTGTTAGTTAATCGACTAGTGTTAAAGTTAAAAGGAGTTAATCGATGTTAGTTAATCGATTAGTGTTAAAGTTAAAAGGAGTTAATCGATGTAAGTTAATCGACTAGTGTTAAAGTTAAAAGGAGTTAATCGATGTTAGTTAATCGATTAGTGTTAAAGTTAAAAGGAGTTAATCAATGTTAGTTAATCGATTAGTGTTAAAGTAAAAGGAGTTAACCGATGTTAGTTAATCGATTAGTGTTAAAGTTAAAAGGAGTTAATCGATGTTAGTTAATCGATTAGTGTTAAAGTTAAAAGGAGTTAATCGATGTTAGTTAATCGATTAGTGTTAAAGTTAAAAGGAGTTAATCGATGTTAGTTAATCGATTAGTGTTAAAGTAAAAGGAGTTAATCGATGTTAGTTAATCGATTAGTGTTAAAGTTAAAAGGAGTTAATCGATGTTAGTTAATCGATTAGTGTTAAAGTAAAAGGAGTTAATCGATGTTAGTTAATCGATTAGTGTTAAAGTAAAAGGAGTTAATCGATGTTAGTTAATCGATTGGTGTTAAAGTAAAAGGAGTTAATCGATGTTAGTTAATCGATTAGTGATAAAGTTAAAAGGAGTTAATCGATGTTAGTTTAATCGATTAGAGTTAAAGTAAAAAGGAGTTAATAGAATATAGTTTACTCGAATAAAGTTAGTAAATCGAATATAGTTTATTCGAAAGGGGTTAAGTGAATAGAGTAAATCAAAAAGAGTAAATCAAATAGAATAAATCGAATAGAGATTTATTCGAACGAGAGTTAAGTAAGGAAGTTAGTTAAAGAAATATAAAGTGAACTTTGCTAATTTCAAAGTTAGAAATGTTGTTCAGTTAAGGTCTGAGAGGTAGTTCTACCCCAACTTGATTGGCTTCGTTTTAACTAGGGAATAGTTAAGGTTCGGCAGTAAAGGAAATGGTTTGAGTTGGCATCGCGATGGTTTGTTTAAACACCTGTCTAAGTCCAATGAAGAAGCTTTGGAAATGTTTTCCAAATAAGAAACCAGAAATGTTTTCTAATAAAGGAAACAAGAAATGGAAATGTTTTCCATTGTTAATAACATATATTCTCCAAATTTAGAAAATAGGAAATATTGAATATAGGGAAACAGGAGATAAGCAAAATTAATGAATTAAAGAGATAAATGATGAATGATGTTTGATTGATATAAATTTCCATTTGGAAATAATATCGTTGTTTGCACACTTGTTTTTATTCGATAGTTAAATCACAGACTATTGAAGTTTTGACCATTTTAACGTTGTTAATATGGAGAGACCGGTTGGATTATTATCCAAAGAACCACTCTGTATTGGCATAAGCGTTGCGAATCATATATGCCAAAGGAAATTGAAGACGGAGTTATGCAAGGGCTACCATGTTTAAAGAATAGTGCCTTCGGTTCATCCTGTTCCTGGATGACTTGTATGGACGGATGTCTGACAGAGTATGTCCAAACGATCACGTATATTGTTTTCTCCAACCGTACCAAGAGTGGAAGCGGAGAAGGAAACTTCTTTTAGCTAACACATAATATATGGTTGAGGACATCAATCGGTGATTTGATGGATTTGACGATGTGGCATTCAAAGTGAATCTGGTGTGATGATAGAGCGTAGCTTCTAGCCTCATCATCCGGTAAATGACAGAAATCGGGCAGGCAGCATGGCTAAGTCGGTCGCACCGAAGTAGGGTGTATAATCACCTGATCTAGAGTTTCATTTACTTCTAAAAATCTATTGTTGATGTTGTCCCATTCGGGAAACGGTTGCTGATCCCAACCGTTGGTGATATACATTCGATACGCTCAAGCGAAATGAGTGGTCGGTCATGTGTGGCCGGGTTGCAAGATGTTCTTGTTGAACCCAGTGTATTCCTCTCTAGAGGTACATTAGCGAAAGGTGGTTCCATACCTTGTCTTAGTTGGAAATCCATTACCCAATACGTGCTTGTGGTTTTGATTGTATACTATATATGTAGAACGTGAGATGAAAGCGTTTCTGCTAGATGATTATATATATACTGTGGTTGATAGACATTATTATAATATCAAAAGGTTTTTGATATAAAAGATATTTTGGATTCTCATAAGGGAAAAACCCGTTCCGTTATGCGGCGTGGTCTTATGAGATATCGTTTACCTGTATAACTGTTTTAAACTGTTTTACTCACACCAGTCCCATGACTGACCCGGAGTTTACTTTGTTGTTTTCCCTAAACTCTTGGGTGCCTAAATTTGTATGGGTAGTCAAGTAGTCGGGATTTACAGATACATTGAAGAGCTGGAGCAGGAGGCTTCAGGATCATATAGCTATTATTATTCCGCTGTGTTGTAAGTGCTGTACTTTGATAATGATATGTATATGCAAGTACAGATGTATATTTCAAGTTATGTTATATATATTATATGTTATTCGTTCCGCTGTGAGGTTCGTGTTACTCTGATGTTGTGTTCTTCTTCTTCTTCTATTCTAAGTTTCTATCTTATCTTTCCTCACCCTCTAATTTCTTTCACTAATTACCAGGATTTTTCGGTGTTTTGGTTATCGACATCGTGCTTATGTCGATAACTAAAGTCGCTAAAAATCCAGGTCGTTACAGAAAGTGACGTCTGTGTTAAACCAGTGCATGAGTAGATATATTTCATGGACACATGTGCTGGAAGGAACGTGTAGCAAAGACCAGCATAGGCGCATTCGTTTGAAAGCGATGATGATTGCTGAAGCAAAGACGATAGTGCGGAACGGAGCTTGAGAATGCCTTTTGTAGAGAGATTTGGGTGAGAATTCTAATTTAAATTTATTTAAATTAGTTATTACGGTTAGAAAATGGTCATCAATTGTTATGAATGCTTTTGATTGGTTGTTGATGGATGTTTATGCAGTCATAACACTTATATACACCAAGCGTTATTCGCAGTAACGCTTTGCGCACCGTTATTTGGTTGTGTGAACTATTGTGATGAATGGATTCATGACTGTTGATGTGACCAGATTTGATAGTTAAATTTGATTGAGTAAAATCACATACACCATAGTGGTGGAAACGTACATGTGATTAATTTAAATCCCCTTTCCATATAAATAATTTTTTTTTAAAAATGAAATGGGAATGTGGTTTTGAATTAAAATTTTAACTATTTAGAATTGAATTGAGTAAAAATATATTCAAATAGAATGAAATGGGTTTTAACATAATTTAGACCGTTCATTTGTTATGTTGATAAGAATTGGGAAATGATATTCAACGTTTGGATACACAGCTTTAACGGTCGGTTGTAAAAAATTAATCAAGTTTGATAAATATTATTGTTTAAATTAAAAGTGTGAAATTTATTATGACAACTTTAGTTGTTTTGAAAAGGGTTGAACGAGATCAGAATATTACCATTTAATGTTCAATTCAATGTGATATGAAAATTTTGAAAATAAAAGAATTATTTTGAATGTTTATGTTGGAAATGGGTTGACAAGTTTGGAATAATCATTAAATATTTAATGTAATATGTTATGAAGAATTCGGCAAATTGAAAATTGGATTTTTATACGAATATTCGATTTCATAAGAATTTTGAATAGTAATCGAACGTGTTTTGATTAAATAATAATATTGTTTTCTCTCTATTATTTGATTTGAAATGGAAACTTAGAATTTAAGATGATTTTGAACTAAAGCTTTGAAAATAAAATTATCATTTCAAGAAAAGAGTTTTGAAATACGATTTTATTCTAAGTTATGAAAAAAGAATTTGTTTTGAACGGAACGATTTTATTTTAAAACGTTATATAACGTGAATCAAACGCGTTGCGCCGCGACAGTTCGCTAGTATCAGTTTTAATTTCAAATGACCATAACTTGAACATTTTGAATCGAATTGTTGTGAAATGAAAAAAACAACGGTTTTCTATTGATAATGGGTTTTGTATAGAGGAGGAATTTTCAAATTCCATCGTATGGTTTTCAAGTTATGTTCAAATTAAAATTGAAAAAGTTCGCTATACGTGCAGTTCGTCGACCGTAATGAAAAATTGAATAAAATGGACTTATAAAAATAATTTAAAATTCCAGAAAAATATGACAAATCATATTTATTATTTAAAAAATAATTTGAGTTTTAAATTGTGAATTTGAAATGATTTTGGATCGATTTGGTTAAGTAAACATTTCACAACACTTTCCGTAACGCTTTAACCATTTCTTTGAAATGATTTGAATTTAAAGATTCAAAACATGAATCGTTATGGAAAGGATTTGTTTAAAAGAATTTAAATATATGATATGGAATTGAAATAAGATTTGAATTGAAAGGGAATGAGTTTTGAATAGAATTTTTCGCTTGGTATTCGATATGGATTTACAGGGGCAGACAAATACGATCAGAAATATTAAAACATATCCATATCTAGATTCTGATAGTGTTTGCCTGAGTTGTGAATCAATATCAAATATAAGTCGATTAAATTCTATATAAATTTATATTTGGAAATATTAATTATCGAAATGGAAATTTAAATCCAAATAAAGATTTGGTAATCCCGGGATAACGACGAATAAATGAAGTTGTTTTGAAATATAAGGTTTGGAAAAGGGTTAAAATGGTAACGGATTTCCAGGAATTGAATCCCGCCTTAATTCGAAGTAAAGCGACAATTTTTGGAAAGGCGATTTGAATTGATAAACCCGTGTGGTCCACAGCTATTATTTTGATATGCTCATTACTTGGAAAGTCCGAGATCGGATATGGAACCGAAACCATTCCAAGTAATAACATGACGTTATAAACTAAAGACTTGGATATCGATAAGAGAAGACTGAGTATATTCGAATTGTTTAGATTGATTGTTGATGTCTCGGATCGAGGTGTACACCCGATACGGGGTTATAAGTGGCATGAGACCTGAATATATTTGAATATTTCGGGTTGTTGTTTCGTTCAAACCCAGGACGGACTTGTATGGATTGTGTGTCTTACATTGAAATTGACCGCATAACACTGATTTTCGTTAATATATATCGGATTTGTGGCAAAATATTATCCTCGTCTCTAAGTCATATGAACTTAGAGGGTATGCATTGATCGAAATTAGTGATATGTCGTGAATTGTCAATGTGGCATACTCGAGTTATGAAATGAGCTAGTAATGATCAAAGCACGGCTTATTGAAGCGATGCTTTGTGTATGACGTAACATCGACAAACCTCACACCCTGGATTGATGAGAAACTGGTGGTTTGGTTGTATACTTATATATGAATTGATGATGAATCTGTGCAGTAGTGGGAAACCACTTATGAACTTGGGGAAAATTGTGTAAGTTCGGGGGGCCGTGTCTGGTCGAAAATCGTTGATCTGCCCTGCGATTTGTGGTTGGTGTCCCTGATGGACGAAAAAGCCGTGAGGCACTTCGCTTCGTATCCCTAATTGATCTTTCATGCCAGGAATCATCAAGTTGGAAACCCAATCTCCAATACCAGCCATACGGTTTTGGTTTATATATATATATATATATATATATATATATATATATATATATATGGCGACATAATATTATGGGTGTTATGCCGTCTAGGATTTATACATTTATTTGCTGGTTTTCCACACTATGTAATAATAATACGAAAAGAGGATTTTACATGCCTTTAGAAAGTACTGATATAGACGACACACCAAAAATGACTAGTAGAATGATACCGATAGATTGCAAGGAATTCGTGTCAAGAAATTTTGGGAAAGCGACTATAATTACAAGGAGTTCAATTGAAAAAAGAATTAAAGATGAAGTAGGGAAAAAAAGAAGGAGTTTGAAGAGGACTTGCCACTCCTTATGATTATGTTAATACTGCTTACATTTTTCTTTCCCATTAACTAACAAAAGTTTAGGTGGGATTTTATTCCGTACATTGTAGATGTGAAAAAGATGAGTTCAGTGTCATGGCCAAAAACCATTCATTCGAGTTTTAAAAAGTTTGTAAAAAGCTACGTAAAAAATCCGCGGGATATGGCCGGCTGTTCAATGCTTCCTTTGGTAAAATTTTTCATACAATATTTTTTCTGTATACCCAAACAAGTATTAATGAATTCAGTTTTAACATTGGTTTTTATTTATATGCAGTATGTGATGTGTGAGAAGGTAAATCTAATTGCCCAGAGGAAGAAGTTTGAGAACAAAATCCCTCGATTTGCTAGGTGGGATCTGAGGAAATTGAGTAAAATAGTTCAGAAGGAATTTTTGGACACTTTCAAAGCTGGACAGGTAGAAATATCAATATTTCAGTGTTAATTTTGTGCACATTTAATTTTTATTTTGTTACCATATGTAAAAATAGTGAAGAAGTAACATTGGTTTATATGTTTGGTTAGCTGGTTATCTTTTCTATTTCTTTGTAGGGTTCATTTTTGTGTTGTTAACATGTGTAGAATTTTTTCTGGTATCATTTTTATAATTTTTTAGGGGTCATTCTTTATTTATTTTACTTTCAAAGTCCATGGGTATCTTTTTTTCTTCACTGCAGTTATCATTTTTGTTTTGAATTTTTAACTTCAGATTCTGGTTATCATTTTTTATTTATTTTAGATATCATTTTTGTAATTTATATCACTAAACAGTTTCTGGATATCATTTTTTTTAATTGTAGTTATCATTTTCTGAGTTTTTTTATTAAACAACATTTCTGCACAAATACAAATTATTAGCCAAAAATATTGTTGTCAGTTCAATTTTTCATCATCCAATTTAGTGACTACACTCTTTGGTGTAATGATTCACTGGTTTATTCTTTCCCATTTAATCTTCTAAGTATTTAACATATGAAAATTCCGTAGGTATCATTTTTATAACAATTCAGTTATCATTTAATTTCTACCAATGTTTATTCAGTTTTTTATTATCATTTTATATATATTGTAGGTATCATTTTTTGATTTCTTACCAACTTTATAGTTTTTAGTTATCATTTTCTAGCTGTTATAGTTATAATTTTTTACATTACGTTAGTTCACATCAATTCTACACACATACAAAATACTGAGAATGGAAAAAAAATTGATATAAATTCAGTCTTTTCCAATCCAATTCAGCAATGTGGCAATTATGCAGATTGATTCATATAATGTATATTCCTGTATAGGCAATGGAAATGGGAAAAACTGAGATGCATGAGGCACTTCTGTTAGAGTGTAAGGAAAGTTTGGCAAGAAGAGCTACAATAAAAGGAAAAGCTACGCAAACCAAAAAAAGAACGTGTGGTCAGCAGGTCCAAGTAGTTGAAAAAGTTGATAAGGACATGGAAAATAGAGTTCTTAACTATCGCATCACAGAATTGGAGAAGGAAAACAAAGAATTTAAAAAGAAGTGGATGGAAGAAAGAAATTTGAGAAGAAAAGTAGAAGAGGAGTTATGTAAACTTAAAGACCAGATGAAAGAGCAGAAAGCTGAAATGAAACACGAGAAAACGGATGATAGAGTTGATTTAGAACAAACGCTGGGTGATACGCATACAGATGAAAACATGAAAAGTAATCAAATAAGTAAAAATGAGGTGAATAATGAGAATCAGGACCAAGATAAAATGAACGATGGCATGACGAATGATGATGAAAGGACCTATGGAGAATAAAACATGGCAGCTAGAATAGAGAATGAAACAACGCCAATCACAGTTAATGATTCTGTCGATGATAGTGGGAGAGAAAAAAGGGTGTACAGTCAATTTACGACATTGATCCTCCGGACTTTAGTTTTAATTTGACTGCAGAGATTGCAAAGATGAAAGCCAGAGAAGGGAATTCCCAGAAAACAGTTAAAAAAAGACTTAAAAATCAGCTTCCAAGCCAAACAGTGCAAAACCACCTTCATACATACTGAAAATGAGAGCAAGAAGAAGAACACAAAAAAGAAAAGAGGAGTTTGAATATTATGTAAAAGCAACGAAGAAAGCACGGGTAACACAGAAGAAGGAGAATGAAGGTTCAAGCGAAGGAAAAAATGATGAGTTACAACTTTCATTGATTCCATTTGATGATGAAAAATGCAGGAAAAAAAGGTAAATGAAGAAAACGTAGATCAGGAACATACTGTTAAACTACTAGAGCCAATAAATGTTGAGGAACCTTCATGGAAAGACTTGCACTTATCAAAATGCAAAAAAGTGACAAAACATCTTGATGATGAGGAAGGTAGAATTGTAAGGAAATTTTATTCAATGTCAATAGCTGAAGAAAAGTAAGTATAATATTTTCATCTGTACTTGTACAACATAGAAATAATTTTATAAACTATTTGACTTGTAAATAATTGATAGTCTGATTGCTTGGCAAGATGATGATCCAGCAAGGGGAGGTTGTATTGTTACAAAGGATATGCTGACAGAAGTGCTGAGAGGTTTGTTCACAGATGGGCAGGTAAACATATGTACAAAAATGTGGTAATGATTGCCATGTTTTAAAAAAATGATAACCAAATTTTTAATTTTTTATATAATTAGTATAATGAATAAGATAATGATACCTAATTAAATATAAAAATGATACTTAGAAAATGTAAAACATAGGTTCAAATTATGTCGTACTAAAACAGATAAATTTTGAAGACATAAATCTGTTATAAGATGTTGTAACATGTTTATTTACTGTATGTAATTTATTGTTTTCATTGTATTTTCAGATAATCGTCTGGTGCACCCATAAATGTGATTTAGTTGATAACAATTACGCAATGTCTACACTTATGATAGTAAGTTGAATCACAGTTTAAAAAAATTATTATGTAGTATTCACGTCTTCAATAATTATTAAATTAAAATTTACACTGAGCAGAAAGCAATTATGGAGGGCAAGAGTTCAATTATTAAAAGTTTGGTTACTCCTTTCTTAAAAGAAGCAGCTTTGAACAGTTATACAGAAAAAATTTACTTCCCATTACATTTTGACAACCATTGGACGCTGTTGACATTAGCATATGCAAACATGATATGGGTTCACTATGATTCTTTGAGACCAAGAAGATCAAACAAGTTCAATAATCTTCATTTAAACGAAGCATATGAAGTGGTAAGAAAATTGTAATGTCTTTATTGATAGTGAATTACTACTAAAAAATGTTCCTTACAGCGAAAGAAAGTTGAAGAAATTCTGCAACAACTTTGGGTAAAGAATAAAATCGAAGATAAGAAGATTGTTGATGGAGAGATTTTTCAAGAACCATGCGCACAACAGCATTCTGACAGATTAATTATTTTTTCATCTTTTTTTTTTATTTTTTTTTATTTGGTCAATACAAAAAAATAGTAGTTTCTACTAATAATTGATTGTAACCGACATAAATCAGTATTCAATGCACAAGAAAAATAACTGACATTTGTTCTTTACATTTTCTAAACATCGTTAATTTTCATTTATGCAGAGTGGACTGCGGGATATTCGTCATCGTAAACATAATTTCGGACAACAGAACTGAAATTACTCTAAAGGTCTCAAAAGAGAAAATGGATAAAATAAGAGCACTGATTGTGCGTGAAGTCATATCCAATCATGCATGCTGCTGGAATTTGGTTCGATTCATCACTAGATTGACAAAGAAGACTAATAAAATAAATGAAAATATGAGTGAAACAGTGCTGTATATTATAGTTGGTTGGAAAACAGTGTATTTTCTTTTAGATTGAAATTTATGCAGATGTTAATGTTTTGAATTTCAGTAATGAATGGGTGGTTGTGTGAAATACTAATCTTGCATGAATACATGATGATAAATCTGCATACTTGACACATTGCTGAATTTGATTTGAATAGACTGAATTTACATCAATTTTTTTTTCATTCTCAGTCTTTTTTATGTGTGCAGAATTGATGTGAACTAACTTAATGTAATAAATGATAACTACAACTGCCAGAAAATGATAACTAAAAACTTTAAAGTGGATAACAAATCAGAAAATGATACCCACAATATATACAAAATGATAAGCAAAATCTGAATGAATATTGGTACAATTTAAATGATAACTGAATTGTGAAAAAAATGATACCTATGGACTTTTCATATGTTAAATACTCAGCACATTAAATGGGATTGAATAAAACAGTGAATCATTACATCAAAGAGTCTACTTAGTAAATTGGATGATTAAAACTTGAAATGACAATAATATTTTTAGCTAATAATTTGTGTTTGTGCAGAAATGGTGTTTAATAAACAAAACTGAGAAAATGATAACTACATTAAAAAAAATGATATCTACAAACTGTGTAGTGGTATGAATTTAAAAAATGATACCTAAAATAAAGAAAAAATGATAACCAGAATCTGAAATTAAAAAGTAAAACTAAAAATGATAACTGCAGTAAAGAAAAAAAGATACCCATGGACTTTTAAATTGAGATAAATAAAAAATGACCCCTAAAAAATTATAAAAATGATACCAAATAAATTTCTACACATGGTAACAACACAAAAATGAATCCGACAAAGACATAGAAAAAATAACCAGTTAATCAAACATAAAGAATAACTAATTAAATAGATTCGTGCAAGAGATGAAAACTAATATTAAACATGCAGATCGAATACCACTGGTCAGAACAACAGAAAAAACATAATGCCAACAACACATCAATGAAATAATCAAACTTAAACAAAATAATCTAAGAAGATTTTTTATTAAAAATGTAGATAATTGCGTACATTCGCAGTTCATCAAACACTATATTGCTAACGCATTCAAGTTTACTTGACAAGTATATATGGAGATACAAATGATACCAAGAACAAATGCAATGAATTTCATTTTTTATTTTTGGAATCTTGACAATTGCGCTTATTATGACCATATTCATTGCACACTCTACATTTATTTTCCTTGTTCTGGAAATATGCAAATCCTCCTTTTCTTTTTGATGAAGTTCTACCGGCACCACGTTTATCCTTTGGTGGCTTAATTATTACTTCATTACTTGAATCAACATCCGGTTTTTCATATGTAGGTATAGGATTAATTGTATGACTATATGAAGACCGGTCAGTTTCCACAGTGAAATAGTGCTCAATGAAATCATACACATTTAATTTCATTTTATTAATACATTTTATAGCATGAGCACATGGAAAACCCATCACTTTCCACTAGTTACAGCTACACGTCTAGTCTTTTAGATCAACACGATGAGAAATTGTTGATTTCACTTCAAACAGGTGTTCAGAAGCCTTGAATACATCCCAACCAAAACCTTCTTCAACTAAGTCTTTTAATCGATTTTCCATGGTTGGACACAAAATGGTAGTCCATAAATGGGATTCTTCTCGACGTTTAGCCATTTGTTCCATGATTTTTATTTGTATCCCATCCAAACAAGATGTAATTGGTAAGGCCCGTTCTTCTAAAATCCAGCTGTTGAAACTTTCAGCCACGTTAGAGCTGTACTCACCATACCTTTTACCACGGAAAAAAAATCAGCCCATTTATCGAAAGGTTTGTCTTTCAAAAAATTAACCGCTGCAGGACCACCAACTTGTAAAAACTTAGAATGAGCAACTTGAAACTCATGAACATTAGATGCTCGAGAATATGTTCGGAACAGTTCCACAATCGAAATGTGTGCATTTTTGGACTTAACAGCAGACAACAAATTTTGTTCCATGTGAAGGTAGCAATAACTATGGTATGGAGTGGGAAAAACATCGTGAACACCCGAAATCAGACCTTGATGTCGATCGGACATAAAAACAAAACTACGATCTTCGTTGAGCATTTTCTTCAAATGATTTAGAAACCAGCTCCAATTATCCACATTTTCTATTGAAACTATGGCCATAGCTAGAGGGAAGAAACCTGCAAAAAAATTATGAATAAAAATTCAATAGGAAATCATTATTTTAAAAAAAATTGATAATTTCCGACATACGAAAAAGCTAATTAAATATTGTATAAATCAAAATGATACCTGCAAACAACCAAAACTGATGGTTAAAAACTATTTGAGAAAAAATGATACCTAGATATGAACTAATGATACCTACAAATTGTACACTAAAAACAGAGAAGAAAATGATACCGTAATGCCAATAAAAATGATAACTAAAATCTGTATAGCTAAACAATGATACTGTAAAAAATAATAAACTGGTAAATCATAAAAATGAACTGGAGAAAACTGATCCCATAGAATCCAAATGGTACCATATGTATATGTAAATCATCTAAAATTATTTTAAAATAATACCTTGGTTGCCATTCTTAGCTGTAACACCCATTAAGACTCCTGGCCTACCTTTCAAATGGGTACCATCTAAAAATATCATAGGCCAACAATGTTTGAAGCCAAGAATGCAAGCACCAAAACCAACAAACAATCTCAAACTAATTTGTAGAAGAGTTAACATTCATAGCGACATAAGAACCCTGATTGTGAGTCTGTAGTGCACCTAAATACCAAGATAAATCATTGTACGACATTGCATCATTGCCGTACATTTCCATTAAAGCTAGTTGCTTTCCTTTGTAAGCATAAGAGTAAGATAAATTCCGATTAAACTCTCTTTGAAAATCATCAATGATGTCTTTCAGTTTCTTACTAGGATGATCTCTAATTTCATCTATTATCAATGATTTAACAAATGAGCTTGATAGGGAAGGGTTAGTCAAATTTGTTAGACCACCCCCGCAAGAATGTTCGACAACCAGATTTCTATGAAAAACCTATTTAGTTGGCCAACATTACAAGAAGCATGCACTTTAAACAAACAATCAGTAGAAAACGATGAGCAAATAGTTGTGATCCTAGTAGCACTGTTCTAAAGAAAGTGGTATTCATGACCTGATTTAATTTGAAAGGCCATTAAGAATTCTCTGAACTCCTTGGCGCTTCCGAAACAAAAACCAGTAAAATCAGTAAATTTTTATGTAGATCCTCTTTTCATCAAATATTTTAAATAACTCTCCTATGAACGACAATGTTCGCACCCAAACATTGATCAGAAGATGAAGGAATTAAAACATTAGTAGAAAGTGCAGAAGAACCATCAATCACATTTTCCAACAGAAATTCCTTCAACTTAACATCAAAACAGAAAAAAGCACTCTTCTTATGTAATTGAAATAAAACGATACTTTGAAGATCATAGTTACTCTCAACAATTTTAATTCTATCCTCAAGCACAAAGATAATTTCAATGGACATAGGAGTAAGTTGAGACCAATACTCACATATTTCATTTTTCAAAGCATCCAATGAGCAATTAATCGACAACCGAGTACTGAAAGAGGTATCGTTGAAGATAAGTATGATAAGGAGAGTGTCGTCACCACTGGAACAAAAAAGTAATGTGAAAAAAATAGTTAGCCAAGTAAAAAGATGCAAACAGATACCATAAAACAAGGGTAATACATTAAAAATGATATCTAAAAAAATATATTAAAATGATACCTACAAACTGTAGCACATTCAAATGAAAGGGAAGAAAATGATACCGTAAAAAATACTAAAATGATACTTAAAAACTGCTATAGTTAATTTTTTGTGAATACAATGCAAACAATCAAAGTAACATTTATACTAATGAACGCAAAACAAGTTTTAATCTAAAACAGATTTAATTCAGCAATGCATTCAGAAACAAATTACAACATGAAAAAAAAGAACAAAAGAGAATAAAAGTAATGAAAAAAAAAATCTGAAGAAAGTAAAAAATAATACCTGCTTGTAACATAAGTAGAATCCATGAATTACCAATAGAAACACTAAAAACCTATCGCAAACAGTGAAAGAATCGTATGATAAACTCAAAATGAATGGAGAAAATCAGCAGTAAACGTAATGTGCTTTTGATTTTCCTGTCTGATTGATGAGAGATCGATCTTCCGTCTGAGAATTGTGCGTTTATTTAGAATTTCAGATCTCTTTGGATTTATGTGATCAAATAAAAAATTTTGATTCGAAAATCTAAAGGAATAAGAATCGCGATCAATGGTGGCGAGATCCAAATTTTCTTCGACGAGAAATAGTGGATGAAATAAGGAAATAGTACGCGTGATTTAGGGGTTAAATCTTTAACGGATTACACGAAATAGGGCACGTGAGACAAGAAACGGAGTGTGTTATCCTTTTGAGTAAAATTTAGGTGGGCTGTCCTTATGGATAAAAAAGCCTTTAATTTTGTCCTTGTAATTATTTTCCTGTTTGTAATTTATGCCTAAATATTTTTATATACTTATACGTGTGTTCACATATGTGTCCACACTCCAAAATTAATTTTATGCTTTCAAATTTTAACATTGTAGCCAATGTGTCTCTTTAATGTCATTTATGTCATACATTGTCAATTAAAGGAAATATTGACAATTTAATATTTATTTTCCTTCCTTGATTTAATCCTTTCTATCACACATTTGTTCTCCCGTTTTATTAAATGGTTATGTTTGTAAATGTTAACTTTAATAATCTTACATTACTATCAAATTCAAATACATATTGTTTATACAATTAATGTGTGCATACATTTTCTGTTTATTTTACGTCGTATCATTTATTAACTTCCACTCTTTTTCTGTTTCTTATTATTTATTTCTATTTATACTATTGCACGTTATATTTGCATAATGGAAACTCTTTATTTATTGCTCGTTTTATAACATACATTTGTTTTCAAATTTCAAACGCATATTATTAAAAAAATTACTTTGATAATTTTGACAGCTTGGCTTAGGTCCCTGTTTTGTTTCAAAATACAAAAAAAATTCCTTATCTAAAAACTTTATAATTTAGGTCCCTATTTTTCGAAAATCATCAAAAAATAATGATTTTTTTTATGAAAATTCAAAATTAAATTCAATACATAATCATCATCATATTCATCCATTAAAACTACAAAAAAAATATGATTTGAAAACAAAATTAAATAAATATACATGCTTCAGTATATTGCAGTAAACAATGCAACTATTTGCGATTGTTGTTGATATTTCAGCAACTTTTCTAATTATTTGCATCAACTACAAAACAGTGCTGATATATCTGCAATTTATAGTAATAATTGCAGACTTTGCTACAATTTTTCATTGACTTCTGTTTTACATCGATTATAAAATGGATGTTGATATTTCAGCAATTATATAAAATAATTGCTGATATATCAGCAATTATTCGTAGCATTCCATCAATGTAAAATAGGTTCTAGTATATCAGTAATTATATAAAATTATTGCTAATATACAGCAATTATCCAGAAGCCTTTCATCATTTTTAAGAATTGTTGTTGATACATCAGCAACTATATATATGCATACTTGCTGATATATCAGCAATTATTTTATTGGCAAAGCCGACCGATTTTTAGGTGACCGTAAACACCTTCTTATTATTACCAATAATAAAAGAATATAGTATAGTACAGGCGATTGTGGTTTACAATCAGCTAATTCGGTTTTTAAGGTGGACCGTCCACCGCTACCGGCATTTATTGTGGGACATCCACACTATCTAAACTAGATTAGAGCTCAGAGTTAGTATAAGCACTAGACTACTCTTATTACATAGTCCTATGACCTGTCTCTCCAAGCAGGGAGAGTTAAATAACATACTACACATAGTAGTGACTTACATATGTATATAGAGAGTTACAATACAAGACTACATGAAGTAAAGTAAAGGTATACATGAAATAACATGACAAGACCAAACAAAGGCCAACTGTGCAAAGCAACTGTAGCTTGTCTGGCTTCTAGAGCTCCATACCCTGGAGGGCACAACTATCCTGATGGAACTGACATGTCGATTGTCGACCAAACTGGAAAGAGCACAGCGATAGGGAGGAAATGAAGGATAACACTCCCGATAATACAACAAAATAAGAGAAAGGAGCTTCATCTTGATCACCATATCACCAGAGATAGAAAATAAACTAGAAAACCAGTCACATGCACACCAAATTGGCGGCCATATGAATTTCTCAACAAAATACAACTGAAATAAAAGGAAAGCATTACTGTAACACCCCGTGTTTTCTGTTAACATAAACTAACTAAATTTAAGAACGCTTAATTTTTAAAAGAAGAATAGAGGGAAATGGGTTACGCCACTGTGTTCATCTCGGAATTCTGGTTGAGATAGAGTCCGAGTTTGCGTGAATTGGACTTCGTATGAAGAAGTTATGGCAATCGGAAGTTTCAGAAAAATTCAAATAGATTTCAAAAATTCAAATTCGGACTCAGATTGGGCTAGGCGGGAAAATTCCCGCCAGGTCGACCAGGGGTCGACCGACCCATACAGGTCGACCAGGGGGTCGACCTACCCCCTCCCTCCTGGGGCAGATTTGAGAGAAGACGATTTGGTGACTGTTTGCTGAGTCATTAGGGTTTCTGGATAGTTCTGATCTGGTTTGAATGGTTGTGGTTAATTCTAGGTTGATCGGATGGCCTAAATTAATTCTAAACTCTATATAAACACATGTAGACTCAAACCCTAAAATCAAATAAAAATTAGAACCATGGCCGCCATACTGTCACCTTGCAACCTAGAGTAGCCGTCACCATTTAGGAGAAAGAAAAGCTAATCAACTCAATTATATTCAACTCAAATCTAAACAACAACGAATTTGTTTTCTTCAAAGGAGAGCTAAATCAATTTCAGAACTCAGATTTCAGAACTCAAGACCTTCTTTGAGTTGTGAGTTCAGTTTCTTTAATAAGATAATTAATATGTTAATAGGGTTGAGATATAAATTGGATTATATGGCTATGTTTGTGAAGCATTGGGAAATGCAATATTGGGTAAATATATGCTAGTTGTTTATAATGATAGTTTTAGTTTATTTGTGTTGTGGATCCTAATCATATGCTCAATCACCTATGCTCAACTTGATTCATAGTTCTATATGCAAGTTTGGATTTTAACTTATATAGGAATCATATGCAAGTTGATGAGAATCATATACAATCTTTACATGTTTCATGACATCTATTTTTTTTGTGTAAGTTTGGATCTAAAGTTTAGGTTAAGACATGTGTGAGTTATGTGCAAGTATGTATGTGGATTATACAAAATTTAATATGATAGTTTACATGTAGATCTTAATTTACATGTTTAGGTGCAAGTTTACATCATAATTTATGTTGCATAAATCACATATGTATGTATATATATGTTTAGGGCATGAATCATGTAATGAAAGTTTGATATTCCTATGCAAGTTCATACCTTTATGTTAAAACTACATAAGTTATGAAAATACATGTGTTATACACCCATTGTCTATGCAAGTTTAGATGAAACACCTTATTCACACATGCAATTCACCCCTTATGTTTAGATCTATATGCCAATTCATGTTATGACTTTTATTCGTAAGTTAGATCCAATTTATATTCTATGCATGTTGTGATGTTTTCTCTTTATTCCATAAGTTAGACTATTCGAGTCTAACGTATATTTCACGTTAAATGAATGAACGTACAACGTGGGGCAATGGGATAAGATCAAAATATTTAATATGGAGAATTGGCTTAAGTGCCTTAAAATGGCATATAATTAATTTGTGATATTAATTGGTATAATTTTATATACCATAAATAGATGGACATAAATAAGGTGTCAATTATGGACATAGTTAAATTTGGAATTGATTGACAATTCAAATTAGGGATATTAATCCAATTTGAGGTTAAATGAAATATGTAATAATAAACCGCCTAAGACACGAGGTTAGACTCTTTTGTGGTGTAAGACTACCCGGACCCGCCCGGCAAATCTAGCTACCACAAATGTCAGTCTAATGTGAGAGGTCAAAGCCATGAATTAAATACGTAATAGTTGTAAAGACACGAGGTTAGGCTCGTTTGTGGTGTAAGACTGCCCGGACCCGCCCGACAAATCCAGCCGCCACAAATGCCAGTCTAATGTGGGAGGTCTTTACAAGGTTACGGTCTTAATGAATTAAGAAACACTTAACCAAATAAACATGTAGTGGGACATGAGGGGGTTAAGTGGGTGCCTTGGGTGGCATGTGGAATTTAGTGGGTGCCTTGGGTGGCATATGGAATTTAGTGGGTGCCTTGGGTGGCATTTGAAATACGATTAGATGCACTTAACCAAGATTGTAACATGTAAGAAGACATGAATAAGAATGGGGTTAAGTGGGGAAAAACCTTAGAGGGGACCAAGCATAGGTGGAAAGCTTGTGTCATGCATGGGGGCCCTTTTCAAACCAGTAACCCATTAAGTATCTTTGTGGGCTCGACCCAAGTCGAGGACGGGACATGCGTACTGGATTTGATTGTAAGAGGTCAAAATAGGTCAGCGGTGGCAACGCAAATCAACCGGGTTCATATGCGTGTGTGGGCCCGAGCTGGTAGGTAAGACGTTGCATCGTGTAGATATAAGCCGTGCATTTTCGGTAGTATCGGGTTGCCACTTTGGGGAGTGATACACCCCCACCGTGGGGCCAGCATGGGTATCTAAGAGTTAGGGAGCCGATCGAATGGGGGTAGTGGGTACACCTAGTGGAGATAGGGGCAGACGGCACCTATGGAGGTAGCTAGGGGTACACGAAACTACCATTAGCTGTATTAAGTTCTGTAGGTGGGATCAACCTTTAGGGTGACTAGTGGTGGTGCAGTATAGTAATTATCCTATAGTGATTAGGGGCGCCTTTAACGTTATCTTTGTTCGTCTTATTTCCTTGTTTGCTCTGTCATACCCAATTGTTCACAGTCATTTCCTTATTTTCCAGCTTATGCCTTATCCTAGTTATTTAATGATTATATTGTTAAAGTTATTGCACTCGCCAGACTTTATGTCTGACCCCCTTATTTCCACCTCTTTTCTTCCCTCCCCCCCCCTCGGGTTTGTAAGAAGGGAATACTACAGCTTAGTGCCAATTTCTTTCAATTGCTTGAAAAGAGTAAATGTATCGCTTTGGACTCTCTCATCTTTATGGCTTTGCTTAAGCTCAGTGGGGATTTATGCATTTATGTTATTTAAGTATTTGCTTCTTTATGTACTTTGAAGTTAAGACTATTGATCCTGTTGTAATGGTTTTGGAAACTACTTATGTAAGCTTGTTTTGAGTTATGATGCTATGAAATAAGTTTTATCTTCCGTTGTGTTGTTTTATTTATTTATTCTTGTAATTTATTTGTTCTATACAACAATAACGCTTCATGGACATTGATGCATTCCCTTTTCGAGTGACATTAATGGACATGGGGTGTTACACGTGGTATCAGAGCTATGGTTACAAGAACAGATAAAAAGTTTTGAAAAGTGTTTTCAAAAGTATTATTTTCCTAGAAAGTATTTTCAAAAACTTGTTTTAAAGAAGCTATTTTCAAGGAAAGTTTACTTTAAAGAGCATAATCCCCGCAAGCCATACATCTCTCTTTCGCTTCCCTTGTTTTGAAACTCTTTTTTTTTTTCAGCATGTCTGGAGCATCTGAGAAACTAGAGGGTGTTCATGTACCCAGTTGGTTTCGTCAATATCTCGAGGCTAGGGCCGCTGCCGCGGGTCCGACCAACGTTCCTCATCCTCCTCCCCCAGTTCTAGTCATTCCTCCGCGTGGAGATACTTTCTCCAAGATATGTAAAGACTTTCGTTCGATGGGTGGAAAATCTTTTGGTGGGTCTGAAACGTTCATTGAAGCTAGAAATTGGTTGAAAGAAGTGGAGGATCTATTTGGCATTTTCGATTTAGACGATTGTAAGAAGGTCCAATTGGCTGCTTGGTTGATGAAGGACGAAGCTTCGTTTTGGTGGGAGTTCACTAATGGAGAGCGTTCAGTTGATACGTGGCCGAATTTCAGGCATAGGTTTGAGGCAGGGCTAAAGAGAATTTATATATGGAAAGATTTTCGGCGTTGAAGCAAGGGAATCTATCAGTGAAAGAATACGTCAACAAGTTCAATCAGTTGGCGAGATTTGGCTTGAACTTGGTGAATACACTCGAAAAGAAGGCCCTGAGATTTGTTAAGGGTTTGAACAAACCGCTACATGGGTTAGCTATGACCCACATCCCTATGGGGGCCACCTTTGAGAGACTAGTTGATATGGCGCTTATGCATGAAGAGGAGAAAGGCGCCAATGCTAATAAGGCACCTGAGAAGAAAGGAGATCAAAAGAAACCACAACAACAAAATAAGAAGGGCGGGAAGAACAATAATGGCAAAGGAAAGAAGAAGTGCTTTAATTGTGGGACACCAGGCCATTTGAGTAAAGGCTGTAGGAAAAAGAAGAAGACCGGTTGTTTCCACTGTGGAGAGGCAGGTCATCTAGTTAAGGACTGCCCAAGGAAACAGGGACAAGGGCAAAGAACTTCTGGAGGGCAGCTTCAGGCTCTCATGGCACCGAGGCAGGCAAGGGAGCAGGTCTAGGCTCTCGCGGTCCCACCGCTGCAAGAACGAGGTAGAAACATTTCCGTTGAGAGTTTAGTTTTTCTGTTTGATCATCCTGTCCGTAATTTATTCGATTCTGGCGCATCACATTCGTTTATCTCTACATCATTAGTTGAAACACTGCACTTAAATACTAATCTTGTTGTGGATCCCATTGTAGTCTCAAATCCTATTGGTGGGTCGGCTCATTTATCCTTGGTTTGTAGGGATTTGAGGTTGTCGATCTTAGGCGTTGGTTTTGAGTGTAATGCTTTTGTGCTTGGCTTCATGGGCTATGGGTTGATTCTAGGGATGGATTGGCTAGCCAGATATGGTGCCATCCTAGATTGTGAACAAAGGGTAGTAAAATTGTTGACTCGTAGTGGAAAGACCCTTGATATTTCTTGTGACCCTAGAGGATCAGTGATGCTTAGTTATCTTGAGTCACTTGACGCATCCAATGATGATTTACATTTTGTTCATATAGTCCGTGAATATGTTGATGTCTTCGATGAGGTGAGGGGTCTACCCCCAAAACGTGAGATAGACCTTCGTATTTATCTTGTAGACAATGCAAAACCAGTATCTCTGCCAGTACGCCACATGGCTCCTCGTGAGAGGGGGGAGCTCAATTAGAAAGTAGGGGAGTTGCTTGAGAAGGTATTCATAAGACGTAGTATATCGGAGTGGGGTGCTCCAGTAGTATTTGCCACGAATGCGGATGGGTCCCTTAGACTTTGTGTGGACTATAGAGAACTTAATAAGCTTACTAAGAAGAATAGGCACCCACTGCCGAGGATTGATGATCTCTTTCATCAGTTAGTTGGCGCCTCAGTGTTTTCGCAGTTGGACTTAGCCACTGGTTTCCATCAGTTGAGAGTGGCTGAGGACAACATAGACAAGACTTCCTTTAGGACTCCAGACGGTTTCTATGAGTAGCTTGTAATGCCCTTCGGTTTGACAAACGCACCCGCATACTTTGTTGACTTGATGAGTAGGGTGTTTAGGGAGTACCTTGATAAATTCGTGGTGGTCTTTGTGGATGACATCTTGATCTTTTCTAAGAGCGAAGAAGAGCATGCCCTACATCTTAGGGAAGTGTTGGAGACCCTTCGACCGCATAACCTTAAAGCTAAATTTTCTAAATGTCACTTTTGGAGGAAGGAAGTGCGATTCTTAGGGCACATGGTTTCCAAAGAAGGGATAGCTGTGGATCCCGCGATGGTGGTGGCCATCCAAGATTGGAAGGTCCCTAAAAATGCTATCGAGGTGAGAAGTTTCTTGGGGTTGGCTTCTATAGGAAGTTTATCAAGGACTTCGCAAAGATATCAGCCCCATTGACTCACTTGACGAAGAAGAACCTAGTTTTCACGTGGGACGTAGATTGTGATGATGCATTCCAACGTTTAAAGAGAGCTTTGACCACAGCCCCGTCTTAGTGTTGCCAGATGGGAGTAAGCCATTTACCGTTTATACCGATGCTTGTGGGACAGGACTAGGCGCAATCTTAATGCAAGAGGGGAGGGTAATAGCCTATGGAGGAAGGCAGTTGAGAGTGCACGAGAGAAATTACCCTACACATGACCTAAAGTTGGCCGCAATTGTTTTCGCGCTTAAGTCTTGGCGCCATTATCTTCTTGGCGAGAAATTCGAATTGTTCACAGACCACAAATCGCTAAAATACTTGTTCTCTCAGAAGGACTTGAACTTAAGGCAGAAAGGTGGATGGAATTCTTAGCGTCCTACGATTTCGAGATAGCATATACCCCTGGCAAGGGTAACGTGGTGGCAGACGCCTTAAGTAGGAAAAGGTTGTCCTTGAGTCCATTGTTTGTTGAGCGACAAAGCTTAGAGTTCATCTCTGCGTTTGACTTTAGACCTTCCGTTGACTTTGTACCCGGTTTGCTAGCATCCTTAGAGGTCATACCTACGCTTTTAGGACGGATTACTGAGGCACAGCGAGATGACCCATAGTTGGTTGAGTTGGTAGAGAAGCTCATAAGGGGGGAGTCATCGAGCCATCTCAGTAGGTATACCCTAGATGATAAGGGTTGGTTACGTAGGGACGGTAGACTTTGTGTACCACGAGACGAGAACTTGAGGAAGACCATTCTTGATGATGCACATCGTTCGAAGATGACTATTCATCCCGGCGGGGACAAGATGTACATGGACATGAGACGAGTTTACTTTTGGGCCGGTATGAAGAGGGATGTGGCCGAGTTTGTCGCTAGATGCTTGGTGTGCCAAAAAGTAAAAGCGGAGCAAAAGAAGCCCGGTGGGTTGCTTCACCCATTGGAGGTTCCACAATGGAAGTGGGAGAGTGTCTCGATGGACTTTGTTGATGGGTTACCGAGATCGAGGAAGGGTAATACGGGGATTTGGGTCATGGTAGACAGACTTACTAAGAGCGCCCATTTCATTCCCGTAAAGAGTAAGAGGACTGCTCCATGGTTAGCCTCCGTATACATTCGAGAGATAGTTCGTTTGCACGGTGTTCCTTCTAACATAGTGAACGATCGCGATCCTATCTTTACTAGAGAGTTTTGGAAGAGCTTGCAAGAGGCGGTAGGGACTCGGTTATGTTCGAGCACCGCATATCATCCTCAGACAGACGGCCAGACCGAGAGGGTGAATCGTATTCTAGAGGACCTTTTGAGGCTATGTGTTTTAGACTTCGGAGGTATATGGGACGAGCATCTTCCTTTGGTGGAGTTCGCATATAATAATAGCTTTCAGTCTAACATTGGCATGGCACCTTTCGAGGCTCTTTATGGACAGCCGTGTCGTTCACCTACATGTTGGTGGGAGTCTACGGACAAGATCTTGCTTGGGCCCGATATGATTAGAGAGACTTCGGAAAAGATCGATTTGATTCGAAGGAGGATGAAGGCGGCGCAAGATAGGAAGAAATCTTATGCGGACAAGAGGAGGACAGATCTTGAGTTTGATTCTGGGGACATGGTCTTTATCAAGGTGTCTCCATTACATAATGTTGTTCGCTTTGGGTCCGTTGGGAAGTTAGTACCAAGGTTAGTAGGGCCGTTTCCTGTTAAGGAGAGGATTGGATAGATGGCGTATAGAGTGGAGTTGCCCGAGAGACTTAGTGGTGTACACGATGTATCACATTTTAGGAAGTGCTTGCATGAGACCGCGGAAGTGGTAGAGCCGAGCTTGCTTAGAGAGGTGGAGATAGAGCGTGATGCGACGATTCGACGAGCTCCTACATGCATTCTTGGGTTGGAGATTAAGAAGTTGAGGAATTGAGAGGTCAAGCTAGTCAAAGTGCAATGGGGAGATGATGAGAGCGACGCTACTTGGGAGACGGAAGAGAAGATGCGTTCATTGTACCCTTTTCTTTTCAAGGGTATGTCTTTTAATTTCTCCTATATCGCTTAGCTTGTACTTGTTCTATCTTTAGTATGTCCTCTCGCTAGTATCTTTGACCTTTAGATAGGGTAGCCCTATGGTTGAAACATGTGTTTGAAACATGTTATGTATGGTGGATGCAAATGGATGCAAGTGGTTGCTAGTGGTTGCTCGTGGATGCATATTCACACACCTTAGGCACTAGATCGTCTCAATCACTTTCATGTTGCATATAAATGTGTGTGCATTTATGGATGTATAATGGTTGTGTTATCATATGGATGCTGCATTTTGATGAATGGTTGTGCACACATGTAGAAATAATATGTATCAATAGGATTCTTTTGCATACATAATGGACGCATGGCACTATCATGATTTGCATTAAGGAGGTCAACTGAATTAGTAGACCGCCTGATTTTGCATTAGATAAGGAACATATACACACACTTCTTGCATATGTTCATACAACATTAGAAATTTTGTAAGGACAATGGATGCCAGTGTTTGATGGTTGAGTAGATGGATGATTGGATGTTAAGATATGCATTCTCCTTAACTTGGAGATTTCGGGGGCGAAATCCTTTAAGGAGGGGAGAATGTAACACCCCGTGTTTTCTATTAACATAAATTAACTAAATTTAAGAACACTTAATTTTTAAAAGAGGAATGAAGGGAAATGGGTTACGCCATTGTGTTCGTCTCAGAATTCTGGTTGAGACAGAGTCTGAGTTTGCGTGAATTGGACTTCGTATGAAGAAGTTATGGCAATCGGAAGTTTCAGAAAAATTCAAACAAATTTCAAAAATTCAAATTCAGACTCAGATTGGGCTAGGCGGGAAAATTCCCGCCAGGGGCCAGGTCGACCAGGGGGGCGACCTGGGGTCGACCTACCCATACAGGTCGACCTGGGGGTCGACCTACCCTCCCTCCCCCTTCCCGAGCAGATTTGAGAGATGACGATTTGGTGACTGTTTGCTGAGTCATTAGGGTTTCTGGATAGTTCTGATCTGGTCTGAATGGCTGTGGTTAATTATAGGTTGATCGGATGGCCTAAATTAATTCTAAACTCTATATAAACACATGTAGACTCAAACCCTAAAATCAAATAAAAATTAGAACCATGGCCGCCATGTTGTCACCTTGCAACCTAGAGTAGCCGCCACCATTTAGGAGAAAGAAAAGCTAATTAACTCAATTCTATTCAACTCAAATCTAAACAACAACGAATTTGTCTTCTTCAAAGGAGAGCTAAATCAATTTCAGAACTCATATTTCAGAACTTAAGACCTTCTTTGAGTTGTGAGTTCAATTTCTTTAATAAGATAATTAATATGTTAATTGGGTTGAGATATAAATTGGATTATATGGCTATGTTTGTGAAGCATTGGAAAATGTAATATTGGGTGAATATATGCTAGTTGTTCATAATGATAGTTTTAGTTTATTTGTGTTGTGGATCCTAATCATATGCTCAATCACCTATGCTTAACTTGATTCATAGTTCTATATGCAAGTTTGGATGTTAACTTATATAGGAATCATATGCAAGTTGATGAGAATCATATACAACCCTTACATGTTTCATGACATCAATTTTTTTGTGTAAGTTTGGATCTAAAGTTTAGGTTAAGACATGTGTGAGTTATGTGCAAGTATATATGCGGATTATACAAATATGATAGTTTACATGTAGATCTTAATTTACATGTTTAGGTGCAAGTTTACATCATAATTCATGTTGCATAAATCACATATGTATGTATATGTTTGGGGCATGAATCATGTAATGAAAGTTTGAGATTCCTATGCAATTTCATACCTTTATGTTAAAACTACATAAGTTATGAAAGTACATGTGTTATACACCCATTGTCTATGCAAGTTTAAATGAAACACCTTATTCACACATGCAAGTTCACCCCTTATGTTTAGATCAATATGGCAATTCATTTTATGACTTTTATTCGTAAGTTAGATCCAATTTACATTCTATGCATGTTGTGATGTTTTCTCTTTATTCCATAAGTTAGACTATTCGAGCCTAACGTATATTTCACGTTAAATGAATGAATGTATAACGTGGGGCAATGGGTAAGATCAAAATATTTAATACGGAGAATTGGTTTAAGTGCCTTAAAATGACATATAATTAATTTGTGATATTAATTGGTATAATTTTATATACCATAAATAGATGAACATAAATAAGGTGTCAATTATGGGCATAGTTAAATTTGGAATTGATTGACAATTCAAATTAGGGATATTAATCCAATTTGGGGTTAAATGAAATATGTAATAATAAACCACCTAAGACACGAGGTTAGACTCTTTTGTGGTGTAAGACTGCCCGGACCCGCACGGCAAATCCAGCCGCCATAAATGCCAATCTAATGTGAGAGGTCAAAGGCATGAATTAAATGCGTAACAGTTGTAAAGACGCGAGGTTAGGCTTGTTTGTGGTGTAAGACTGCCCGGACCCGCCCGGAAAATCTAGCTGCCACAAATGTCAGTCTAATGTGGGAGGTCTTTACAAGGTTACGGTCTTAATGAATTAAGAAACACTTAACCAGATAAACATGTAGTGGGACATGAGGGGGTTAAGTGGGTGCCTTGGGTGGCATGTGGAATTTAGTGGGTGTCTTGGGTGACATTTGAAATACGATTAGATGCACTTAACCAAGATTGAAACATGTAAGGAGACATGAATAAGAATGGGGTTAAGTAGGGAAAAACCTTAGAGGGGACCAAGCATAGGTGGAAAGCTTGTGTCATGCATGGGGGCCCTTTTCAAACCAGTAACCCATTAAGTATCTTTGTGGGCTCAACCCAAGTCGAGGACGGGACACGCGTACTGGATTTGATTGTAAGAGGTCAAAACGGGTCAGCGGTGACAACGCAAGTCCAATGGGTTCATATGCGTGTGTGGGCCCGGGCTGGTAGGTAAGACGTTGTTGCATCGTGTAGATATAAGCCGTGCATTTTCGGTAGTATCGGGTTGCCACTTTGGGGAGTGATACACCCCACTGTGGGGCCTGCACAGGTATCTACGAGTTAGGGAGTCGATCGAATGGGGGTAGTGGGTACACCTAGTGGGGATAGGAGCAGACGACACCTATGGAGGTAGCTAGGGGTACACGAAACTACCATTAGCTGTATTAAGTTCTGTAGGCGGGATCAACCTTTAGGGTGACTAGTGGTGGTGCAGTGTAGTAATTATCCTATAGTTATTAGGGGCGCCTTTAACGTTATCTTTGTTTGTCTTATTTCCTTGTTTGCTCTGTCATACCCAATTGTTCACAGTCATTTCCTTATTTTCCATCTTATGCCTTATCCTAGTTACTTAATGATTATATTGTTAAAGTTATTGCACTCGCCAGACTTTATGTCTGACCCCCTTGTTTCCACCTCTTTTCTTCCCTCCCCCCCCCCTCAGGTTTGCAAGAAGGGAATACTACAACTTAGTGCCGATTTCATTTAGTTGCTTGAAAAGAGTAGATGTATCGCTTTGGACTCTCTCATCTTTATGGCTTTGCTTAAGCTCAGTGGGGATTTATGCATTTATGTTATTTAAGTATTTGCTTCTTTATGTACTTTGAAGTTTTTGGAAAAGACTATTGATCCTGTTGTAATGGTTTTGGAAACTACTTATGTAAGCTTGTTTTGAGTTATGATGCTATGAAATAAATTTTATCTTCCGCTGTGTTGTTTTATTTATTTATTCTTGTAATTTATCTGTAACGGCCGGGAAAATTCGATACTTGAATTTTCGACAGTAACACGAAATCCTGTATTACTCGTCAAACAAAACCAAGTATCGAACTCCTGACTGTTAATAGAAAGAAATAAGAGGATGAGATAGAAAAGATAGAACTAATAGAATAGAATAGTAAGAAGAACATCAAATCAGAATCTCACAGCGGAATTTTAACAAAATATAATATCACATTACATATCAGAGTCTGTTACATCATATTACAACAATATAATACAACATCATACATGATACTGGCCCAATACACAAACTGGATATTTAGGGATAAATGCAACTACTAGACGGGTTCTTGAACTCGTACTCCACAATACTTCAAAGGATTTCCTTTAGCACTTGGATCACTTGTCTACCCATAAATAGTGTTATGAGTACCCAAGAGTTTAGGAAAACACAGAAAATAAACTCTGGGTCAGTCAGGGGACTGGTGTGAGTAAACATAGTTAAATAGATTGCAAACAAGGAATAAGAATACGGTTTCTTATATTGGACAGATTCATTTAACTTTTAGAAATCTTTAGACCAATCCATAACTAATATATGGATGATGACCCAAGTATTTCATATCAAAACGTTTAATATTATGATAGTTTATATCAAATAAATAATCATCTAGTGAAACGCTTGCATCTCATGTTCACGTATATAGTAAAAAATCTAAAACCGCAGAGCGCTTATTGGAGATTGGATTCCAACAAACAAGGTAAGGGAGCACCTGCCGATCAGTGTACTCTAGAGAGGATACACTGGGTTCAACAAGAACGTCTTGCAACCCGGCCTCACATGACCGTCCACTCATTTAGCTTGAGTGTAACGAATATATTACCACATCCACGGTTGGGATCAGCAACCGCTACCGTATGCTGCATCAGTGAAAAAGAGATGAGAAAACAAAAGGAATTACTCTAGATGGTGATAATACATCCTGCTTGGGTATGACCCAACTAACCATGCTGCCTAGCCCGGTTTTTTTTGCCATTTCCTGGTTGTTGAGGCTTTGAGGCTACATTTTCTTCTAGTACATCTGGTTACCATTCACTTTGAATGCCACATCGTCAAACCCGTCAATCACTAGTTGATTTTCCCAAAAATATTATGGGTATAAAAGCTAAGAGAAACAAATTTCTCTGCCACCAGACGAAATACCTTGAAAAGATCGTCTTATGTGATCTATTAGGAATCCTCTGTCAGACATTCGTCCATACAAGTTGTCCTAGGACTGGACGAACCGAAGGCACTATTCTGTAAAACAAAAATAGCCCTTGCGTATCTCCATCTTCAATTATCTTCAATAATCTCTGACATGCGTTTTATAAATTGAATCGAAGTGGAATATATATCCCGGACTCTTCGAAATGAACATCGTATGTCTTTTAAGGTCAAACGATATTTTGAATAAAATCTTTATTTTACTAAACATTCCTTTTTTCCTAAAGGAAATAGTTATCAACACAAAACTATTGATTTAAATAAAATTCAATACTTTAAATCCTTTTAGCTCAACACAAATGAATTATTTAGATAATCTCAACTATAATCCAAATTTTTGATTTATTACTTCATTTCAGAACATATATTATAATCTTTGCCCCAACAGAATCAGATTTTTCTGTATTGTTATAATTAGGGTATTCGATTATGACTTCCTTATATATATAATTAGACCAATTATACGCACATTATTTTATTATTTATTTAACCATTTGTTAAAATAAAACGGAGTTGTTCTTTCTGCATTGGTCCATAGTTGAATCAATGATATTTTTACATATATTTATATTATGTAAGTTTACTATTTTATTTAAATATATTTTAAATTTCTAATCTCTTTCTTACTTCTTCTTTACTTATTTTTCCCTTCTACATTCCTTTCCTTCTTTTATATATTTCCTTTCCTTTGTTTTTAATTTAATTTCTCACTTCGGCCCAACTAGCTCAAAAACTTATTAAGCCCGTTCCCTTACTCTTTATGTCCTTTTTTTCTAATTTAATTACAGATTTCTGAAACCCTTTTGAGAGCCCAACTCCACGGCCCATTCCTCTTTTCTATTCTTATTATCATTACTATTCTATCTTATTTCCCATTTTTAGTTTATCACCCTGGCCCAATACTTCGGCCCACAAACACCTTTAATCCCCTTTACCTTTTCTTCCAGGCCGCATTACCCTCTTCTTCATGCATCCCCTTTCCTGCTTCCAATTCCTATTTCTAGTACTTCAACTTTTTTTCTACTTACTACTGCCTGGTTAGATTAGCCAACCTGATTGAACCATCGACACCCCAAGCCTCACCCTGCCGTCTTCTCCTTTCTGATATGCTCTCGGTTTTTCCCATCAACACAGTGCACTGCGTGCACCTGTGCACGTACACGCCCCCACCTCTGGCCGCCGTCAGATATGCCACCACCACCGCGTTAAAGGTCAACCCCGTACGCTCCTCCTAACAAAAATCCAGAACACTCGATCCCTTCCATCACCCTCACAATCGATTTAACTGGGTCACTCAAAAACACGGTCCTAAACCTAGATTAGCCTCGCCCATCCCCCTCCGACCATCGGAGACCGCACAACTCCGTCCAAGCCTTCGTCTACCCTCCTCAAAACTCCACCCGTAACAGTTTTTAATTTCATGAACAAAATTCCAAGAATTCGATTTATTTCTCCAAACCGAACAATAAATTATATCATGTAATATAGGATATTAAAAATCGTGATTTCTGATTTAAATATCATGATTTCTTCATACCTTTACCCTGGTATAACTGATATCAATAATTTGAGTGATCCAAACTTGAGTTATCAAACCCACTTACTCTGTATTTCCAATATCTGGAAATTTCATTAAAGAATTTGGGGTTAAACTATTTTTAAATTAACCTTGAGTCATAAACGAATCATTTCCTATAGCCCACTAGAATTTAAGATATTGATTTTTGTTTAACTAGAGAATTATATTTCTTGCTTCTAGTATAATCCCTTTCTCAGGACCAAAACCAAATGCTTCAGATGTAACACTTTTGTTTATGTTGATGGTGTTTAAAACAATATGGGTGTTTATAAGATATGGATCTATTATACACATACACATATACACTATGAATCAATACTAAAAAGATTGGATGTTCATACTCAATAGTTCATTGTCTCATTTATGTTGTTTTCTGTTTTAATTTTAGTTTAAATTTGCATATATTTCATGAGTTAAACCAACTGATATAATCGACTCAATACAACATATACATATCAATCATTTATAAACTTAGATTGGGAAAAACCAGAAGTTTACTCACCATAGTTTTGCTTTCCTCCTTCTCTAGAATATGCGGCCTTGTTTAGATCTCTACGGATTCAATTTTTATGTAAGGAGAAATATGGGAATGCAGGTGCTATTTATAGACAAGTTCTCTTATTAAACAATTTATTTTCTTTATAACTTAGGGCTGAAGGCTTTTATATTTTAATGCACAGTATCATATAGCTCTAGGCTCCCCATTTTCCTAATCCTACTTGATTTAAATATACATATAGCAAGTATATTTTTATACCAGATATTTTCTCAAATCTGTCCTTATCTAGCTTCTAGAAACTTTTCCACCATGCTTCATTAATGCTGCTGAAGTATTACTCCATTCTCGGGTTTGAGTTGCAATAGAAAAATGGTTTTGTTGCCTGATATTTTACTTAAATGATTTAATATATGAAGGGTTGTACAGCCTCTTCTTTAGAGAAATGGCTTATGCTACTATTAGCTATACTATTCACTGAAAATCTTATTAAGTATATTGATTTTGCTTCTCCTTTTTTTTTCATGGATTTCTCTTGATATTTTTATTGGGAAATTAGATTATATACATTGTGTTCACGCCATATATGTTTAAGGTTTCTTTGTTACACTTATGTTATGTTTTAATGCGGCAAACTCATCATGTTTTCAACATAACTAAATATGTACATTTTTAGTGTATGCATACACTTATACCCTTACACATATATTTATACTTGTTTTAGCTTGTTTAGTAAACATATTCTATGATTTAATTACCTATTAAATCAATATTTATCGTTAACAAATACTAGCGAAAAACCGAGACATTACATTCTCTGTTCTATACAACAATAACGCTTCATGGACATTGATGCATTCCGTTTGCGAGTGACATTAATGGACATGGGGTGTTACAATTACCCTGAGGTTTCTCATTAAGGAGGAAACAACACCAAACGATAACAAGCAAAGATTTGTGCTAGGCATCTAGTGTTCTGCAGCTGATCGTTGATGCTGACCCAAACCAAAAAAAACAAGACAACCACTCACTTGAACTAACAGACAATAAACATTAAGGTTGAACAGGTCACAATTGCAAAGGTGCCAAGCAACATAATAATATATTCAAGAACAGAGCTCCAATCGTCGATGTAAGAAAACCAAACACCTCCACCAAACATTATTCAACCAAAACAACAAAGCAGTAAAACATGACAATCCACAAGACGTACTAAACTGCAATCATCGAATACCCGGAACCCAGAAAGAGCAATTATAGATAAAGTCGAAATGCAAAATCTTTTCAGGTAAAGGGAGTTGCAGCGTACCGAGTAGAATCCGCATAGGTGTCAGACCTTCTTCAATATGTCATAACATCAGTTGAATAACTAGCATAAGGTAGTTGTTGCCTGGAATGCCAACAACACATGAAAGCAGGAGTTTACAGAATTGGATCTGGAAGAAAAAAGTTGGGGAGATGAGGCGAATGATTGTGGGAAGACTGGAACTCAGTTAGGTTACGTGGCGCAGCTTAGATCTGGAAAGATAATTTAGGATCACGGAGAAGGGACGAGAGACGAAAACAAGGGTATGAGGAGATTTGAGATGTCAGAAAAGAGAGAAGGTAAGATTTTGTTGAGAATAGGTTGCGAGAAGAGAGGAGGAGAGAAGAGATAGAGAATACCGTCACTATTTACATTTCCCCTACGGCCGAAGCTTTTTTTATTGTTGTTGATATGGGTAGTTATTCTTCACATTTTAACTAAAATATGGGTGAATAATTGCTAAAATATCAGTAATTATTCTATAAAATTGCTGATATTTTAGTTTTTTTGGAGAATACTTCCATTAATATTTGCAATTTTTTATATACCAACGCAAAAAAACATTAAAAACACGTTGCTATAGTAAAAATAAGGACCCGTTTTACATCAAACTTTGTAGAAGGATCCGCTATAAAATAAACTTGAAAAGAAGGATGCGTGTCATATTTCCACTAATATTTTTGTTAAAATTGCAGGGTGTTACAGAACACACAACCAATAACAACTCTCCACGGCCAAGAACAAATGATAAAAAGCACCAACCTAGCCAAGACTTACCAGCTCAGACAAGGAAAGCCATATCTATCACGACCAAAACACCAGCACATCAATTTTTTTTGATCCATATCCAAAAGAAAAAAAAGATAAGGATTGCCATTTAGTGCTTATCACAAATAGAACAGTGGACCAAAATAGGAGTAGGAAGAAGAGGAGTCGCAAAGTCTGAAATCAAATGTCAAAGGACCAACAGAAGAAATGAGGAAGGGGAACACCGCGAGTCGAAGTCATTAAGGATCGAAGAGCTCCAACAGAGTCAAGGAAATAGGGGACAACAACCATATCTGGTTCAAAGAATATATTTGGAGCAGAACTACGTCAGGGGGGACGAGCACAAATCTTCATGCAAGAGAAAGCTGGCAAAGTAATGAGGAGAGATCACTGAGAAGGGGGAGGTTAGACTATAAAGGGGAGGGGCAGATGGAAGAAAGAAGCGGAAAGAAGAAATAGAGAAAAAGGGGAAGGGTCAATTGTCATTAACAGAGAGTGCCATCTAAAGTTTCTCTTGAATTCAGTTACAATTTGTTGTATATATGTGCATCAATAATATGAATATGAAATGTTTGCCTTATTTGTTTTGGGGGTCACTTATTAATTAATTATTAGTTTTTACTAATTAATTATTCAACAATATTTATTAAAAAATAATAATCAGTATTAATATAATTTAAGGCAGTCGTTTAATCATAATGTTTACTAAGTAAATATTATTAAAAAAATTAATTATTAAACATTAAAAATCAAATTATAATAATTAAAATTTATTTATTTGATAGTACTTATTTATAATTAAGTAAACATATTAAATAAGAATTACAATCTATTTAAAGTAATTACTCAAAATAATCATTTATTACTAGATATTTAATAATAATGATTAAATAACTAATAATAGGTATAATATTAGTTATTTAGTATTGAGATAACTATTTGGACAGAAAATAAGACACAAATTTAGAGACACAAAGCCTCGACCGTTGGACCTTCTTGTCCTTATGTGGAGGGGTGGAATTGGAGGGGCAACCTAGTTGTAACGACCCGCAAATCCGTACTATCTGAGTTGACTAATAACACCTAACGTCCAACCCAAATTGCACAGAAATACGAATCATTATTAGAAAGAAGTTAGAGGATGAGAAAAGAAAGAAAGAAATATTAGAATAGAAGAAAACACAGTAGACAGATCTCACAGCGGAACGAATAAAATATATTATATAACATAACTTTTTGAAATACAAATCAGTAACTTTATATACATACCATTATCAGAGCACAACAGTTATTCCTGGAACAGTTATAAATACCTTTTTCCATATACAAACATGGTTCACAGCGGAATATATGATAGTCTATAGCTAACTGGTGAAGCCTCCTGCTTCCAGCTCTTCCAAGTGAATCTGAAAAATCCCGACTACTTGACTGCCCGTACAAATTTGGGCACCCAAGAGTTTAGGGAAAACAAAAAAAAATAAACTCTGGGTCAGTCATGGGACTGGTGTGAGTAAACTTCAACCATTTGTTTAACTTTCAAAATCCTTTCGAAAGAAAAGATAATAGTAAGACCAGCCCACACATAAACATGGAAGGTTTTTACCTTACTATAACCCAAAACACTTTGATATGAAAATCCAGTGATATTATAATAATGTCTACATCAAATAAATAGAATCTAGCGGAACACTTGCATCTCACGCTCCACATACATAGTATAAAATCAAAAACCGCTTGGCGCTTATTAGAGATTGGATTTCCAACTATGACAAGGTATGGAACCACCTTCCGATGATGTATCTCTAGAGGCGAATACACCTGGGTTCAACAAGAATGTCTTGCAAACCGGCCCACACATGACCGACCACTCATTTCGCTTGAGTGTATCGAATGTATATCACCAACGATTGGGATCAGCAACTGTTTACCGAATGGGACAGCATCGAATAGAATAAGGAATTAAATGAATCTCTAGATAGGTGATTATACATCCTAATGGGAGCGACCCATATAGCCATGCTGCCTGCCCATTTTTGTCATTTCCCGGTTGTTGAGGCCTGAGGCTACGATTACTTTCTATTCATTGATTGCACAATCACTTTGAATGCCACATTGTCAGACCCGTTAATCACTAATTGATTTGCACAAATATTCTGGATATTATGCTAAGGGAATAAATCCGTTGCAACCATATATATTTATACAGACCAATTCATTTGATCATTGGAAATACTTTGTCAGACATTCGTCCATATACGTTCGTTCTGGGACTGAACGAAACTGAAGGCACAATTTCTATTAATAGAAAAAGCCTTTGCACTTCACTCCGTCTTCGATATATTCAGCATACTTGGTTCGCAACGCTTATGCCAATACGGAGTGGTTCTTCGGATAATAATCCAACCGGTTTCTCCATATTGATAACGATGGTCAAAAACTTCGATAGTCTGTGGTTTAACTATCGAATAAAAACAAGTGTTTATTCAACAAATCAAACAAATCACTGGGCTTTTTAATTAATATTTCATTAATTAAACCTCTTCTCCATTTCCTTATCAATATTGGTTAACCAAATATTTTCGATAATCATCTTGGCCTCTTACGTCATTTGGAAAACATTTCCAAATATCAACTTCTTTGATTTTCTATATTTAGAAAATATCACTATTTGCAATTGAAAACAATTTCAATCACTTATCACTTCTTTGTTTGAACATAACATGTTCAAACAAAATATTTTATATAATAACTGTAATACGAAAATATCTCAATTCGAAATTTAAAACTAAGTCAAAAACAATTCAGATAATTTATAGAAGTTCAATTTTAATAGAATCAATAATAAAAAATAAATTATTACTGAGGAATTAATTCATTTCTGAGTTTAAATTATATTATATAAATTTCTATGGTTATTTTATAGATACGTTCAAATTATATTTCAGAATATATTCTGTTAAGCTCAGAACACCGTTATTACATTAGAACGACGGTCGGTATGCTAAAATAGCGGTTCATGATTTTTAATTGTGAACCCCGAGATATTTTATTGTGGATAGACTCGAAATCAAATCGAAATTTGTTTAAAAAGAATAAAAATCCCTTTATATCGAATCGTATTAAATACGAGATCAAATTGAAGTCAAAATCAAATCAAAATCTATATTAATATTTTCAAAATCCTATAGCAGACCTACCTGTATCTTTGAAAGACGTTGTTTTTATCCTTCCATTTTTCATTTCTATATATTTGCGTTCTATTCTTTCCAGGAGGAAAAGAAAATATCGTTCATTTTTTTCCTCACAAAGACCTCATCTTCATCTGTTATTCATTCTCAAATTCGAACCCATTTCAAAGCAATTCTTTTTTTTTTCATAGTCAAAAAACCGTATTCCCTTTTCTTAGAACATCGAAGCTTGTATGCTTATGTTCTTCTAAAGATAAAATTGAAATCAATTCAAAAGGAGATATTTAAATTGCTAAATGATTTCTACGAGTTCGTGGGGGATCGAGAGTGGCTTTTAGAGGATGCAGTTTCAGTAGAGAGGGCTCGATCGTCCAAGCCTCAGTGGCATCAATGGTATTGCTCGATGCTGAATACTCGATTCACTTTGGGTATGACCCATTTTTCTTTGATTCGAATTCGATCTTGCGAGTTGGTTTATCGCGTTTGGTGATTTAGGAGGACGAGATCTGAGTTCGTGGTAATAATAGAAGCATACGATGCTGATTTTTGGATCTCGCGATTTTCTGTTGAAGGGGATGGTCGATGCTATTGAATTTGCAGAAGAAGATCGTTGAAATCTCTAGGGAGGTCGGAGAAAGGATTGGGCTAATTTGTGCTCGACAGTGGAGAAATGGGTAAACATAGATGAAGGATTTTGCCGACATAAGCAGTTTTGTTAGTAGAGTCTCAGGAAGCTGTTGCGAGGAGAGATTAAATGGAGAAGTGTTGGATTGATTGTGGAACAAGGAAGAAGGTGATGTTTTGGGTAAAGAAAAGTGGTTTGAGATGAGGTAGTCATGACAGTTGTGGGTCTTCTTTCCTGTAGGAAGTGATCTTGAGGAACAATTAAGGTACAAAAATCAAGAACAAAACAAGTACATGTATGAAGAGGGTTAGGGCGCGGGTTTAAGGAAGTGAGAAGAAAAGTTTAGAAATGTGATTAAGACGTATGGAGAAAATCACTGTGAAATTTATAAAATATGCTTCAGTGGATATTCAGCGCAGTCAAAATCACGGTGAGTAAATCTCACTCACCTTTCATTTAAAATTTATTTTTATTTGTTAAAAATAATTGTTGTTGCTTGTTTGAACGTTGTTTGGTTGATTTAAATATATTAGTTATTTAGGGTTGACTATTATATATATTGGGTTGATGATTGGTTGGATTCCCGCAGTCTCATTAGCGGATGCCCGCAGTATCATTAGCGGATGACCCTACGCCCACGTATATAAGTGGATCCCCTTTTATACCGTGATATCATGCCTTGAAGCAGGATGGGTATTATTGCTGTTGACTAACGTTTGTGGATGCAGGAAAACAGGTTGGAGGAATCCAACTGGATTCCTTAAAAATATATTATCTATTTGTTTATTTGTTTGCATATATACTGTCATATATGATGTGTTAGAAAACCAAAAATAAAAAAATTGATTGTTTTGAGTTTAAATATCACTGGGCCTAAGTGTTGGTGTTTAAAAATATCGAAAAAGGAAATTTCCAGAGTTAAAGGGAAAATTCTATTTTTTCGAAAATAGAATTTGAAATTTTGAATAGAATAAAAGTATTAACTGGTTTTAAAAATATATATATATAACAAATAGTTCTTTTATAAACAAAGTTTATAACTGAAGTGAAAAGAATTACCATTGGATAATTCAGAAGTATAAATACAAGTAAAATTTAAACAAAAAGGGAATTCAAAATTAGAATTTGAATATAGAAATTCAAATGGAATTTTGATATAGAAAATTTAAGTAGAACTTGAAATAGAATTTCAAAAATAGAATTTGAAATAGACTTTGAATATAGAATCCATATAGATTTGAATATAGTAATTCAAATGGAGTTTGAAAATAGTTTTGAATATAGAAATCCAAACGAAGTTTGAAAATAGATTGGAATTCAAATAGGAATTAAAATAGAATTTGGATTCGAAGGAATTCAAATAGAATTTGAATTCAAAGGAATTCAAATGGATTTGAATAAAGAAAGTTCAAATGAAATTCAAATATAGAGACTTGAAAATAATGGAGTTTAACTATAAGATTTGAAAATAGAAATTGAATATAGAAATTTAAGCGAAATGTGAGTATATAATTGGAATAAGAGAAATTCAAATAGAAATTTGAATAAGAGATTTGAAATAGAATTTGAATATAGAAATTCAAATGGAATTTGAATATAGGATTCAAATAGAAAATTCAAAGAGAATTTGAATATAGGAATTCAAATGGAGTTTGAATATATGAAATTCAAAAGAAAATTCAAATATAGAATTTGAACATAGAAAATCAAATGGGATTTGAATAAAGGAAATTCGAATATAGAAATTCAAATAGAATTTGAAAAATAGAAGCGATCTGAAATTTGAATATAGAATTTCAAATAAAGTGAAATAGATCGGAAATACTATGTTGAATTGGGAAAAAATTGATTTGATATGTTAAAATATATCAGAATAGAGTTGGATTTATATAAACGAAGTTTTAAAACGTTCATATATATAAATATAATTAAAACGAACTCGCCGCAGCACTGCAATTCGTAAATTGGCGTTTCGAACTTCAATTGAGTATATAGAACTCAATTGAAGTCGGAATTATTTGAAACAAGAATCGTCAGGACCGATTAGATAATAGTTTTCTAATGGAAGAGAAAAATTTGGATTTCGTCGAATAGATTTTGAGTTATATCAGAATCAAATTTTTAGAAAAGCAGCGCCATAACCATTTAAAAACCATAACGGTTTATTTAATTTTATAAAAGGATTTTAAGCGAATAAAACCCGAATTTCTAAAATTTCAGATTTGAGTTGTAGATTATATGTGAACTCAAGTGGAGTAATGAATTGATTTTTGAAACAGAAATCAGATTTTTGATTATTGAATAGAATTAACTAATTTGAATAATAATTAGTTAATGGAATTTTGAATTGATATTGGGCTTTGGAATAAGTGAATTCGATTTGAATATTTATATTCGAAATCAAAAAGGAAACTAGAATTGAAATTGAAATTCAATATGATTATAAGCAAGTTAAATATTTTGTTTGAACATATTATGTTCAAACAAAGAAGTGAAATAGGAGAAATAGCTAATTAAAGAATAAATGAGCGAAAACTGAATTCAAACGATTGGATTGAGTTGAATTGAATTGAAACAGGTGAACATGTGTTAGACAGCTTTGGGATGAAGTATATAAAGGTTTTAATTTATGTGCCCAACAAAAAGGTACATGTTTAAATTCATATATGAGATTTTATGCGCCGTATCGGCAAACCGCTTGGCTTTTTCTTTTTCTTTTGGATTGGAAAGGGCCATGGGAGGCTATTTGAAATATCCCGATGCTCCCGGTACAAGGGAGGTTATGGCGAATTTTTCCGGGAATTTAAGGAGTTAGAATATTTTTAAGATAATTTGATAGTTAGAAATAGATGTATCGATATATATAGAATTCGATAAGGAAACGAAATAAAAAAATAGAATATCGTAAAGGGAATCTATAAATTAGAAATAGAAAGCGAACCATATACATGTCTTAAAAATGAATGATTGGGTTTTATAGTGTGTTTATTCGAGGTTATTGGTTTTGCCGTTTTGAAGTTGAGAATGTTTACAGTCAAGGTCTGAGAGGTAATTTTACCCCAACTTGATTGATTTCATTTTTAATTGATAAATAGCAAGACCCAGTCTCGAAGAGAAGTGTTTGAAAAAGAGTTAGTTGAATAAAATACTTTGGGTTGTTGTAACAATGTTTACACAGCATTCGTTTTAACCCAAGGGATGGAATTTTGGAAATATAAAAGTAAATATTTCCTGAGTATAATTAGAGTAGTCGGGAAAGAGATAAGTGATTGAAATTGTTTTCAATTGCAAATAGTGATATTTTCTAAATATAGAAAATCGAAGAAGTTGATATTTGGAAACGTTTTCCAAATGACGTAAGAGGCCAAGATGATTATCGAAAATATTTGGCTAACCAATATTGATAAGGAAATGGAGAAGAGGTTTAATTAATGAAATATTAATTAAAAAGGCCAGTGATTTGTTTGATATGTTGAATAAACACTTGTTTTTATTCGATAGTTAAACCACAGACTATCGAAGTTTTTGACCATCGTTGTCAATATGGAGAGACCGGTTGGATTATTATCCGAAGAACCACTCCGTATTGGCATAAGCGTTGCGAACCAAGTATGCTGAATATATCGAAGACGGAGTGAAGTGCGAGGTCTTTTTCTATTAATAGAAATTGTGCCTTCGGTTTCGTTCAGTCCCAGAACGAACGTATATGGACGAATGTCTGACAAAGTATTTCCAATGATCAAATGAATTGGTCTGTATAAATATATATGGTTGCAACGGATTTATTCCCTTAGCATAATATCCAGAATATTTGTGCAAATCAATTAGTGATTAACGGGTCTGACAATGTGGCATTCAAAGTGATTGTGCTATCAATGAATAGAAAGTAATCGTAGCCTCAGGCCTCAACAACCGGGAAATGACAAAAATCGGGCAGGCAACATGGCTATGTGGGTCGCTCCCATTAGGATGTATAATCACCTATCTATAGATTCATTTAATTCCTTATTCTATTCGATGTTGTCCCATTCGGTAAACGGTTGCTGATTTCAACCGTTGGTGATATACATTCGATACACTCAAGCGAAATGAGTGGTCGGTCATGTGTGGCCCGGGTTGCATGTCGTTGTTGAACCCAGGTGTATTCGCCTCTAGAGATACATCATCGGAAGGTGGTTCCATACCTTGTCATAGTTGGAAATCCAATCTCCAATAAGCGCCAGGCGGTTTTTGATTTTATACTATGTATGTGGAGCGTGAGAGGCAAGCGTTCCGCTAGATTCTATTTATTTGATGTAGACATTATTATAATATCACTGGATTTTCATATCAAAGTGTTTTGGGTTATAGTAAGGTAAAAACCGTCCATGTTTATGTGTGGGCTGGTCTTACTATTATCTTTTCTTTCGAAAGGATTTTGAAAGTTAAACAAATGGTTGGAGTTTACTCATACCATTCCCATGACTGACCCAGAGTTTATTTTGTTTGTTTTCCCTAAACTCTTGGGTGCCCAAATTTGTACGGGTAGTCAAGTAGTCAGGATTTTTCAGATTCACTTGGAAGAGCTGGAAGCAGGAGGCTTCATCAGTTAGCTATAGACTATCATATATTCCGCTGTGAACCATGTTTGTATCTAGAAACAGGTATTTATAACTGTTCCAGGAATAACTGTTGTGCTCTGATGATGGTATGTATATAAAGTTATTGATTTGTATTTCAAAAAGTTATGTTATATAATATATTTTATTCGTTCCGCTGTGAGATCTGTCTACTGTGTTTTCTTCTATTCTAATAATTCTTTCTTTCTTTTCTCATCCTCTAACTTCTTTCTAATAATGATTCGTATTTCTGTGCAATTTGGGTTGGACGTGAGGTGTTATTAGTCAACTCAGATAGTACGGATTTGCGGGTCGTTACACCAATGGTGGAGATCAATTGTATCACCATTTGTGTTTTGTGTCTAAATTGACTTTTCCATCAAGTATTTACTAGTAAATATCAGTTATAGTATAATTGTCAATAGCTAAAAATTCAATTGTAATCATTAACTAGTAATTATTTAATGTTAATTATTAAATATTAAATAGTACTACTTAATATTACCTATTAACTAAATATGTAACGACCCGCGTTCTACGCATCATAGGATCGTAGGATATTTATTTCTTTTACATACGAAGTCCTATGGTCATGCAACTTTGGGAGACGACTATTGGGGTCATTTCCCATGTTCATGATTTTTCTCGATTTTTAAATGACCATTTTACCCCTAGTTGGCACTGTTTTGGCCATAACTTTTGACTGGAAAGGAATTTTGACCTGAAACCACTTCCATTGGCTTCGGACGACAGTTTCTCTTTCCGTAGAGTGGTTACATTAGCCAAACGGGCTTACCGTTTGGGAGATATGGCTGAAACAAGTTTCAGATGGAGAAAAACAGCTTAATTGGGCTTAACCGGGTAATTAGCAGCTAGGCCCAAGGGGAATTTCGGGTTTAGGGGTATATGGAGGCTGATTAGGGTTAGAAAACATTTCTTTAGACATTTTCCAGCCGCCACTTTCATTTCTCTTGACCTAGCCATGGCCTCCACTCTCTAAATCTCTCTAAAACACCCAAAAATCACTTCCTAATCAAGGATTAAGGCTTAGAGGCATCAAATTAAGAAGAAAAAGCACCAAAGCAAGGTTAGAGCTGCTGTTGGACATCAGTATTCGCCCAAATCAGAGGAGTTTCAGTTCTGAGAATTTTGTTTGTGGCCAAGGTGAGTGATTTGTATCGTTTTGACACTAATTACAGTTAATTAAGGGTAATTAGTGAAGATTAGCGAATTTATACGTAAATAAATTCTGGAAAAATTCTTAAAATTCTAAAATAATGTTTTAAGGCTCTGTTAGAAATTTGGGTTAATTTCGATGCGTTTTGCTAATCGTATGCTTAAACATGATTAAGAGGGATTATGGGAAAATATGAAGTTTTAGTCACTTTTTGATCCATCTTGATTCATTTGAATTGTTGGTTGCTGTTTGTGGTTGCTATTACATGTTGCTATGACTCTATGGTATGTTCTATGATTGATTAGAATAGTTAAATTGGTTGAAAACGTCGTCGAATGGCGTAGAAAGCTCGCTGGAAAGTTGCAGAAATGTGCAGGTCCCGAACCGGTTCGGATCGGAGCAGGGGTCGGATCGGACTAGTGAACTGGCCAAGGGAATCCGAACTGGACTGGGACTTGTCACTGGAAGGAGCTTGGCAGGAAGGAAGGCCATTGCTTAGAGTTGGAGTTGGACAGAAGATCGGATCGGAGCAATAGAGCAGATCGGATCGGAGAAAGGGAACAGGACGGATCGGAGCAGGCAAGCACGTCAAACAGAAGGAATCAGATCGGATAAACTACCTCCGAACCGAACTCAAGCAGAGACACCCGAACCGATATCTGAAGGGGGAGAATCACTGAACCGACCCGACCCGGAGGAAGACACCGACCCGACCCGAAGTGGACTACCGACCCGAACCAAGCTAGACGAGGACCACCGATCCGAACCGATCAGGAAGGTTGCACCGAACCGAACCAAGCTAGATGAGGAGCACCGAACCGAACCGTACGTGGGCTATTACTACTACGCGATGACTCTTCTGAAGACCCACTCCAATTCGACCAAACCCGAGATGCAAAGGAAGTCCAAATGAGAAGTTAGAGCTCAAGATTCAGAGGGGAATCAACGAGTTCGCTTCATGGTTGGGCTTTGCTGCGGGACGTGTGCCAAGGAGTTATCGACGTCTATAGCTTTGGACCACTATGGTAGGAGGTACGAAGGCGGATTCAGGGCCATTATGGCATCGGTAGAACCAAGGGCTACGACCAATGAAGTGGGTCATTGAAATGTTTGGTCATGACTCCAAGTGTTTGGCTTGGTCACAACAGGGTTTCTACAAGTCGGGATTCGTCGTTACCTCAGTTTGTCTAATGTTCCAAAGTGGTAGATGTCGTACGCTTTACGCACTGAGTGAGAGATGTGAGGATGGTTGCCATGGATGATTTGTTTGCTATCATTGTGACATGCACACCCCACCCCCGTATTCTTACACTATTTATTATGGCACCTTGGAGTATTGTACGGTATGTGGTACTAACTCTTTGGTTGCAGGTCCAGGTTCAGGTATGGCTTAGTATACCTGTTATTATTCTGTTTAGATGCTTATCGCTCATACCAGGCTTTATGTCTGACCCAGAGTTTTATGTCTCCTCTTATTACTCTGGGTGCTCACACGAGCAGACTAGAGACAGGTTAGCTGGTGATGCACGGGTAGATGATCCGGAGACGAGCAGGAGGCTTCCACGTAATATGTATATAGTATTCTCCCTGTGTTGTTGAAGATCACTGCTTGGGCATTGTTGGTGTATCTTCTACTTCAGCTTTCTTTTGTTTAGGGACAGTAAATTTGGAAAATTGTAATAAGCTGTATTTGGATTTCCGCTGCTTTGATGATTGATGTTGATTCTAGTTATCAGCTTATGCACTGTCTCGCCTGTTTTGTGTCAAGTATATTATTATTATATTTTATTCCATGCGCTGTGAGACATTCTACAGGATTCTTGATTAGTTCATTCTCTTCTTTTCTTTCTTATGACGACCGTCTTGTGCTAGTCGGGCATGTGTACAGTGCACTCTTGGAGGAAATGCAGGTTGGTGCGGGGCGGACCGTCACACTTGGTATCAGAGCTCTAGGTTGCGTAGTTAACCTAGGGAAGTTATCAGGGAGAGATATTATACGTATACGAGAGAGCGTATTTGTGATTACTTTGGTTTTTAAAAAGCTATATATATATACTATTAGTAGTATAAGGATGAAGTCGTACTGCACTAGCACCACTATGGAGTCGTTAATCATTTCCTTTTTCAGATTGACGATGAGCCGATATACTAGAGGTGCTGGTAGGGGAGCCAATAATGGGAATGCTGCTGACATGAGGACGATGTTTACTGACCTCATGAGAGAGATGCTTAGAGATGTACAGAGGGCAGCTCCCAATGGTGGAAATGGTGGTGGTCCAATAGTGCAGGCGCCAAGAGTCGACTTCGCCAAGCTGAATAAGGATTATACTAGCCTTGGAGGGAAGCCGTTCCACGGAACGGAGTCGGCTACGGATGTTCAAGATTGGCTGGATAGTTGCGAACGTATCTTCGAGGATTTGGGTATCGAGGATGCGATGAAGAGAAAGCTAGCGTCCCATCAGCTGCAAGGGCGGGCAATGAATTGGTGGAATGCTATAAAGGCAGCCACTCCCGAAGATCAGATTACTTGGGAGCAGTTTAAGGCTCGCTTTAGTGAGAAGTTCATTCCAGCTGCTCAGAAGTCAATGTTGTTTAAGAAATTCTTGGAGCTCAAGCAGAATGGCAGGGCTGTCTCGGAGTATATTGCTGAATTTGACACTTTGTCAAAATATGGGTTATCTCTTATAGATACTGCCGAGAAAAAGAATGAGAAATTCATAACTGGTTTGGATCAATACTTGGGGGAAAAACTTATTAACCACATCGATGAGACGTTTGAATCGATTGTGGGGAAAGCGTTAAGGTCGGAAAGTCTCTACCCTAAGCCGAAGACTGAAGTTGCATCCGCAGATGAGCCAAAGTCACAAGCTAGTGGTGGAAGCAAAGGTGGTTCTCAGAATAAGAGAAAGCAGAATCAGGCTAAGGATGGCCAGAAGAAAAAGAATAAGCAAGATGTGGAGTGCTTCAGCTGTGGTAAGAAGGGCCATTATGCTAGTAATTGTCGGGCCAAGCCAGCGGATAGGAAGTGCTTCAATTGTGGCCAATTGGGACATCACAAGGACAAGTGTCCGCAACCCCCTAAGGAAAAGCAAATGGTGAAAGCATATGCCCTTAATGCTATTCCTTCTTCGTCGAATGCCCCAACTGCGGCGGAGAAGGGAAAGAATGTCGTCATTCAAGGTATGCTTTCTGTTTATGATGTTCCCGTTAGAGTTTTGTTTGATACCGGAGCTTCCAGTTCTTTCATATCTAGTGACCTGGTAGATAGGTTGGGATTGGAGCCCGAGATTGTCGATAGACCTTTAGTAGTGACGAACCCGATTGGTGGTTCGACTAGTCTTAGCATGATTTGTCGTAATGTGGTTCTATCGAGTCATGGATGCATGTTTGTTTGTGATTGCTTTGTTTTGGGCTTTACTGGGTTTGGCATTATTTTGGGAGTAGATTGGCTCCAAAGATACGGGGTGGTGGTAGACTGTGAGGGCTTGTTGGTGACAGCTAGAGCGGATGATGGGCGGAGGATAGTGTTTGGTGGTCTACCCAGTAAGGGGGTATTGGCTAGTTTTCTAAACTCCCTCGACATTCCGCATAGTGAGTTGTCAGGTTTGCCCGTGGTTGGCCAGTATCCGGATGTTTTCGAAGAAGTGACCGGACTTCCACCACACCGAGAGATTGAGTTTCGTATTGATTTGGTAAAAGATGCCAGACCTATAGTGATGCCACTTCGTCGTATGGCACCAAGAGAGCAGCGGGAGCTCGAGGTGCAAGTCAGCGATCTTTTGAAGAAGGGATTTATCAGAAGGAGTGTCTCTGAATGGGGAGCACCAGTTGTGTTTGCTACCAAGGCGGATGGTTCCCTTCGTTTGTGTGTAGACTACCGCGAGTTGAATAAAGTGACGAGGAAGAATAAGTATCCTCTACCGCGGATAGATGATTTGTTCGATCAGTTGAGTGGCACGAGAATATTTTCTCAGTTGGATCTCGCGACGGGTTTTCATCAGCTTAGAGTGGGAGCTGAGAGTATAGCTAAAACGGCATTTCGAACGCCGTCTGGATTTTATGAATGGTTGGTTATGCCATTTGGGCTGACCAATGCCCCAGCATATTTTGTGGATCTTATGAATAGGGTATTCAGAGATCAGTTGAATAAGTCCGTCCTTGTGTTCGTTGATGATATTTTGGTCTATTCGAGGACAGAGGAAGAACACAAGGAACATTTAAGAGTAGCGATGGAGGTGTTAAGAAAACACCAATTGAAAGCAAAGTTTTCTAAGTGTCACTTCTGGAAGAGGGAAGTGAGGTTCTTGGGCCATGTTGTATCAGAGAGTGGTATTGCCGTGGACCCAGCAAAGGTGGCTACGGTACAAGATTGGCCTACGCCCAAGAATGCAACAGATGTAAGAAGTTTCTTGGGGTTAGCGGGATATTATCGTAAGTTTATCCAAGGTTTCTCCAAGATAGCAGCACCGTTGACCCAGTTGACCAAGAAGAATCAAGCTTTTGTCTGGGATGAAAGGTGCGAGAATGCATTCAGAAGTCTAAAGGACAAGTTGACAAGCGCACCAGTGTTAGTCATTCCTAAGGGGGATGAAGAGATGACGGTATACACGGATGCCTGTGGTACCGGACTGGGTGCTGTATTGATGCAAGGCGGTAGGGTTGTAGCTTACGCAAGTCGGCAATTGAAACCGCACGAGAGAAGATACCCTACCCATGATTTAGAATTGGCAGCGATCGTGTTCGCATTAAAGATGTGGAGACACTATCTCTTGGGAGAAAGATTTGAGCTGTTTACAGATCATAAGTCGTTGAAGTATCTATTCTCCCAGAAGGATTTAAATCTCCGTCAGCAGAGATGGTTAGAGTTCTTAGCTTCCTATGATTTTGACATCGCATACACACCAGGAAAGGGCAATGCGGTGGCTGATGCATTGAGTAGAAGACATGCCAGCTTAGGGGCCATGTTCCTTGAATGGAAGCAACTGGAGTTTATCGCGGGGTTTGATTTCAGACCAAAGTGCGAATTGGATCCAGCGATGTTAGCAAGTTTGACGATCAAACCCACTTTAATTGAACGAATCGGCTCTAGTCAGAGGGACGATCCTAACCTATTGGAAATCATCTCCAAGTTAGAGATGGGTATCGATGAGGAGGTGAACAAGTATGGGCTTGATCGAGATATATGGCTTAGAAAGAATGGAAAGCTTGTTGTACCCAATGTCAATGGATTGAGGGATGAAGTGCTTAGAGAATGTCATCACTCAAAGTTGACTATACATCCCGGTGGTAATAAAATGTATAGAGACATGAAACAGACTTACTACTGGGAAGGAATGAAAAGAGACGTTGGGAAGTTTATATCCAAATGCATGAATTGCCAGCTAGTTAAAGCCGAGCAAAAGAAGCCTAGTGGGTTGTTACAGCCCTTAGAAATTCCCGAATGGAAATGGGAGCAAGTCTCGATGGATTTCATCGATGGTTTACCAAGGACTAGATCGGGATATGACAGCATTTGGGTAATTGTAGATCGACTAACTAAAAGTGCAAGGTTTATACCAGTCAAATCGACCAGAACGGCAACTAAGTTAGCAGAATTGTATATGAAGTGGATAGTGAGATTTCATGGAGTACCTAAAAGCATTGTGAGCGACCGAGACCCGTTGTTCACTAGTGGGTTTTGGAAGAGCTTACAAGAGGCTCTAGGGTCAGAGTTACATCTCAGTACCGCATATCATCCTCAGACCGACGGTCAGACGGAGAGGGTGAATCGTATTTTGGAAGATCTCTTGAGAGCATGCATATTGGATTTTGGTGGATCATGGGATGACCATTTGCATCTAGTAGAGTTTGCATATAATAATAGTTACCAATCCAGTATCGGTATGGCTCCATTTGAAGCTTTGTATGGAAGACCGTGCAACTCACCATCATGTTGGATAGAGACTGGCGAGAAGTTTATGCTTGGACCAGATGTGGTGAGGGAAACTTCAGATAAGATCAAGATCATTCAGCAACGAATGAAGGCAGCCCAAGATAGGCAGAAGAGTTATGCTGATAAGAGGCGAAGAGACTTAAAATTCTCCGTTGGTGACTTGGTGTTTGTCAAGATTTCCCCGTTGAAGAGTGTAATACGATTTGGCAGGAGAGGCAAGTTGGCACCAAGATTTGTTGGCCCATTCCCTGTTCTTGAACTAGTCGGGAATTGGGCATATAGGATTGACTTACCAGAGAAGATGGCGGGAGTTCATAACGTATTTCATGTTTCCCAACTAAGGAAGTTCGTTCACGACTCAGATATGACTATTTCACCTGATCAGTTAGAGGACTTCGAAGTAGAACCCGAGGCGGTTGGGAACCGCAAGCCGGCCCGTATTGTCGAGTACGACATGAAGCAACTTCGAAGGAAGGCGGTGAAGCTAGTCAAGGTACAGTGGAGCGAGGACGAGAGTGATTGTACTTGGGAAACAGAGGAGGACATAAGGAAGAAGTATCCAGAACTCTTTGTCTGGTAAGATTTTGACTTCGATTTAGTTTTTCCGCATGCTAGGATAGGCTTGCTTGCTTGTTTTACATATTTGATTGGTGTATATGGTTGTTAGGCATGCGGGATCCTTTGTATGTTTTGGGTTAAGGAATTTCGGGGGCGAAATTTCTTAAGGGGGGGAGAGTGTAACGACCCGCGTTCTACGCATCATAGGATCGTAGGATATTTATTTCTTTCACATACGAAGTCCTATGGTCATGCAACTTTGGGAGACGACTATTGGGGTCATTTCCCATGTTCATGATTTTTCTCGATTTTTAAATGACCATTTTACCCCTAGTTGGCACTGTTTTGGCCATAACTTTTGACTGGAAAGGAATTTTGACCTGAAACCACTTCCATTGGCTTCGGACGACGGTTTCTCTTTCCGTAGAGTGGTTACATTAGCCAAACGGGCTTACCGTTTGGGAGATATGGCTGAAACAAGTTTCAGATGGAGAAAAACAGCTTAATTGGGCTTAACCGGGTAATTAGCAGCTAGGCCCAAGGGGAATTTCGGGTTTAGGGGTATATGGAGGCTGATTAGGGTTAGAAAACATTTCTTTAGACATTTTCCAGCCGCCACTTTCATTTCTCTTGACCTAGCCATGGCCTCCACTCTCTAAATCTCTCTAAAACACCCAAAAATCACTTCCTAATCAAGGATTAAGGCTTAGAGGCATCAAATTAAGAAGAAAAAGCACCAAAGCAAGGTTAGAGCTGCTGTTGGACATCAGTATTCGCCCAAATCAGAGGAGTTTCAGTTCTGAGAATTTTGTTTGTGGCCAAGGTGAGTGATTTGTATCGTTTTGACACTAATTACAGTTAATTAAGGGTAATTAGTGAAGATTAGCGAATTTATACGTAAATAAATTCTGGAAAAATTCTTAAAATTCTAAAATAATGTTTTAAGGCTCTGTTAGAAATTTGGGTTAATTTCGATGCGTTTTGCTAATCGTATGCTTAAACATGATTAAGAGGGATTATGGGAAAATATGAAGTTTTAGTCACTTTTTGATCCATCTTGATTCATTTGAATTGTTGGTTGCTGTTTGTGGTTGCTATTACATGTTGCTATGACTCTATGGTATGTTCTATGATTGATTAGAATAGTTAAATTGGTTGAAAACGTCGTCGAATGGCGTAGAAAGCTCGCTGGAAAGTTGCAGAAATGTGCAGGTCCCGAACCGGTTCGGATCGGAGCAGGGGTCGGATCGGACTAGTGAACTGGCCAAGGGAATCCGAACTGGACTGGGACTTGTCACTGGAAGGAGCTTGGCAGGAAGGAAGGCCATTGCTTAGAGTTGGAGTTGGACAGAAGATCGGATCGGAGCAATAGAGCAGATCGGATCGGAGAAAGGGAACAGGACGGATCGGAGCAGGCAAGCACGTCAAACAGAAGGAATCAGATCGGATAAACTACCTCCGAACCGAACTCAAGCAGAGACACCCGAACCGATATCTGAAGGGGGAGAATCACTGAACCGACCCGACCCGGAGGAAGACACCGACCCGACCCGAAGTGGACTACCGACCCGAACCAAGCTAGACGAGGACCACCGATCCGAACCGATCAGGAAGGTTGCACCGAACCGAACCAAGCTAGATGAGGAGCACCGAACCGAACCGTACGTGGGCTATTACTACTACGCGATGACTCTTCTGAAGACCCACTCCAATTCGACCAAACCCAAGATGCAAAGGAAGTCCAAATGAGAAGTTAGAGCTCAAGATTCAGAGGGGAATCAACGAGTTCGCTTCATGGTTGGGCTTTGCTGCGGGACGTGTGCCAAGGAGTTATCGACGTCTATAGCTTTGGACCACTATGGTAGGAGGTACGAAGGCGGATTCAGGGCCATTATGGCATCGGTAGAACCAAGGGCTACGACCAATGAAGTGGGTCATTGAAATGTTTGGTCATGACTCCAAGTGTTTGGCTTGGTCACAACAGGGTTTCTACAAGTCGGGATTCGTCGTTACCTCAGTTTGTCTAATGTTCCAAAGTGGTAGATGTCGTACGCTTTACGCACTGAGTGAGAGATGTGAGGATGGTTGCCATGGATGATTTGTTTGCTATCATTGTGACATGCACACCCCACCCCCGTATTCTTACACTATTTATTATGGCACCTTGGAGTATTGTACGGTATGTGGTACTAACTCTTTGGTTGCAGGTCCAGGTTCAGGTATGGCTTAGTATACCTGTTATTATTCTGTTTAGATGCTTATCGCTCATACCAGGCTTTATGTCTGACCCAGAGTTTTATGTCTCCTCTTATTACTCTGGGTGCTCACACGAGCAGACTAGAGACAGGTTAGCTGGTGATGCACGGGTAGATGATCCGGAGACGAGCAGGAGGCTTCCACGTAATATGTATATAGTATTCTCCCTGTGTTGTTGAAGATCACTGCTTGGGCATTGTTGGTGTATCTTCTACTTCAGTTTTCTTTTGTTTAGAGACAGTAAATTTGGAAAATTGTAATAAGCTGTATTTGGATTTCCGCTGCTTTGATGATTGATGTTGATTCTAGTTATCAGCTTATGCACTGTCTCGCCTGTTTTGTGTCAAGTATATTATTATTATATTTTATTCCATGCGCTGTGAGACATTCTACAGGATTCTTGATTAGTTCATTCTCTTCTTTTCTTTCTTATGACGACCGTCTTGTGCTAGTCGGGCATGTGTACAGCGCACTCTTGGAGGAAATGCAGGTTGGTGCGGGGCGGACCGTCACAAAATATTAAATGTTAATTGTCAAATACTAATTATTAGTTATTTAATCTTAATTTTTATTTTATTTATTAATTATAATGAAATTAATAAATATTAACCATAATTTACTAAATAATTATTATTATTTTTGCAAAAAAACTATATATAAACCAAAAAGGTGAAAAAAGCCATTCTCCGATGGCGTAAAAACAGTTTAGCAGTTCATAAACGAACACTAAAACTATAAACCCAGCGACAAACACAAACACACAAAAAAGGAAAACAAAGCATCCCACTCACACCGCAAAGAAAAACAAAACCAAGGAAACAACTCAATAGGTATCTGTAATGACCTGAATTTTTGGTCAATTTATTTTAAATATTTAATATGGTTTTAAATATTGAGTTATCGATTTAATAATCGAAATACGATTTATTTTGAATATATATAATTATCATAATATAAGAATCTGAAATAATTCAATTCGAAATTTAAACGGATTCAAAATGATTCAAATGATTAATAGAAATTCTATTAGAATAGAAACGATGATAATAATTATTTATTATTAATGAATTAATTGTTTTAAATTTAATTTATATCAATTTAAATTGATATCTTCTCCAGATGATCAATTGAGGCTTTGAAACTTGTCCCAATGTGTCCAGAATAGTGGTATAACCCTAGAAATGTCAGTTGTTGTGTTCAAAAAGGAGTTCGGAATCACGAGGTATTTTAAATTAAATAAAGTTGTACTAGTTCAAATAAAATAAATTTTTAATGATTTCCTTCTACCCTAAGTTACCTAACAAAGGACACTACAAACCTACCCTAGCTACCGCCGTGTTCTTGTCCATTTCACGTAAAATCTGTTCCTCGGCTTCACGACGAAGTAAAGCAGAAATTTAATGGTGATATACGTATTGTCCACTCTTCTATTTATATATACACACGACTCCCTTTAATCTCTCCACTTTCATTCTTTTGGGAAAAAATCGACTTCCTCAAATTCATTTAAAAATTGAAAACCAACGAGAAGAAAAATCGTTCCTCTCCTCAAACTCTAAAATCAAAAGTTGATTTCACTTATTTTTTAAAAAAAGAGAAGAAAACCCAAATCGGAGATCGTGAATCGAAACCCCTAATCTCTTGAAGCTCGAATTCACAATTTGAAGACCATGAAAATTGGAACCGCTGATTGGAAGTGCGATTTGGACCAGCGGTGTGAAGCCCGATATTTTGGGGTGGATGCGGATACGAATTAAGGTGGGATGGGATCGATAATAGGTAACTGTTGGGTGATGTTTTGAAGTAGGTGGAGTTCGACCGTATTGGTGATTACTGGTGGTTGCGATCTTTTTCCGGTAGCAGTACAAAATCCAGGTTTCGCGACGTGATGGGAGTTTGGTTCTTCGAACCACGTTATATAAGGTTGGTAATGATCGCTGTTGGATTTACCGTAGAGCAGGGAAGGAGTAAAGGGGAAGAGGTGGTTGCGTTGTCTTTAGGAAGCTCGAATGTTGGATTTTAGCAATAGGAAAGGTGCGAGGTCTGTAACTCATTTTCTGGTTATGGGGGATTGAACTAGTGTTTTTTATGTCGATTGGAGGAAGTTGAACTGATATTCATGGCCAGTGGGGTGAGTTCGAACTGGGTTCAGCAGTTGGAAGCGAAGAGTAGTGTTTGCAAAGAGCACGACAATAAGTGGTGAGTTCGTTTGCTCGTACTGTAGGTGGTAGTGTGGAAAGTTATAATGAAGGAGTTATTTGTGATGAGGTAATTAAATAATAATAAATTTATTTATGACCTTTTAATTTGGTTAACTAGAAAAAAATCGTTAGTTGAAATAATGTGTGTAATTTTTACAAGATTCACAAAAATATACAAACACGAGTCGAGTTGGAATCATAGCTTTGAGGTCAACAAGAAGGGAATTAAAAATGGAATCGGAATTGTGACGACCGCCAATAACCCCCGCACTATACAAGAGGAATAACGCACTGAAGGGTGTGCCAGGCAGTCAGGGACGATCATCAGAGTAGGTAAACACAAGCGGAACCTGTCGTAAACTTGCAGCGCAAGGATAAACTATAATAGAACATATACAACAGGTAGTAATAGTGAAGTAGAAACATAAGACTTTCATACAACCAGAAAGTAATATCCACAACTTGGTAATAGTGTTTGTACAAAGTTGCCTCACTACATCACTCAGAAAAGCAAACAGCAGAAATCTAATTATTATATAGTAGTAAAACCGGTTCGTGATCCTCCTGCACGCCATCGATCAGCATCGTTGTCCTCACTAAAGTATTACTTGTCACCTGTTACTTAGTCTGCCCATCCACAACCGAATGAACAACCCAAGGTAATAAGAAGAAACATAAAACCTTGAGTCAGACAACAGTCTTAGTGAGCGATAAAATAGCTAACAAACTTTAACAATAAAGTATATGAGAAGGGATAGATAAACATAGTAATCTACCCACGACACCAGAGAAGAACTCAACCTTATCCTCCCCACATCGGATAGTAATAGCCTTTACAATCTATTCAACCAAAGGAATAACAATTCATACATGGGAACCAAAACAAGCATTGATAACATTCATAGCATCCAGATTACATAGGTCTCACGTAGACAACCCTAATCGAGTTTAACATTCCCCAAGTACTCTCCCCATAGGCCTAAACCAATATCAGTTAAACACTCAAAGAACATCTACCTCGACTTTGGATAATCTATATAAGATAGTACAAAAAGAACAACTAATCATCCATGACTGACTCTGGCTATCACCGCCAATCCTGCTTTGAAACCATCGTTAATCGTTTGACGGCCAACCTTGCCATATGTCAAAGGCTAATGGTAACCCCAGTTCTAGCATAAACTCCATATGTCCAACCTTGACAACTAGGCCTTTCAACGATACCCAAGGTAATCGACCAGCAACCTTCCTGTTTATTGGGTGCCCCCATTGTACCCCAGCTTTGAGCCTGCTAGAACTTGCGACAACGATGACTTCTCGGCCTTCGCATCTCTAGTCATCCAACCTTGACGACATTTCATAGCTCAAGCAACCTTCTCGAGCAACCAGTATCCACCAACTCACAACCTTTGAGTTGCCACCTCATCCGTTGTTCCACCTTGATCAACGAACACATTCAACACTTCCTACATGAATTTACTTCGAAGTCACATCATCACCGAGCCAATTACACCACTGCGCTGCGGCTAGGGTTCGGGGGGTTGGCCCCGAAAATTATTTTTTCATACCTTTTCTCCAAATCTGAGTCGTACCCAAAAAACGTACTTTTTCAGAAAATAACCCTGTTGGAAACAAACCATAGCATCATCACTATCAACCACAGCTTCTAAAAGCACTGCTAAAAACATGACCGATCCGCCCCCTTTCAGACCGACCCGACTCAAACTAGGTCGATCCGATCCAAGATGACCGATCCAATCCCCTAAATGACCGATCGAACAAAGATGACCGATCCAATCCCCTAAATGACCGATCCAAACCAAGATGACCGATCCAATCCCTAGCATGACTAACCCGATCCACTTGTGGCCCGATCTGATCCACTCCTGTCCGATCCAACTCCGTTTTGGTCCAACTTCTGGCCAATTCAACCTATGGACGAGCCAACTCCTGGCTGATTTAGCCTATGGCTGAGCCAACTCCTGACCGAGCCAATTTCTGGCAGGTTCAATCTATGGCCGAGCCAATTCCTGCATATTGCAATTCAACTCCGATTTCGACCAAAACTTCGCCAAACGACGAATCCGACAAAACCAACTCAACCAAAATCATCAAACACAATCATAAACATATCATAACACTACTAACCACATGAATATGACGATTACGACAAAAATGATGTAAATCTCACCCAAAACCATTAAAATGAACATATGATCAAAATGAGAGATCTAACTAACTTAAACATGTAAAATGACATGAAATTAACGAGTAGAACTTGTTAGATTAGATCATAGGGTGATGCATATGAAAATGAACATGTAATGGTGTTGTAACAACCCGGAAATTCTAAGCAAATTTAAAATTTTTATTTTGGCAATTTTAGTAAATTTTGAATATTTAAAACGATTTATTTTAAATAATAACGATGAGAAATTTATTTTGAATAGAAATAGAACGTATATATTTATTTGAATCGTCGTTAGAATATAAATATTTTATTTTAAATATAAAAGGAATTGAAAATGGCGCGGTAGTTCGAAATTTCGATTTCGAAGTTCAAATGAATGTACAGGATTCAAAATAAACTGGATTTTAGCGAAACCAAAAATATTAGAATCTATTTGAGAATATCTTTCCAATGAATCCGAAAAATTGAAATTTCATATCGGGAATCAAAAGTTACGTCCAGTTGAAAATTCAGAATAGTCGCTATGGAAATTTTGCAAACGACCTCGGTTCTCGACGAAACCACTTTTGTTGGATCCGTGATGTCAATATTTTGCTAGGTTTCAAAATTCCTAATTTTCTGAATCAATATGTGAGCATGGCAAAGGAAAACGCGTTTGACCAGTTTCAGTTGATTTTAATCGACTGGAAAATGACCATTTTTCAAATGGTCTCGGAATTTGACGAAATTAGTTTTGTTAGGACCGTATCGTCAATATGAAGCTAGAAATAATTTTTCGGGAATTTTCAGAGTCTGTATGTGGCCCTGGTAAATTGAAATGTGCGTTTAAATTCAATATATAGATTTATATTTTGATTTTGACGGAAACTGATCGTAACAATCGAATTGGCTAACGTGACATATCCCATTGTGTTCGGAATGGGGGTAATTAGCTAGAGATGATAGTCGGTGGGTCCCGTTTTGAGATCGAAATTTAAAGTTACTTTTTTGAAGGATAAAATATATATATATATATATATATATATATATATATATTCTAACCACTCCCTCCTCTCTCTCTCCCCATTTCAGTCAACGCAGAAATCGAACATTAGAAAAAAAGAAAAAAAACACTACGCCCTAGCGCGACAACCACCCACCGCCGCCGCCGATTGACGGCGCTCCTCCCCCCTCCCCCCCTCGCCGATCCTCTCTTCTCCCTCCTTCCCCTCGCCCCCTTCTCCATTAAAACCGCCGCACCCAAACCCAATATCCCCTAAAACCCGTCGTTGTAAGCCCACCACCCCGCCACTTACCAACCGCCACCCTTGCCACTTCCGAGACCCTCCGCGCCGCTTCCAGCCTCCACAACTCTGACGAACCGCAGTAAAAACCCCCCTCCTCTCCGTATAATGTAAGCCCTTATTTTCTTTATTTATCTTTATTTCATCATTTTCTTTTTTTTTTGTTGTTTATTTTTATAACTAAGGTAATTAGTTTATTAGAAAAAAATAGGATTTTTATATTATTTATAAACAAGATTTAATTTTTATCATAGACAAGGATGGATTTTTATTTATGAACAAGGATTGATTTTTATCGTAGAAAAGGTTAGATTTTTATAACAAAGAAAGGTTAGTTTTTTAATAACAAAGAAAAGTTTGATTTTTATAACGAAGAAAGATGTGATTTTTATATGATCAAAGAAGTGATTTTTATACCTATACTAGAGTAATAAAAATATGATTTTTATAGTTTTAGTATAATAAAAATATGATTTTTATTTATGAAAAGTATTAAAAATATGATTTTTACTTAGTAGAGATTATAAAAATATGATCTTTATAAGATAAAGAATATAAAAATTCGATTTTTATATATATGAAGAATATAAAAATTCGATTTTTATATATATTGAAAGTAGCGATATAAAAATTAAATTTTTATAATATGGCTTTGATACAAAAATGTGACTTTTAACATATGCCGCGTGAAACAGATCTCGATAAAAAGCACGGTGAAGATTTCCTACATATGAAGAGTCGCGGTGAATTGGTTTAGCTAGTCGGTGAGAACTTCTCACTTTAAATCTTGTTTTCTAGTTAAAAATATATACTAGGATGCAGACGGTGCTTAGCAACACCCGACACCCGTCGTCCACAGACCATGGACGACTTGTTTGATTTTGTGTGTTGTTAAAACTGATTGTGATGTGGAATGAATGGAAAATATATACTCATATGTTGAAATAAATATTATATAGTTAAAAATATAATTTTTAACGTAAATGTGAATAAATAAATATTCATTTACAAATCGAACGATTTGTTTATGTACACCCATTTGAAGGATATTGATTGGGACGATAAATTTTACACGTCGCCCAATAGCACAAATAATATTCAGTGTTTGTGGATTGAAACACCACACGGGTGTTGGGATGATATTTGACGTACACTAATCCCAATTGTTTAGTGATATGTCGATCGTTTGATTGACAAACCATGTAAGCGTTAATTGTTTATATTTAATGCTTATGTAGTTGTGTGGTGCACTTTGGATGATGGTTGATTATTTATCGTTGCTATTATATATGTCGTATGGAATCCATATAATTAACATTATATGGTAATTGATTGGGCCTCGTTCCAATTTGGAAAATAAAGAATGTTATAAAATAAAGATTCATGTGTTGAATAGAATAAATAGTCATGTGTTGATGATACTCATGTGTTGAGAATATACATGTGTCGAAACTATTCATGTGTTGAAACTATTCATGTGTTGAATAAAATATTTATACAATAAAATTCACATTTTTATTGTAAGTAAGAATTAATAAATATTCATGTGTTGAATAAAGTATATATTCATGTGTTGAAGAAAATATTCATTTGTTGGATAGAATAACGAAGTTATGGAAATATATAAAGCCGTGTTGATTAGATATGCGCCATTTTGACGCGAACGATATTTATATCGATTATATTCGTTTTTATAATCAATATTGAAAAGGAAGTGATTTCAAAATATCACGTTTTGAAAATATGATCATTTATATATTAATGATATAGAATATTCAATTTTGATTTAAAATTGAATATGAAGTTGAAATTGTTTTGAAACGAATTTAAAACGATTTATAAAATACGTTTTGAATTGAAACCGAGGAAATAGATATAATTTATATTATATATATTAAATGGCTTGAATAGAACGCGTCGCGCCGCGGCAGTTCGCGAATTTCGACCATTGACTTCGAATTGACGTTACGGGAGATCCGGCCGTCGGATTCTCCTGAAACTGGAACCGTTGGGTTCGTATCGAAAAGAGCTTTCCAATGAATATTAGAAATTTGAAATCTAACGGTTGGATTTGGAATTATGTCCAAATCGAATTTGGAAAAGGTCGTTGTTAGTGCAGTTCGACGACCGTTATTGGAAATCGACTGTACGGGCCTTGATAAAATTATTAAAAATATCAATAATTTGTGTAAAATCATAATAAATGATTTAGGATGAATTGGGGTGAAAAAATCCATATTTGAAAGGATAAAAATATATTTTTATCGAAATGAACTAGTTTTGAACTAGATTAAAAGTGGTTTTAAAAATAATCAGAATTTCCAATATACGAATTGGAATGGATTTGAATCGAAATTATCTTTGGAATATTTCGATGTTCGATTTCGTGATTATACAGATATGGTTGCGGAAATTTAAAAGATATATTTATATCGTTATTTCCAATGCGATATTTGTTGGTTTCAGAATTTGATATTGAATATAAGCCGATATATTTTCTATTCAGAGCCTTGTGTTTAATATCAAATGGGATTTTGGGTTTATCGTGAATGGTGCCTTTAATAACATTGTTCTTGAACCCAGTTTAGAAAAGAATAAATATTTTAATTAAGATTTAGTGAAATTGTCCAGTTAATTAGTATTTAATTGGAATTGAATTTAAATTGGTTTTTTAGGATTTATCGTGAGCGGTGTTTTGAATAACACCTGTTCTTTAACCCGATTAACAATGGAATCGGATTTTGGGTTTATCGTGAACCGTGTTTTAGATGACATTGGTTCTTTAACCCAGTGAAAGATAAGATTAACTTCTTAGCTTTGAATAACCATTAATATTGATTTTTGGGAAGATTAAAACTAAGTGGAATTTTAATGAATCTTTAATTAGATTAAAGTGATTGAGAATGGAGTATCACCGTTTTGCTCCAAAGCGATGGTTAAATCTTTAATTAGATTTGAACGTGAAATGGTAATTAATATTTACCGATAACACCGTGGTGTTAGATATGGAGTATTACCAGTTTTGCTCCATGGGATGGATAGGTTGGGATTGGGAAATAAAATAAATGATTACTTCGGTGTGGTTCGCTAATCCCGACTAGTTTGGAAAACCTTAACATGGTTTGAAATGATATCCGAAGGTGGATTAAAGAATAAATTTAGAAGAATTTATCTTTGATAAAATTAATGGGAACCTTTCCCTAAGAATGTGAATATTTGAATAGAAGAATATTCTGAATTGGAATGAAGCGTATGTTGTGTTTGTGTGACACTTGTTTATTATATATGCGGGTTATTTGGAAAGGCCGGGTTTATACCCATTCTGAATAACCGATTCGATGATAAGTCGAAGATGAAGACGGTGGTTGAAGACCGGAGGTCTTCACATCGTTTGGATGATTACTGATGATCTTGATTGGGCTGTACACCCAAGAGGAGGGAGTCAGTCAGTGGTCATCCAGACGTACTTAGAGATCGATGGATATGCGAGGAATAAGGTTACTCCGGTTTCGTTCAGGCCCAGAACGAACTTGTAAATGGAATGTGTGTCTGACATTGGATTTTATTCTGTGTGATTGATTTCTATTAAATATATATATTTGTTTGGCGGCGGAGAATTTATTCTCTTTCTTAACGCCCTTCTCTGAGACGTACGAGCTTAGAGGTTATATATCGGTAAATATCAATCGCATGGCATGAAATGCATGTGTGGCATGCCTAAGTGGCAGATGATCAAGGCTTCTGTTGAAAAGCAAAGTCTTATGGGTGATGATCAAAGCACGGCCTATGTGGCACAGCTTTGTGTATAGCGTTGATTCGCGAGCCTCACACCTCGGTATGAGTCAAAAACGGGATAGTGACCGTTGGGAGAACACGACATTTCTTTCTAGTTATGGGTGATGTAAGTGACCTACCAGCCCTGACATTTATATACTTTTTACCTGTGTGGTTGTTGGAATACGAGGCGCCTCGGATATAGGTCTGATAAGACCGGGAAATGTGTGTTCTGGAGTAACTAATCCTCAAAAGTAAGAGAGGACCGACCCACCCGATTCCAAGGATCGCTGTGTGTGGTCCTGAGACATTTGCTATAGTGTCTCGAATGGAGAGGAGCTTGCCCCTTGCCTCGACTCATGATGGAATCCAATTTCCAATACGTGACATTTCGGTTTTATTTGTAGAGCCTAGTATGGCGACATAGTGGTATGGGACACTTATGCCGTCTATGATTGATACTTATGATTGAAGTTGTTTTCTTCACTTATAGTAATAATAAAAGATGAAATTTAGCGTATCAAGCATTCTTTGGCTATTATAAGGTAAAAACCCTATCCTCCGGCTTGCGTTGCATTGTGTGATGGGACCTGGGTCTTATAATAGCTTCATTTTTCTTTATTTAGCATTGCGTTATTTGTTTTATGCACTGGTATTCTTGGGAGGAAACCCGTTCCGTGTTATACGCGTGGTCCCTTGATTTACCTAACTTTAAAAATAAAGATTAATAACTGTTTTAGTTCTCACACCGGTCACATGACTGACCTGGAGTTTATTGTTTTAACCTAACTCTGGGTGCCCTTATTTTCCGCACGGGCAGCTAGTAGTTAGGTTTTGCAGATTTATATTCACAGGATCCTGGTTTATAGCTGAAGTGATATTCGAAAAGCTCTGTATCTATGTATTTCTTTCAGATATGTTTTGTATTATTTTTCCGCTGCAGTAATGTAATTTAAATCTCTGATATTCTCTGTTGTATAAAATTTACTCATACTCTGTATATTCTTGTATTCTGATGAAATTGTTGTAATAAACAATGAAATGTTCTTCTGTTTGTGTTCTGATTCGTCTTGTCCTCAAAGCAATCTGTGCTTTCCTTCACGGGGAAGTTTGGGTCGTTATAACGTGGTATCAGAGCTTTGGTTTACAGAGCTCGAGAACAAGACATATTAGAACAGAACAAAAGAATTCATCAGAGATTGGATTAGAAATATCCAATAAGAATTACTCGTTAGAGATGGGATCAGTAGTATCCTAGAACGAGTGTGAAGAGTATATTTTTAAATTGAAAACAAATTTTGTTTTGAAATTTAAGTCGTTTTGTACGTATTTGAATATTTTACTTGTATTGAATTTGGACAATCTAGTATATGAAGATTTTTCATATACGCGTCATCAACGTATATTCAAAGTCCCAAATATACTGGATAGATATAGAATCGCACTCTAGTAGCCCGGAGATGGTTCTAATGATTGATCGATCATCATCAGAATTTATGTTCGAGTGCCGAAAGTGTGATATCTATATATTTCCATTAGACCGGTGTGAGAACCAAAACTAGATAGGTTTATTGTTGTGGTTTGGCACCAAAAACATGATTTTCTGTGTATATATATATATATATATATATATATATATATATATATATATATATATATCAAAGTTATGAATTTGAAATGATAATTCACTAATTGATTGCTGGTTGTGTTGTTTGATTATTGGTTTGATATTTTTAACCATTTGGCCAAATTGAACCGAATATTGAACTGTATTGAAAAAATAATTACAATTGCATGCATATACATGTATATCCATTGAACAGGTCATAGCAAGGAGGCTAGAGAAGAGGAATAAAATTATTTTGCCCGACAAATAGGTACATGTTTATTGTATTTCTTGGGTTTTGGATGATTTTATGAGCTGATTGGCTAGCCGCTTGCCTTTTTCGTTTTATTTGGGATTAGTGAGGGCCATGGGAGGCTATTTGAAATATCCCGAAGCTCCCGGTGCAGGGGAGGTTATGGCGAAATTTTTCGGAAATTTAGGGTGTTAGCCAAATTTTTGGAAAATTTGAAAAGTTCTTAGAAATTGAAAAGTTGAAGAACTTAAGCTGTAAAGAAAATAATGGAAGTTGAGTTGATTTGTTAAACAACTTCCAGCTTTGTTCCTTTTCGGGGATGAAAAGTTTTAAGTGGGGGAGATTGTAACAACCCGAAAATTCGGAGCCAATTTAAAATTTTTATTTTGGCAATTTTAGTAAAATTTGAAAATATAAAATGATTTATTTTAAATAATAACGACGAGAAATTTATTTTGAATAGAAATAGAACGTATATATTTACTTGAATCGTCGTTAGAATATAAATATTTTATTTTAAATATAAAAGGAATTGAAAATGGCGTGGTAGTTCGAAATTTCGATTTCGAAGTTCAAATGAATGTACAGGATTCAAAATAAACCGAATTTTGGCGAAACCAAAAATATTAGAATCTATTTGAGAATATCTTTCCAAAAAATCCGAAAAATTGAAATTTCATAGCGGGAATCAAAAGTTACGTCCAGTTGAAAATTCAGAATAGTCGTTATGGAAATTTAGCCCTTAAAAATGGAAATTTTGCAAACGACCTCGGTTCTCGACGAAACTACTTTTATTGGATCTGTGATGTCAAGTTATTGCTAGGTTTCAAAATTCGTAATTTTCTGAATCAATATGTGTGCGTGGCAAAGAAAAACGCGTTTGACCAGTTTTAGTTGATTTTAATCGACTGGAAAATGACCATTTTTCAAACGGTCTCGGAATTTGACGAAATTAGTTTTGTTAGGACCGTAACGTCAATACGAAGCTAGAAATAATTTTTGGGGAATTTTTAGAGTCCGTATGTGGCCCCGGTAAATTGAAATGCTCATTCAAATTCAATATATAGATTTATATTTTGATTTTGACGGAAACTGATCGTAACAGTCGAATTGGCTAACGTGACATATCCCATTGTGTTTGGAATGGGGGTAATTATCTAGGGACGACAGGCGGTGGGTCCCGTTTTGAGATCGAAATTTAAAGTTACTTTTTTGAAGGATAAAATAAATAAAAAATATATATATATTCTAACCACTCCCTCCTCTGTCTCCGCATTTCAGTCAACGCAGAAATCGAAAATTAGAAGAAAAAAAAAGAAAAAAACACTGCGCCCTAGCGCGACAACCAGCCACCGCCGCCGCCGATTGACGGCGCTCCTCCCACCCTCGCCGACCCTCTCTTCTCCCTCCTTCCCCTCGCCCCCTTCTCCATTAAAACTGCCGCACCCAAACCCAATATCCCCTAAAACCCGTCGCTGCAGGCCCACCACCGACCAACCGCCACCCCTGCCACTTCCGAGACCCTCCGCGCCGCTTCCAGCCTCCACCACTCCGACGAACCGCAGTAAAACCCCCCTCCTATCCGTATAATGTAAGCCCTTATTTTCTTTATTTATCTTTATTTCATCATTTTCTTTTTTTTTTGTTTATTTTTATAACTAAGGTAATTTAGTTTATTAGAAAAAAATAGGATTTTTATATTATTTATAAACAAGATTTAATTTTTATCATAGACAAGGATGGATTTTTATTTATGAACAAGGATTGATTTTTATCGTAGAAAAGGTTAGATTTTTATAACAAAAAAATGTTAGATTTTTAATAACAAAGAAAAGTTTGATTTTTATAACAAAGAAAGATGTGATTTTTGTATGATCAAAGAAGGGATTTTTATACCTATACTAGAGTAATAAAAATATGATTTTTATAGTTTTAGTATAATAAAAATATGATTTTTATTTATGAAGATTATTAAAAATATGATTCTTACTTAGTAGAGATTATAAAAATATGATCTTTATAAGATAGAGAATATAAAAATTCGATTTTTATATATATGAAGAATATAAAAATTCTATTTTTATATATATAGAAAGTAGCGATATAAAAATTGAATTATTATAATATGGCTTTGAAACAAAAATGTGAATTTTAACATATGCCGCGTGAAACAGATCTCGATAAAAAGCACGATGAAGATTTCCTACATATGAAGAGTCGCGGTGAATTGGTTTAGCTAGTCGGTGAGAACTTCTCACTTTAAATCTTGTTTTCTGGTTAAAAATATATACTAGGATGCAGACGGTGCTTAGCAGCACCCGACACCCGTCGCCCACAGACCATGGACGACTTTTTTGATTTTGTGTGTTGTGAAAACTGAATGTGATATGGAATGAATGGAAAATATATACTCATGTGTTGAAATAAATATTATATAGTTAAAAATATAATTTTTAACGTGAATGTGAATAAATAAATATTCATTTACAAATCGAACGATTTGTTTATGTACACCCATTTGAAGGATATTGATTGGGACGATAAATTTTACACGTCGCCCAACTGCACAAATAATATTCAGTTTTTGTGGATTGAAACCCCACACGGGTGTTGGGATGATATTTGACGTACACTAATCCCAATTATTTAATGATATGTCGATCGTTTGATTGACAGACTGTGTAAGCGTTATTATTTATATTTAATGCTTATGCAGTTGTGTGGGGCACTTTGGATGATGGTTGATTATTTATCGTTGCTATTATATACATGTGTTGTATGGAATCCATATAATTAACATTATATGGTAATTGATTGGGCCTCGTTCCAATTTGGAAAATAAGAATGTTATAAAATAAAGATTCATGTGTTGAATAAAATAAATAGTCATGTGTTGACGATACTCATGTGTTGAGAATATTCATGTGTTGAAACTATTCATGTGTTGAATAAAATATTTATACAATAAAATTCACATTTTTATTGTAAGTAAGAATTAATAAATATTCATGTGTTGAATAAAGTATATATTCATGTGTTGAAGAAAATATTCATTTGTTGGATAGAATAACGAAGTTATGGAAATATATAAAGCTATTTTGACGCGAACGATATTTATATCGATTATATTCGTTTTTATAATCAATATAGAAAAGAAAGTGATTTCAAAATATAACGTTTTGAAAATATTATCATTTATATATTAATGATACAAAATATTCAATTTTGATTTAAAATTGAATATGAAGTTGAAATTGTTTTGAAACGAATTTAAAACGATTTATAAAATACGTTTTGAATTGAAATCAACGAAATAGACATAATATATATTATATATATATATATATATATATATATTAAATGGCCTGAATAGAACGCGCCGCGGTTGTTCGTGAATTTCGACCATTGACTTCGAATTGACGTTACGGGAGATCCGACCGTCGGATTCTCCTGAAACTGGAACCGTTGGGTTCGTATCGAAAAGAGATTTCCAATGAATATAAGAAATTTGAAATCTAACGGTTGGATTTGGAATTATGTCCAAATCGAATTTGGAAAAGGTCGTTGTTAGTGCAGTTCGACGACCGTTATTGGAAATCGACTGTACGGGCCTTGATAAAATTATTAAAAATATCAATAATTTTTTTAAAATCATAATAAATGATTTAGGAAGAATTGGAGTGAAAAATTCCATATTTGAAAGGATAAAAATATATTTTTATCGAAATGAACTAGTTTTGAACTAGATTAGAAGTGGTTTTAAAAATAATCAGAATTTCCAATATACGAATTGGAATGGATTTGAATCGAAATTATCTTTGGAATATTTCGATGTTTGATTTCGTGATTATACAGATATGGTTGTGGAAATTTGAAAGATATATTCATATCGTTATTTCCAATGCGATATTTGTTGGTTTCAGAATTTGATATTGAATATAAGCCGATATATTTTCAATTCAGAGCCTTGTGTTTAATATCAAATGGGATTTTGAGTTCGTCGTGAATGGTGTCTTTAATAACACTGTTCTTGAACCCAGTTTAGAAAAGAATAAATCTTTTAATTAAGATTTAGTGAAATTGTCCAGTTAATTAGTATTTAATTGGAATTGAATTTAAATTGGTTTTTTAGGATTAATCGTGAGCGGTGTTTTGAATAACACATGTTCTTTAACCCGATTAACAATGGAATGGGATTTTGGGTTTATCGTGAACCGTGTTTTAGATGACATTGGTTCTTTAACCCAGTGAAAGATAAGATTAACTTCTTAGCTTTGAATAACCATTAATATTGATTTTTGGGAAGATTAAAACTAAGTGGAGTTTTAATGAATCTTTAATTAGATTAAAGTGATCGAGAATGGAGTATCACCATTTTTGCTCCAAAGCGATAGTTAAATCTTTAATTAGATTTGAACGTGAAATGGTAATTAATATTTATCGATAACACTATGGTGTTAGATATGGAGTATTACCAGTTTTTCTCCATGGGGTGGATAGGTTGGGATTGGGAAATAAAATAAATGATTACTTTGGTGTGGTTCGCTAATCTCGACTAGTTTGGAAAACCCTAACATGGTTTGAAATGATATCCAAAGGAAGATTAAAGGATAAATTTAGAAGAAAATGGGTACCATTCCCTAAGAATGTGAATATTTGAATAGAAGAATATTCTGAATTGGAATGAGGCGTATGTTGTGTTTGTGTAACACTTGTTTATTATATACGCGGGTTATTTGGAAAGGTCGGGTTTATACCCATTCTGAATAACCGATTCGACGATAAGTCGAAGATGAAGACGGTGGTTGAAGACCGGAGGTCTTCACTTCGTTTGGATGATTACTGATGATCTTGATTGGGCTGTACACCCAAGAGGAGGGAGTCAGTCGGTGATCATCCAGACGTACTTGGAGATCGATGGATATGCGAGGAATAAGGTTCCTTCGGTTTCATTCAGGCCCAGAACGAACTTGTAAATGGACTGTGTGTCTGACATTGGATTTTATTCTGTGTGATTGATTTCTATTAAATATATATCTGTTTGGCGGCGGAGAATTTATTCTCTTGCTTAACGCCCTTCTCTGAGATGTACGAGCTTAAAGGTTATATATCGATAGATATCAATCGCATGGCATGAATTGCCTGTGTGGCATGCCTAAGTGGCAGATGATCAAGGCTTCTGTTGAAATGAAAAGTCTTGTGGGTGATGATCAAAGCACGGCCTATGTGTCATAGCTTTGTGTATAGCGTTGATTCGCGAGCCTCACACCTCAGTATGAATCAAAAACGGGATAGTGACCGTTGAGAGAACACGACGTTTATTTCTAGCTATGGGTGATGTCAGTGACCTACCAGCCCTGACATTTATATACCTTTTAGCTGTGTGGTTGTTAGAATGCGAGGCGCCTCGGATATAGGTCTGATAGGACCGAGAAACGTGTGTTCAGGAATAACTAATCCTCAAAAGTAAGAGAGGACCGGCCCAACCGATTCCAAGGATCGCTGTGTGTGGTCCTGAGACATTTGCTAGAGTGTCTCGAACAGACAGGAGCTTGCCCCTTGCCTCGACTCATGATGGAATCCAATTTCCAATACGTGACATTTCGGTTTTATTTGTAGAGCCTAATATGGCGACATAGTGGTATGGGACACTTATGCCGTTTATGATTGATACTTATGATTGAAGTTGTTTTCTTCACTTATAGTAATAATAAAAGATGAAATTTAGCGTATCAAGTATTCTTTGGCTATTATAAGGTAAAAACCCTATCCTCCGGCTTGCGTTGCATTGTGTGATGGGACCTGAGTCTTATAATAGCTTCATTTTTCTTTATTTAGCATTGCGTTGTTTGTTTTATGCACTGGTATTCTTGGGCGGAAACATGTTCCATATTATACGACGTGGTCCCTTGATTTACCTAACTTTAAAAATAAAGATTAATAACTGTTTTAGTTCTCACACCAGTCACATGACTGACCTGGAGTTTATTGTGTTAACCTAAATTCTAAGTGCCCTTATTTTCCGCATGGGCAGCTAGTAGTTGAGTTTTGCAGATTTATGTTCACAGGATCCTGGTTTATAGCTGATGTGATATTCGGAAAGCTCTGTATCCGTGTATTTCTTTCAGTTATGTTTTGTATTATTTTTCCGCTGCAGTAATGTAATTTAAATCTCTGATATTCTCTGTTGTATAATATTTACTCATACTCTGTATATTCTTGTATTATGATGGAATTGTTGTAATAAACAATGAAATGTTCTTCTGTTTGTGTTCTGATTCGTCTTGTCCTCAAAGCAATCCGTGCTTTCCTTCACGGGGAAGTTCAGGTCGTTATAGGTGTAAATCTATGATAAAACATTCCAATTTGATGAGAAACATGCACAAACACTCATATACTCCATTGCATTCATGTGAGAGATGTAAATCACTCACCAATTAGTCAAAACAAAGAAAAATCGAAGAAATAGAATTCTGGACAGCGAAGAGATAGCTCCTAGTCCTTCAATTTGATGAATCCTCACTTAGAATTATTTAGATCTATCCTCCAATGGTGTAGATCTATGATTTCCCTCCTTACATTTGGATTTTTAATGGTGGAAAGGTGTTAGAGGAAGAAGGAGATCAATGCCTCCAAATGAGAGAATGGGAAAGTAAACCTTTTCCCTCCACTCTCACCCCCTATTTATAAGATTCCACCAAGGCTCCAAAACCTGAATAGCCAACTGAAAAACCTTAAAACAACAATTTTCCCAAACTGCCGAGCCAAATCTTTAATGTAATCACTCTACGGAAAGGCAATCATCAATTTCTTTCCAATGGCACATGTCTCACCCTCTGATTCGATCTAAGTCAAAAGTTATGCCCTGTACAAGACTGACAGGGGTAAAATGGTCACAAAAAAATCGGTAAAAATTATGGACATGTCTTACATCCCCATAAGCAACATATTAAAAGATGAGAATGATCCAACCCTCAGAGAATGAAATAAATATATTTTATGATCTTTCGATATGTATAATGCGGGCCATTACAGGAACATATCGCAAATAAAATCACGGTGAGTAAACTAATTAGATTTATTTAAATAATTTTTGTATGTTGTTTGTTGGTTGTTTGAATGCATAGAAATATTACTATGGCTATTATATGTATATATATTAGTTATTTAGGCTTGGTGTTTGTGGCTATTATATATATATATATTGGTGGTTGGGTATTTCCCGCAGTACCATTAGCGGATTCCTGCAGTATCATTAGCGGATGACGCTATGCTCCCCACAATATATTATAGTGGGTGACCTTCTATACTGCGATATCCTGCCTTGAAACAGGATGGATATTATTTACGTTGGCTAATATCTGTGGATGTAGGAAAACAGGTTGGAGGGATCCCACTGGATTCCTCAAAATTTATTATCATTTTGTTTTCATATATATTATCATATATGATGTGTTAGGAAATCTATGATTTATAATGGGGTGTTTTGGATGTTTAAATATCACTGGGTCTAATGTTGATTTATAAAAATATCGTGAAAATGGGATTTTGAGATTTAAAATGGAAAAATCTATTTTTCTAAAATAGAATTTGAATTTCGAATGGACTAGAAATAAAAACAAGTAATAAATTTATAAACGATGTTTATAAATTAAATGGAATAATTTTAATTGGATAATGTGGGGAATCGAAATGAATTTATAAATGATGTTTACAAATTAAGAGAAATAAATTATCATTGGATAATATGAATAATTAAATTCAAATGTGAATTTAAAGTGAGAATTGAAAAATCGTTTTAAATAGTAAACGATGAAATTTATTCCGATGTTCGGAACGGTAATTAAATTGAACAAATCCATAGGATTTATGTTTGAACTCGACTATGTCAGATTTATAAAATAAATTATTCCCAAATAAGATATTTAAATTGTATTAGATAGAAACTAAAATAAATTATGAAAATAGATTCCATATTTATACATAAATTTAATAAAATATTCCAAAGAAAGAATTGGGTTTTAAATAGATTTTTACAAAACTTGTTTTAATACATAAAACAAGTAAATTTATAAATGTAGTGAATTAATTATTGTGAGATAATTTGGAATTTTAAATTCAAGTATGAATATAAAAATAGAATTTGAAATCATTTCGAAAAGGGTACGACAATTTTTATTTCGGAATTCGGAATATAAATTGAATTGAGAAAAATCCAATGGATTTATAATTAGAATTTGATTATATTGAATTTTTTAAATAATATATTTATAAAGGAACTGGAATTTAGTATAGAATATTTAGTTATAAATAAATTTATAACTGAGTTTTGAAATAATCAACGGATAGGGATAATAAAGAATATTAAGTTGGATTTGGTACATGGGATGAATTAACATTTAAATATATAAGAACAGAGTCGAAATTTATTTATAAACAAAGTTTAAGCATTTATAGTTAAATTTAATTAAAACAAACTCACCGCAACGCGGTAGTTCGTAAATTGATGTTCCGAACATCAATTGAGTATATAAAACTCAATTTAAGTCGGAATTCTATAAAACAAGAATCGTCAGGATCGATTTGATAATAGTTTTCTAATAGAGGAGAAAAATCTGGATTTCGTCATAAAGATTTTGAGTTATGTCAAAATCAAATTTCTAGAAAAACAATTCCATAATCGTTATTAAACCATAATAGTTTATTTAAATTAATAAAAGGATTTTTAAGTAAATAAAGATCTGAATCTCCATTAGAAAAATTCAGATTTGAGTTATAAAATATATTTGAATTCAAGTGGAGCAACGACTTGATTTTTATTAAAAAAATTCAGATTTTTAATTATTAAATAGAATTAACTAATTTGAAGAATAATTAGTTAATCGAGTTTTGATACAGAATTGGGTTTTGGTTAAGTAAATTGAACTGGTGAATTCATATTCAAAATCGAATATGAAATTTGAATTGAAAATGGAATTAAATTGGCTTATAAGTAAATAATATATATATATATATGAACGTGATATGTTCAATTAAATAGTGGAATATGTAAAAGAGCTAATTAAAGAATAAACTAGTGAATTGAGTTAAAAATGATCAGATTGAGTTGGAATAAATTAAGAATGGACGTATATGGGTTAGACAGGAATGGAATGAAGTGTATGAAGATTATAATTTGAGTGCCCGACAAAAAGGTACACATTTGAATTCCACATGAGTTTATATGCGTCGAATCGGCAAGCCTATTGCCTTTTTGATTTTTTTTTTTTTTAATGCTAGGGGCCTAAAGAGGTGAGTTGAGGTTTGAGCTATTGACCGGTTCAAAGGAGGTGCTGGAGAATTTTTCCGAAAAATTAAGGAGATAGAAAAATTTAACAAAAGTTAGATAACTAGAATGTATAATTAGATTTTATATGAAGAAAGGGAATTTAAAAATTAAATCCTTGGAGATTGGAATGAGAAACATATAAACGTTTTAACGTGAACAATGATTTAAAAGCAAATGATTTGCAGAATAAATTGATTGTGTTGATAAGAAGTTAAGAAATGGAGTTGAGGAAATTAGAAACTGGCTGGAGAATGGATGAGTTGAATGGATTCTTGAGTGTCGATTTGATGTTGGTTTCGGGCTTCGTGGTTGATACTTAGGAAATTGTTCTCTTACTAGTTTACAGTTAGGGACTAATAAATGGGGAAGAATAGTGATATGTAAATAGGAAATGGAAATGTTTGTCAACGTTAAAAAGTGATATTTTTTAGGTATATAGAAAATAAATAGTTATGATAGATGGAAATATTTTTTCCAAGAATCTTGAGAGGCTAACTGAGTTTGGAGAAATATTTGGGTAAAGATATTGAAGAGATATTGGAGGGCATGATAAATTTAAATTAATAAAATATTAATTAAGGGGACCAGTGATTGCTTGATGCTTTAAATGGATGTTTGTTTTTCTTCGATAGTTAAATAACCGATTATCGAAGTATTTTCCAATATCATTGTCAATATGGAAAGACCGGTTGGATTATTATCCGAGAACCACTCCGTATTGGCAGTAGCGTTGCGAATCAGATTATATGATGATAATTAAAGACGGAGTAAAAGTGCAAGGGCTTTTTCTATTAATCCAAGGTAGAAATTTCCTAAGATGGATTAATGGAAATTGTGCCTTCGATTTCGTTTAGTCCCAGAATGAAGTTGTATGAACGAATGTCTGACAGAGTATTTCCAATGATCGCATATGTTGGTCTGTATAAATATATACGGCGGCTAAGAATTTATTCTCTTAGCATAATATCCCGATTTATATTTGTGCAAATCAATAAATGGTTAACGGAACTGACGATGTGGCATTCAAAGTGATTGTTTTATTAATGAAAAATAATTAAGTGTAGCCTCAGGCCTCAACAACTGGGAAATGACAAAAATAGGGCAAGCACCATGGCTAAGTGGGTAGCTCCCAATTAGGGTGTATTATCTAGAGGAATTTATTTCATTCTTTATTTTATTCGATGTTGTCCCTTTTGGGAAAACTGTGGCTAATTCCAACTGTTGGTGATATACATTCGATACACTCAAGCAAAATGAGTGGTCGGTCATGTGTGGCTGGGTTACAAGATGTTCTTGTTGAACCCAGTGTATTCCTCTTTAGAGATACATTATCAGAAGGTGGTTCCATATCTTGTCATAACTGGAAATCCATTATCCAATAAGTGCTCGCGATTTTGATTATATTCTATGTATGTAGAGCGTGAGATGCAAGCGTTCGGCTAAATGATTATTTAGATGTGCTTGATAGACACTATTATAATATCAGAGATATTTGATATAAAGATTGTTTCGGATTCTCATAAGGGAAAAACCCGTTCTGTGTTACATGGCGTGGTCTTATGAGATATCATTATTTTCTCAAATTGTTTTAAATTGTTTATTCATACCAGTCCTATAACTGACCCAGATTTTGTTTTTCTATGTTTTCCCTAAACTCTTGGGTGCCTAAATTTGTACGGGAAGTCAAGTAGTTCGGTTGTTTACAGATACACTTGGAGGAGCTTGGAGCAGGAGGCTTCAGCATTATATAGTATTGTTATTTCCGCTGTGTTGTAAGTGTTGTACTCTGATAATCGTATGTTATACAGTTAAAATTTTGTATTTCAAAAGTTATAATATATTATATTTTGTTCCGCTGCGATGTGAGATTCTGTGTTTTATTTTTGTTCTTCTTCTACCTTTTTCTTCTTTATTTCATAATGATTCATATTTCTGTGCAATTTGAGCTGGACGTGTGTTGTATTCAGTCAACTCAGATGGTATGGATTTGAGGGCCTTTACAGTTGGTTTCAGAGCTGGTTTCTTAATTTGTACGCATGATAGGGGGTTCTCGCTTTGTAGTTTGGTGGCAAACGAGAGGCTCTTACCCCCTACATGTCCCGAAAATGTGGGTTGGTCTAGTCGCGAGGCTGGCCGTAAAAGCAGTTCAGAGGTACCTGTAACACCCCACGTCCATTAATGTCACTCACAAAGGGAATGCATTAACTTTCATGGAGCAATATAAGTGTATAGAATAGAAATCAGAAGATAGATATATATAAAATGATACTTCAAAATTTAAAACAACTTCGTTACAGTGGAAAAGCAAAACATAGTTTGGTTATATCATCAAAACCACTGAGTACACTAATATCCATCTTGGACAAATTATTTTCTGAGTACATAAAACAAAAGCATAACCCCAATACAAATATCCATGAAAAGAGATAAGTTAAACATTACTTTCAGCACTTCCAAAGAGAGTGAGAAAAAGATTCAAGTCAAGCTCCACTAGTCCCACCTTGAGAACCTGGAGGGGAGGAAAGAAAAGAGGCGAAACAAACGAGGTCAGACATAAAGTCCGGCGAGTCTGGTGACTTTAACAATATAGTCATTAAAGTAACAAGATAAGAACATAAACTGAAAAATAGGAAATGACTGTAAAATAAACAGGCATGACAAGGCAGACAAGATGAACAAGATATAACGTTGATTGCACTTCTAATCACTATAAGATAATTCCTACACTGCACCAACCCTATTTACTCTGAAAGTTGGTCCCTCTTACTAACCATAGTGATAATAATAATGGTAGTTTTGTGTACCCCTAGCTGCTATCATAGGTGCTGCCTGCCCCTATCTCCACTAGTTGTACCCACTACCCTCCCCATTCGATTGGCTCCCTAACTCGTGTGTATTTATTACTTGTGTCATTTGGCCCCGCTTGTTTGTAGATACCTGTGCTAGTCCCACTATGGGTGTATCAATCCCTATGATGGCAACCCGACACAATTCAAGATGCACAGTGTATAACTACTGATGCCCAGTGCCTGATTTTTCCACTCCGGAGCACGTGCACGCCCGTACTCCGTCGGAACCTACACTGACGCACCACCCGCCGCTATTTTGACCGCTTATAATCAGCCCAGTAATCGTGCCCCACCCTGTCTAGTTCTGGGTACCATGATACATCTATGTGGGTTACTGTTGAAATGGGTCCCGGTTACTAGGGTTTCCTAATCAACATGTTATAACAGTTAAGTATTCTCAATTTAACCTAACCCCACTCATTTGTTTAATTAACATGTTGTATTTGGTTAAGTATCGCCTATTCATATATTACTTAACCTTGACATTCTTAGCATGTTTGTTCATTGGCATTAATTGATTTATTAATGCACCAACCTCTCACATTAGAACTGATGTTTGCGGTTGCTGGATGTGCCGTGCGGTTCCGGGAAGATTTCTACCGCAAACTCATTCTAACATCGGGTTTTGGGCTTAATGAGCTAACCTCTCACATCAGACCTGTTGTTGCGGTTGCTGGATGTGCCAGGCGGTTCCGGGCAGTCTTACACCACAACTCAATCTAACCTCGGGTTAGGCATGTTCATCTTTTAGCCAATTTACATATTTACCATACATGTCCAAGTCTAGATTTTTGTATGCCAATCATCCATAAGTGTAGTCAATTCAAGTTATGTCCCATATACTTGTTATGTCCATAATTAATTATATGATTACAACCCAATTTTTGCCAATTACATAATTTTCAACTTTTACCCAAACTTTCCCCCAACGTTCCCACGACGTTCGTACGTATAATTCATGTAATACGTTAGGCTCGCAATTAGCCCAACTCATAAAAAGAAAAAAGGGAAGAAACACATGACATCATAACTGGCATAAAACAGTATAGATCTAATTAAGTATGGGTAACATAAACTTGGCATAGAACATCATAAATCTAGTTAAGCATATAAACGTGAACTAGCATATAAGATAGACCCAATCAACATATGGAATGCGAACTAGCATAGATCTAAACTTATAAACATAAACTTACACAGATCTAAACATATGAACTGGCATGGATCTAAACATATAAACATATAGATTTAAACATATGAACTGACATGGATCTAAACATATAGATCTAAACATATGAACTGGTATGGATCTAAACATATGAATATAAACTTGCATAACTTGCATATAAACTTGCATAAACTTGCATAGATGAACATAACTTGCATATAAACTTGTGTAGATCATAACTTGCATATAAACTTGCATAGAACATAACTTGCATATAAACTTGCATAAATCATAACTTGCATAGATCATAACTTGCATAGAACATAACTTGCATATAAACTTGCGTAAATCATAACTTGCATATAAACTTGCGTAGATCATAACTTGCATATAAACTTGCATAGAACATAACTTGCATAAATCATAACTTGCATATAAACTTGCATAGATCATAACTTGCATATAAACTTGCATAGAACATAACTTGCATATAAACTTGCATAGATAATAACTTGCATAGAATGAATCTAATCAAGCATATGTAATTAGACATAGGAATTAACATCATAAAATGAATCTAATTACATATGATAACAAACTGGCATATATTAACAAAACAGATGATAACAGAATTGGCTAATAGCATATGATTCAACATGCATATTCATACGGTCCAAATCACAACTTATCATAATTACGTTTAAATAAGTATCTTGTGAAAGTAACTGCACTCACAGAGAACAGATTAAAGAAGAGAATTATGTGTTTGTAGAATCATTCTCCCTTTTACAATTCTTAGGCTTTGATTTTTATCTTTCATCTTAAATTTGATTAGTTATGGTGGTGGCTAGGTTAGCTTAGGATGCAGCAGCATGGCGACTTATGAATGAATTTAGTTTAGATTAGGGTTTAGGTTTATGTGTGCATATATAGATGTGTAGGATTAATTAGAACTCTTAAATCTGACTAGGATTCATCTAAGCCATCCAGAATGAAAAGACATGTCATCAGACCAATCAGATAAAGCCACATAAGCCCTAAAACTCCAAAAATCGTCATCAACAAATAAAAATGCGTCATGTGTGCAACATGATGCACAGCAGCAGGGGTGTTGACACCCACATGTCATATATATATATATTATGTATATTTATTTTTCTTTTTAACTACCTTTCCAATTAACCCTTTTCACACTTAACCGCTTTTTAGCCATTCCCCCATTACAAAAAATATGGCGCTGGCGGGGATTGAACTCGGAACCTCTTGTATACAAGTCACGTGCTCTAACCAGATGAGCCACTAAGTCTTTTGTTAACAAACCTTAGAACAATGCTAAACATTTTTCTTTTCTCATTCCTCTTTTTTCATGTTTTGTTGCAATTTTTAATTTTTCTCTTAAATATATCTATGTATATAATATTTATACATATTTCCACATTTTTAATTTCATTAAAAATGCGGGGTGTTACAGTACCAGTGTGAGCCACGGTGGGATATTATCTTGCTGCTTGGGGGTGTTGGGATGGTTGAAAAGCCTATCGAAATCGCCGAGCCTATGTAGTTGGTATCAAAGCTTAGGTTGAGCGAATACCTAGGCTTTGGTGGGGGTTTACTCATTAGAGATAGGGTTCAGTAGAACCCTAGAATGAGTTGAGTGTATATACATATATATATACGAGAGCGCATATTTGTTAATTGATATAAAATTTGTTTTATATTGTGTTGGCTAGTCTGTTGAGTGGTTTATGAATTCTGATCGAATCATGGGACGCCACGAAGTCGATAGGAATTTCTAAACACTTGAATAGAAGATTGGACATAATAGTGTTTTAAAGTGGGTAAATGAAATAATTTTACCCAAAACTATATTTTGTTATAGAAAGAAAATAATTGTCTAAAATTATTGTAATATATGGATGTGTTGGTTGTTATTATAATCAAATGGGATTATTAAATTGAAATGGTTATATATAACCAAATAGATTTGTATAAAAATGAAATATACAAATAAGAAAAATTAAAATTTGGATTCAGAATCAGAATTTGGAATTTAAATTCCGAGGAGTTGGAAAATATTTTTCTGAAGTATATTAAAATAATATAGCTTTGTTTTGAAAGGGATTTTGAATGATAATCATTTTAGAGGGATTTTGGAATTGTTAAAGAACTGAACTCACTTCAGTGGTTGGAAATAATTCGGGCGATGACTGCAGCATTATCAGTGTTCATTTTCGAGTACTAAGTGATGGATTGCTACCTTAGAAAAGTTTTCATGGAAATTTGTTTGAAAGAAAACAAGTTGATTTGGAAAAATTCAAATGTTTTGAATTTGAGATGATTATAAATATACGTATATATTTATATTATTTCAAAAGGGTTTGAAATGGAAACCCCGGAGTTTGAATTCTAGAATTTAAAATTTAACTTGAGCAAGTTAAATGGATTGAAGTAAATAAATTGATTAGAATCAATTTAAATAAATTTAAATAGAATATGAATAGGATGTGAATTTATTGATTGAAAATCATATAGATTAAATGAATGTGAGCATATATGATGTGTGATGTAAATTAAAACCAAAAGTTTTGGTAGAACTAAATTTGTCGAAATATGAAGAGTTGAGTTTCAACATAAGTAAAATTTTGGAAAGTAAATAGGTGTGTAGCATTTTTTCTACCTTAGTAATTTCGGGGATGAAATTCTTTTAAGGGGCGAAGAATGTAATGATCCGAATTTTTGGTCAATTTATTTTAATATTTAATATGGTTTTAAATATTGAGTTGATAATATAAATCGATTTTTATATTGAGTTATCGATTTAATAATCGAAATACGATTTATTTTGAATATATATAATTATCGTAATACTAGAATCTGAAATAATTCAATTCGAAATTTAAACGGATTCAAAACGATTCAAATGATTAATAGAAATTCTATTGGAATAGAAACGACAATAATAATTATTTATTATTAACAGATTAATTGTTATGAATTTAATTTATATCAATTTAAATTAATATTTTTTCCAGATGATCAATTGAGGCTTTGAAACTTGTCCCAGTGTGTCCAGAGTAATAGTATAACCTTAAGGATGCCAGTTGTTGTGTTCAAAAAGGAGTTCGGAATCACGGGGTAGTTTAAGTTAAATAAATTTGTACTGGTTCAAATAAAATTAAAATAAAATAATTTTTTAATGATTTCCTTCTACTCTAAGTTACCCAACAAAGGACACTACAAACCAACCCTAGCTATCGCTGTGTTCTTGTCCATTTCTCGTAAAGTCTGTTCCCTGGCTTCACAACGAAGAAAAACAGAAATTTAATGGTGATGTACATATTGTCCGCTCTTTTATTTATATATACACGTGACTCCCTTTAATCTTTCCACTTTCATTCTTTTGTAAAAAAATCGGCTTCCTCAAATTCATTTGAAAATTGAAAACCAACGAGAAGAAAAGTCATTCCTCTCCTCAAACTCTAAAATCAAAAATTGATTTCATTAATTATAAAAAAATGGAAGGAAACCCAAATCGGAGATCATGAATCGAAAACGCTGATCTCCTAAAGCTCAAACTCGCAATTTGAAGGCCATGAAAATTGGAATCGCTGATTGGAAGTGTGATTTGGACCAGTGACATGAAGCTCGATATTTTGGGGTGGATGCGTGTACAAATTGGGGTGGGATGGGATTGACAGTAGGTAATTGAGGGAGACTGTTGGGTGACGTTTTGAAGGGGGTGGAGTTCGACTGTATTGGTGATTACTGGAGGTTGCGGTGTTTTTCGGGTACCTGTACAAAGTCCAGGTGTCGCAATGTGTTGGGAGTTTGGTTCTTCGAACCATGTTATATAAGCTTGGTAATGATCGAGGTTGGATTTCTCGTAGAGCAGGGAAGGAGTAAATTGGAAGAGATGGTTGCGTTGTCTTTAGGAAGCTCGAATGTAGGATCTTAGCAATAGGAAAGGTTCGAGGTCTGTAACTCATTTTCTGGTTATGGGGGATCGAAATGGAGTTTTTTTTTATGTCGATTGGAGGAAGTTGAGCTGATATTTATGGCCAGTGGGGTGAGTCTGAACTAGGTTTAACAGTTGGAACCGAGAAGTAGCGTTTGCAAAGAGCACAATAATTAAGTGGTGAGTTCGATTACTTGTACTATCGGTGGTAATGTGGAAAGTTACAATGAAGGAGTTATTCGTGATGAGGTGATTAAATAATAATCAATTTATTTATGACCTTATCGTTAGCTTAAATAATGTGTGTAATTTTTACAAGATTCAGAAAAATATACAAATACGAGTCGAGTTGGAATCATAGCTTTGAGGTTAACAAGAAGGGAATTAAAATTGGAATCAGAACAAATCACAAATAAACTCATAGTGAGTACACTATCTGGATTTTATTTAAAAAAAATTATATGTTGTTTGTTGGTTGTTTGAATGTGTAGAAATATTATTATGGCTATTATATATACATATATATATATTAGTTATTTAGGCTTGGTGTTTATGGCTATTATATCTATATTGGTGGTTGGATATTTCCCACAGTACCATTAGCGGATGCTCGCAGTATCATTAGCAGATGACCCTGTGCGCCCCATAATATATTATAGTGGATTATCTTCTATACCGCGATATCCTGCCTCGAAGCAGGATGGGTATTATTTAAGTTGGCTAACATCTATGGAGCAGTAAAACAGGTTGGAGGCATCCCGCTGGATTCCTCAAAATTTATTATTTGTTTGTTTCATATATATTATAATATATGATGTGTTAGAAAATCTGTGATTTATAATGGGGTGTTTTGGATGTTTAAATATCACTGGGTCTGAATGTTGATTTATAAAAATATCGTGAAAAAGGGGTTTTGAGATTTAAAATGGAAAAATCTATTTTTATAAAATAGAATTTGAATTTCGAATGGACTAGAAATAAAAATAAGTAATAATTTATAAACGGCGTTTATAAATTAAATGGAATAATTTTAATTGGATAATGTGAGGAATGGAAATGAATTTATAAACGGTGTTTACAAATGAAAGGAAATAAATTATCATTGGATAATATGAATATTTAAATTCAAATGTGAATTTAAAGTGAGAATTGAAAAATCATTTTAAATAATAAACGATGAAATTTATTCCGATGTTCGGAATGGAAATTAAATTGAATAAATCCATTGGATTTATGTTTGAACTCGACTATGTTGGATTTACAAAATAAATTATTCCCAAATAAGATATTTAAATTGTATTATATAGAAACTAAAATAAGTTATGAAAATAGATTCCATATTTATATATAAGTTAAAATAATAAAATATTCCAAAGAAAGAATCGGGTTTTAAATAGATTTGTATAAACTTGATTTAATATATAAAACAAGAACATTTATAAATGTAGTGAATTAATTATCGTTAGGTAATTTGGAATTTCAAAGTCAAGTATTAATTTAAAAACAGAATTTGAAATCATTTCGAAAAGGGAACGATGTTTTTTATTCTGAAATTCGGAATATAAATTTAATTAAGAAAAATCCAACGGATTCATAATTAGAATTCGAATATATTGAATTTTATAAATAATTTATTTATAAAGGAGCTGGAATTTAGTATAGAAGATTCGGTTATAAATAAATTTATAACTGAGTTATGAAATAATCAATGGATAGGGATAATCAAGAATATTAAGTTGGATTTGGTACATGGACCGAATTAACATTTAAATGTATAAGAATAGAGTCAAAATTTATTTATAAAAAAAGTTTTAAGTGTTTATATTTAAATTTAATTAAAACGAGCTCGCCACAGCGTGGTAGTTTGTAAATTGATGTTTTGAACTTCAATTGAGTATATAGAACTCAATTTAAGTCGTAATTCTTTGAAACAAGAATCGTCAGGACCGATTTGATAATAGTTTTCTAAGGAAGAGAAAAATATGGATTTCGCCATAAAGATTTTGAGTTATGTGAAAATAAAATTTCCAGAAAAACAACGCCATAATCGTTATTAAACCATAACAGTTTATTTAAATTAATAAAAGGATTTTTAAGTAAATAAAAATCCGAATTTCCATTAGAAAATCCAGATTTCAGTTATAAAATATATCTGAACTCAAGTGGAGTAATGAATTGATTTTTAAAACAAAATAAAGTAAAAATTTTAATTATTAAATAGAATTAACTAATTTGAAGAATAATTAGTTAATCAAATTTTGATACAGAATTGGGTTTTGGTTAAGTAAATTGAGCTGGTGAATTCATATTCAAAATCGAATATGAAACTTGAATTGAAAATGGAATTCAATTGGTTTATAAGTAAATATATATATATATATATATATATATATGTGAACGTGACATGTTCAATTAAATAGTATGCAAAAGAGCTAATTTGTAACGACCTGGAAAATCTGAACCAATTTAAAATTTTTAAATTGGCTATTTTAGTGGATTTTAAATATTTAAAATAAATATTTTAAATAATAATGATGAAAAGTAAGTTTGAATCGAAGTTGAAAATAAATATAATCACTTTGAATTATAAATAAGGCCTGAAATGGCGCGGTAGTTTCAAATTTTCAATACAAACTTTGACTGACTGTACCGGGTGCAAAACAAAACGGATTTGAGTGAAACCAAAAATATTTAAATCTGTTAGTGAATACCTTTCTAACGAATCTGAAAAATCAAAGTTTCATAGCGGAAATCAAAAGTTATGGCCAAATGAATTTTCTGAAAGGTCGCTATGGAATTTATATAGCCCGTAAAATTGGCCATTTTGCAAACGACCTCGGAATTCGACGAAACCACTTTTGTTGGATCCGGGATGTGAAGTTATTGCTAGGTTTCAAATTTCATAATTTTTGAAGCTAGTATGTGAGCGTGGCAAAGGAAAATGTGTTTTGGTCAATTACAGTTAAATTGGATCGACCAGAAATGGGCCTTTTTGCAAACTGTCTCAGAATTCGACGAAACTAGTTTTGTTGGGACCGTATCGTCAAAACATAGCTAGATTTATTTTTCTGGAATTTTTCGAATCAGTTTGTGGCCCTGACAAATTGAAATGTACGTTCAAATCAAATATTGAATGTTATATATTTTAATTTGAAGGAAAACTGACTGAAACAGTCGAATGGGCCTACGAAACATATCCCATTGTGTTCGGAATGGGGGTAAAATGCTAGGGACGACAGTCGTTGGGTTTGGATTGGAGGTCGTGTCAGAAAACCCCTTTTAAAACCCCCCGGCCAATCAGATTTTTTATAAAATAAAATATAAAAAAAGGCAGAAACCCTTTTCTCTCTCCCCGATTTGACGACGGCTAATTCTCCATTGTTCCCATCCATTTTCTGATCAATCCACTCACTAATAACAAGAGCTCCAGTTGAAGATTTTGAAGAGCTCGAGACGAGCTTCAAATCCATACCTGGTTTCGATTTTTTCGTTGAGTATTTTGGGAGAATCACCCTCGAGAAGTTCGCCCGTTCGTCGCCAGTTTTCGCCGCAACCACCAGTTCGAGTTCGCCGCCGTTCAGGGCTCCGACGCGCCTCTCCTCCCTCTTCGTCGCTGCGAAGGCCGATCGTCCAATCACTTCACCGTTTGCACGAAAATTCAAAACCTAGTTTTGAATGAATTAGCTGAGGTACGGCTAGTTTTATTTAAACTGAAATTAACACTTTTAAACCGTTGCAAACTTATAAAAATCATATCTTTTTCGTTTCTTGACGAAATCCAGTGAAACAAGAGACAGTGGACTCGTGTTGACGTCTTCTACATTCTAGAAGAGACCGCATATTTTTCTGAGCCTTCTGCTATTTTTGGTGGAGTGGAACCCAAGGTGAGATTTCTAATTCATAAACGATATGGAAAACGATGATGTATAAATTATATAGTCGATGTATGAGTTATATAAGCATTGTACACCTCATGTATAAGCGTTGTATAAGTTGTACGTTCGATGTATAAGTTATATATGCGTTGTAAAAATTATATATGTGTTGAAATAGAAGTGAAATGCTATATAAATATATATATATACGCCCCTCGTCCACAAACTATGAACGATATTTATTGGTTGTGATTGGGGTGAAAATTGATTGATAGCGAATGGTTGATTGGAATTGTTTGTGGTTGATATTGATTGATTGTGGTTGAACAATACCCGTTTGTGGTTGAGAAATATTTGGTTGAAACCACATAGGATTAGTTTGTGGAAATGAAATAAATATACATGCCGCCTGCGTGCGAACTAGATGCATGAATCCCCATTGTCAAAAACCGCGAGGTTTTAAGGTAGAGCGAGGAGCCGTACTAGGGATGGTCCCGGTTTTAACTACTCTGCCGTTATGCTGCCAAAATTTTGAATAATATTCATATGTTAGAATTATTTCCATTTGTTGAAACTATATTTATTCGTTGAATAGAAAACCTTCATGTGTTGAAACGATATTCAATCGTTGGATAGAAATTCATGTGTTGAATGGTATTTGTGTTTTAAATATAAAAATCACCTTTTTATCGATATATATAAACTATAGAAAACCTTCATGTGTTGAATCGATATTCATTCGTTGGATAGAAATTCATGTGTTGAATGGTATTCGTGTTTTAAATATAAAAATCACCTTTTTATCGATATATATAAACTATAGAAAACCTTCATGTGTTGAATCGATATTCATTCGTTGGATAGAAATTCATGTGTTGAATGGTATTCGTGTTTTTAAATATAAAAATCACCTTTTTACCTACATATACAAACTATAGAAAACCTTCATGTGTTGAATCGAAATTCATTCGTTGAATTGAAATTCATGTGTTGAATGGTATTCATATTTTGAAAGAAATTGTTTTATAAGAAAAATCCAATTTTTATCATCGATATGAACTATATAAAATAATCTTGTTTTGAAATAAATTGTTTTATAATAAAAATCCTATTTTTATCACCTATATTAACTATATAAAATAGTCGAGTTTTGAAATAAATTGTTTTACATTAAAAATCACATTTTTATTATGTACAGGAATTGTTAAAAATAGTGAAGTGTTGAAATAGAAGACAGTTAGATAGACATATCATTTTTATCAAATGTATGAAAAGAATATAGTTTTGAAATTGAAGAATCGATATATATATATATATAATTGAAATATAATGAATAACGAAGCTGCAGTTCGTATTTTGAAACCGAGATTTCAAACGATTAATGCGGGAGATCCGACCATCGGATTTTCCCGAAACCGCAACCGTTGGGTTCGCTTTGGAAATATCTTTCCAACGGCACCAACTTTGTAAAGAATCCAACGGTTGGATTGTCTGGAATGTTTAATTCAAATCTGAAGAAAAACAGCACCAGAATCGATTATATTTATATATATATATATATATATAAATATAATTATATTTAATCAAATAACGACGCTGCAGTTCATATTTTGAAATCGAAACTTCAAACGGTTATACCGGGAGATCCGACCGTCCGATTTTCCCGAAACTGGAACCGTTGGATTCGTTTTGAAAAGATCTTTCTAATGATGTAAATTTTGTGAAGATCCAACAGCTAGATTTTCAGATATGTGTAAATCAAATCTGAAGAAAAACAGCGCCACGGCCGCGTTTTGGCCCGAAGCGTCGTTTTAAATAAATTGGCTATTTTAAAATAAATAAAAATAGCGATAAATCGTTATAAAATATTATAAACGATATGGATGTGAAATTTAGAAACTAACTGAAGGTTGGCTAAGTCGAATGGTTTCTTGGATATTAATCTGATGTTGGTTTCGGCCTTCGGGGTTAATATTTGGGAAATCGTTCTCTTACTGATTGACGGTTAGTGACTAATGAATTGAAATGATGCGTATGTATGTTAGTGTTGCACTTGTTTATTTTATACGTGAGTCGCTCAGAAAGACCGGGTTTATCCCATTCTGAATAACTGAATCGACGATAAGAAGTTGAAGATGAAGACGGGGGTTGAAGACCGATCTTCACCTCGTTTGGATGGTCACTGAGGTCCTGATTGGGAGGCATCCCGAAATATGGATAATGAGTGGTGATCATCCAGACGTATGTGGGAATCGATGGTTATGCGAGGTAATTAGTGCCTCCGGTTTCGTTCAAACCCAGAACGGACTTGCAAATGTACAGTGTGTCTGACATTGGAATTTATTCTGTGTGATTGATAGCCATCAGTTGCACGGTGTGAATTGCATGTGTGGCATGCTAAGATGCAGTGATCAGGGCTTCTATTGAAAAGCAAAGTCTTGTGGTGATGATCAAAGCACCGCCTGTGTGGCGTTGCTTTGTCTATAACGTGAAATCGCGAGCCTCACACCCTGGTATGAACCAAAAACGGGAGAGGACCTCAGGGGGGACGTGCGTTTTCTTTCTAGCTAGAAGTGGCGTCAGTGGTTTTACACGCCCTGACGAGTTTGACTTATGTGGTTGTTACTGTTGCGAGGCGCCTCGGTTATATCGGTCGATCCGGGACCGATGGAGTCATTCGTTGGCTCATTTACGCCCCAAAGGGCAGAGAGACGCATTGTTCAGGCATTATAATCCACTCCGTGTGGACCGACCCTGACGATCCAAGGTACGGTTGCGGCTGTGCCTGAGGCTAGAGAATCTCGAAGGCGGTAAGGACTATCTTTTGCCTTGGTTCATGACAGAAATCCAATTTCCAAATACGTGACTATGCGGTTTTGATTGTATACCTGTATTTGGCGACATAGTGGCATGGGACGCTCATGTCGTATATGATTGATAGTTATGATTTGAAATTGTTTTTGAAACATGTAAACACTAGTAATAATATCAAATGCTTTTGTTTTATTCGTATTAAGCATATTTTGGCTATTATAAGGTAAAACTCTATCCTCTGGTTTGCGTTGCATTGTGTGATGGGAACTAAGTCTTAAAATGGCTTCATTTTAATAAAAAGCATTGCGATGTTTAAAAGAATGATTTGTTTTAAAGCACTGGCAATCCAATGGAGTAAACCCGTTCCACGAAAGTGGCGTGGTCCTGTTATTGACCATATTTTGAATGTGTTGAGTAGATTTCTCATACCAGTCCCATGACTGACTCGTAGTTTGTTTCACTTTCAAACTCAGGTGCCCCTTTTTCTACACGGGCAGCCTTGTATTCAAATTTTAGCTGGCTTTCTCTGGATAGCTGGAGCTGAAGATGGATTCTATCATTTATCTCTTTTTATGCTGTTCAGCTCCTATTGTACATTATGTTTGTTTTTCTGCTGTAGACATATATGTATAGCTGAACTGTATTTGTACTAAGTATGATCCTATATACTGTGTAACTCTGATGTTTATGTTTATCCAGTGTATTATTTGTTCATTATCTGGTGTATTTATTTAATTCTGTTCTGCTATTATCTGTTTATGTGTTATATTCCAAGGATTACCCTTGCCGCCGTCAGTACGGGGTTTGGGGTCGTCTCATTTGGTATCAGAGCTTTGGTTAAGCTTAGCTCTGGCATATAACACATTAACGAACTTGTCAGAGATAGAACCAGTAGTGTTCTAGGACGAATAACTCATTACAGATAGGATCAGTAATATCCTAGTATGAGTAAAGCAGAATCAGAATAACTCGTTAGAGATAGGGTCAGAAGTGCCCTAGAATGAGTCGAGAGTTATATGTTTATAAATAACGTATTTGTGATTATATATATAGTTTGGTTTTACAAATATGATTTTTGAACATATATAAAAGATATATATTTGAAAAGTTAAAAACAATTTGATTGTTGTTTGTGTTGTGTGATAGTAGATTTGATTAATTAAAATTATTAAAATGATAGTTAATTTAATCAATAATAGAATGAATGGTAGAATTTATTCGATTATATCACACATTGAACTGATTAGAAAATAGATAGAAATATATACATGTGCATTAAATATGTTTAAACATGTAAATGGATAGCTGTTGAGTAAAGATTTTATTTGCGTGCCCGACAAATAGGTCAACCTTAATGAGTTGGATGCGAAATATTATTATATCAACTCCTGTGAATGTCATTGGATGCGGAGTGCTGGTTATTCTGTGTGTAATAATAAACGTCGTAATAGAATAGTAACAATCAATTTTGAACTACACTGCATGGCATACTTCTGGAAGATAGGCATACTTCATCATATACCACATGAGTATTTGGAGCTTGTGTGACGAGGTGGAAGATTTACCATACGAGCGAGAGGCTTGTATGGCGATGACTATATTTTACAGGTAGAACTGATGACTGATATGGACTATTTAAATTGTAACGATAAAATTGCCAGATTAATAAAAAACCCACACGGGTCTGGAGTTGACAATAATAACGTCTCTCTAGTCATTAGATACGGCACATGGACTATTTATTTCCCACACGGGACGAGGTGACGAGGATTTATCCTCTGGAGCAATTAAAATACACACTCCCTCAGGCTTTGACAGGGTGACGAGAATTTATTCTCTGGAGTTATTATCTATACACGCTCCCATGTAAACACCAGAATATATCACTATAAATATGTGTATGCTTATTAGGATTTATTGGGTACCTAATATGGCCCAATAAATTTCCAAACCTCACCCCGTACAAAGGAGGTTATGGCGAAATTTTTCGAAAATTCTGGGTGTTAGCCAAATTTTTCGAAGAATTTGAAAATTCTTAGAAACTGAAAAGTTGGAGAATGGAAGCTAGATTGAACGTAGAGTTAATTAATCAAACCACTTTCGACTTTGTTCCTTTTCGGGGACGAAAAGTTTTAAGTGGGGGAGATTGTAACGACCTGGAAAATCTGAACCAATTAAAATTTTTTAAATTGGCTATTTTAGTGGATTTTAAATATTTAAAATAAATATTTTAAATAATAATGATGAAAAGTAAGTTTGAATCGAAGTTGAAAATAAATATAATCACTTTGAATTATAAATAAGGCCTGAAATGGCGCGGTAGTTTCAAATTTTCAATTCAAACTTTGACTGACTGTACCGGGTGCAAAACAAAAAGGATTTGAGTGAAACCAAAAATGTTTAAATATGTTAGTTAATACCTTTCTAACGAATCTGAAAAATCAAAGTTTCATAGCGGAAAGCAAAAGTTATGGCCAAATGAATTTTCTGAAAGGTCGCTATGGAATTTATATAGCCCGTAAAATTGGCCATTTTGCAAACGACCTCGGAATTCGACGAAACCACTTTTGTTGGATCCGGGATGTGAAGTTATTGCTAGGTTTCAAATTTCATAATTTTTGAAGCTAGTATGTGAGCGTGGGAAAGGAAAACGTGTTTTGGTCAATTACAGTTAAATTGGATCGACCAGAAATGGGCCTTTTTGCAAACGGTCTCAGAATTCGACGAAATTAGTTTTGTTGGGACCATATCGTCAAAACATAGCTAGATTTATTTTTCTGGAATTTTTCGAATCAGTTTGTGGCCCTGACAAATTGAAATGTACGTTCAAATCAAATATTGAATGTTATATATTTTAATTTGAAGGAAAATTACTGAAATAGTCGAATGGGCCTACGAAACATATCCCATTGTGTTCGGAATGGGGGTAAAACACTAGGGACGACAGTCGTTGGGATTGGATTGGAGGTCGTGTCAGAAAACCCCTTTTAAAACCCCCCGGCCAATCAGATTTTTTATAAAATAATAATAAAAAAAAGGCGGAAACCCTTTTCTCTCTCCCCAATTTGACGACGGCTAATGCTCCATCATTCCCATCCATTTTCTGATCAATCCACTCACTAATAACAAGAGCTCCAGTTGAAGATTTTGAAGAGCTCGAGACGAGCTTCAAATCCATACCTGGTTTCGATTTTTTCGTTGAGTATTTTGGGAGAATCACCCTCGAGAAGTTCGCCCGTTCGTCGCCAGTTTTCGCCGCAACCACCAGTTCGAGTTCGCCGCTATTCAGGGCTCCGACGCGCCTCTCCTCCCTCTTCATCGCTGCGAAGGCTGATCGTCCAACCACTTCACCGTTTGCACAAAAATTCAAAACCTAGTTTTGAATGAATTAGCTGAGGTACGGCTTGTTTTATTTAAACTGAAATTAACACTTTTAAACCGTTGCAAAATTGTAAAAATCATATCTTTTTCGTTTCTTGACGAAATCCAGTGAAACAAGAGACAGTGGACTCGTGTGGACGTCTTCTACATTCTAGAAGAGACCACATATTTTTCTGAGCCTTCTGCTATTTTTGGTGGAGTGGAACCCAAGGTGAGATTTCTAATTCATAAACGATATGGAAAACGACGATGTATAAATTATATAGTCGATGTATGAGTTATATAAGCGTTGTACACCTCATGTATAAGTGTTGTATAAGTTGTACGTTCGATGTATAAGTTATATATGCGTTGTAAAAATTATATATGTATTGAAATAGAAGTGAAATGCTATACATAAATATATATATATATATATATACACACCCCTCGTCCACAAACCACGGATGATATTTATTAGTTGTGATTGGTGTGAAAATTAATTGATAGCGAATGGTTGATTGGAATTATTTGTGGTTGATATTGATTGATTGTGGTTGAAAAATACCCGTTTGTGGTTGAGAAATATTTGGTTGAAACCACATAGGATTATTTTGTGGAAATGAAATAAATATACATGCCGCCTGCGTGCGAACTAGATGCATGAATCTCCATTGTCAAAAACCGCGAGGTTTTAAGGTAGAGCAAGGAGTCGTACAAGGGACGGTCCCGGTTTTAACTACCCTGCCGTTATGCTGCCGAAATTTTGAATAATATTCATGTGTTAGAATTATTTCCATTTGTTGAAACTATATTTATTTGTTGAATAGAAAACTGTAACGACCCGTATTCTACGCATCATAGGATCGTAGGATATTTATTTCTTTCACATACGAAGTCGTATGGTCACGTAACTTTGGGAGACGACTATTGGGGTCATTTCCCGTGTTCATGATTTTTCCCGATTTTTAAATGACCATTTTACCCCTAGTTGATACTGTTTTGGCCATAACTTTTGACTGGAAATGAATTTTGACCTGAAACCACCTCCATTGGCTTCGGATGATGGTTTCTCTTTCCGTAGAGTGGTCACATTAGCCAAACGGACTCACCGTTTGGGAGATATGGCTGAAACAAGTTTCAGATGGTGAAAAACAGCTTAATTGGGCTTAACCGGGTGATTAACAGCTAGGCCCAAAGGGAAATTTCGGGATTAGGAGTTTAAAAGGGCTGTTAGGGTTTGGAGAATACCTTTTTCTCATTTTTCAGCCGTCACTATTCATTCCTCTTAACCTAGCCATGGCCTCCACCCTCTAAATCTCTTCAAAACACCTCTTAATCACTTTCTAATTGAAGATTAGGCTTAGCAAACATCAAATCAAGGAGTATTAGCACGAGAACCGAGGTAGAGCTGCTGTGTAAGATTGGGAGCAGCGCCAAATCAGAGAATATTTCAGTTTTGGGGTTTTAGTTGTGGCAAAGGTGAGTGATTTGCATAGTTTTTGCACTAATTACGGTAATTAAGGGTAATTAGTGAAGATTAGCGAATTTATACACTAATAAATTCTGGAAAAATGTTTAGAAATTCTTAAATAATATTTTATGCTTCTGTTAGGAATTTGGTTCGATTTGATTAAGTTTTGTTAACTCTATGATTAGTTCTACTTAAACATGCTATGGGAAAATATGAAGTTTTAGTCACTTTTGATCCATTTTGATTCATTTGAATCATTTGAATTGTTGTTTGCTGTTTGTGGTTGCTATTACATGTTGCTTTGACTCTATGGTATGTTTTATGATTGATTAGAATAGTTAAATTGGTCGAAAACGTCGTCGAATGGTGTAGAAAGCTCGCTGGAAAGTTGCAGAAATGTGCAGGTTCCTAACCGGTTCGGATCGGATGAGGCTCGGATCGGATATGTGAACTGGGCAAGAAAACCGACCCGAACTGGAGTTTGGCACATAGGAGACTTGGCAAAAAGGAAGGTCGTTTACTTAGAGTTGGAGTGGACAAAAAGGGATCGGATCGGAAGAATAATGGGGGCCAGATCGGATCGACTTGGAGACGCAGGGCTCGGATCGGAAGTAAACTCTTTGGAGGACTAGCAAGAGGGAAAGCCACGCGGATCAGACAGCAAGTGCGGATCGGATCGGAGTAGATGGAGAACGGGAGCGGATCGTATCGGAGTAGATGGAAAACGAGGGAGCTGATCGGAGAAAACTGGAAGGAAGACAGCAACCCGACCCGACCCGGATGAGGACACCGACCCGACCCGAAGCGTAGTACCCGACCCGAACCGACGAGGGTGATGACTACCGAACCGAACCGAATTCTAGGACTGTTACTGCGCGACAACTCTTCTGAAGACCCACTCCAATTCGACCAAACCCGAGATGCAAAGGAAGTCCAAATGAGAAGTTAGAGCTCAAGATTCAGATGGGAATCAACGAGTTCGCTTCATGGTTGGGCTTTGCTGCGGGACGCGTGCCAAGGAGTTATCGACGTCTATAGCTTTGGACCACTATGGTAGGAGGTACGAAGGTGGGTTCAGGGCCATTATGGCATCGGTAGGACCAAGGGCTACAACCAATGATGTGGGTCATTGAAATGTTTGGTCATGACTCCATATGTTTAGCTTGGTCATAGCAGGGTTTCTACAAGTCGGGATTCGTCGTTACCTCAGTTTGTCTAGTGTTCCAAAGTGGTAGATATCGTACGCTTTACGCACTGAGTGAGAGATGTGAGGATGGTTGCTATGGATGATTTGTTTGCTATCATTGTGACATGCACACCCCACCCCCGTATTCTTACACCATTTATTATGGCACCTTAGAGTATTGTACGGTATGTGGTACTAACTCTTTGGTTGCAGGTCCAGGTTCAGGTATGGTTTAGTATACCTGTTATTGTTCTGTTTAGATGCTTATCGCTCATACCAGGCTTTATGTCTGACCCAGAGTTTTATGTCTCCTCTTATTACTCTGGGTGCTCACACGAGCAGACTAGAGACAGGTTAGCTGGTGATGCACGGGCAGATGATCCGGAGACGAGCAGGAGGCTTCCACGTACTATATACATAATATTCTCCCTGTGTTGTTGAAGATCACTGCTTGGGCATTGGTGGTGTATCTTCTACTTTAGCTTTCTTTTGTTTAGAGACAGTAAATTTGGAAAATTGTAATAAGTTGTAGTTGAATTTCCGCTGCTCTGTTGATTGATGTTGATCTTAGTTATCAGCTTATGCACTGTCTCACCTGTTTTATGTCAAGTATGTTATTATTATATTTTATCCCATGCACTGTGAGATATTCTACAGGTTCCTTGATTAGTTCATTCCCTTCTTTCCTTTCTTTGGCGACCATTCCGTGCTAGTCGGGCATGTGTACAGCGCACTTCCGGAGGAAATGCATGCTGGTGCGGGGCGGGCCGTCACACTTGGTATCAGAGCTCTAGGTTGCGTAGTTAACCTAGGGAAGTTATCAGGGAGAGATAATATACGTATACGAGACAGCGTATTTGTGATTACTTTGGCTTTTAAAAGCAATATATATATACTATTACTAGTATAAGGATGAAGTCGTGCTGCACTAGCACCACTATGGAGCCGTTAATCGTTTCCTTTTTCAGATTGACGATGAGCCGATATACTAGAGGTGCCGGTAGAGGGGCCAATAATGGGAATGATGCTGACATGAGGACGATGTTTACTGACCTCATGAGAGAGATGCTTAGAGATGTACAGAGAGCAGCTCCCAATGGTGGAAATGGTGGTGGTCCAATAGTGCAGGCGCCAAGAGTCGACTTCGCCAAGCTGAATAAGGATTATACTAGCCTTGGTGGGAAGCCGTTCCACGGAACGGAGTCGGCCACGGATGTTCAGGATTGGTTGGATAGTTGCGAACGTATCTTCGAGGATTTGGGTATCGAGGATGCAATGAAGAGAAAGTTAGCGTCCCATCAGTTGCAAGGGCGGGCAATGAATTGGTGGAATGCTATAAAGGCAGCCACTCCCGAAGATCAGATTACTTGGGAGCAGTTTAAGGCTCGCTTTAGTGAGAAGTTCATTCCAGGTGCTCAGAAGTCAGTGCTGTTTAAGAAGTTCTTGGAGCTCAAGCAGAATGGCAGAGCTGTCTCGGAGTATATTGCTGAATTTGACACTTTGTCAAAATATGGGTTATCTCTTATTGATACTGCCGAGAAAAAGAATGAGAAATTCATAACTGGTTTGGATCAGTACTTGGGGGAAAAACTTATTAACCGCATCGATGAGACGTTTGAATCAATTGTGGGGAAAGCATTAAGATCAGAAAGTCTCTACCCTAAGCCGAAGACTGAGGTTGCATCCGCAGATGAGCCAAAGCCACAAGCAAGTGGTGGAGGCAAGGGTGGTTCCCAGAATAAGAGAAAGCAGAATCAGACTAAGGATGGCCAGAAGAAAAAGAATAAGCAAGATGTTGAGTGCTTCAGCTGTGGTAAGAAGGGCCATTTTGCTAGTAATTGTCGGGCCAAGCCAGCGGATAGGAAGTGCTTCAACTGTGGCCAGATGGGACATCACAAGGACAAGTGTCCGCAACCCCCCAAAGAAAAGCAAATGGTGAAAGCATATGCCCTTAATGCTATTCCTTCTTCGTCGAATGCCCCAACTGCGGCGGAGAAAGGAAAGAATGTCGTCATTCAAGGTATGCTTTCTGTTTACGATGTTCCTGTTAGAGTTTTGTTTGATACCGGAGCTTCCAGTTCTTTCATATCTAGTGACCTGGTAGATAGGTTGGGATTGGAGCCCGAGATTGTCGATAGACCTTTAGTAGTGACGAACCCGATTGGTGGTTCGACTAGCCTTAGCATGATTTGTTGTAATGTGATCTTATCGAGTCATGGATGCATGTTTGTTTGTGATTGCTTTGTTTTGGGCTTTACTGGGTTTGGCATTATTTTGGGAGTAGATTGGCTCCAAAGATACGAGGTGGTGGTAGACTGTGAGGGCTTTTTAGTGACAGCTAGAGCGGATGATGGGAGGAGGATAGTGTTTGGTGGTCTACCAAGTAAGTGGGTATTGACTAGTTTTCTAAACTCCCTCGACATTCCGCATAGTGAGTTGTCAGGTTTGCCCGTGGTTGGCCAGTATCCAGATGTTTTCGAAGAAGTGACCGGACTTCCACCACACCGAGAGATTGAGTTCCGTATTGATTTGGTAAAAGATGCCAGACCTATATTGATGCCACTTCGTCGTATGGCACCAAGAGAACAGCGAGAGCTCGAGGTGCAAGTCAGTGATCTTTTGAAGAAGGGATTTATCAGAAGGAGTGTTTCTGAATGGGGAGCACCAGTTGTGTTTGCTACCAAGGCGGATGGTTCCCTTCGTTTGTGTGTAGACTACCGCTAGTTGAATAAAGTGACGAGGAAGAATAAGTACCCTCTCCCGCAGATAGATGATTTGTTCGACCAGTTGAGTGGCGCGAGAGTGTTCTCTCAGTTGGATCTCGCGACAGGTTTTCATCAGCTTAGAGTGGAAGCTGAGAGTATAGCTAAAACAGCATTTCGAACGCCGTCTGGATTTTATGAATGGTTGGTTATGCCATTTGGGCTGACTAATGCCCCGACATATTTTGTGGATCTTATGAATAGGGTATTCAGAGATCAGTTGAATAAGTCTGTCCTTGTGTTCGTTGATGATATTTTGGTCTATTCGAGGACAAAGGAAGAACACAAGGAACATTTAAGAGTAGCGATGGAGGTGTTGAGAAAACACCAATTGAAAGCCAAGTTTTCTAAGTGTCACTTCTGGAAGAGAGAAGTGAGGTTCTTAGGCCATGTTGTATCAGAGAATGGTATTGCCGTGGACCCGGCGAAGGTGGCTACGGTACAAGATTGGCCTACGCCCAAGAACGCAACAGATGTAAGAAGTTTCTTGGGATTAGCTGGATATTATCGTAAGTTTATCCAAGGGTTCTCCAAGATAGCAGCACCATTGACCCAGTTGACCAAGAAGAATCAAGCTTTTGTCTGGGATGAAAGGTGCGAGAATGCATTCAAAAGTCTAAAGGACAAGTTGACGAGCGCACCAGTGTTAGTCATTCCTAAGGGGGATGAAGAGATGACGGTATACACGGATGCCTGTGGTACCGGACTAGGTGCTGTATTGATGCAAGGCGGTAGGGTTGTAGCTTACGCAAGTCGGCAATTGAAACCGCACGAGAGAAGATACCCTACCCATGATTTAGAATTGGCAACGATCGTGTTCGCGTTAAAGATGTGGAGACACTATCTCTTGGGAGAAAGATTTGAGCTGTTTACGGATCATAAGTCGTTGAAGTATCTCTTCTCCCAGAAGGATCTAAATCTCCGACAACAAAGGTGGTTAGAGTTCTTAGCTTCCTATGATTTTGACATCGCATACACACCGGGAAAGGGCAATGCGGTGGCTGATGCATTGAGTAGAAGACATGCCAGCTTAGGGGCTATGTTCCTTGAATGGAAGCAACTGGAGTATATCGCGGGGTTTGATTTCAGACCAAAGTGCGAATTGGATCCAGAAATGTTAGCAAGTTTGACGATCAGACCCACTTTAATTGAGCGGATCGGCTCTAGTCAGAGGGACGATCCTAACCTATTAGAAATCATCTCCAAGTTAGAGATGTGTGTCGATGAGGAGGTGAACAAGTATGGGCTTGATCGAGATGGATGGCTTAGAAAGAATGGAAAGCTTGTTGTACCCTATGTCAATGGATTGAGAGATGAAGTGCTTAGAGAATGTCATCACTCAAAGCTGACTATACACCCCGGTGGTAGCAAGATGTATCGAGATATGAAGCAGACTTACTACTGGGAAGGGATGAAAAGAGACGTTGGGAAGTTTATATCCAAGTGCATGAATTGCCAGCTAGTTAAAGCCGAGCAAAAGAAGCCTAGTGGGTTGTTACAGCCATTAGAAATTCCCGAATGGAAATGGGAGCAAGTCTCGATGGATTTCATCGATGGTTTACCAAGGACTAGATCGGGACATGATAGCATTTGGGTAATTGTGGATCGATTGACTAAAAGCGCAAGGTTTATACCAGTCAAATCGACCAGAACGGCAGCTAAGTTAGCAGGATTGTATATGAAGTGGGTAGTGAGATTTCATGGAGTACCTAAAGGCATTGTGAGCGACCGAGACCCGTTGTTCACTAGTGGGTTTTGGAAGAGCTTACAAGAGGCTTTAGGGTCAGAGTTACATCTCAGTACCGCATATCATCCTCAGACCGACGGTCAGACGGAGAGGGTGAACCGTATTTTGGAAGACCTCTTGAGAGCATGTATATTCGATTTTGGTGGATCATGGGATGACCATTTGCATCTAGTAGAGTTTGCATATAATAATAGCTACCAATCCAGTATCGGTATGGCTCCGTTTGAAGCTTTGTACGGAAGACCGTGTAACTCACCATCATGTTGGATAGAGACTGGCGAGAAGTTTATGCTTGGACCAGATGTGGTGAGGGAAACTTCAGATAAGATCAAGATCATTCAACAACGAATGAAGGCTGCCCAAGATAGGCAGAAGAGTTATGCTGATAAGAGGAGAAGAGACCTAAAATTCTCCGTTGGCGACTTGGTGTTTGTCAAGATTTCTCCGTTGAAGAGCATAATACGATTTGGCAGGCGAGGCAAGTTGGCACCAAGATTCGTTGGCCCATTCCCTGTTCTTGAACTAGTCGGGAATTTGGCATACAGAATTGACTTACCGGAGAAGATGGCGGGAGTTCACGACGTATTTCATGTTTCCCAACTAAGGAAGTTCGTTCACGACTCAGATATGACTATTTCACCTGATCAGTTAGAGGACTTCGAAGTAGAACCCGAGGCGGTTGGGAACCGCAAGCTGGCCCGTATTGTCGCGCACGATATGAAGCAACTTCGAAGGAAGGCGGTGAAGCTAGTCAAGGTACAGTGGAGCGAGGACGAGAATGATTGTACTTGGGAGACAGAGGAGGACATTAGGAAGACGCACCCAGAACTCTTTGCCTGGTAAGATTTTGACTTCGATTTAGGCTTGTTTGCTTGTTTTGCATGTTTAATTGTTGTATGTGGTTGTTAGGCATGCGGGATCCTTTGTATGTTTGGGTTAAGGAATTTCGGGGAGGAAATTTCTTAAGGGGGGAGAGTGTAACGACCCGTATTCTACGCATCATAGGATCGTAGAATATTTATTTCTTTCACATACGAAGTCGTATGGTCACGTAACTTTGGGAGACGACTATTGGGGTCATTTCCCGTGTTCATGATTTTTCCCGATTTTTAAATGACCATTTTATCCCTAGTTGATACTGTTTTGGCCATAACTTTTGACTGGAAACGAATTTTGACCTGAAACCACTTCCATTGGCTTCGGATGATGGTTTCTCTTTCCGTAGAGTGATCACATTAGCCAAACGGACTAACCGTTTGGGAGATATGGCTGAAACAAGTTTCAGATGGTGAAAAACAGCTTAATTGGGCTTAACCGGGTGATTAACAGCTAGGCCCAAAGGGAAATTTCGGGATTAGGAGTTTAAAAGGGCTGTTAGGGTTTGGAGAATACTTTTTTCTCATTTTTCAGCCGTCACTATTCATTCCTCTTAACCTAGCCATGGCCTCCACCCTCTAAATCTCTTCAAAACACCTCTTAATCACTTTCTAATTGAAGATTAGGCTTAGCAAACATCAAATCAAGGAGTATTAGCACGAGAACCGAGGTAGAGCTGCTGTGTAAGATTGGGAACAGCGCCAAATCAGAGAATATTTCAGTTTTGGGGTTTTAGTTGTGGCAAAGGTGAGTGATTTGCATAGTTTTTGCACTAATTACGGTAATTAAGGGTAATTAGTGAAGATTAGCGAATTTATACACTAATAAATTCTGGAAAAATGTTTAGAAATTCTTAAATAATATTTTATGCTTCTGTTAGGAATTTGGTTCGATTTGATTAAGTTTTGTTAACTCTATGATTAGTTCTACTTAAACATGCTATGGGAAAATATGAAGTTTTAGTCACTTTTGATCCATTTTGATTCATTTGAATTGTTGTTTGCTGTTTGTGGTTGCTATTACATGTTGCTATGACTCTATGGTATGTTTTATGATTGATTAGAATAGTTAAATTGGTCGAAAACGTCGTCGAATGGCGTAGAAAGCTCGCTGGAAAGTTGCAGAAATGTGCAGGTTCCTAACCGGTTCGGATCGGATGAGGCTCGGATCGGATATGTGAACTGGGCAAGAAAACCGACCCGAACTGGAGTTTGGCACATAGGAGACTTGGTAAAAAGGAAGGCCGTTTACTTAGAGTTGGAGTGGACAAAAGGGGATCAGATCGGAAGAATAATGGGGGCCAGATCGGATCGACTTGGAGACGCAGGGCTCGGATCGGAAGTAAACTCTTTGGAGGACTAGCAAGAGGGAAAGCCACGCGGATCAGACAGCAAGTGCGGATCGGATCGGAGTAGATGGAGAATGGGAGCGGATCGGATCGGAGTAGATGGAAAACGAGGGAGCTGATCGGAGAAAACTGGAAGGAAGACAGCAACCCGACCCGACCCGGATGAGGACACCGACCCGACCCGAAGCGTAGTACCCGACCCGAACCGACGAGGGTGATGACTACCGAACCGAACCGAATTCTAGGACTATTACTGCGCGACAACTCTTCTGAAGACCCACTCCAATTCGACCAAACCCGAGATGCAAAGGAAGTCCAAATGAGAAGTTAGAGCTCAAGATTCAGATGGGAATCAACGAGTTCGCTTCATGGTTGGGCTTTGCTGCGGGACGCGTGCCAAGGAGTTATCGACGTCTATAGCTTTGGACCACTATGGTAGGAGGTACGAAGGCGGGTTCAGGGCCATTATGGCATCGGTAGGACCAAGGGCTACAACCAATGAAGTGGGTCATTGAAATGTTTGGTCATGACTCCATATGTTTAGCTTGGTCATAGTAGGGTTTCTACAAGTCGGGATTCGTCGTTACCTCAGTTTGTCTAGTGTTCCAAAGTGGTAGATATCGTACGCTTTACGCACTGAGTGAGAGATGTGAGGATGGTTGCTATGGATGATTTGTTTGCTATCATTGTGACATGCACACCCCACCCCCGTATTCTTACACCATTTATTATGGCACCTTAGAGTATTGTACGGTATGTGGTACTAACTCTTTGGTTGCAGGTCCAGGTATGATTTAGTATACCTGTTATTGTTCTGTTTAGATGCTTATCGCTCATACCAGGCTTTATGTCTGACCCAGAGTTTTATGTCTCCTCTTATTACTCTGGGTGCTCACATGAGCAGACTAGAGACAGGTTAGCTGGTGATGCACGGGTAGATGATCCGGAGACGAGCAGGAGGCTTCCACGTACTATATACATAATATTCTCCCTGTGTTGTTGAAGATCACTACTTGGGCATTGGTGGTGTATCTTCTACTTTAGCTTTCTTTTGTTTAGAGACAGTAAATTTGGAAAATTGTAATAAGCTATAGTTGAATTTCCGCTGCTCTGATGATTGATGTTGATCTTAGTTATCAGCTTATGCACTGTCTCACCTGTTTTATGTCAAGTATGTTATTATTATATTTTATCCCATGCGCTGTGAGATATTCTACAGGTTCCTTGATTAGTTCATTCCCTTCTTTCCTTTCTTTGGCGACCGTTCCGTGCTAGTCGGGCATGTGTACAGCGCACTTCCGGTGGAAATGCAGGCTGGTGCGGGGCGGGCCGTCACAAAAACCTTCATGTGTTGAATCGATATTCATTCGTTGGATAGAAATTCATGTATTGAATGGTATTCGTGTTTTAAATATAAAAATCAACTTTTTATCGATATATATAAACTATAGAAAACCTTCATGTGTTGAATCGATATTCATTCATTGGATAGAAATTCATGTGTTGAATGGTATTCGTGTTTTAAATATAAAAATCACCTTTTTATCGATATATATAAACTATAGAAAACCTTCATGTGTTGAATCGATATTCATTCGTTGGATAGAAATTCATGTGTTGAATGGTATTCGTGCTTTTAAATATAAAAATTACCTTTTTACCTACATATACAAACTATAGAAAACACTCATGTATTGAATCGAAATTCATTCGTTGAATTTTAATTCATGTGTTGAATGGTATTCATATTTTGAAAGAAATTGTTTTATAATAAAAATCCAATTTTTATCATCGATATGAACTATATAAAATAATCTTGTTTTGAAATAAATTGTTTTATAATAAAAATCCTATTTTTATCAACTATATTAACTATATAAAATAGTCGAGTTTTGAAACAAATTGTTTTACATTGAAAATCACATTTTTATTATATACAGGAATTGTTAAAAATAGTGAAGTGTTGAAATAGAAGACAGTTAGATAGACATATCATTTTTATCAAATGTATGAAAAGAATATAGTTTTGAAATCGAAGAATCGATATATATATATATATATATAAATAGAATTGAAATATATCGAATAACGAAGCTGCAGTTCGTATTTTGAAACCGTGATTTCAAACGATTAGTGCGGGAGATCCGACCATCGGATTTTCCCGAAACCACAACCGTTGGGTTCGCTTTGGAAATATCTTTCCAACGGCACCAACTTTGTAAAAAAATCCAACGGTTGGATTGTCTGGAATGTTTAATTCAAATCTGAAGAAAAACAGTGCCAGAATCAATTATATTTATATATATAAATATAATTATATTTAATCGAATAACGACGCTGCAGTTCGTATTTTGAAATCGAAACTTCAAACGATTATACCGGGAGATCCGACCGTCGGATTTTCCCGAAACTGGAACCGTTGGATTCGTTTTGAAAAGATCTTTCTAATGATGTAAATTTTGTGAAGATCCAACGGTTAGATTTTCAGATATGTGTAAATCAAATCTGAAGAAAAACAGCGCCACGGCCGCGTTATGGCCCGAAGCGTCATTTTAAATAAATTGGCTATTTTAAAATAAATAAAAATAGCGATAAATCGTTATAAAATATTATAAACGATATGGATGTGAAATTTAGAAACTAACTGAAGGTTGGCTATGTCGAATGGTTTCTTGGGTATTGATCTGATGTTGGTTTCGGCCTTCGGGGTTAATATTTGGGAAATCGTTCTCTTACGGATTGACGGTTAGTGACTAATGAATTGAAATGATGTGTATGTATGTATGTTAGTGTTGCACTTGTTTATTATATACGCGAGTTGCTCAGAAAGACCGGGTTTATCCCATTCTGAATAACTGAATCGACGATAAGAAGTCGAAGATGAAGACGGGGGTTGAAGACCGATCTTCACCTCGTTTGGATGGTCACTGAGGTCCTGATTGGGAGGCATCCCGAAATTTGGATAATGAGTGGTGATCGTCCAGACGTACGTGGGAATCGATGGATATGCGAGGTATTTAGTGCCTCCGGTTTCGTTCAGACCCAGAACGGACTTGCAAATGGACAGTGTGTCTGACATTGGAATTTATTCTGTGTGATTGATAGCCATCAGTTGCAAGGTGTGAATTGCCTGTGTGGCATGCTAAGATGCAGTGATCAGGGCTTCTGTTGAAAAGCAAAGTCTTGTGGTGATGATCAAAGCACCGCCTGTGTGGCGTAGCTTTGTGTATAACATGAAATCGCGAGCCTCACACCCCGGTATGAACCAGAAACAGGAGAGGACCTCAGGAGGGACGTGCGTTTTCTTTCTAGCTAGACATGGCGTCAGTGGTTTTACATGCCCTGACGAGTTTGACTTATGTGGTTGTTACTATTGTGAGGCGCCTCGGTTATATCGGTCGATCCGGGACCGATGGAGTCATTCGTTGGCTCATTTATGCCCAAAGGGCGGAGAGAAGCATGTTCAGGCATTATAATCCACTCCGTGTGGACCGTCCCTGATGATCCAAGGTACGGTTGCGGCTGTGCCTGAGGCTCGGGCTAGAGAGTCTCAAAGGCGGTAAGGACTATCTTTTGCCTTGGTTCATGACGGAAATCCAATTTCCAAATACGTGACAGTGCGGTTTTGATTGTATACCTATATTTGGCGACATAGTGGCATGGGACGCTCATGTCGTCTATGATTGATAGTTACGATTCGAAATTGTTTTTGAAACATGTAAACACTAGTAATTATATCAAATGCTTTTGTTTTATTCGTATCAAGCATATTTTGGCTATTATAAGGTAAAACTCTATCCTTCGGTTTGCGTTGCAATGTGTGATGGGAACTGAGTCTTATAATGGCTTCATTTTTATAAAAAGCCTTGCGATGTTTAAAAGAATGATTTGTTTTAATGCACTGGCAATCCAATGGAGTAAACCCGTTCCACGAAAGTGGCGTGGTCCTGTGATTGGCCATATTTTGAATGTGTTGAGTAGATTTCTCATACCAGTCCCATGACTAACTCGTAGTTTATTTCACTTTCAAACTCGGGTACCCCTTTTTCTACACGGGCAACCTTGTATTCAGGTTTTAGCTGGCTTTCTCTGGATAGATGGGGCTGAAGATGGATTCTATCATTTATCACTTTTTATGTTGTTCAGCTCCTATTGTACATTATGTTTGTTTTTCCGCTATAGACATATATGTGTAGCTGAACTGTATTTGTACTAAGTATGATCCTGTATACTGTGTAACTCTGATGTTTATGTTTATCCAGTGTATTATTTGTTCATTATCTGGTGTATTTATTTAATTCTATTCTGCTATTATCTGTTTATGTGTTATATTCCAAGGATTACCCTTGTCGCCGTCAGTACGGGGTTTGGGGTCGTCTCATAATTAAAGAATAAATTAGCGAATTGAGTCAAAAATGATCGGATTGAGCTGGAATAAATTAAGAATGGACGTATATGGGTTAGACAGGAATGGAATGAAGTGTATGAAGATTATAATTTGAGTACCCAACAAAAAGGTACGTTTAAATTCCATACGAGTTTTTATGCGTCGAATCGGCAAGCTGCTTGGCTTTTGATTATTATTTTTTCAATGGAAAGGGCATAGAGAGGCGAGTTGAGGTTTGAGCTATTGACCGGTACAAAGGAGGTACTGGAGAATTTTTCCGGAAATTTAAGGAGATAGAAAATTTTAACAAAAGCTAGATAACTAGAAAGTTATTATCAGTTATATATGAAATTTAATAAATGAATAAATCTATAATTAGATTTTATATGAAGAAAGGTAATTTATAAATTAAATCCATGGAGATTGGAAGAAGAAACGTATATACGTTTCAAATTTAACAATGATTTAAAAGCAAACGATTTGCAGATTAATATGATTGTGTTGATAAGAAGTTAAGAAATGGAGTTGAGGAAATTAGAAATTGACTAGAGACTGAATGAGTTGAATGGCTTCTTGAGTGTCGATCTGATGTTGGTTTCGGCCTTCGAGGTTGATAATTAGGAAATTGTTCTCTTACTAGTTTACAGTTAGGGTTTGATAAATGGGGAAGAATAGTGATATGTAAATAAGAATTGGAAATGTTTTCCGACATTAAAAAGTGATATTTTCTGGAATATATAAAATAAATAGTTATGATAGATGGAAATGTTTTTTCCAAGAATCGTGAGAGTTTAAATGAGTTTGGAGAAATATCTGGGTAAAGATATTGAAGAGATATTGGGGGCATGATAAATTTAAATTAATAAAATATCAATTAAGGGGCCCGGTGATTGTTTGATGCTTGGAATGGATGTTTGGTTTTCTTCAATACTTAAATAACCGATTATCGAAGTATTTGCCAATATCGTTGTCAATATGGAGAGAGCGGTTGGATTATTATCCGAGAACCACGCCGTATTGGCAGTAGCGTTGCGAATCAGATTATATGAAGATAATCGAAGATGGAGTAAAAGTGCAAGGGGTTTTTCTATTAATCCTAGGTATAAATTGCCTAAGATGGATTAATGGAAATTGTGCCTTTGGTTTTGTTCAGTCCCAGAACGAAGTTGTATGGACGAATGTCTGATAGAGTATTTCCAATGATCGCATATGTTGGTCTGTATAAATATAAATGGTGGCAGAGAATTTATTCTCTTAACATAATATCCAGATTTATGTTTGTGCAAATCAATAAATGGTTAACGAAACGGACAACGTTGCATTCAAAGTGATTGTGCTATCAATGAAAAGTAAGTAAGCGTAGCCTTAGGCCTCAACAATCGGGAAATGACTAAAATCGGGCAGGCAACATGGCTAAGTAGGTAGCTCCTAATTAGGTGGTATTATCACATATCCATAGGAATTAATTTCATTCTTTCTTTTATTTGATGTTGTCCCTTTCGGGAAAACGGTTGTTGATCCCAACAGTTGGTGATATACATTCGATGCACTCAAGAGAAATGAGTGGTCGGTCATGTGTGGCCGAGATACAAGATGTTCTTATTGAACCCAGTGTATTCCTCTCTAGAGATACATTATCGTAAGGTGGTTCCATACCTTGTCATAGTTCAAAATCCATTATCCAATAAGTGCTCGCAGTTTGATTATATACTAAGTGTGCAGAGCGTGAGATGCAAGCGTTCTGCTAAATGATTATTTAGATGTAGTTGATAGACACTATTATAATAGCAGAGACATTTTGATATGAAGATTGTTTTGGATTCGCATAAGAGAAAACCCCGTTCCGTGTTATACGGCGTAGTCTTATGAGATATCGTTTATTTTCTCGAATTGTTTTGAATTGTTTACTCATACCAGTCCCATAACTGACCCAAAGTTTATTTTTCTATGTTTTCCCTAAACTCTTGGATGCCAAAATTTGTATGGGCAGTCAAGTAGTTTAGGTGTTTATAGATATACTTGGAAGAGCTTGGAGCAGGAGGCTTCAGCATTATATAGTATTATTATTTCCGCTGTGTTGTAAGTGTTGTACTCCGATAATTGTACGTTATACTGGTAAAATTTTGTATTTCAAAAATTATGATATATTGTATTTTGTTCCGCTGCGATGTGAGATTCTGTGTTGTTATTTCTGTTCTTCTTCTACCTTTTTCTTCTTTATTTCATAATGATTCGTATTTCTGTGCAATTTAGATTGGACGTGTGTTGTATTCAGTCAACTCAAACGGTACGGATTTATGGGCCTTTACAATATCCAAACGGTAAGATAAAGCAAAACCAACCAAGCAACCAAGTGTTCCAATCTAACAGTTAGCAACTCAAACTACTAACAAAGTTGTGAACGGAACTAAGTGAGCCCAAATAATCTCTTGCTCCTCCACCAAGCAACATAATGCTAAAGATCAACAAAGCAGGAAACCCTCGAGAGTCCTTAAGATTAAGTCGAACCAAACAACCCGCAAAGATCCTCTCCACATCCACTAGAAGAGAGGAGCAATCAACAAAAATAAAAAAAAACCAGTTAGATAAAGAGGGGGAAGGAGTAAAACACAACACCTAAGGACACACACATAATCCCTTAAGCCACTACCACTCGGGGACGAGCTTGTCGAGTTACTGAAAATTCATGTCGAAAGAAATAGAAGCAGGTCGAAGGCTACCCGTGAAGGGTCCACCTCTTAAAGAAAAGAAAACACTGTCCTTAACTCTACGAATGATGGAAGCGAACATCATTGGTGTCTCATCATAAACTGCCTTGTTTCAAGAACACCATGGGGCCAGCAGATGAGAAAAGAAAGAAGCCAAAAGATAGACCTAAAATCCTTTCTAGACCTTCCAGCCCATCGAAAATTTAGTAGGCCAAGGAGTGAAGAAGCATCCATCCTACAACCTACCAAATCGCCAGAAAAGACCAGACAACACGTGCACATTCACCGAAAAATAACAAATGATCAATAGATTCCAAGTCCCTAAATGTGCAACACCTGCACCAAGACGCAAGATGGATGCCAGACTTCTTAAGGATAGTATCAAATGGAAAACCTTCAAGGAAAATCTTTCACATCAGAATAGAATCCTTAGGAGGGATGCGACAATCCCAAATGAAAGCGAAGATCGACACTTTAGGAACTAGAGTTCGTGTAGAATTCCAGGCTGCCTTAAGTGTGAAAGGAGCCCCACTCCAACCAAACCTACCACCATGCGAATAGGAGAAAACTTTCACTAATTGCATTCTTTTCCACATTTCACTTGCATAAGACGAGGACCTCGAAAAATCAGAAGGAAGAAAGCGACGATACTTAGCATGTAAAAAAGATGCATAATGCAAGTTATTAAATCGAAATATAACCCAAATCTTATAAGCATAAGACTTGCAGACATCACTCGGATTCTGTAACCCTAAGCCGCCTTCGACCCTGGGCCGAAAAATGGTGTCCCACGAGATCCAATGATGCCTATTTGTGTCGTCATTCTTTCCCCAAAAAAGGACGATGCCAATGAGCGATAAGAAAGGAAAAAGGAAGAAGTCGGTGTCGTTGCCTCAAAAACATGCGAACTAATAGAATCAAGCATCAACTTGATGAGAACAAGTCCACCCGCTTGAGAAATGAGAGGAGAGTACCAATGAAAAATCTTTCCCCTTGCTTTGTCAATAAAGGGACCAAAATCACATTAAGCTTGCGGAATCTATAAAGAGCGATGCCAAGGTAAGGAAGGGAAAGAGAAGCCGTATGAAAAAACGAAAAGAATTCTAACTAAGAAATCCTACTTGGATCAATGGGCTTGGCAGGAATGAAATAGCTTTTCGAGGCATTGTCCAGCTTCCTCGGGAAGCATTCGTACAGATGGATAAACTCCATGAGTCAACGTACAGATCATCTATTCCCATTAGTGAAAATGATGACGTCGTCTTCAAAAGACAAAGAAGAAATTATTGGGCATCCATTGGGAATATCAAAATAGTGAATCTGCCCAGCTATCGCTATGGAATGAATTACCTGAACAAAAGCCTCAACAGCGATGACAAATAGCATCGAGGAAAGAGGATCTCGTTGACGTAGCCACCTTCCCAATCTAAAAAAACCTTTGGATACTCCATTAATGAGAACAGAGAACCAACAGTTAGAGATGAGCTGCCAAATCTAGACTATAAGGGGATTTGAAAATCCGAACGCTCGAAGAACTAGGATTTAGAACAGACAAAGCATGCGGTCATAAGCCTTTTCCATATTGAGCATAAAAACTGTAACAGTCTGAAACTTTGAGCAGAAAATATTTAAATATAGAAATTATCTAAGTATTTAAATTTTGGAATTAATGTTATAAAAGTGATTTTATAATCTTGTTAATCCCTTTATATATAGTAACTAGTGAGGACAAAATTTGTTTTTAAGTAGCTCGAAGTAATATCGGTAATGTGACCGAAAACCATTTTTCCGATAAATGACTTTTTACTTTTTAGAAATTGTTAGAAATTATATGCATGCTAAAGCAATCTAAATAAAGTGTTAATAACTCTCTTAGCATAAACATGGATTAATTAAATTAAGTATGAAATAAATAATTAAGAAGGAAGATTCAAGATGAAAGGAGGCAATGACACATATACATATTAGGTGTATATGTGTAAAACCATCTTAAGACACCTAAGGAGGCATGTGACACCATCCTAATATTTTCATGACTGATGATGGACAAGTGATCAAAGGCAAAATGACCAAAATAGCCTTGTGAAAAGGTTATACATATTATGGCCATTTTGATAAGTGGAGGCACTAAGAAAATCCTCCTATTTATTTCGGTCATACCTCCCAAACTGCATATCCAAATTCAGTGATTCTTTTTTTGTTAGAAAGCTATTTCAAAATAGAAGAACATTTATTAAGATCACTTTTTGTGATTTTGGGTATATGATTTTTGAAATTTACATGAAAATGAAGAAACTTTCTGGCATATATTTTAATTTTCAGAAATACCTATTGTCATATCTTAAGCCATAGCTCTTGAACTATTAATCCAAATTAGTTGATTTTTATTTTGTTGGAAAGCTGATTCAAAATGGAAAAACCTTTTTTAATCACTTTTGCAAAATCTAAGAGTAGTTTATGGGAAAATCAGTGAGAAGTAAGTGTTTTTATTTATTTTGTTTTTCAAGCCAAAAATAATTAGTTCAATTTCAAAGGCCATAACTTCTGATTTCTTGGCTAAATTACCCCAACTTTTCTTCAATAGAAAGATATTTTAATTATGAACAACTTTCATGTTTATCACCTTTTCTAACTCGTAGAGTAGCTTGAAAGAAATCCTATTGGAAGTGGAGTGTTTTGCTGGTTATGTTCTTTAAACACAAAACTAGTTGTTTACTTTCAAAATTCATACTTAAATATCTAGCATTATAAATCCTCTCAAATTTGGACCAGTGCCTCCTCATAATGTCATAAACTAAGTACTAAAATTGGGATGTTAAATTGAAATGAAAGAGGGTCAAAACGTGTCAAACACGAGAGCAAAATAGTTTGACGTAAGTTTTTGCAAGTTGCGATGATTCAAGAAAGATATTTGCTTGCTTTGGGGTGGTGATAAGAACTATATTGTGGTCTACAAGGATTTTGCGTGAAGTTATCAAAGGGTACTGTGAGTATACTCATCATCTAAATAATTACTAATTTCTTAAGCTTGTGTTTTAATTTAATGTTGCACATGACTTCATCATACTATATTGGATGTGATCTTTGCTTTGGCAAGCAAGCAACATATACGACCAATGTTTGAGGACATTTATGACTTAGTATGACTTTTACAATTTCTTAAAATTACGAACAAAAAGGATTAGTAGAGCAGACATAGAATACATGTAGTTTTATAGCAAAAGTCCCTATAAATGTAGTATCGAAGTGCCTTACTTTGACAGATTTTTATGATTATATAAAACAATATTTTTAATTATTTCTTTTCATTATGATTAAGTATACTAAGAAAGTTACTTATTAAAAAAGTTTGGATTTCTTATCTATTTTTATTACGAAGATATCGAAACAAAGATATGATGGAAAATTGACCAAAAACATGGATTTATGTCGTTAGCAACATTCCTGGAATTTGCAATGCTTTTTACCTGGTACTAAACCTGAAGTGTAATTTAAGGTCGGAATTTGCAATGATTTAGACAGCAACGACTTTAGCTGGTATAAAACCTTAGATAGCATTTTCAAGTGTTATCGTAAACCGTTTAAAGTTTTATATTTGAAATTAGCAACCCTTTTGATTTTCAATGCTTCTTAACTGTTATAAACGCCCGCTGAAACTTGAAGTGTTTATAATGTACTAGAATTTTCTATAGCATTTTCTAAAACGCTATCCTTTTAGTTTGAAAGATTAAACAGGGTATAAATGGTGTTTAATTTAACTATTTCCCTTCAGACTTTGAAGATCTTTCCAAACATATATTAGAGAGATATAAAGGTGGTTTGAGATTGTTTGTGAAGGAGTTTTTACATGAAGAAGTTGATTTTTATTTAAAATAGAAGATGTTTATCTTTTGAAAGGAAGTTCTACAAGATACATATAGATGTCATTCGAAATGAGTATTTAAAAAATGTTTTACCCCTACTTGATATAGAGAATATTACGGAAATGAATACTGATTTTAAATGTTGTGTGTAAAGAAGAAATATGTCAGCTTGATCCTATATCTAATTGCTCACCTAATTAGATATAGGTACGTAGGTAGGCACAAGTGGTAGTGATGTAGTTGTTATAATAAACTTTATGTAAGTACTATTTATTAAAAATCTATCTAATTCATTTAGTGACGTTGTATATTTATCAAATAAAATAGTAATTGTCATTGTTTGTTTTGGATGAATGGATTTTTCGACAAATTTTGATTGATCTGAAAATTTTGGGTCGTTATAAAAGCCACATTGGAACCCCGGACCTTTCGATCGATGTGGGAGACAAGTTCCTGAGCTAGAAGGACATTGTTAGTGATAAGCCCACCCTTGACAAATCCAGCATGAGACGATTAAATATTACCCATTAGTTCATTATTAAATATTTAACATTTAGTTAATAATTATTAAGTATCCATTATTAATTAGTCATTAATAATTATTTGATATTAGTTACATTTATTAATAATTAAATGTAATTAATAAATATTAACTTTAATTATTGATTATAATAATTAACTACAATAATTTGTTAACAAAAAAGTATTCATTAATTCTAATAATTATGTTGATGATCGTTAATTATAATAAATGATAAACAATGACATATGTGAGTTATTGTTTATGATTATATATGCATATTTCCTTCAATTATAAAATTCACCCTTTGCTTCGCTTTTTGAAGAACCGATGCAAGTAATACTATTTGCTTCGGGAATTTGCAATGATTTCTCATGTATCGGTGCAACATTATTTTAATCGGTTGTAAGGACAATCGATGCAAATAATACTATTTTCTTTGGTTCATTTGCATCGCTTCTTGAGGAGTCGATGCAAATAACACTATTTGCATCGATTGTGAGGAAAAACAACACAAAGAATGATATTTGCTTCTTTGTATTTGCATCGGTTCCATAGATATCGATGCGAATATCACTATTTGCATCAGTTGTAAAGACAAATAAAGCATATGAGGTTAAGCAACATGTATATGTTGTACTAGTGCATATCGAGACATGTTGCCTTCAAAAAGCTTATATTATCATTTGCTAATGCTCATTTCAAGATTACACAAAACGTTTACAACCTGAGGGTATTCATAACACCAATTCTCATGCGTTCTACAACAATAACAAAGAGGATACACAAGCGACTTTGCCATAGCACATAATGTTTCCACAACATATAATGTCTAGTAATGATCTAGTTCATGGTAATACAGATCCACTTGATCAACCCAAACAATTAACTAAAAATAATTCATAATGTCAGTAGTTCAGAACAAATAATACTTGTCACTCTGTGCTTAATTACCTACAAAAAACCAAAATAAGTCAAGATCAGAACGTCAAAAGAACTGGATATCACGTGATAATAAAGGCTAAAAGCAGTATTTTTGAACCTAAACTATACAGGATAATGATATCTAATGGAGAACTACAACATAAGAAGAAGCGGTAAAAGATGAAAAATTGAGGCTAGCAATGGATGATGAATACAAAGTGCTCATGAAAAATAATACGTAAAGTATTGTGTCTATGCCCAATATAAGAATATTATTGGACTTATATGGTCATATATGATAAAAAAGGAAAAAATGCAGATGGAACCACACACTCAAACTTAAGACAAAATTTGTTGCCAAAGGATATACTCCTAAACAAAGATTTGATTTCGATGAAACATTGTCTCTTGTAGTCAAGTCAACAACAATCAAGTGATTCCAACTATTGCACTTTACAAAAATGGGAAATTAAAAAACTAGGTGTCAATATTATCTTTCTAAATAGGACACTTCGAGAAGACGTGCTTATGGAGCAGCTTCAAGGTAATATTCAAATTAATAGTAAGGAAATGGTTTTCAAATAACATAAAACAATATATGATATGGAAGGAGTATGGTACAATAAGCTAAAAACTACTTTAGTTCAACTGGAAAACAAGTTTATGAAGTCAGATAATTCATTATACATGAAAACATACATAAATGAAATAACGTACATACTAGTATATGTAAATAACTCTATAATAACTTGGAGCAGTGATTGTGAAATCAATTTAGTCATTTATTTTATAGACAAAGAGTTATCAATGAAAGACCCAGAAAATTTGAATTATTTCTTATGAATAGTAGCCTGTAGATATTGAACTACTGAATTAATCTTATGTCAACGGATGTATATAATAGATATTCTAACCATAGCTAAGCAAGGCTCTTCCAACGCTAATGGTTAGCAATTTACATCTATCCAAAAATACACGTAAATTCATAAGTAACGAAAACCAATACATGGGTATAGTCGGTACCCTACAACATGCGACAAAAACAATGCCGGACATAACATTCAGTTTGAATAAACTGAGTCAGTTTATGCATAAACCTTTTGATGAGTACTAAAAAGTTGTAAAACACATATTAAGGTATATAAATGGCACAATACGTTAACGTATTAACTTAAAAGCATGAAAAACATTAGATATACAAGCAAAGCCAGATGCTGACTAGGCTATTAAATTAGGTGACCGCAGATCAACTGTAGGATATTACATATATCATATATGTAACGACCAGCCTTTTTGACCGCTTTAAGTGGGTAGTTAAACCAACTCAAACCGTTCAAAATGACAGATTGTTATTTCTCACAGGGTTTAAATAGAATCAAACATAGAATCAAAATACAGAATAAACAGATAATATAGGCCAATCTCATAGCGGAATAATTTTGATTACAAAATATCAGAGTTATACATTGACAGAGTATATTAATAATGCAGGGGGAATAAATTAGCAGATATGGTCTTCGACTCCATCTTCGTCTTCGGAAACAAGCGTCTTTGATAACTGAAATACTTAGTCTGACCCGAATCAAACAAAAAACTTTGATCAGGACTATATATTCTTATGTTAGTCATATATAATCAGAAAGTAAAGATGCAGTACTTTCGAAGTCAAAACAAGTGGAATCTAATTACTTAATTCTTCAGATTAATTGTTCTTTCGATGATAATCCTTTCAAATTAATTACCATTTTAATTCAAAACCTTTAAAATAATAATGCACTCAATTTCATAACATATTTTGTATATAAGATTTGAATAAATTCTTTTTATATATATATATATACACACACATACATACGTACATATTCAAACCCCTTAAATTTCTATACAGTAATAAATCCAACTATTTATGGTACAAGTAACAGTAAATTCTACAAAGGACAATTTGATTCATCATACAATTAAGGGTATGGGTAAAGCCTTGTAATGACCAAAGATGCACCGCATATAAACTAGATAATCTTATGCATAATACTAACTCGGTAAACCAACATCTATTCAAAACCTTTCGAGATACATGTATATCATATTTCGCTTTGCTCAAAGAAATTAGCAAATTAGTTATTATTAACATTTACATTTAGTAGATACGAAGAAAAATAAGAGAAATTTTGGTTATATAAACTACCAATTTCAATTTTGTGGCTTCATGTCCTTGGAACAGTGCATATATATATATATATATAACATACTGAAAAATGTATTATATTGCCTTTCCATCATTCACACGGTCTTTCTGAACCCAATATTAGAACTCAGATACACAACACACGTAATATATGTTGAGGTATTGCTCGGTTCAACTGGTAAACACTATGCAAAACCACGTACTAAAGACAGAAAACAAGCTGTTAGTAAATTGAAATTCAATTCGTGATCGAAATTAGACTGACAAATCATAAAGCCATGAATTGTGTGTCCGGACGAATTATATTAGTAACGAAAATAGTATATATTGTTTCCATCATATTTATCTTGAATTTGTAGATTCAAATATTGTTTGAAGAGGAAAGTAATCAATTAATTTATTTCATCAATTAATTAATTTGATTTGTATGAAAGGAAAGATACTAATTATAATGTCAATCAATCAATTAATTAATGAGGTACAAAAGAGGAAAGAGATCTATTTTTAATTGATTGATTTTATAATGGAAAGAAATAGAAGGTATATTTTGGAGATCTTTAAGGCCCAATTAGAATATTTGGTTAGGTCTTCTATTTGCCTACATAAGCAGCGTATAAGTTCGGATTATTTGTATTGTAAGAGGGAAAAGGTTATTTCTTTTGTTTGGGATTGAGATATCTTCTCAATTTTAGTTTGTTTCTTGTAATCTTTTGGTGGTTTAATAAAAGTTTTTGGTTTGGTGGAATTATTTTGTCATTATTTTCTTCACTTCTTATCACTTCTAAAATCTAATTGTGAAGAGATCCTAGGAAAATTCCTAATGGTTGGTATCAGAGCCTTCTACAAAAATCTTTTGAAGAGGGTTTGAACATGGAGAAAATAATTGTTAAAAAGCTTAATGGGAGAAATTGGGGAGTATGGAAGGCGGAGATGGAAGATTGTCTTTGTCTTAATGATCTTTACCAACCATTAGAGAACAATAGGGAGAAACCAAGAAAGTTATTTGAGCGAAATGGGAAACTTTGGATAAGAAGGCTGCTGCGTCTTTTCGGTGTTTTTTTGGATAATTCAGTGTTTCACATTGTTGCTAATGAAACATCTGCTTATGCAATATGGAAGAAATTGGAAGGAGTTTATGCACAAAAAAAACTCCGCAACAAATAAGGCTCTTCTTATAAGAAGATTGGTGAATCTGAAGCTTAAGGAAGGTGGATCAATTGGAGAGCATTTGAAAGATTTTCAAGAAATTGTAAATCAACTAGCTACCGTGAATTTCAAGGTGGATGACGAAACATAAGTTTTATGTTGATGATTTCATTACCGGAGAGTTGGGAAATGCTTGTTGTTGCATTAAACAAATCAAACTTAGATGGGGTCGTTTCAATGGGTTCGGTGGTTAGTAGCTTAATTAATGAGGAGATGCGGAGGACGAACCTTATGAAAAGTAAAGATGACGAGGTAATGGAAATTGGAACTCCAATTGAAAAGGCTTATATTGCAAGGAGGGTTACTCATCGAAATATGGAAAGACAATCAAATAGGCCAGACATGAAAAATGAATACATTTTATTTTTACTGCGACAAACCTGGTCATCAGCTGATATTTTGTCATAAGCTTAAAAGGGACAAGGAGAAGATAAAGGCACTGGAAGAAGAGACAGATGAACAAAATAATAATGATGATGATGATGAGGTGAATTTTGGTGAGGAACTTGAAGGCAATGTTTTATGTGTTAATGAAGGCGAAAGCAAAAATTGGGTCTTGGATTCTGGTGCATGCTTCCATATATGCAATCAAAAAAATGCATTCATTGAAATTTAAAGAGCAAGATGCTAATGTTGAATCTACCAATGGTGATAAATTATGTGTTAAAGGGATAGGTTCTGGTAGATTGAAGAGACATGATTGAAGGGTGATGAAACTCACGGAAGTTAGGTATATTCCAGAAACTGCAAAGAATCTTATTTCTATAGGACAATTGAAAGCAAAATGCTGCAATTTTTCAACTCGAGGTGGCGTCATAAGAGTTTGGAAAGATAATATGGAGGTGTTGCGTGCTAAGAGAGATAGAAACAATATTTACAAAATACTTGGAAAGACGTAGAGAATGAAGAAAGTTCTCATTTTATAGATAAAGAGAGAAATTTGTCTGAATTAAGGTGGAGCCGACAATGTAAAGCCACAAAGCCTGCATGGAGGCCATTGTGGTATTATAAACATTTTTGAGATCATTTTTTGTGGTACATCTAATAAGGAAGATGCACTTTTGCAGGCGGCAGTTGGGTTTGTAATGTGGTTTTGTTTTGATATTGATGATCGTTGGAGATATGTGATATTTGAATCAAGGTGGAGTGTTGAATTTGTAGATTCAAATATTGTTTGAAGAGGAAAGTAATCAATTAATTGATTTCATCAATCAATTAATTTGATTTGTATAGGAGGAAAGATAATAGTTATATTGTCAATCAACTAATTAGTGAGGTACAAAAGAGGAAAAATATCTATTTTTAATTGATTGATTTTATAATGGAAAGAAATAGAAGGTATATTTTGGAGATCTTGAAGGCCCAATTAGAATATTTGATTAGGTCTTCTATTTGCCTACATACGCAGAGTATAGTTTCGGATTATTTGTATTGTAAGAGGAAAAGGTTATTTCTTTTGTTTTGGATTGAGATATCTTCTCGATTTTAGTTTTTTTCTTGTAATCTTTTGGTGGTTTAATAAAAGTTTTTGGTTTGGTGGAATTATTTTGTCATTATTATCTCTTCTAAAATCTAATTATGTTGAGATCCTAAGAAAATTCCTAACAATTTATTAACGTCTTGATTAAAATACAAAAATATAAATGAATAGTGATGAGCAAATAGTAACAAGAAAATCGGGTTTTTATTACTTCATATAGATGTTGAATTTATCAAAACTGAAAGCAAGTTCACAAGTCATGCATTACTCTTCCATGCAGGCTGAGATTTATTCCAAGTCCAAAATTTGTCTCAAAAAAAATTATATATGTTAGCTTCAGCACAACTTACTTTAACATGCCTACACTCTGCACATTAAACCTATATTACTCTAATCTTTATAAGTAATAGCTTATATTGTTCATATTATACTCTCTTTTTTAAGTAACAGCCTATTATCTAATTATATTAGTAGTAGCTTCTTCAAAATCATATTATTGGTCGCTTCTTCAAAACTGCATGTACTCTTATGCCAGTTTAAGTCGGTTTAATAATACCCATTTCCTCAAGTAACGGTCTAAGATGAACAATTTATAATATAATATGCTCATAACTATATATAATATACCTATCAAACATTAAATAGTGGAACATATAGAATTGTGAGTAAATTAACACTCACCTCTCTAGCACGTCAGGTTGGTCAGAGCAAGTTGCGTTGAAGAGGAGGAGCTTGGCTTCGGTTTCTACGCGAGTGGAGGAGAAGGTTGCTGACACGTGGGTTACTGGCCAAGGTTGCTGACAACGTGGAGGGGTGGTGCTGGGTGCCTAGCTCAGCAAGTCAGAAGTCTAATGAGGAGGTGGGCGGAGGGTGGCGAACTGTGGCAGGCTACGCATGGGAGGAGATTGAGGTCGTAAATTTGGGGAGGGGAGGTGTGGATTGCTGCGAAGGTGAGGATGATCAGAGAGGCAGGGTCTGAGGCAGCTGTGTCGAGGGCTAAGTTGGAGGTTAAGGGCGGTCATGGGGTGGACTTTGGTGTGGTGGAGGGCGGGAAACAATGAAGAAGGCGGCTACGCTAGTTAAGGGGCGGAGGATGGTGCGATTTAAAGGAAATAGAAGGAAGACATTTTTTCTCTCAGAGGAGCTGGTTCTGAAGGATAGGGCCGTCAACGGATACTTTCGGATGCGGATAGTGCCATATCTGTATCCGCATCCGAAACCATTTTCGGATATCGGATATCCGCATCCGCGGATACGGACGGATGTCGGATAATTATCCGCTCCGCCAACGATCGATAAATCAATGAACATTAATGAACTTTTTAGCTTAATATTAAGCTTTTTCAACCTAATTAATTACTAAAGTGCTAAAAATAAATAAATATGATGATAATATATAATTTTGAGCAATTAACATGCATTTAGTAGATTTTTAATTTTGCAAAAACAATAAATTAGTATACTTAATTATGCTAAAAGACACATAATTTAAGAAGTAATCTTGAAAAAAAGCGGACGGATAATTTTCAGATGCGGATATGCCTATATCTGCATCCGCATTTGATTTCCCAGATATCGGATATTTATCCAATTTTCGGATGCGGACGGATTTCGGACTTTTCGGGTATCCATTGACAACCCTACTGAAGGAGCAACAAAATTGGGGAAGACGACATAAGGTTGATGCGTGAAATATAGTTGTGCGTTTGTTTTAAAAAAAAGAAATAAAGGTCACGTGAAGAAGGGAATTCTTCTGCAAAGATTTCTCCTTTGTAACCGATTTCAGAAAGGTGACAATGCAAATGGTGTGATTTCTTAAGGAAGGGGAAAAGAGATGGTTCTAAAATAACGCCTAACAAAACGAACGAACGTTTCGGACACGGACAATATTCGATCATGCAAATTCTACGATGCTCAATCAACAGTGCTATAAATTAAATTTTAAACTTATTATGTGTCAACCGAAAAATATTACATAACCATTGTTTACGCGCTAAGCGTTGGGAACTTGCAATTTCCAAACGACATAAAATTTTGATATAAATAAATCGAATGGAAACCGTCAAATAATAACACATAGAAACATAAATAAAATAGAGTTCTCAAACTTCCAAATATTCAGATAAATATATTTCAATTAGTTTAAGATGTTGATAACATTTAATTTAACAATTTAGATTCAAATATCGAATTTAAATTGATACTTACTCAATTAATTCAAAACTCAAGTTGAAATAACTAGATTTACAAATTCTAAGTAAAATTTCAAATTTTAACATTGATTATTAACGATAAATGCTTAATTAACTTTACATTTTAAACATCGAAATTTTTGGGTCGTTACAATATATCTCAGAGAGAATTTAATATCGTGCTGCTACAATGGAAAACCTTCTCTGGATCCGCTATGGAAGCTGAACATCAGTGTTGTCACCACCACTGTTAACATTATGTAGCTCAGATATCTTCTCAATAGGAGAGGATTTCAACCAAGACACCAGTAATCCCATATGACTATCGTATCACTTTCTACAAACCCTGTACTACACTCATATACATAACACACAGAAATAGATATGTACTTTGTGTACGAGTAAGTAGTTAGTGGTAAATTAAGTACTAAGCGCCTTTTTGCCTACTATCAACGAGTAGACACGCAAAAACCGCCTTCACTAAGGAATCTTAGCTTGATTTAAGACTCAAAGATGACAGCGAAATAAAGAAGGGTGAAGGGAAAACCCTTAGCTCAAATTGGCATGGGGTTATCCGGATTAAGGATTATAAAACATATTTGGGATACAAATGTAATTCTCTATAAGTACAACTGTATAGTTTGAATGAGTCGTTGTAACTATATTATAAATACAAAATAACTTCTTCTGCAATATTATTCCAAAAGAATAATAAATAAATATCATTAAATTATATTTCTGTCTGTTTTCAATCTACATCGTAGGAAATATAGATCTCACATTATGTTCAGGTGAAGATGAAGTAGTACATGGTTGGCATGATTTTAGAAATTCTTAAAATGGCTGATGTAACGACCCGGGGATTTTCGGCCTCGAAAATCGATATAAATACCGTGATCGTATCTCATATCGATCCTCCAAGCACCGAGAACACCGGATTGTTTAGAAAGAATTTAGAGGGTGAGATAAGAAAGAAAGAATATTAGAATAGAAGGAAGAAGAAGAACACATCAGAATCTCACAGCGGAACGAATAAAATATAATATCAAATACCTTTATACAAAAGAACTTTGTATACGTACCAATCATCAGAGTACAACATTCATCTATCACAGCGGAAATAACTTTAAATAACTAGCGATGAAGCCTCCTGCTTCCAGCTCCTGAAATTCCAAGCGAAACCTAACCTGGAACATACTCGGTCTGACCCGAGCACATTTGATTTAAAACAAAAATACACCGGGTCAGTCTGGAATACTATCAGTGATAAATTCACATAACACACACTTGTTTACACACACACCTGTTTAACTTGGAAATCCTTTTCGAAACAAAAGGATAATAGTAAGACCAGTCCACACATAAACACGGACGGTTTTTACCTTACTATAACCCAAAACCATTTTAAAATCATACTTTGATCTGATATTATCATAATGTCTAATTACAAGTAATTTGCAATCTAGAGGAACGCTTGCATCTCACGCTCCCCATATATATAGTATAAAATCAAAAACCGCGGGCGCTTATTGGATATTGGATTTCCAACTTGACAAGGTATGGGACCACCTTCCGCACGTGTATCTCTAGAGGCGAATACACTGGGTTCAACAAGAACGTCTTGCAACCCGGCCCTCACATGACCGACCACTCATTTCGCTTGAGTGTATCGAATGTATATCACCGACGGTTGGGCTCAAACCACCGTCTCCCGTAAAGGGACAGCATCGATAGATTAAAGAAGCAAAAGGAATTTCTCTAGATAGGTGATCATACACCCTAATGGGAGCGACCCACATAGCCATGCTGCCTGCCCGATTTTTGTCATTTCCCGGTTGATGAGGCTTGAGGCTACAATTTATCTCTTCGAACATCTGGCCATCATTCACTTTAAATGCCACATCGTCAGATCCATCAGATCTCACTAATTGACGTCCACAAACACACTCTAGCCGTCAGGCTAGAGAATAACCATTTCTCCGCCCTCAGCTATGGTACGTTTGGAGAAATCAACACATGTAATTCCTTTGGAAATACTCTGTCAGACATCCGTCCATACATGTCATCCAGGATCAGGATGAACCGAAGGTACTCTCCTACTGCATCACATATAGGAATCACCCCATGGATCAGTAGCGAGAAGTCCTTGCAAATCCGTGGATTTCATCCACGACAGAATCACACATCGAATAACTCTGGTTGCAATCCAGAGAGATTCAACCAGTGGTCCTTCCGCTTATGAAGATCCACGGTCTTCACTTGCCCCGTCTTCAATTGACGTCTTCACGTACTTGTTGGTCAGAATGATATTCGAATATAAATTCGATCCCGGTCTTTCCGAACCAACAATCGTATTGGTCTGGTTTGATAGTCGGTGTTTTAACTATCAAAATAACAGTGTTTCAAACATCACAACAAATGAGTACACTGGTTCAGTATTCAGCGACACTTGGTCTTTAACACTGATTTACTTTATGGTTAAATTAAACCTCTAACTCTTTAATATTCAAAAATACGACATTTGAATAACTCTAATTCGAATTAACTCTAATTGGTTAACTCTTCTTTGATTAATTTGACTTATCTAACTTAACTGGAACAACCTGAATTGATTATTCTTATCGATTAGCTAATACTCGACTTAACTTCATTCGCTCGACTCTAGATCGCAGCGATCACAATGGTTACGCCTGATTTCCTCAGGAAACATCTGTCCGCCTTAGGCTATCTGCAGCCCTGCGAATTTCGCTAGCAGTCGTACGCAAATGGAAATCCTTCCCTAGACAACTTTGTTTGACTAACTCTGACTATATTCAATCAACTCTAATTGACTAACAAATTTTTACTATCCTTTGCAAACAACATTCTTATCTCCTTTGAAACTGATATCGTAATATTATTCGATTCCCAAAACCTTGCATCAGAGTTTGATATTCTTTGTATAGGATAAATCCAATCTCAACACTTCACTTGTTCTCAACTAATACTATTCCTTGATAATAGTGAAGCCAACCAAGTTGGGGTATTTTAGTTACCTCTCAGACCTTGATCGACTCGTTCTTATCTCAGAAAAATATTAGTTTGAACTAAACCACTTCTCAAATCTTATTTACTATCTGGTTTCAAATTTTGGGTTTTAAAAACTGTTTCTCACATTTGAAACCCCGCTCAAGACTTTCTCCACTTAATTCTCAATTAAGTAAATATTCACCAACATACTTTTACCATTCCTTCCCTCATGCCCTTTTTGATTCATAATATAAATCCTTGGTCAAATAATTTGGTTCCATCTAATTGGACATTTTCATAATCACCTTTATTGCCCCTTTTTGATTTCATTTCTGGGTTTAAAACAATTGTTCACATTTGAATCTCGTTTAAATCCTTTTTACTTAATTCCTTTGGTTAAGTAACACCTCATTTACATCACCACCTCAACTGCAAATATCCTTTCACTTATACCCTTTGGGTTATAAATTAGACCCTTCGTCAAATAGTTTGGTTCCATTTAATTGGATATCCCATAATACCTTTATCGCCCTTTTTGGATAAACATCGTCGTCAGTTACCCTTGTCCATTGAATTCCATTTATCCAACCTTGGGTGTAACTTGGATTTACAAATCCTATGAATAAATTCTTCCTTAACATTGAATTGAATCCACTACTTTAAATTTTTTTAAATTAACGAATAATTTGTTTTATCCTTTACTATATTCAAAACATGGTAACTTTAATCTTAACCCAAATAGTATTTTTATCATTTTACACGTTTACTCAAAGATAATCTAGGTTATTAACAATAACCAATTCAGTTATTCCTTTAGATTATAGTTAATCGATGATTAACTAATATCTAACACTATTTGTTACACTTTAACGAATATTTAAACAAATATTTATTCCCTTTGTCCATTCCACTCGAACCGGTGGATTTACCACTATACATCAGTTAAATGTTAACTGAATCCCAATTGTCATTTCCCTTTTCTTAAATTAATTAATTAACTTAATTAATTAAAGTCATCTTTTAATTGTTCAAAACAATTATTTCCCTCTTCACTAATCCATGGAAAATCCTTGATTCCTGTTTTCTCAACTGGTCTAAACCATTTACTAAATTTTCTTAATAACTCAAATAAAAAAATATTTAATTTCAATTCCCAGTTTAATTACTCGTATAAAATAACCGAATAACTTTATTTCTGTTATAAATAAAAATACGTCAATTCACTCGATGGTCGAATGACGTTAAATCCACACAATTTGGCCATTACTGCCAATCCCTCAATCAACCCGGTTGGTTGAGTTTAACCACAACAACGATAGTTGTATATTCAACTATCAACACTCACACAGTTTTGGTGTCAGTCACCGTGAACAATCCATATATATGCACAACAACAAAAATACAGTTTATTTGAGGAATCCGGTCGGATCCCTCCAACCTGTCCTTCTCTGCATCACAGATGTCAGTTGATATCAATATATGAGTTATATACTTTGCAGATTATAAATAACTGCAACCATCAAACAATATCAAACCATTTGCATCAATCGCATCCAATCAGCCAATTTAAACTGTAAACTGCAAATTATATTTAACTGTGAATGTACCACATCACAGTATTCCAGAAGGTGTGAGAATTAACTCACCAGAGTTTGTTCTGATCAGCGGTTGACTTGTTTGTCGCTTTTAATTTGGGACGACCGTCCAAAATTAGCTGATTTTTCAACCGCCTCGGATTGACTCCTAGTCAGTGCCATCGCGTAGGTCTCGTCCCTGCGATCCCAGCGCACCTTGTTTCGTTAAATTTCGTTAACGTACGACAAAGATATGGCGGTTTAAAGTTTCATAAATTAAACGAGATATTAATTATTTAATTAAATAATAATTACCTTTAAATCTATAAAGCCCTGCCACGTCAGCTCTCTCACTGTTCCCTCACGCGTTTTCAAAGACTGACCCCCCTCAAACCCGATACTCCCTCTCGTTCCTCCCTTCAACCATGAACGGAAAAAGACCCGACCTTCCTCCCTCGTTACCGCCGCCAGCTGACTACCGGAGGACCCAGCAACCAGTCCAGATGGACCACGCCTCCACCACGCTCCGTCGCCCAGAGCCACCATCCCCCAATCGTCGCCAATTCGCCAGAAAACCTCCCCGACTGTCCTCCGTTTATCCCCGAATTCCCATCGCCTCAGGTGATGGTGGCCCACCGGACCACCCACGTTCTGACCGCCGCGCCTCGGCCTTCGATTTCCCCCAGCCACCCGACACCACCCATGGCCAGAGCCGCCGTATTTTGATCAAAAACCATCGCCACCTTCAAAAACCGAACCAAATAAACACGCCTCCGTTCATCTAACCACCACCGCCACTACAGGCCCTTTCAGACACCGAGACCACCGCCATTTGGAAGCCTAATCTCCCCTCTACCAAAGCCCCATGGTCCCGGCCACTAAAATCAACCATAGGTCGCGAATTCTGGCCAAGAACGAAAAGGGTTTTCTGCCTTTAAAACCCGATTTCGACCACCACTCTCGACGAAACTCCACCAACTTTTTACAGCAGCTAGCCCGTCCCCCGATCTACGCTTTTGCTTCAGAACGCCCCCACAAACTCTTCACGGATTGAAAGATAAAATTGATTTTGTAAATGTGGACTTTTTTGCAAATTTACATGGAGATAAGAAATGGTGGCTGAAAATTTGTGAGGAAGAGGGTTTATATAATGGAGGAAAATATATTTTAATGTTGATTTGACAACTGACAACGACCGACGATTTTTATTTCGTGTCTATCGCTATTTCTGATAGTGTTTATTCACTGCTGCGCTCACATACGAACCCCGTTCGAGACGCAACTGGACGGCATAGTATATTTCGACGATACGGTCCTAACGAAACTTGTTTCGTCGAATTCCGTGCTCGTATGCTCAAACAGCGTTTGTACATGTCCAATTTGGTCGTTTTATTTTACATTTTATTTTGCCACGCTCACAGAATAACCCCGATTGACGCGCCGTCTGAAAATCTGGCAATGGTTTATCGATACGGTCCCAACAAAATTTGTTTCATCGAAAACAGAGGTCGTTTGAAAAATGTCCCTTTTGAACTGGCCAATTTTGAATAAAATAACCCAATTTTAAAGTACTTCAATATAATATTATTAAAATACTGCAGTTGGCCATACACGACCAGGATTTGATGTATTATCAAGGAAAAATATCACAGGTTGAATTTCAAGCCAAATTGATATTAAAAATATTTAAAAACCATTATTTTATATAACTGCAGCGCTATATATATAAAAGGAATTCTGGCGCTGCTTTTCTGAAAATTTGATTTGGCCATAAAACAAAATCTACCCGATGAAAACTGGATTTTTCTCTGCCGTTGGGAAGATATCGTCAAGCCGGTCCCGACGTTTCTTGTTTCGAGGAAATCCGACTTATTTTGAACCCGGGACGACCCCTTGAAGTTCAAAACACCAAAACGCGAGCTGCCGCGCCCCTGCAGTTCGTTATTTAATTAAATTATAAACCTTATCGCGCGATCGTCGCCAACTGCGCGATATCGTCGATATATTTTATATACATACCATATTTGACCGTTTTAAACTGCCCGGCCATCCTGTATATCTGACACAACATTTTCTGACCGGTCTGGAATTAAAATATTATTTCATTATTTATTTAAATAATAAATTCCAAATTAAATCGTCAAATTCGAATATTTAAATTCAAAACCATATTTTAAATAATTAAAATAATTCAAATAAATATGTTGAAAAATACGGGTCGTTACATTCCTTCCCCCTTAAAATAATTTCGTCCTCGAAATTGCTAAGTAGAAGAAATGTCGTTAACTGTTGTCTTTTTCAAAAATGATTAATTTAAAACTCGATTTAAATTTCAAACCGACCCAATTGGGTTTAAAATAATTTCCCAAAACTTTCCAAAATTTTCTAACTCCTTAAATTTTAGAAAAATTTCGGCAGAGTCTCCCCTGTACGGAAGACCATCTGCAATGTTGCAGGATCAAGAAATATGTATACATCGACTCTCAAGGTCGGAAAATTCAAAATCAAATCCCAAAATCCCAAAGAAAATCAAAATTTTTACATTTGCGTAGGCGTACCTTTTGGCGAGCGTTATACGCGATAAGCGATATATTTTATATTCGAGCCTGCTCAATACTTTGCAGCTCTACTCAACTTGATTCAAATAACTCCCAATTTTCTTGGTTGGATTTTAAACTGGATTGGCACTTGCACCTGTTCTCAACTCAGATAATTTCATCAGTATCCACAACAAATGTCAGTTATATTCAAAACACCCGTACCATTTATACCAACCCATTTATACACACAATTCAATCCATACGAGATCATATTACTTTATTTACTTCGTTAATTATCCATTTAAATTTATCACTCTGGATTGATTATCCAACTTATTTACTTAAGATTGGGTTTTAACCTGTCTATTCATATTCAGATTTATATTCAAGTAATCACCACACAAATCCAAACATATCACACATCCAACAAACACTGCAACAATCCAACGAAAACATTTTGACTTAACATTCCTGTTTCTTGTTTGGTTTCATTCTGGTTTTACTTATTCCAGTATCACTTGGTTCATATCAAATTGATCTCTCATTCAATTATTGGTTCGATTACCAAATTCCAAAGTATTTGATTTGGTTCCAACACCATCTCCAATTCTGATCCAACTTGACTTGACCAAGTCAAGTCACATTCCACCTTTGGTTTTAACTCCATCCAAATCAATCCAACAATCAGATATCCCAATATTTCGATAAAATAATTTCCTTTTTATACAAAATATGTTTTGGGTAAAATTATTTCATTTACCCTCTTTAAAACAATACTGTATCGAAATGCTTTGTTCGAGAGTTTAGAAACACCTATCGATACAGTTGTACACCCTGCATCGACCAGAATTCATAAACCACTCAACAAATCAATCAATACAATATAAAACCATTTTATATCAAATCTACAAATACGCTCTCTCGTATCTATATACATTCCAACTCAATCTAGGGTACTGCTGACCCCATCTCTACTGAGTCACACCACAGAGCCAAGGTTACTTCTAAACCAATAGCTCTGATACCACTGTAACGACCCGGGGATTTTCGGCCTCGAAAATCGATATAAATACCGTGATCGTATCTCATATCGATCCTCCAAGCACCGAGAACACCGGATTGTTTAGAAAGAATTTAGAGGGTGAGATAAGAAAGAAAGAATATTAGAATAGAAGGAAGAAGAAGAACACATCAGAATCTCACAGCGGAACGAATAAAATATAATATCAAATACCTTTATACAAAAGAACTTTGTATACGTACCAATCATCAGAGTACAACATTCATCTATCACAGCGGAAATAACTTTAAATAACTAGCGATGAAGCCTCCTGCTTCCAGCTCCTGAAATTCCAAGCGAAACCTAACCTGGAACATACTCGGTCTGACCCGAGCACATTTGATTTAAAACAAAAATACACCGGGTCAGTCTGGAATACTATCAGTGATAAATTCACATAACACACACTTGTTTACACACACACACCTGTTTAACTTGGAAATCCTTTTCGAAACAAAAGGATAATAGTAAGACCAGTCCACACATAAACACGGACGGTTTTTACCTTACTATAACCCAAAACCATTTTAAAATCATACTTTGATCTGATATTATCATAATGTCTAATTACAAGTAATTTGCAATCTAGAGGAACGCTTGCATCTCACGCTCCCCATATATATAGTATAAAATCAAAAACCGCGGGCGCTTATTGGATATTGGATTTCCAACTTGACAAGGTATGGGACCACCTTCCGCACGTGTATCTCTAGAGGCGAATACACTGGGTTCAACAAGAACGTCTTGCAACCCGGCCCTCACATGACCGACCACTCATTTCGCTTGAGTGTATCGAATGTATATCACCGACGGTTGGGCTCAAACCACCGTCTCCCGTAAAGGGACAGCATCGATAGATTAAAGAAGCAAAAGGAATTTCTCTAGATAGGTGATCATACACCCTAATGGGAGCGACCCACATAGCCATGCTGCCTGCCCGATTTTTGTCATTTCCCGGTTGATGAGGCTTGAGGCTACAATTTATCTCTTCGAACATCTGGCCATCATTCACTTTAAATGCCACATCGTCAGATCCATCAGATCTCACTAATTGACGTCCACAAACACACTCTAGCCGTCAGGCTAGAGAATAACCATTTCTCCGCCCTCAGCTATGGTACGTTTGGAGAAATCAACACATGTAATTCCTTTGGAAATACTCTGTCAGACATCCGTCCATACATGTCATCCAGGATCAGGATGAACCGAAGGTACTCTCCTACTGCATCACATATAGGAATCACCCCATGGATCAGTAGCGAGAAGTCCTTGCAAATCCGTGGATTTCATCCACGATAGAATCACACATCGAATAACTCTGGTTGCAATCCAGAGAGATTCAACCAGTGGTCCTTCCGCTTATGAAGATCCACGGTCTTCACTTGCCCCGTCTTCAATTGACGTCTTCACGTACTTGTTGGTCAGAATGATATTCGAATATAAATTCGATCCCGGTCTTTCCGAACCAACAATCGTATTGGTCTGGTTTGATAGTCGGTGTTTTAACTATCAAAATAACAGTGTTTCAAACATCACAACAAATGAGTACACTGGTTCAGTATTCAGCGACACTTGGTCTTTAACACTGATTTACTTTATGGTTAAATTAAACCTCTAACTCTTTAATATTCAAAAATACGACATTTGAATAACTCTAATTCGAATTAACTCTAATTGGTTAACTCTTCTTTGATTAATTTGACTTATCTAACTTAACTGGAACAACCTGAATTGATTATTCTTATCGATTAGCTAATACTCGACTTAACTTCATTCGCTCGACTCTAGATCGCAGCGATCACAATGGTTACGCCTGATTTCCTCAGGAAACATCTGTCCGCCTTAGGCTATCTGCAGCCCTGCGAATTTCGCTAGCAGTCGTACGCAAATGGAAATCCTTCCCTAGACAACTTTGTTTGACTAACTCTGACTATATTCAATCAACTCTAATTGACTAACAAATGTTTACTATCCTTTGCAAACAACATTCTTATCTCCTTTGAAACTGATATCGTAATATTATTCGATTCCCAAAACCTTGCATCAGAGTTTGATATTCTTTGTATAGGATAAATCCAATCTCAACACTTCACTTGTTCTCAACTAATACTATTCCTTGATAATAGTGAAGCCAACCAAGTTGGGGTATTTTAGTTACCTCTCAGACCTTGATCGACTCGTTCTTATCTCAGAAAAATATTAGTTTGAACTAAACCACTTCTCAAATCTTATTTACTATCTGGTTTCAAATTTTGGGTTTTAAAAACTGTTTCTCACATTTGAAACCCCGCTCAAGACTTTCTCCACTTAATTCTCAATTAAGTAAATATTCACCAACATACTTTTACCATTCCTTCCCTCATGCCCTTTTTGATTCATAATATAAATCCTTGGTCAAATAATTTGGTTCCATCTAATTGGACATTTTCATAATCACCTTTATTGCCCCTTTTTGATTTCATTTCTGGGTTTAAAACAATTGTTCACATTTGAATCTCGTTTAAATCCTTTTTACTTAATTCCTTTGGTTAAGTAACACCTCATTTACATCACCACCTCAACTGCAAATATCCTTTCACTTATACCCTTTGGGTTATAAATTAGACCCTTCGTCAAATAGTTTGGTTCCATTTAATTGGATATCCCATAATACCTTTATCGCCCTTTTTGGATAAACATCGTCGTCAGTTACCCTTGTCCATTGAATTCCATTTATCCAACCTTGGGTGTAACTTGGATTTACAAATCCTATGAATAAATTCTTCCTTAACATTGAATTGAATCCACTACTTTAAATTTTTTTAAATTAACGAATAATTTGTTTTATCCTTTACTATATTCAAAACATGGTAACTTTAATCTTAACCCAAATAGTATTTTTATCATTTTACACGTTTACTCAAAGATAATCTAGGTTATTAACAATAACCAATTCAGTTATTCCTTTAGATTATAGTTAATCGATGATTAACTAATATCTAACACTATTTGTTACACTTTAACGAATATTTAAACAAATATTTATTCCCTTTGTCCATTCCACTCGAACCGGTGGATTTACCACTATACATCAGTTAAATGTTAACTGAATCCCAATTGTCATTTCCCTTTTCTTAAATTAATTAATTAACTTAATTAATTAAAGTCATCTTTTAATTGTTCAAAACAATTATTTCCCTCTTCACTAATCCATGGAAAATCCTTGATTCCTGTTTTCTCAACTGGTCTAAACCATTTACTAAATTTTCTTAATAACTCAAATAAAAAAATATTTAATTTCAATTCCCAGTTTAATTACTCGTATAAAATAACCGAATAACTTTATTTCTGTTATAAATAAAAATACGTCAATTCACTCGATGGTCGAATGACGTTAAATCCACACAATTTGGCCATTACTGCCAATCCCTCAATCAACCCGGTTGGTTGAGTTTAACCACAACAACGATAGTTGTATATTCAACTATCAACACTCACACAGTTTTGGTGTCAGTCACCGTGAACAATCCATATATATGCACAACAACAAAAATACAGTTTATTTGAGGAATCCGGTCGGATCCCTCCAACCTGTCCTTCTCTGCATCACAGATGTCAGTTGATATCAATATATGAGTTATATACTTTGCAGATTATAAATAACTGCAACCATCAAACAATATCAAACCATTTGCATCAATCGCATCCAATCAGCCAATTTAAACTGTAAACTGCAAATTATATTTAACTGTGAATGTACCACATCACAGTATTCCAGAAGGTGTGAGAATTAACTCACCAGAGTTTGTTCTGATCAGCGGTTGACTTGTTTGTCGCTTTTAATTTGGGACGACCGTCCAAAATTAGCTGATTTTTCAACCGCCTCGGATTGACTCCTAGTCAGTGCCATCGCGTAGGTCTCGTCCCTGCGATCCCAGCGCACCTTGTTTCGTTAAATTTCGTTAACGTACGACAAAGATATGGCGGTTTAAAGTTTCATAAATTAAACGAGATATTAATTATTTAATTAAATAATAATTACCTTTAAATCTATAAAGCCCTGCCACGTCAGCTCTCTCACTGTTCCCTCACGCGTTTTCAAAGACTGACCCCCCTCAAACCCGATACTCCCTCTCGTTCCTCCCTTCAACCATGAACGGAAAAAGACCCGACCTTCCTCCCTCGTTACCGCCGCCAGCTGACTACCGGAGGACCCAGCAACTAGTCCAGATGGACCACGCCTCCACCACGCTCCGTCGCCCAGAGCCACCATCCCCCAATCGTCGCCAATTCGCCAGAAAACCTCCCCGACTGTCCTCCGTTTATCCCCGAATTCCCATCGCCTCAGGTGATGGTGGCCCACCGGACCACCCACGTTCTGACCGCCGCGCCTCGGCCTTCGATTTCCCCCAGCCACCCGACACCACCCATGGCCAGAGCCGCCGTATTTTGATCAAAAACCATCGCCACCTTCAAAAACCGAACCAAATAAACACGCCTCCGTTCATCTAACCACCACCGCCACTACAGGCCCTTTCAGACACCGAGACCACCGCCATTTGGAAGCCTAATCTCCCCTCTACCAAAGCCCCATGGTCCCGGCCACTAAAATCAACCATAGGTCGCGAATTCTGGCCAAGAACGAAAAGGGTTTTCTGCCTTTAAAACCCGATTTCGACCACCACTCTCGACGAAACTCCACCAACTTTTTACAGCAGCTAGCCCGTCCCCCGATCTACGCTTTTGCTTCAGAACGCCCCCACAAACTCTTCACGGATTGAAAGATAAAATTGATTTTGTAAATGTGGACTTTTTTGCAAATTTACATGGAGATAAGAAATGGTGGCTGAAAATTTGTGAGGAAGAGGGTTTATATAATGGAGGAAAATATATTTTAATGTTGATTTGACAACTGACAACGACCGACGATTTTTATTTCGTGTCTATCGCTATTTCTGATAGTGTTTATTCACTGCTGCGCTCACATACGAACCCCGTTCGAGACGCAACTGGACGGCATAGTATATTTCGACGATACGGTCCTAACGAAACTTGTTTCGTCGAATTCCGTGCTCGTATGCTCAAACAGCGTTTGTACATGTCCAATTTGGTCGTTTTATTTTACATTTTATTTTGCCACGCTCACAGAATAACCCCGATTGACGCGCCGTCTGAAAATCTGGCAATGGTTTATCGATACGGTCCCAACAAAATTTGTTTCATCGAAAACAGAGGTCGTTTGAAAAATGTCCCTTTTGAACTGGCCAATTTTGAATAAAATAACCCAATTTTAAAGTACTTCAATATAATATTATTAAAATACTGCAGTTGGCCATACACGACCAGGATTTGATGTATTATCAAGGAAAAATATCACAGGTTGAATTTCAAGCCAAATTGATATTAAAAATATTTAAAAACCATTATTTTATATAACTGCAGCGCTATATATATAAAAGGAATTCTGGCGCTGCTTTTCTGAAAATTTGATTTGGCCATAAAACAAAATCTACCCGATGAAAACTGGATTTTTCTCTGCCGTTGGGAAGATATCGTCAAGCCGGTCCCGACGTTTCTTGTTTCGAGGAAATCCGACTTATTTTGAACCCGGGACGACCCCTTGAAGTTCAAAACACCAAAACGCGAGCTGCCGCGCCCCTGCAGTTCGTTATTTAATTAAATTATAAACCTTATCACGCGATCGTCGCCAACTGCGCGATATCGTCGATATATTTTATATACATACCATATTTGACCGTTTTAAACTGCCCGGCCATCCTGTATATCTGACACAACATTTTCTGACCGGTCTGGAATTAAAATATTATTTCATTATTTATTTAAATAATAAATTCCAAATTAAATCGTCAAATTCGAATATTTAAATTCAAAACCATATTTTAAATAATTAAAATAATTCAAATAAATATGTTGAAAAATACGGGTCGTTACAGCTGAAGTGGAATCAACAAAAAATTCACTTGGTTCTAACTCATGTGCCTTGGTCTTAGCAAACTTGATTTTGTGAAATTAAAAGGAGAATTTACATTTTCATAGATTTTATCTTGCTTTGCATTTGCAAGGTGCGAAGGAGTTTTGTGGACTAACAAAAGAAACTATCAAATAACTTAAGCGCACAAGCAATTAGTGCTATGCTTAAATGAAAGACCACTTGTTAAAAAAAGATGCAAAGGTGAAGTTATGTAAACTAATATGCAATATAAGGAAAAAACAATTTCTACGAGATCTCCTTCATATAACGGGGATTTCGTAATCTACTATCTACCGGTTAAGAAAATTTTAAATAATTGTTTTATATCTACAAAGAAGCGAGGAGCAAGTTATGGATCACTATTTCAAATGGTAAGATCTAAAGATTGTTCATTTAAATGACTTGGATTCGATATTTCAAGACACTTAAATGAGAATAAGAGAAGCAATGTAGACTTCTTTCCCACCTTCCATCCATTAACCCATATGTATTCCTATACATAAAACTATATAAGTGGGAGGTAGGAGTGATCATTTATAAAAAAAACAAATCAAAGGATGACCAGTAGCATAAAGATCACACTTCAAAAATTTAACCCGTTATAAAGATCAACCCTTGCTTTATGATTTTCAAGACTTACAAAGCATATAGTCACTTGATCAACAAACTGCTCCTTTTTTCAAAGTTGTTTTTCTAAACTAACCAGCTCGACAATTTTCCAAAAGATATATTTCATAAGCAAGCCTAACCAACCCCTCTTCACGTGTGTTAATTTTTTCAGGACCTCCGCGGCTTAAAAACACAATCCATTTTGCTAAAGCAAGCAGCTTGTAGCCTGTGAAAAGACACAATTCAATGAAAACACCCCCATCAATTTCACTGTAGTATCTATTAAATTTATCAAATAATAGTTAAGCAGAAAAATTTCTTGCTCTTTCCTTGATTCTAGCAGTTCTTTCTTTTCTTCTTGATTCTATCTTGATATTTAATTCTTGAATATTTTAATTATCAATTAAATTATTTAACTAAACCTTCCATTATTTTACAGTATGATACATAAATTTAAAACTTGTGTATGATCATCTACAAATAACTCATCGGTTAAATTCTAACAGTTTGTATTTAGGTCTATGTATTTACATTAATTACATAATACAAAATTTAAAGTATTTAAATAAATTTAGTCAGATAATATTCATTGATATTTCTAACTGATATTGTAAAGAACCATAATTCAACATGTAAAGAACAAGTGTACTAATAATAATGGAAAATTTAAATTCTTATTCAATTACGAAATAAGTTCAATTTTTTCGCTTATCATTTAACTTAGAATATTTGTATTTAAAATGGTAAAATATATTTATCATGCATAACATTATAAAATTCTACATTTAACTTAAAAAATCTATATTTAAAATTACCAGAATTATTTACAAAACTCATCGCACTTTCTCCTATGATTTACGTTTTAGTCCATACATTTAAATTATTATGTAGTCTTAAGTTAAAATAATAAGATAAATGTAATTAAATGATATTCATTAGTTTAGTCACAAATGACAATATGAAATTTTCTATAATATACATTATACCCACATAGATAAAATATGATAAAGATGGCCCCGGTGATTTTTTCACTCTAGCGATTTTCTTTGATTTAGATCTCTGACCTAATTTCGTCACTCCGTTCAATTTACGTTCACCATTCTTACCCTGACCTAAAAATCCTAGAAGTTCTCGCCTATCAACCTTCGTAATTTAGGGTCGCTTCCTGCTTCCTCGGCTCAGCATTGCCTTTCTTAGCCCCTAACTTTACAGAGTCCGTTAGTGTGTCACCACGACCACCTATTGCATGATCTTCTATCTTTCCAGCGCTTCCCTGTGCTTTTGGTAATTCTTCCTGGCCTGTTGTTAGCTCTTCAGTGGAGCGTTCTGGCAGTGTGGTCAATTTGACACATAACCCCAATATTGTGGTTTTTTCTTGTGGCAACTTTGTTTGTTTAAATGTTGGTTGTTAAAATGTTGGTTGTGACCACAAAGGCTTATAGAGAGTTAGGCAAGACATTTTTGAACTAGGCAACTGCGAAGGGAATGTTTTCTTGAAGTTCCCTCAAGTTGTTTGTGCTAATGTCGAGCTCACACCTGGGTTTGATTCTGCTGGACTGCCTGTTATCCCCAAGACGTGGACTGCCCTCTTCGCATCTTTGCCTTTCAATGTGGGTGCCTACTCCTCGGTCAATTTTCATTTGAATGTGGTGAATGGTGTCTCGCATCCCTCGCCTAAATTAATTGACGTTGGTGCAAGCTTTTGGTCCGGTTATGATGTGGATTTCTTTTTGAACCCAATGCAACATATTCAAGATCTTAGGTCTCTTTGTAGAAGAATTTGGAAACTTAGGAGTGATATTAAGATTATCTGCCTTGATCCGATGTACTATTTCAAATTTCCATCCTTTGAGGAGCATCTACTAGCGTTGCAATCTGAACCTCCTTTATATAAGGAAAACCATATATAGTCTCTGAATGGCCCCCTTTCAATTTCCGGTGCTAGAGAGCACGTTCTATCTATCCCAGTATGGACATATTTCTCCTATATCCCGTCGGTTAAGCAGCCACTGAGTAGTCTGAATTGGCATAATTGTCACATTGGAAAATTGAGATGTTTTGATGCTAGTACAACTTCTTGTGATAGACATGTTTATGTCAAAGCTCTTATTGAAATTTCCCCGTTTAAGCTTATACTTGCCACTATTAAGGTCTAACTAGCCCTTGACATCATTGCGGAAGTCAGGGTGCACTATGGTTGGATACCAGATATCTGTACCACTTACCACTCCTTTGGACACACTACCACCTCTTTCCCACATCTTCATACTACCCCTCCTCTAGCCAAGGTCCCTTTACCTAAGCCGCCTACCTGTTGGGTCCCGAAGGTAGTTCAGCCTAACTTTGTGTCTTCTCCCACCTTTTGATCCAGTGGCGATCGTTGCGTCCGAGTCTGACTCCTCTTTCCCCACACTCCCCATCCTGCTTCCTGTTGTGGTCTCGGCTCCTAACGTCGCCTTGGATTTGGTTGAGTCCTATCTGATACCTCACCTATCTCTCCCCTCCATTTTTTGGATTTGTACTTAGAAAACTTGGAATCATTCTTTTTCTGGCATGCGTTATAAACCTACAAATGATGTCTTCATGCATTTTGTTTCTGATGAGGCCGGTGGGAGGCATGCCTTATTCTACTTGATCATGGATGATGAGCTTTATATGGTTATGTATGTTTATATTGGGGACCGAAATCGCAAAATCTTGGAAAATTCTTCTTGGGACGGATCCTTTTTGCATTCCACTGAGTCTGATGACTATGTACCTAGGCTAGCCACTTTGTTCTCTGATTTAGTAGTCGCTCCTTCTGATGTCAGACATGTTTGCTCTTGTGCTGAGGAACAACATTTTGGCCCAGTCTTTGGGCAAGTCAGTTTACCCGTTGGGGATGTCACTTTGTTAGCTGTGTGTTAGCCTTTTGTTGCACTCCTTTTTGTTTTTATATAGTGGCCTGGGCACTTTAAACTCAGTTTACTTGTTTTGTCCATGTACAAGCACCTGTTTTTCATTTTTTTTATAAAAGTGGTAGCAGCCACTATAAAAACCGTCAGTTGTGCCAAAAATATATTATAAAACTATATTTTCATTAAACTTACACATATAAGTCACACTATATATATTTATTTATTTAATCAAAAGAAAAATAATATAACGAAAGGGAGGATAAATCCATTCTCCAATGGATCACAAAAACAGACCTGTAAAACCAACAGGATCTGTGGATACAACAAAAGAGAAAAAAATCCCATAACATAGCCAAAGTACAACAACAACAACAACAACAACAACAACAAAAGAAGAACACAGATGGATTCAAAAAAATCAGACGACCAGCAATGCGGAACTCAGCGCAAAAGAGGTCGGCAATGTTAGAGAGCTGCCAGGCGATAACAGCCAAGTAGGCCAGACTGAAAAGTCCTGATAAGAGCTATCAACTTGCAAAATCATAGAACCAGCAAACCTTCCTAAAGAGAACTCTAAAACCCAATAAGCAAGTCCACCGACAAAAGAACCCAATGCTAGTGATCCAACAAACTTTTTAATCCAGGCCCCGCAGTACTAGCAAACAAAATCAGATTCTAAACGGGGGTGGGCAGGTGTGGATAGGAATAAGGGACGGATCCCTCAAACCTAGTAGCAACAGTTTCAACCAATCCCTTCTCGAGATGCCGTAGGAACCGTTGAAAATCCTAATGTTCCTGCAAGCCATTGCAATCGGGAACTGAAGGAACCTCGAAATGGTCTGGCCTGAAAAGCAAGGAAAACATCATTCCTTACCTTGTGAGTAATAGATGAGGAGTCCATTGGCACCTAATCAAACACCGCCTTATTCCGCGAGTACCAAACGTGCCAGCAGATAAGACAAGGGATAAGGCAATAAAGGATAACTCGCAAAGATTTGCCTGAGACTCCGGTCCACCAGTTTCTCAGTAGCTCAGCAAGAGATGACGCATTACCTTGCAGATCAACCAGGTTCCGAAGTAATTCCACACAGACCTGGCAGAAAAGCCAAAGAAAAACAAGTAGGCTATGGATTCAGTGTCCCCAGATCCACAACACCTACAACGGGAAACTAAATGGATACCAATCCTTTGGAGGTTCTCGTTTATCAGTACCCCCTCGTGGAGGGTCTGCCACATAAACAGAGAAACCTTCGGTGGAGTACGGGCATCCCGGATGAAGGAGAAGAGAAGGAGACGAGGAGATAGCGACCAAACGGAGTTCCAAGCCGCTTTAATCGAGAAGAGACGGTCGTCCCAACCAGAACCGCCACCGTGAAAATTAAAAAAACGCCTTCATGGGTAGCATCTGTTTCCGCGTCTCACTAGCGTTAGATGGGCACTGGTATAGTTCATTGGCTCAAGCCTGCAGTACTTGGCATGAAGGAACGTCACCCATAAGGAATCGTCCACTTCAAACCCCTCCCACAGCTTGCAAGCAAACGCAGCACAAGTATCCTTCGGATTTCGGAGGCCTAAGCCCCCTTCACTTCTGGGACGACAGATAATGTCCTAGGAAATCCAATGGTGGAGTTTAGCATTGTCCTTTTTTCCCTAAAAAAAGGACGAAGCTAAAGCATGGTAAGCTCAGGGAAAAGTAGTAGTAGGAGTCATAGTAGCAAAGACATGCGAACCTATAGAGTCTAAGACAAACTGTATGAGAACTAGTCTACCTGCTTGAGAGAGAGAAGCATTGCATTCTACCTAAGGATCTTCCCCCTGGCCTTATCGGTAAGGGGACCGAAAATGGCGTTGAGTTTACAACCTCTGTGAAGAACAATACCAAGGTAAGGTAAGGGAAGGGAAGTCACCTTGTAACCGGTAAAGGTTTCGATCTAGGAGGATCTAATTTCTGACAAATCTCTCGCCGGAACAAAGCAACTCTTAGCAGTATTAACGAGTTGGCCAAAGCACCTCTCATACTGTTGAATGAGCCCGACAAGACGATGGACTGAGCGACGGTTACCATTCGTAAAAATGATAATGTCATCAGCGAAGGATAGGGAAGGCACGATAGGACAGCCAGAGGGGATGCCAAATCGATGAATCTAATTTTCTATCGTCAGTGAGTGCAATCCAAGAATGAAAGCCTTGGCAGCGATAACGAAAAGAGTAGGGAGAGAGGGTCTCTCTGACAAAGTCCTCTACCCGCCTTGAAATACCCGTTGGCTGCTTCATTTATGAGAATGGAGAACCAACTGTTGGAAATGATCCTCCAGATAATATCGACCAGGTCCACTGGAAAACCAAAAGCCCTTAGATCCTTAACGGTAAAAAACCAGGACATCCTATCGTAAGCTTTAACCATATCCAGCCTGACGGTAACATTAGAGCCCCTAACTTTTCGATCAATCTGCGACATCATCTCCTGGGCTAAAAGGATGTTATCCATAATCAAACGTCCTTTTACAAATCCAGCATGCGATGGGGAAATAATACGTTGAAGAAACGGAGCCAGCTTAGAGGCCATAACCTTAGAAATAACCTTGTTAGAAAAGTTACACAAGCTGATAGGTCGTAAGTCCGCACACGTGCATGGATTCTCACACTTTGGAATAAGAACCAAGTTTGTGGAATTCCAGCCCTGAGGCAGGTCTCCACCGGAGAAGAACCAAACTGCTAGGCAGAAGTCTGATTGGATAATTGGCCAGACATAAGGAAAGAACATCCGTTGAAGCCATCAGGCCCGTTAGCATTATCCTTACTAAGAGCGAAGACACATGCGCATATCTCTTCCAAGGAAGGGGAGAGGCAAGGTCAACACTTTCCGAAGGCAGTACCAATCTGGGTATGAAGGCAAGTAGAGAAGGATCAGACTCCAGAACAGAAGGATAACCTAGAAAGATTTGGAAGTGAGAAAGGATGGTCTCCTTGACTTCCCCCGGTGTGGTAACCACAGAGAGATCAGAACGCTGGGTTTGCATAATAGTAAGAATTCTGTTCTTCTTTCGAATGGAGGAGTGGAAGAACTTGGAGTTTGAATCTCCGTAGATGACCCACTTAATCCTCTCCTTCTGGCAAAGATAGTCGTTCTCGATACGAAGTTCTGATGAGAAAGCAAGCTGGGTCAAAGTCCACGCCTCCTTATTAGCCGGAGATGGTACTTAGTCAAAAGAAGCCTCTGCCAACACAAGAATTTCTTTGGCCATTCTAACACAATCGAAGATATTCTTGAAAACAAGGACGTTCCGAGACTTGAGGCAAGTCTTGAGTCGCTTGAGCTTACAAGAGAAGGCGACAGCAGGCGAGCCAAGAATCAAAAAGTTCTGGGTGTCTTACACGACCCGATGGAACGAGTGATGAGATCTCTACATACTCTGAAACCGAAAAGAGGAAGGGCTAGATTGGGTGTAGGGAGAGCAACAAAGAAGCATAGGAGCATGGTCCCAAAAAGTCCGATGTAGATGAGACACAGAATATACGAAAGGAAGGCTGAACCAACTTTCCGATCAGAACACTTTGTCAAGCCTAGAAAGGATTTGGTTCGGCCCTTCTTGGTTGTTACACCAAGTGAACGCCGAACCAAAGAACGATACCTCAGCTAGCCCCAAGTTGATGATGAAGGCATTAAAGTCCGCCACTGCTGCATGCTAACGGCATTGCCTCCCAGCTTTTCAGCTTGGCTGACAACAACATTAAAGTCGCCACCCAAAACCAAGACTGATAAACCGAGAACAGAGAGACTGAGGATATCATTCCAAAGAGAATAACGTTCATTCCTGTAGCACTTAGCTTAGACAGCAAAAAACTAAAAAAATGTAGAAAAGGAAGGACACGAACACGCTACCGAAAGTAGCTGGTCGGAATCGGAAACAGGAGAAGCAACAATGTCTTTGGACCAAAGGATCCAAATCTTGCTCGAAACATTGGCTACCGCCCCACCAAAACCAAGGGAGAGAACATATTTGGTGATCTCTTCCGGTCCCAGCATAGGTTCCAGGAGAGCCACCAAAAGGATAGAATGCTTCTTAACATTGCGCCTGAGTCTAACCTCAGACACATCGTTGTCGATACCATGAACGTTCCAGTAAAGGAAATTCATCATCGGGAAACCAGAAAACACACAGAGAAGCAGAGGTAAAAAAATAAAAAACCACAAATAAGAGCACAGAACAACCCCTCCCCGCTCAGATAAGATACAACGTGTGTCGAGTAGATCTAACAATTTACTTAGACGATGTTATAGAGCGTGTGCGAATGGTGCGAGGAGTGCTAGGCACCGCTCGACGACTACTGCACAAACAGCGGGTAAAACGGAAAGCAAAACCCCCACTGAAAACAGAAGGCCCCGAAGATCTTTCACGTCTCGAGAGAGGAGGAGAAGATCCAGATCTACTAGACCTAGAAGGGCAAGAGTACTTAGTGAGACGCGATAGACAATCATTGATGATCGCTACCTCGTCCTTGCTAAGAAGGGGGAATGACACGGGAGACGAAGGGACAAGAGAGCGAGAAGAAGTAGAAGGACACAACAGAGCCCCAGAAGCAATAAAAGAAAGAGAGAAAATAAATGTGGGGTTGCTCAAAGGAGACAACACTAGGCGCTGTAAGAACTTCAAAGTCGCCGAGCTATCATTGAATTGACAGCCCCACAAAGCAGAAGTTCTTAGATAGAAACCCCAATATCTGACGTAAGATAGAGTCAACAACGTGAAACGACCCAAACTTCCCCGTAAAGGAAAGCCCGGATTGAGTTGAGAACACGACAAATCAAAACACAAACGATAGAACATTTCATTGCTTATTACAACAATTTACGTCAGAGTACAAGAATATAACAGAGTATGAATAAATATTACACATTAGAAAGTGTCAGAGATTAAAATACATAGCAGCGGAAAAATAATACATAACACAACTGTAAGAAATACACGGGTACAGAGCGTTCCTAATATAGCTCCAGCTGTAAACCAGGATCCTGTAAACTAGAAATCTGCAAAACCGAAACTACTAGCTGCCCGTGTGGAAAATAGGGGCACCCAGAGTTTAGGTTAAAACAATAAACTCCGGGTCATTCATGTGACTGGTGTGATAGCTAAAACAGTTATTAGCTTGATTTTAAAGTTAGATATATCAAGGGATCACGCCGTATAACACGGAACAGGTTTAACCCCAAGAATACCAGTGCATAAAACATACAGCGCAATGCTAAACGAAAAAATGAAGCTACTATAATACTCAGGTCCCATCACACAATGAACGCAGTCGAGGATAGAGTTTTCCCTTATAATAGCCAAACATGCTTGACATGCGAAATTTCATCTTTTATTATTACTATAAGTGAAGAAATCAACTTCAAATATAAATGTATCAATCATAGGCGGCGTAGGTACCCATATATTACGTCGCTAAATATATATGTACAACTAAAACCGAATATCACGTATTGGAAATTGGGTTTCCATCTATGAACCGAGGCAAGGGATTATCCTCACTGATTTCGAGACACACTAGCAAGTGCCTCAGGATCCCCCGCAGTGAACCCCTTTGATCTTCTTGGTCGGTCATCCATTGATGATTAGTTATACCATAAACTATATGTTAGCCGGTTCTATCGAACCTCTAAAATGGTCAGTATGTCGACCATATCCATCAGCCCCGTAGTGACCGATATAATATCGATCAGCCCCGCAGTGACCGATATATCTGAGGTAACTCGTCTCCCATCAAGTAATAATAGTATGCAACATCCACATGAGAAAACAGTCCTGGCTCCATACCATGACATTACTCGTAGCTAGAACTAACATATGTCCATTCCCATGCAGTCATTATCCCGTTTTTGGTTCACACCTGGGTGCGAGGCTCGCGAATTAACGTTACACAAAGCTATGCTATTTAAAGCCGTGCTTTGATCATCAACCACAAGGCCCTGCTTTTCAACAAAAGCCTTGATCATTTGCATCTCAGCATGCCACACAGGCAATTCACACCATGCGACTGATGTTTATCGATATATAACCTCTGAGCTCGTACGTCTCAGAGAAGGGTGTTAAGAAAGAGGATAATTTCTCCGCCGCCAAACAGATATATATTTAATAGAGATCAATCAACATAGAATAAAATCCAATGTCAGACACACATCCATTTACAAGTTCGTTCTGGGTCTGAACGAAACCGGAGGCACCTTATTCCTCGTCCCATATGTCCAATACAGAAGAGAGGCCCTCGCATATCCGATCAATCTCCAAGTACGTCTGGACGATCACCACTTATTACCTCGTCTTGGGTGTACAGCCCAATCAAGACATCGGTAATCATCCAAACGATGTGAAGACCTCCGGTCTTCAACCACCGTCTTCATCGTCGACTTATCGTCGAATCAGTTATTCATAATGGGTATAAACCCGGCCTTTCCGAATAACTCGCGTATATTATAAGCAAGTGCTACACAAACACAATATACACCTCATTCCAATTCAGAATATTCTTTTATTCAAATATTCACATCATTAGGGAAAGGTTCCCATTAATTTTATCAAATATAAATTCTTTAAATTTATTCTTTAATCTTCCTTTGGATATCAATTCAAATCAAATTAAGGTTTATCCAAACTAGTCGGGATTAGCGCACCTTACCGAAGTAATCATTTCTTTTATTATCCCAATCCCCACCTATTCATTCCATGAAGCAAAAATAATAATACTCCATATCTAACACCACAGTGTTGTCGGTAAATTTAGTTACCATTTCACATTCAAATCCAATTAAAGATTTAACTATCGCTCGGAGTAAAACTGGTGGTACTCCATTCTCCGTCATTTCCCGAATTTGATAATTTAAATTATCACTTTCTCATTTCAATCAAATTAAAGATTCATTAAAACTCCACTTAGTTTTAATCTTCCCAAAAATTAATATTAATGATTGTTTATCTTTGGAAACACAAACATGTCGCATCGACAATCTACACCGTACTATTGATTTCTGCCGATATATAACCTCTAAGCTCGTACGTCTTAGAGAAGGGTGTTAAGCAAGAGAATAAATTCTCCACTACCAAACAGATATATATATTTAGTAGAGATCAACCACACAGTTTGAAATACAATGTTAGACATGTAATCCTGTCTTTAACTGGGTTAAAGAACTAATGTCATTTAAAACACAGTTCACAATAAACCCAAAATCACATTCCATTAATTATGGAATCTTCACGGAAAACAGATCAATACATAATCGATATCAATTTCCGTATCTGACTAATAATATAAATGGAATAACGACAAAGCCTTTCAAATTCCACATATATTAACAGTCTTCCTTCACAGAAGCTCACTTCGATTATCATCAAATCGAATTCCATTCCATTCCAATTTATTGTATTAAATTGGAAAACTTTACTTTGGAAAATTTCCTTTAAATCTTAATAAAAAGATTTATAAATTCCAAATCATATTTCACTGTTAATCGGGTTAAAGAACAAGTGTTATTTAAAACAACATTCATGATAAACCCAAAAATCTGATTCTTTCATTCAATTCCAATTAAATATTAATTAATTGGAAAACTTCTCTAAATCTTAATTGAAAGATTTATTCTTTTCTCAACTTGGTTTAAGAACTGTGTTAATAAAGACACCATTCACGACAAACCCAAAATCCCATTTAATATTAAATACAAGGGTCTGAATAGAAATTATATCGGCTTATATTCAATATCAAATTCTGAAACCAACAAATATCGTGCTAGAAATAACGATATAAATATATCTTTCGAATTTCCATAATAATATCCATATAATCACGAAATCCAATATCGAAATATTTCGAAGATGTTTCCCATTCAAATCCACTCTAATTCATATATTGGAAATTCTGGTTATATTAAAACCCATTCTCAATCCAATTTATTTATTTAAAAATAATTGGATTATAATTCTAGTTAATAACTAGTTCATTTCCATAAAAATATATTTCTATCTTTTCAAATATGGAATTTTTCATCCTAATTCTTTCAAAATCATTTATTATGTATTTACACAAATTATTACCATTTTAAATAATTTTATTAAGGCCCTTTCAGTTGATTTTCATAAACGTTCATCGAACTGCACTTACAACGACCTTTCCCGAATTTGATTTGGACACATTTCCAAATTCAACCATTAGATTTCAAATCTCTTGTATTCGTTGGAAAGCTCTTTTCGATACGAACCCAACGGTTCCCGTTTTAGGAGAATTCGACGGTCGGATCACCCGTAATGTCAATTCGAAGTCAATGGTCGAAATTCATGAATGGTCGCCGTGCGGCGCGTTCTATTCTGGCCATTAAATATATATAGTATATATATATATTATATTTTGTTGATTTCCATTTAAAACGAATTTTAAAAATTCATTTTAAAAACGATTTTAACTTCATTTTCAATTTTAAATCGAAATTGAATTTTCCTTATCATTATAATATAAAAATGATAATATTTTAAAAATCAGATTTGAAATCATTTCCTTTTTCGATATTCATTATAAAAATGAATAAAATCGATATAAATATCGTTCGCGTCAAAATGGCGCAAATCTAATCAACACGGCTTATATATTTCAATATTTCCGTGTCCATCCCAAATCGGACATCAAATCAGATTTTAATCCTTTACTGAATATTAATTATAAAATATTCGTTATTTTAAAATATTCATTATTTTAAAATATTCGTTCTTTCTGAATTGGAATCAGACACAGTCAATTACACAAAAATGTAATTTATATGGATTTCATACACATGTGTACACAATAATAATCATACACAGTCAGCCATCATTCAGAGTGCAATTTATAACTGTATAAGTGTTAAATAAAATAATTAATGCTTACAACAGTCTGTCAACCAATCGATTGACATGCAACTATATTGGGATTAGTGTATGTACAATATCATCCCAATACTCGTGTGGGGTTTTCAAACAACAAATACTGATTATTATTTGTGTAGTTGGGTGATGTGTAAAATTAATCGTCCTAGTCAATACCAGTTAAATGGGTGTACATAAACAAATCGTCCGATTAGTAAATGAAAATTTATTTTCTACACATGACCATTTCATATGGTTCATATATTCGACAAAAAAAATATTTTTATTGTTCAAATATTTTATTCCATATATGAATATTTTATATATTTTATTCATTCATTCAACAAACACAACACAGCCAATTCAATCCAAACAAACAATCATGGTTTGTACAATTAATGATGTTGGGTGCTGCTAAGCACAGTCTACATCCTAGTATATATTTAACTGTAAATAAATTGAGCGAGAAAGAGTTCTCACCTTTGGTTTCCACTCCGTCATTCTTATTTCTGAACTTCTGTACGGTTTGAATTTAAATTTTCTCTAAATTCTAACTTGTCCCGTTTTGGTTCTGGTCAGCTTCTCTGCGAAGCTCTCGCCAAGACGATCCGAACGCAACTGATTTCGTTCAATTTGGTTTATGTTTGAATAAGATATGAGCATTTAAACATTCACTAATTTAATTTGAAAATTTCCTAACCCTAATTACAATTAACATTAATTAATTACATTGGTTTAGAGAAAAATCTGGGCAACTCCTATTCTCTCTCCCCGTCTTCGTTGGTTCCAGGCATCACCGTAAAACAAAATCCAATTCGCTCAATCCATTGACCAAAAACCGCGGACTCCCAAGACATCCGGCACCTAATCAGAATTCATCGTTTTGTCGACGTTGATCACCTCTTCTCCCACCACGAACCACCACCGGCTCATGTGATGTCCCGTAACTTCCCCGGTAAGGAAAGCACGGATACTTCGAGAACAACACACAATTCGAACAAAAACAAAAGAACATTTCATTGCTTATTACAACAATTCCATCAGAATACAAGAATATACAGAGTATAGGCAAATATTATACAACTGAAATTATTAGAGATTTAAATTACATTTAAATACATCGCAGCGGAAAATAATACAAAACACAACTAGAAGTAATACACGGATACAGAGCTTTCCGAGTATCGTTCCAGCTGTAAATCAGGATCCTGTGAATATAAATCTGCAAAACCAAAACTACTAGCGGCCCGTGTCAAAATAAGGGCACCCAGAGTTTAGGTTAAAACAATAAACTCCAGGTCAGTCATGGGACTGGTGTGAGAACTAAAACAGTTATTAATCTTTATTTTAAAGTTAGGTAAATCAAGGGACCACGCCGTATAACACGGAACAGGTTTCCTCCCAAGAACACCAGTGCATAAAACAACAGTGCAATGATAAATAAAGAACAATGAAGCTATTATAAGACCCAGGTCCCATCACACAATGCAACACAAACCAGAGGATAGGGTTTTACCTTATAATAGCCAAAGAATGTTTGATACGCTAAATTTCATCTTTTATTATTACTATAAATGTATAGTGTCAAAACAATTTCAATCAAAAGTATCAATCATAGACGGCATGAGCGCCCCATCCCACTATGTCGCCATATATAGGATTACAACTAAAATCGAAACATCACGTATTGTAAGTTGGATTTCCATCTGTGAACCAAGGCCAGGGATCGTCCTCTACCGATTCAAGACTGTCTAGCCCGAGTCTCAGGGACAGAACGCATCGACCCTTGGATCGTCAGGGCCGGTCCACCCGATGTGGATTAAAATGCCTGAACACTGCGTTTCCCCGCCCTTTGGGGCGTAAATGAGCCAACAAATGACTCCATCGGCTCCACATAGTCACTAATATATCCGAGGCGCCTCGCAACAGCAACAACCACATAAGTCAAACTCATCAGGGCATGTAAAACCACTGACGCCACTTCTAGCTAGAAGGAAACGCATGCCCTCCCTGATGTCCTCTCCCGATTCTGGTTCACAACCGGGGTGTGAGGCTCGCAAATTAACGCTACACAAAGCTGTGCCACACAGGTTGTGCTTTGATCATCAACCACAAGACTCTGCTTTTCAATGGAAGCCTTGATCACTTGCATCTTAGCATGCCACATAGGCAAACCACTCCATGCAACCGATATCCATCAATCACACAGAATGATATCCAATGTCAGACACGCAGTCCATTTACAAGTTCGTTCTGGGTCTGAACGAAACCGGAGGCACCTTATACCTCGCATATCCATCGATCTCCAAGTACGTCTGGGCGATCACCAACTGATTCCCTCCTCTTGGGTGTACGGCCCAATCAAGATCACCAGTAATTATCCAAATGACGTGAAGACCTCCGGTCTTCAACCACCTTCTTCATCTTCGACTCATCGTCGAATTAGTTATTCAGAATGGGATAAACCCGGTCTTTCTGAATAAATCGCGTATATTATAAACAAGTGTTACAAAAACACAACATACACCTCTTTCCTATTCAACAGTCACTAACAATAAATTAGTAAGAGAACAACTCCCTAAATATTAACCCCGAAGACCGAAATCAACATCAGATAAATACCCAGGAAACCATTCATCTTAACAAATCTTCAGTTAGTTGCTAAATTTCACATTCTTAGGGATAGGTTCCCATTAATTTTACCAAAGATAAATTCCATAAATTTATTCTTTAATCTTCTTTTGAATATCAATTCAAACCAAATTATGGTTTATCCAAACTAGCCGGGATTAACGAACCTTACCGAAGTAATCATTTGTTTTAATTTCCCAATCCCAACCTATTCATCCCATGAAGTAAAACTAGTAATACTTCATATCTAACACCACGATGTTATCGGTAAATTCAATTACCATTTCACGTTCAAATCTAATTAAAGATTTAGCTATCGCCTGGATCAAAACTGGTGATACTCCATTCTCGATCTTTTCAATCTAATTAAAGATTCATTAAAACTCCACTTAGTTTTAATCTTTAACTAGGTTAAAGAACCGATGTCATTTAAAACACGGTTCACGATAAACCCTGAAATCACATCACATTTCAATCAGTCCCTAATCGTAAATTAGTAAGAGGACAGTTCCCTAAAATATTAACCCCGAAGGCCGAAACCAACATCAGATCAATATCCAAGAAACCCTCCAACTTAACAGATCCCCTGTTAGTTCCTAATTTTCTTAACTCCATTTGGGTTTAAGAAAACTATTATTAAAGATACCGTTCACGACAACCCAAAATCCCATTTGATATTAAACACAAGGCTCTGAATAGAAAATATATCGGCTTATATTCAATATCAAATTCTAAAATCAACAAATATCGTATTGGAAATAACGATATAAATATAGCTTTCAAATTTCCTTAACAACATCTGTATAGTCACGAAATCCATCATCGAACTATTCCGAAGATGATTTCGATTCAAATCCATTCCAATTCAATTATTGGAAATTTTGGTTATTTTCAAAACCATTTCAAATCCAATTTATTTATTTTAAAAATAAATAAATTATTATTCTAGTTCAAAACTAGTTCATTTCAATAAAAAACTACTTTTATCTTTTCAAATATGGAGTTTTTCATCCCAATTCTTCCCAAATCATTTCTTATGATTTTACACAAATTATTACTATTTTTAATAATTTTATCAAGGCCCGTACAGTCGATTTCCATCAACGGCCATCGAACTGCACTTACAACGACCTTTTCCAAATTTGATTTGGACATAATTCCAAATCCAACCGTTAGATTTCAAATCTCTAATATTTGTTAGAAAGCTCTTTTCGATACGAACCCAACGGTTCCAGTTTCAGGAGAATCCAATGGTCGGATCTCCCGTAATATCCATTCGAAGTCAATGGTCGAAATTCACGAACTGCCGCGGCGCGGCGCGTTCTATTCAGGCCATTATATATACATATATAGTGTATATATATATATATTTCGTTGATTTCCTTTCATAACGTATTTTATAAATCGTTTTAAATTCGTTTTTGAAACGATTTCAACTTCATATTCAATTTCTTATCAAAATTGAATATTCCACATCATTGATATACAAATGATAATATTTTCAAAACGCTATATTTTGAAATCACTTTCTTTCTATATTCATTATAAAAATGAATAAAATCGATATAAATATCGTTCACGTCAAAATGGCGTCAATCAAATCAACACGACTTTTATTCAACACATGAATGCTTATTCTGTTCAACCCATGAATTTATTTTCTATTCAACACATGAATTTATTTTCTATTCAACACAATAATTTATTTTCTATTCAACACATGAATTTATTTTCAATTCAACACATGAATTTATTTTCAATTCAACACATGAATTTAGTTTCTAAATTGGAATGAGGCCCAATCAATTACCATATAATGTTAATTATATGGATTTTCTACAACACATGTATATAATAGCAACGATAAATAATCAACCATCATCCAGAGTGCACCACACAACTGCATAAGCATTAAATATAAATAGTTAACGCTTACATAGTCTGTCAACCCATCGATTGACATACAACTAAACAATCGGGATTAGTGTACGTCAAATCTCATCCCAATACCCGTGTGGGATTTCAAATCAACAAAGACAGATTTTATTTGTGCAGTTGGGCGATGTGTAAAATTTATCGTCCCAATCAATATCAGTCAAATCAATGTATATAAACAAATCGTCCGATTTGTTTATAAATATTTATTTCATATACACGTTAAAAAATATATTTTTAACTATAAAATATTTTCCACTATAAAAAATTTTATTCCACATCACACAAACAAGTTTCTCAACACAGCAACCAAACAAACAAGCCATCCATGGTCTGTGGACGACGGGTGTCGGGTGCTACTAAGCACCGTCTGCATCCTAGTATATATTTCAAACTAGAAATAAATTAAAGATGAGGAGTTCTCACCGAGAAGCTAAACCAAACGCCACGACTCTTCATATGTAGAAATCTTCGCCACTCGCCTTTTGTCACTTTCGTTGCCCATAGCCACTACATATATAAAAATCACATTTTTATATTGTTGCTATTTATATAAAAATCACATTTTTAATTCGCTCTATATGGATAAAAATCACATTTTTATACCGCTACTTTATAGATAAAAATTATATTTTTACAACGGTGTTCATATAATAAAGATTATATTTTTATCACGCTATTCTCTATATAAAAATTATATTTTTATATATCTACTTCTAATATAAAGATCGAATTTTTATATCATCGCTATAAAAATCACATTTTTATTTCAACATATCTATAATAAAAATCCGATTTTTATTTCGCTACACGTATAAAGATCAAATTTTTACTATTTATATAATATAAAAATCGTATTTTTTATTCTTCTCGTATAATAAAAATCATATTTTTATTCTCTACATTATATAAAAATTATATTTTCATTCTTTACATTATATAAAAATTATATTTTCATTCTTCACATCATATAAAAATTATATTTTTAATCTTCACATCATATAAAAATTATATTTTTACCTCACTATATATATAAAACTTATATTTTTATTACTCTACATAAATAAACATCATAATTTTATTACATCAAAAATCATATCTTTTCATGATTCAAAATCATAGCTTTCTATCATTAAAGATCCTATCTTTTTATTTATCAAAAATATAATCCTTCTCTTTATAAAAATTATATTTTGATCATCATTAAAAATCCAACCTATTCATATTTAAACATATCTGATTTTACCTCGCTAAAATCTCGTGTTTACATATTTAAAAATCGAATCTCTCTATAGAAAAAAATCGAATATTTATAACACCAAAAATCAGATCTTTATAAATTGAAAATCGGGTTTTCATACCAGGCTACTATAGATATATATATATATAAATCGATTTTTAAACAATGTTTTATACTGTGTTTTTAATTTAAATAAAATCAGATAAAGGAAAAACCGCACCTTTTTTTCTGAACGTCGATCTCCGTCGGGGGGGGGGGGGGGTGGGGGGGGTTAGCGCGGATTGAAGAAGGAGGGGGAAGAGGAAGCAGGCGGAGGGGTGGTGACGCGATTTGGGACTCACGGTGGCTTTCTCGGGTAGCTGGCTTAGGGTTGCGGGCATTTAGGGGTTTTTCCGTGTGAAGGGGAGGCGGGGATTCAAGAGGGGGTCTCGCAAGATGGCGATGGGATGAGTGGGGGCGGAGGGAAGGTCGGAGGCGGCGGTGGCCTGGTTCCAGGGGCGGTGGGCTGACGTTGACCGTCGACGCCCCTTTCCCTTTTCTTTTGTTTTTTTTATTTCTGACGATTTCGATTTCTGAAGTTAGGGATAGGAGAAAAGGGGTTGACCTCATTATATTTATATATTTATTTATTTTATAAAATTCCAAAAAGGTACTTTTTTATTCGAAATCGAACCCACCGACTGTCGTCCATAGCTAATTACCCCCATTCCGAACACAATGGGATATGTATCGCAAGTCCATTTGGCTGTTTCGATCAGTTTTCGTCAAAATCAAAATATAAATCTATATATTGAAGTTGAACGCACATTTCAATTTACCGGGGCCACATACGGACTCTAAAAATTCTAGAAAAATAATTTATAGATTCGTATTGACGATACGGTCTTAACAAAACTAATTTCATCGAATTCTGAGACCGTTTGAAAAATGGCCATTTTCCAGTCGATCGAAATTGACTGAAACTGTTAAAACACGTTTTTCTTTACCACGCTCACATATTGATTCGTAAAATTACGAATTTTGGAATCTAGCAATAACTTGACATCACGGATCCAACAAAAGTGGTTTCATCGAAAACCGAGGTCATTTGCAAAATGGCCATTTTTAAGGGCCAGAATTCCATAGCGACTATTCTGAATTTTCAACTGGGCATATCTTTTAATCCCCGTTATGAAATTTCAACTTTCCAGATTCGTTGGAAAGATATTCTCAATTAGATTCTATTACTTTTGATTTCGCTAAAATCCGGTTTATTCTGCACCCGGTACATTCATTTGAAATTTGAAATCGAAATATCGAACTACCGCGCCATTTTCAGTTCCTTTTATATATATAAATAAATATTTATATTCTAACGACGACGTATATAAATATATACGTTCTAATTCTATTCAAAATAAATTTCTCGTCGATTTTATTTAAAATAATTCATTTTAAATAATCAAAATTCGCTAAAATTGCCAAAATAAAAATTTTAAATTGGCTCGGATTTCCTGGTTATTACAATATCCCCCACTTAAAACTTTTCGTCCCCGAAAAGGAATGAAGCCGAAAGTTGTTTAACTAATCAACTCAACTTTCATTATTTTCATTACGGCTTAAGTTTTTCAACTTTTCAGTTTCTAAGAACTTTTCAATTTTTTCAAAAATTTGGCTAACACCCTAAATTTTCGAAAAATTTCGCCATAACCTTCCCTGCATCGGGGACTTCGGGATATTTCATATAGCCTCCCATGGCCTTCTTCAATCCAAAAGAAAAGGAAAAAGCCAAGCGGCTCATAAAATCATCCAAAACCCAAGAAATACAATAAATATGTACCTATTTGTCGGGCAAACAATTTTATTCCTCCGCTCTAGCCTCCTTGCTATGACCTGTTCAATGTAAGTACATGTATATGTATATGTATGCAAATGCGACAAATTTTCAATACAACTCACTATTTGATCAATTTGGCTAAATGGTTCAAATTTTAATTAATCAAACAATAATCAAACAACACAACCAGCAATCAATTAGTTGATTAGCTTTTCAAATTCATAATTTTAATACATAGTCAAAAATCACGTTTTTGATGCCAAGTCACAATCAATATAATCTAACTATATTTTGGTTCTCACACCAGTCTAATGGAAATATATAGATATCACACTTTCGGCACTCGAACATCAACTCTGATGACGATGCATCAATCATCAGAATCATCTCCGGGCGACTAGAATGTGATTCTATATCTATCTAGTATATTAAAACTTCACATACACGTGGATCAGACGTATACACAAAGTCTTTATATACTTGATTGTCCAAATTCAATATAAAATAAATAATCAAATACGAATAATTGATTTAAATTTTCAAAACAAAAATTGTTTTCATTTTAAAAATATACTCTTCACACTCGTTCTAGGATACTACTGATCCCATCTCTAACGAGTCATTCCCGTTGGATATTACTAATCCAATTTCTGATGAATTTTTTCGTATGGTTCTAATGTGTCTTGTTCTCCGAGCTCTGTAAACCAAAGCTCTGATACCACTGTGATGTCCCGTAACTTCCCCGGTAAGGAAAGCACGGATACTTCGAGAACAACACACAATTCGAACGCAAACAGAAGAACATTTCATTGCTTATTACAACAATTCCATCAGAATACAAGAATATACAGAGTATAGGCAAATATTATACAACAAAAATTATCAGAGATTTAAATTACATTTAAATACATCGCAGCGGAAAATAATACAAAACACAACTAGAAGTAATACACGGATACAGAGCTTTCCGAGTATCGTTCCAGCTGTAAATCAGGATCCTGTGAATATAAATCTGCAAAACCAAAACTACTAGCTGCCCGGGTCAAAATAAGGGCACCCAGAGTTTAGGTTAAAACAATAAACTCCAGGTCAGTCATGGGACTGGTGTGAGAACTAAAACAGTTATTAATCTTTATTTTAAAGTTAGGTAAATCAAGGGACCACGCCGTATAACACGGTACGGGTTTCCTCCCAAGAACACCAATTCATAAAACAACAGCGCAATGCTAAATAAAGAACAATGAAGCTATTATAAGACCCAGGTCCTATCACACAATGCAACGCAAATCGAAGGATAGGGTTTTACCTTATAATAGCCAAAGAATGCTTGATACGCTAAATTTCATCTTTTATTATTACTATAAGTGTATAGTGACAAAACAATTTCAATCGTAAGTATCAATCATAGACGGCATGAGCGCCTCATTCCACTATGTCGCCATATATAGGATTACAACTAAAATCGAAACGTCACGTATTGGAAGTTGGATTTCCATCTGTGAACCGAGGCCAGGGATCGTCCTCTATCGATTCGAGAATGTCTAGCCCGAGTCTCAGGGACAGAACGCATCGACCCTTGGATCGTCAGGGCCGGTCCACCCGATATGGATTAAAATGCCTGAACACTGCGTTTCCCCGCCCTTTGGGGCGTAAATGAGCCAACAAATGACTCCATCGGCTCCACATAGTCACCGATATATCTGAGGCGCCTCGCAACAGCAACAACCACATAAGTCAAACTCGTCAGGGCGTGTAAAACCACTGACGCCACTTCTAGCTAGAAGGAAACGCATGCCCTCCCTGAAGTCTTCTCCCGTTTCTGGTTCACAACCGGGGTGTGAGGCTCGCAAATTAACGCTACACAAAGCTGTGCCACACAGGTTGTGCTTTGATCATCAACCACAAGACTCTGCTTTTCAACAGAAGCCTTGATCATTTGCATCTTAGCATGCCACACAGGCAAACCACTCCATGCAACCGATATCCATCAATCACACAGAATGATATCCAATGTCAGACACGCAGTCCATTTACAAGTCCGTTCTGGGTCTGAACAAAACCGGAGGCACCTTGTACCTCGCATATCCATCGATCTACAAGTACGTCTGGACGATCACCAACTGATTCCCTCCTCTTGGGAGTACGGCCCAATCATGATCATCAATAATTATCCAAACGACGTGAAGACCTCCGGTCTTCAACCACCGTCTTCATCTTCGACTCATCGTCGAATCAGTTATTCAGAATGGGATAAACCCGGTCTTTCTGAATAACTCGCGTATATTATAAACAAGTGTTACACAAACACAACATACGCCTCTTTCCAATTCATCAGTCACTAACCATAAATTAGTTAGAGAACAACTCCCTAAATATTAACCCCGAAGGCCGAAACCAACATTAGATAAATACCCAGGAAACCATTCATCTTAACTAATCTTCAATTAGTTGCTAAATTTCACATTATTAGGGACAGGTTCCCATTAATTTTACCAAAGATAAATTCCATAAATTTATTGTTTAATCTTCTTTTGAATATCAATTCAAACCAAATTATAGTTTATCCAAACTAGCCGGGATTAATGAACCTTACCGAAGTAATCATTTGTTTTAATTTCCCAATCCCAACCTATTCATCCCATGAAGTAAAACTAGTAATACTTCATATCTAACACCACGGTGTTATCGGTAAATTCAATTACCATTTCACGTTTAAATCTAATTAAAGATTTAACTATCGCCTGGAGCAAAACTGGTGATACTCCATTCTCGATCTTTTCAATCTAATTAAAGATTCATTAAAACTCCACTTAGTTTAAATCTTTAACTGGGTTAAAGAACCGATGTCTTTTAAAACATGGTTCACGATAAACCCCAAAATCACATCACATTTCAATCAGTCCCTAACCATAAATTACTAAGAGGACAGTTCCCTAAAATATTAACCCCGAAGGCCGAAACCAACATTAGATCAATATCCAAGAAACCCTCCAACTTAACTGATCCCCAGTTAGTTCCTAATTTTCTTAACTCCATTTGGGTTTAAGAACAGTATTATTAAAGATACCGTTCACGACAACCCAAAATCCCATTTGATATTAAACACAAGACTCTGAATAGAAAATATATCGGCTTATATTCAATATCAAATTCTAAAACAAACAAATATCGTGTTGGAAATAACGATATAAATATTTCTTTCAAATTTCCATAACAATATCTGTATAATCACGAAATCCAACATCGAACTATTTTGAAGATGATTTCGATTCAAATTCATTCCAATTCAATTATTGGAAATTCTGGTTATTTTCAAAACCATTTCAAATCCAATTTATTTATTTTAAAAATAAATAAATTATTATTCTAGTTCAAAACTAGTTCATTTCGATAAAAATCTACTTTTATCTTTTCAAATATGGAGTTTTTCATCCCAATTCTTCCCAAATCATTTCTTTTGATTTTACACAAATTATTACTAATTTTAATAATTTTATCAAGGCCCGTACAGTCGATTTCTATCAACGGCCATCGAACTGCTCTTACAGCGACTTTTTCCAAATTTGATTTGGACATAATTCCAAATCCAACCGTTAGATTTCAAATCTCTAATATTCGTTAGAAGTCTCTTTTCGATACGAACCCAACGGTTCCGGTTTTAGGAGAATCCGACGGTCGGATCTCCCGTAATATCCATTCGAAGTCAATGGTCGAAATTCGTGAACTGCCACGGCGCGGCGCGTTCTATTCAGGCCATTATATATAATATATATATATATATATTATATATTTCGTCGATTTACTTTCAAAACGTATTTTATAAATCGTTTTAAATTCGTTTTCGAAACGATTTCAACTTCATATTCAATTTCTAATCAAAATTGAATATTCCACATCATCGATATACAAATGATAATATTTTTAAAACGCTATATTTTGAAATCACTTTCTTTTCTATATTCATTATAAAAATGAATAAAATCGATATAAATATCGTTCACGTCAAAATGGCGTCAATCTAATCAACACGACTTTTATTCAACACATGAATGTTTATTTTATTCAACCCATGAATTTATTTTCTATTCAACACATGAATTTATTTTCTATTCAACACATGAATTTATTTTCAATTCAACACATGAATTTATTTTCAATTCAACACATGAATTTATTTTCAATTCAACACATGAATTTATTTTCTAAATTGGAATGAGGCCCAACCAATTACCATATAATGTTAATTATATGGATTTTCTACAACACATGTATATAATAGCAACGATAAATAATCAACCATCATTCAGAGTGCACCACACAACTGCATAAGCATTAAATATAAATAATTAACGCTTACACAGTCTGTCAACCCATCGATTGACATACAACTAAACAATTGGGATTAGTGTACGTCAAATCTCATTCCAATACCCGTGTGGGGTTTCAAATCAACAAACACAGATTGTATTTGTGCAGTTGGGATATGTGTAAAATTTATCGTCCTAATCAATATCAGTCAAATCAGTGTATATAAACAAATCGTCCGATTTGTTTATAAATATTTATTTCATATACACGTTAAAAATTATATTTTTAACTATAAAATATTTTCCACTATAAAATATTTTATTCCACATCACACAAACAAGTTTCTCAACACAGCAACCAAACAAACAAGCCATCCATGGTCTGTGGACGACCGGTGTCGGGTGCTACTAAGCACCGTTTGCATCCTAGTATATATTTCAAACTAGAAATAAATTAAAGATGAGGACTTCTCACCAAGAAGCTAAACCAAACGCCATGACTCTTCATATGTAGAAATCTTCGCCACTCGCCTTTTGTCACTTTCGTTGCCCGTAGCCACTACATATATAAAAATCACATTTTTATATTGTTGCTATTTATATAAAAATCACATTTTTAATTCGCTCTATATGGATAAAAGTCACATTTTTATACCGCTACTATATAGATAAAAATTATATTTTTACAACGGTGTTCATATAATAAAGATTACATTTTTATCACGCTATTCTCTATATAAAAATTATATTTTTATATATCTACTTCTAATATAAATATCGAATTTTTATATCATCGCTATAAAAATCACATTTTTATTTCAACATATATATAATAAAAATCCGATTTTTATTTCGCTACACGTATAAAGATCAAATTTTTACTATTTATATAATATAAAAATCGTATTTTTATTCTTCTCGTAAAATAAAAATCATATTTTTATTCTCTACATTATATAAAAATTATATTTTCATTCTTTACATCATATAAAAAATATATTTTCATTCTTCACATCATATAAAAATTATATTTTTAATCTTCACATCATATAAAAATTATATTTTTACCTCACTATATATATATATATAAATTATATTTTTATTACTCTACATAAATAAACAACATAATTTTATTACATCAAAAATCATATCTTTTCATGATTCAAAATCATAACTTTCTATCATTAAAGATCCTATCTTTTTATTTATCAAAAATATAATCCGTCTCTTTATAAAAATTATATTTTGATCATCATTAAAAATCCAACCTATTCATATTTAAACATATCCGATCTTTACCTCGCCAAAATCTCGTGTTTACATATTTAAAAATCGAATCTCTCTATAAAAAAAATCGAATATTTATAACACCAAAAGTCGGATCTTTATAAATTGAAAATCGGGTTTTCATACCACGCTACTATAGATATATATATATATCGATTTTTAAACTATGTTTTATACTGTGTTTTTAATTTAAATAAAATCAGATAAAGGAAAAACCTCACCTTTTTTTTCTGAACGTCGATCTCCATCCGGGGGGGTTCAGCGCAGATTGAAGAAGGAAGGGGAAGCAGGCGGAGGGGTGGTGACGCGATTTGGGACTCGCGGTGGCTTTCTCGGGTGGCAGGCTTAGGGTTGCGGGCATTTAGGGGTTTTTCCGTGTGAAGGGGAGGAGGGGCTACAAGAGGGGTTCTCGCGAGGTGGCGATGGGATGAGTGGTGGCGGAGCGAAGGTCGGAGGCGGCGGTGGCCTGGCTCCAGGGGCGGTGGGCTGACATTGACCGTCGATCGCCCCATTCCCTTTTCTTTTTCTTTTTTATTTTTGACGATTTCGATTTTTGAAGTTAGGGATAGGAGAAAAGGGGTTGACCCCATTATATTTATATATTTATTTATTTTATAAAATTCCAAAAAGGTACTTTTTAATTTGAACTCGAAATCGAACCCACCGACTGTCGTCCATAGCTAACTACCCCCATTCCGAACACAATGGGATATGTATCGCAAGCCCGTTTGGCTGTTTCGATCAGTTTTCGTCAAAATCAAAATATAAATCTATATATTGAAGTTGAACGCACATTTCAATTTACCGGGGCTACATACGGACTCTAAAAATTCCAGAAAAATATTTTCTAGCTTCGTATTGACAATACGGTCTTAACAAAACTAATTTCATCGAATTCTGAGACCGTTTGAAAAATGGCCATTTTCCAGTTGATCGAAATTGACTTAAACTGTTAAAACATGTTTTTCTTTTCCACGCTCACATATTGATTCGAAAAATTACGAATTTTGGAATCTAGCAATAACTTGACATCACAGATCCAACAAAAGTGGTTTCGTCAAAAACCGAGGTCATTTGCAAAATGGCCATTTTTATGGGCCAGAATTCCATAGTGACTATTCTGAATTTTCAACTGGGCATATCTTTTTATCCCCGCTATGAAATTTCAACTTTCCGGATTCGTTGAAAAGATATTCTCAATTAGATTCTATTATTTTTGGTTTCGCTAAAATCCGGTTTATTCTGCACCCGGTACATTCATTTGAAATTTGAAATCGAATTATCGAACTACCGCGCCATTTTCAATTCCTTTTATATATATAAATAAATATTTATATTCTAACGACGACGTATATAAATATATACGTTCTAATTCTATTCAAAATAAATTTCTCATCGATTTTATTTAAAATGATTCATTTTAAATAATCAAAATTCGCTGAAATTGCCAAAATAAAATTTTTAAATTGACTCGGATTTCTTGGTTATTACAGCTCGCACCCTTCCTCTCACCAGAATTCATCTCGAAACGCAGCTCCCTTATGATGAGATTTCGGCCAAATTACAATGTGAAACCCCATCAAACCTATACTGATTGAAAAAGCACACAAGGATCTATAGTTTTGGTTTTAGAAGTTCATGAAATTATTGAGCGCATTACGATATTTTGAGGATCGAATTCCTGGGCGATTTCAGCCCTTTATCTACAAACGGCGGCTCAATGTATTAATGAGCTAGGGTTTATAAATAATTACATATATACTATATTTTAATATTATTTTAATTCGTAAATTAGTTGCTTAACATCATGAACTCCTAATCGACCCCAATGATTGTCGTCTCTAGCTAAATACCCTTATTCTGAACACAATGGGATATGTTTCGTAAGCCAGTTTAGCTGTTTCGATTAGTTTTTCTCAAAATTAAAATATAAATCAATATACGTTTAATTTAAACGTACATTTTAAATTACCGGGGCCACATACTAACTCCGAAAATTTCCGAAAAGTAAATCTATCTACGTTTTGACGATACGGACCAAACAAAACTAATTTCATCAAATTCGGAGACCGTTTGAAAAATGGCCATATTCTGGTCAATCCAAATTGACTGAAATTGACAAAACTCGTTTTCTTTTGCCACGCTCACATATAAATTCCAAAAATTATGAAAATTGGAATCTAGCAATAATTTGACATTTTGGATCCAACAATAGTGGTTTCGTCGAAAATGGAAGTCATTTGCAAAATCTCTATTTTTAAGGGCTATATATATATTCCATAGCGACTATTCTGAATTTTCAACTGGACATAACTTTTTTTTTCCGTTATGGAATCTGGATTTTTCACATTCGTTGGAAAGATATTTTCAAACAGATTCATATATTTCTAGTTTTACTGAAATCGACTTATTTTGAATCCTGTACATTCATTTGAAATTTGAAATCGAATTTTCAAACTGCCGCCCCTTTTCAAGCTCGTCATATAATTAATTAAATTTATTCGTTCTAACTTCAATTTAAATAAATTTTTAGTCGTTATTATTTAAAATAAATTATTTTAAATATTCAAAATTCATTAAAATAGCTAAAATAAAAAAATTAAATTGGTTCTGATTTTCCGGGTTGTTACAATCTCCCCCACTTAAATCTTTTCGTCCTCGAAAAGGAACGGAGCTGAAAGTTGTTTAACTAACCAACTCAACTTTCATTATGGCTTTCATTCTTCAACTTTTTAGTTTCTAAGAATTTTCTGATTCTTCAAAATTTTGGCTAACACCCTAAATTTTCGAAAAATTTCGCCATAACCTCCTTCGTACGGGGAGACCTTTAAAACCACAACTAGCCATGCAGGGCCCTCATCATCCAAAAAGAAAAAGAAAAGGCCAATCGGCTCATAAAATCATCTGAACCCAACAAATTAGTAAACATGTACCTATTTGTCGGGCATACAATTTTATTCCTCTTCTTAGCTTCCTTGCTATGACATGTTCAATGTATATACATGTATATGCATGCAATTTCAATCAATTTTCAATTCAGTTCAATAATTTGATTCCATTTGGCTAAATTTACCATACATTCATTTATTGGTTTTATCATTCCAATATTATTAATTAGTTAAACTAATAATCATCCATACAACCAGCAGTCAATTGGTTAATTAAATTTTCAACTTCATAACTTTGATATACATATATATATATATATATATATTCAAAATCATGTTTTTGATGCCAATTCACAACAATAACCCTATCTAATTTTGGTTCTAACACCAGCCAATTGGAAATATAGAGATATCCCACTTTCGAAACTCGAATATAGAATCTGATGATGATATATCAATCATCAAAATCATATCCGGGCGACTAGAGTGTGATTCTATATCTACCCAGTATGTTTGAGACTTCGAATACACGCTAGCTAGGCGTATATGCAAAATCTTCACATACTCGATTGTCCAAATGAATTTAAAATAAAATATTCAAATACGTATAATAGGGTTTAAATTTTCAAAACAAAATTTGTTTTCATTTTATTTAAAAAAATAACACTCTTTACACTCGTTCTAGGATACTACTGATCCCATCTCTAACGAGTCATTCTTATTAGATATTACTAATCCAATCTCTGATGAATTCTTTCGTTCGGTTCTAATGTGTCTGCTTCTCGAGCACTGTAAATCAAAGCTCTGATACCAACTGAAGCGACCCAAACTTCCCCGTAAAGGAAAGCCCGGATTGAGTTGAGAACATGACAAATCAAAACACAAACGATAGAACATTTCATTGCTTATTACAACAATTTACATCAGAGTACAAGAATATAACAGAGTATGAATAAATATTACACATTGGAAAGTATCAGAGATTAAAATACATAGCAGCGGAAAAATAATACATAACACAACTGTAAGAAATACACGGATACAGAGCGTTCCTAATATAGCTCCAGCTGTAAACCAGGATCCTGTAAACTAGAAATCTACAAAACCGAAACTACTAGCTACCCATGTGGAAAATAGGGGCACCCAGAGTTTAGGTTAAAACAATAAACTCCGGGTCATTCATGTGACTGGTGTGATAACTAAAACAGTTATTAGCTTGATTTTAAAGTTAGAGATATCTTAAGGGATCACGCCGTATAACACGGAATGGGTTTAACCCCAAGAATACCAGTGCATAAAACATACAGCGCAATGCTAAATAGAAAAAGGAAGCTATTATAAGACTCAGGTCCCATCACACAATGAACGCTGTCGAGGATAGAGTTTTCCCTTATAATAGCCAAACATGCTTGATACAAGAAATTTCATCTTTTATTATTACTATAAGTGAATAAATCAACTTCAAATATAAATGTATCAATCATAGGCGGCGTAGGTACCCATATATTACGTCGCCAAATATATATACACAACTAAAACCGAATATCACGTATTGGAAATTGGGTTTCCATCTATGAATCGAGGTAAGGGATTATCCTCACCGATTTTGAGACACACTAGCAAGTGCCTCAGGATCCTCCGTAGTGAACCCCTTAGATCTTCATGGCCGGTCATCCGTCAATGATTAGTTATACCATAAACTATATGTTAGCCGGTTCTATCGAACCTCTAAAATGGTCAGTATGTCGACCATATCCATCAACCCCGTAGTGACCGATATAATATCCATCAGCCCCACAGGGACCGATATATCCGAGGTACCTCATCTCCCATCAAGTAATAATAGTATGCAACATCCACAAGAGTAAACAGTCTGGGCTCCATTTCATGACGTTACTCGTAACTAGAACTAACATATGTTCATTTCCATGCAGTCACTATCCCGTTTATGGTTCACACCTGGGTGCGAGGCTCGCGAAATAATGCTACACAAAGCTATGCTATTTAAATCCATGCTTGTATCATCAACCACAAGGCCCTGCTTTTAAACAAAAGCCTTGATCATTTGCATCTCAGCATGTCACACAGGCAATTCACGCCATGCGACTGATGTCTATCGATATATAAACTCTGAGCTTGTACGTCTCAGAGAAGGGCGTTAAGCAAGAGAATAAATTCTCCATTGCCAAACAGATATATATTTAATAGAGATCAATTAACATAGAATAAAATCCAATGTCAGACACGCATCCATTTAAAAGTTCATTCTGGGTCTGAACAAAACCGGAGGCACCTTATTCCTCATCCCATATGTCCAATACAGGAGAGAGGCCCTCGCATATCCGATCGATCTCCAAGTACGTCTGGATGATCACCACTTATTACCTCGTCTTGGGTGTACAGCCCAATCAAGACATCAGTAATCATCCAGACGATGTGAAGACCTCCGGTCTTCAACCACCGTCTTCATCGTCGACTTATCGTCGAATCAGTTATTCATAGTGGGTATAAACCCGGCCTTTCCGAATAACTCGTGTATATTATAAGCAAGTGCTACACAAACACAATATACGCCTCATTCCAATTCAGAATATTCTTTTATCCAAATATTCACATCATTAGGGAAAGGTTCCCATTAATTTTATCAAATATAAATTCTTTAAATTTATTCTTTAATCTTCCTTTGGATATCAATTCAAATCAAATTAAGGTTTATCCAAACTAGTCGGGATTAGCACACCTTACTGAAGTAATCATTTCTTTTATTAGCCCAATCCCTACCCATTCATCCCATGGAGCAAAACTAGTAATACTTCATATCTAACACCACAGTGTTATCGGTAAATTTAGTTACCATTTTACGTTCAAATCCAATTAAAGATTTAACTATCGCTCAGAGTAAAACTGGTGGCACTCCATTCTCCGTCATTTCCCGAATTTGATAATTTAAATTATCACTTTCTCATTTCAATCAAAATAAAGATTCATTAAAACTCCACTTAGTTTTAATCTTCCCAAAAATCAATATTAATGATTGTTTATCTTTGGAAACACAAACATGTCGCATCGACAATCTACACCGTACTATTGATTTCTGCCGATATATAACCTCTAAGCTCGTACGTCTTAGAGAAGGGTGTTAAGCAAGAGAATAAATTCTCCGCTACCAAACAGATATATATTTAGTAGAGATCAACCACACAGTTCGAAATACAATGTTAGACATGTAATCATGTCTTTAACTGGGTTAAAGAACTAATGTCATTTAAACCACAGTTCACAATAAACCCAAAATCACATTCCATTGATTATGAAATCCTCACGGAAAACAGATCAATATATAATCGATATCAATTTCCATATCCGACTAATGATATAAATGGAATAACGACAAAACCTTATAAATTCTGCATATATTAACGGTCTTCCTCCATAGAAGCACACTTCGATTATTATCAAATCGAATTCCATTCCATTCCAATTTATTGTATTAAATTGGAAATCTTTACTTTGGAAAATTTCCTTTAAATCTTAATAAAAAGATTTATAAATTCCAAATCATATTTCACTGTTAATTGGGTTAAAGAACAAGTGTTATTTAAAACAGCGTTCACGATAAACCCAAAAATCTGATTCTTTCATTCAGTTCCAATTAAATATTAATTAATTAGAAAACTTCTCTAAATCTTAATTGAAAGATTTATTCTTTTCTCAACTGGTTTTTAGAACAATGTTAATAAAGACACCATTCACTACAAACCCAAAATCCCATTTGATATTAAATACAAGGCTCTGAGTAGAAATTATATCGGCTTATATTCAATATCAAATTCTGAAACCAACAAATATCGTATTGGAAATAACGATATAAATATATCTTCCGAATTTCCATAACAATATCCGTATAATCACGAAATCCAATATCGAAATATTTCGAAGATGATTCCCATTCAAATCCACTCCAATTCATATATTGGAAATTATGGTTATATTAAAACCCATTCTCAATCCAATTTATTTCCTTAAAAATAGTTGGATTATAATTCTAGTTAATAACTAGTTCATTTCCATAAAAATATATTTTTATCCTTTCAAATATGGTATTGTTCATCCTAATTCTTTCCAAACCATTTATTATGATTTTACACACATTATTAATATTTTTAATAATTTTATTAAGGCCCTTTCAGTTGATTTCCATAAACGGTCATTGAACTGCACTTACAGCGACCTTTTCCAAATTTGATTTAGACATAGTTCCAAATTCAACCGTTAGATTTCAAATCTCTTGTATTCGTTGGAAAGCTCTTTTCGATACAAACCCAACGGTTCTAGTTTTAGGAGAATCCAACGGTCGGATCTCCCGTAATGTCAATTCGAATTCGACGGTCGAAATTCGCAAACGGTCGCGGCGCATTCTATTCTGGCCATTAAATATATAAATAATATATATTATATATATATTTCATCGATTTTCATTTAAAACGTATTATATAAATTCGTTTTAAAAATGATTTTAACTTCATTTTCAATTTTAAATCAAAATTGAATTTTCCTTATCATTATAATATATAAATGATAATATTTTCAAAAATCAAATTTGAAATCATTTCCTTTTTCGATATTCATTATAAAAAAGAATAAAATCAATATTAGTATTGTTCGGGTCAAAATGGCACAAATCTAATCAACACGCCTTATATATTTCAGTATTTCCGTGTCCATCCCAAATCGGATATCAAAATTGAATATTTATTTTAAAATATTTGTTATTTTAAAATATTCGTTATTTTAAAATATTCGTTCTTTCTGAATTGGAATCAGACACAGTCAATAACCATATAATGTTATTTATATGGATTTCATACACACATGTACACAACAATAATCATGCACAATCAGCCATCATTCAGAGTGCAATTTACAACTGTATAAGTGTTAAATATAAATAATTAACGCTTACAACAGTCTGTCAACCAATCGATTGACATACAACTAATATTGGGATTAGTGTATGTCTAATATCATCCCAATACCCGTGTGGGGTTTTCAAATAACAAATACTGATTATTATTTGTGCAGTTGGGCGATGTGTAAAATTAATCGTCCCAATCAATATCAGTTAAATGGGCGTACATAAACAAATCGTCCGATTAGTAAATGAATATTTATTTTCTACACATGACCATTTCATATGGTTCATATATTCAATAAAAGAAATTATATTTTTATTGTTCAAATATTTTATTCCATAGATGAATATTTTATATATTTTATTCATTCATTCAACAAACACAACACAGTCAATTCAAATATAATTGAGCGAGAAAGAGTTCTCACCTTTGGTTTCCACTCCGTCAGTAATATTTCTGAACTTCTATACGGTTTGGATTTAAATTTTATTCGAATTCTGACTTGTCCCGTTTTGGTTCTAGTCAGCTTCTCTGCGAAGCTTTCGCCAAGACGATACGAACGCAACTGATTTCGTTCAATTTGGTTTCTGTTTGAATAAGATGTGAGCATTTAAACATTCGCTAATTTAATTTAAAAATTTCCTAACCCTAATTACAATTAACATTAATTAATTACATTGGTTTAGAGAAAAATCTGGGCAACTCCTATTCTCTCTCCCCGTCTTCGTTGGTTCCAGGCATCACCGTAAAACAAAAACCCAATTCGCTCAATCCTTTGACCAAAAACCGCGACCTCCCAAGACATCCGGCACCTAATCAGAATCCATCGTTTTGTCGCCGTTGATCACCTCTTCTCCCACCACGAACCACCGCCGACTCGCACCCTTCCTCTCACCAGAATTCATCTCGAACGCAGCGCCCTTATGGTGAGATTCTGGCCAAATTACAATGTGAAACCCTATCAAACCTACAGTGATTGAAAGAGCACACAAGGATCTATAATTTTGGTTTTAGAAGTTCTTGAAATTATTGAGCGCATTAGGATATTTTGAGGATCTAATTCCTGGGCGATTTCAGCCCTTTATCTACAAAACAGTGGCTCAATGTATTAATGAGCTAGGGTTTATAAATAATTATATATATACTATATTTTAATAGAGTAAATTAGTTTAAAGGAAAAACATTAGAATAATTTATAAAGCGGGGACGTAACTTTTATTATTTCACCAGAAGGACATTTGCCTTCTTCCCCTGAACAGCTTTCCTCACCGCGATTTCACATTTTCCCATTGGCATCCTTCTGAAGTCGAGGCCACCGCCGTCGACGCAGATGTTGCCACCATCGTCGACGTAGATGTCGTCGCCTCCGTCGACGCAGATGTCTCTGCCTCCCCAAGTCGTCACCTTCGCCTTAACCTTCACTTCCGTTGCCAACCCCGTGCCCTAGCCGCTCCAAGCCATCACTAATGTCCAGTGCTATAGTCGTCGCCGTCCAACTTTTAGCTATCATAGCCGTCCGCATGCCCTCACCGTTGCCGTTCAAGTCGTTCAACTCACTGCAACTGTTGATTTTTTTTTAAAAAAAGTGTTATGCTATATTCTTCTATCATTTCGTATTCTACTTATGCCATGCATCCTAATGTATTTCAATATTTTCAAATGCAATATTCAGATATCATTATGTATGCAGTGCATAATGTTTAAGTAAAAAATTCAAATAATATAATCAATTATCATTCTTCATATGAAATGCATGCATTTGTAATTCAAAATCTGAAATGATATATGCAACTATCACTCTTCAATATACATGATAATATCATATTAGTTTTTTTACATATGTTATTTCACTTCAAAAATATAATGCTAAATTCAACTATCATTTGTCATTTTTTGTACATGCTAGTTCACTTTATGATTATAATGCTATATACAACTATCAATTTTCATATTTTATACATGTAATTCAATTTAAAAACATAATGCAACATTTAAAAATATGATGCTCTATTCATTTTAATAATATAATGCTGAATGTCTTTAAAAGATGCAATGCTAAATTCAACTATCGTTATTTATATTCTATATACAATACTAGTTTAATTTACAAATATAGTGCTAAATTCAACTATCACTTAGAATGTTATACACATTTTAGGTCACTTTAAAAAATGCAATGTTAAAATCAACTATCATTTATCATATCCATACATGCTAGTTCTCTTTAGGAAACACACTGATATATTTGTGTATCATTTTTCATATCTTATATGTGCTAGTTCGCTTTAAAAATACAATGTTATATTCAACTATCATTTAGCATATTCTATACATGAAAGTTCACTTTAAAAATACGATGTTGAATTTAACTATCATTTATTATGATCTGTACATTCTAGTTCACTTTAAAAATAAAGTGCTATATTTGACCATCATTTTGCATACTCTACACGTCCTACTTCACCTCAAAAACGCAATCAATAGAGTAAATCAAACAGAAACAAATCACACTGCATGCATCATACAATCAGTATGAAATATAAATGAAATGATATATACAACTAGCATTATACTGTAACAAATGATAATATAACCACAAACACAATCAACAGAGAAAATCAAATAGAATAAAATTCAAACAATATTTGCATCACACTTGAACAAATTCAACAAACAACCTGAAAGTAACAAAAAAAACAAATCAGCATAAAATACAAGCACATCAAACTAAACTACACATATAATGGAGCAAAATTCAGAGCACACGCAGGAATGATAGTTTTATATATCATTATCCTAGGAAGAAACCAAAACCAGTTGAAACAAATCACAGCAGCATAATTTCTTTCTCTCAAAATAGCAAATCACAACAAGAATGAAACACTCGTTTGATTTAACAGAAAAGACACGATTTGAGACGGATCGATCAAATTTGTTAGAAAATTTAAAAATGATACAAATAATTAACTACTAAAATGAAATGCTATATACATTTAGCATTACTCCTAAGAAAATCCAATACCAGCCTGAAACTTACAAACATAGAATAAATCAGAAAAACTCACAGCAGAAAAAAAATTTATTCCCAAAATCACGAATCAGAAGCCACCGCCGTCATCTGGAGTGAAGTCGTCGCCACCGCCGTCATCTGGAGTGAAGTTGTCGTCGTCGAGTGAAGCCGCCGCCGCCGAGTGAAGCCGTCGTCGTCGTCGAGTGAAGGTGTCGGTTGTAGAAAGAACACGCAAGATTTGATCGATTTGTCTTTTTTTTTTCGATCGCTAGGAGTGAAGATAGAGATTGGAGAAGAACATCAACTATTCAAAATTTCTGTAAAACTTTTTCCTTCAGGCGAAATTTAGAATAGCGCGTCTTTACTGTATAAAAATAATAAGCGCGTCCTTCAATCTAAAAAACACGAGATATTCTTCCTTGAACCGATTTTCCTGATTTTAATATTATTTTAGTTCGTAAATTAGTTTCTTAACATCATGTACTCCTAATCGACCCCAACGACTGTTGTCTCAAACTAAATACCCCCATTCCGGACACAATGGAATATATTTCGTAAGCCAGTTTGGTTGTTTCGATCAACTTTTCTCAAAATTAAAATATAAATCAATATATATTTAATTTAAACGTACATTTTAAATTACCGGGGCCACATACTGACTTCGAAAATTCCCGAAAAATAAATCTAGCTATGTTTTGACGATACAGTCCTAATTAAACTAATTTCATCAAATTTGAAGACCGTTTGAAAAATGGCCATTTTTTGGTCGATCCAAATTGACTAAAATTGACAAAACACGTTTTCTTTTGCTACGCTCACATATTAATTCCAAAAATTATGAAAATTGGAATCTAGCATTAATTTGACATTCCGGATCCAACAAAAGTGGTTTCGTCGAAAACGGAGATCGTTTGCAAAATCGCAATTTTTAAGGGTTATATGTAAAAATTCCATAGCGACTATTCTGAATTTTCAACTGGACATAACTTTTTATTCCCATCATGGAATGTATTAACTCGGAAATTCGAGCCAATTTAAAATTTTTATTTTGGCAATTTTAGCGAATTTTGATTATTTAAAATGATTATTTTAAATAATAACGACGAGAAATTTATTTTGAATAGAATTCGAACGTATATATTTATTCGAATCGTCATTAGAATATAAATATTTATTTATATATATAAAAGGAATTGAAAATGGCGCGGTAGTTCGATAATTCGATTTCAAAATTCAAATGAATGTACAGGATTCAAAATAAACCGGATTTTAGTGAAACCAAAAATATTTGAATCTAATTGAGAATATATTTCCAACGAATCCGGGAAATCAAAATTTCATAGCGGGAATCAAAAGTTACGTCCAGTTGAAATTTCAGAATAGTCGCTATGGAATTTCGGCCCTTGAAAATGGCCATTTTGCAAACGACCTCGGATTTCGACGAAACCACTTTTATTGGATCCGCGATGTCAAATTATTGCTAGGTTTCAAATTTCATAATTTTTCGAATCAATATGTGAGCGTGGCAAAGGAAAACGCATTTGACCAGTTTTAGTTGATTTTAATCGACTGGAAAATGACCATTTTTCAAACGGTCTCGGAATTTGACGAAATTAGTTTTATTAGGATCGTATCACCAATATGAAGCTACAAAATATTTTTCGGGAATTTTACTAGTTAGTATGTGGGCCCAGTAAATTGAAATGTGCGTTCAAATTCAATATATAGAGTTATATTTTGATTTTGACGAAAACTGATCGAAACGATCGAATCAGCCTGCGATACATATCCCACTGTGTTCGGAATGGGGGTAATTAGCTATGGACGACAGTCGGTGGGTTTGATTTTGAGGTCAAATAAAAAGGGTACCTTTTTGAAATTAAATATATATATATATATATATAAACCTCTCTCTTTATCACTCAGACCCCCCCGATCGATTTCATTCAGAAGATAGAAAAAAAAAACTAATCGACTACAGCGCCCCCCCCCCCTATCGTCGAATCGTCCACCGCGCCACCAAAGTCGCCGCCCCACGTCGACGACCCCCCCCTCCTCGTTTCCGCCTCCATCCCCTCCCCCCCTCTGGAAAGTCGCGAGCACCACGAGATCAACCCAAACCGCCTGCTGCGAGCCTCACCCCCCTGCATCGACCTCCGATGACCACCGAAGCTCCCTTCTCTCCTTCTTCTTCTCCGAACCCGGCGCAAGGAAACCCCCTCCCTCAGTCGAACCACAGCAAGTTTATTTTACAGTTTTTATTTAATTTAATACATGGCTTTAAAATCAGGTTATAATTTTTATATAGTGTAGTGAATATAGATATAATCTTTATATAGTGTAGTGAATAAAAATATAATTTTTATATGTAGTAGTGAGAATAAAGATTCAATTTTTATAAGGGTAGCGGTTTAAAAATAGAATTTTTATATAGTAGGAAATATAAAAATATGATTTTTATATTTGTAGCGAAATAAAAATATGATTTTTAGTGGTATAAAAATAGAATTTTTATCTACATGGTAGCGGAATAGAAATGTGATTTTTATCCATGAATAGCGATGTAAAAATTCGATTTTTATATGATGTAGATAGGAAAAAATATTATCTTTATTTATATAGAGAAATAAAAATCTGATTTTTATTATATATATATATATATGTTGAAATAAAAATGCAATTTTTATAGCGATGATATAAAAATTCGATCTTTATATAAGGAGTAGAAATATAAAAATATAATTTTTATATAGAATGAAGCGTCGAAAAATATATGAAGTAGAAATAAAAATATGATTTTTATTTATTGAGATGAAGTGATAAAAATATAATTTTTATTTGAACAGCGTGAAAAGAACTGCATTGGAATTTCAATCGTTCCAGATGATTCAGCAGTTCAAAAGCGAAGCACGGAGGAGTGGAACCCTCTGTGAGAACTTCTCACCTTTTAATTTTTTTTTCTAGTTAATAATATATACTAGGATGCAGACGGTGTTTAGTAGCACCCGACACCCGTCGTCCGCAGACCATGGACGGCTTGTATGCTTGGTTGTTAGATTTTGATGTGTAGTTGATGTATGATGTGATGTGAAATGAAATGAAATATTTTACAGTGGAAAATATTTTATAGTTAAAAATATAATTTTTAACGTGTTTATGAAATAAATTAATATAAACAAATCGGACGATTTTTTTATATACACACATTTGACTGATATTGATTGGGACGATAAATTTTACACATCGCCCAACTGCATAAATAAAATCTGTGTTTGATTGTTTGAAACCCCATACGGGTATTGGGATGATATTTGACGTACACTAATCCCGATTGTTTAGTTGTATGTCGATCGATTGGTCGATAGACTGTGTAAGCGTTAATTATTTATATTTAATGCTTATGCAGTTGTGTGGTGCACTCTGGATGATGGTTGATTATTCATCGTTGTTATTGTATACATGTGTTGTAGAAAAATCCATATAATTAACATTATATGGTAATTGATTAGGCCTCATTCCAGTTTTGAATAGAAATATTTGAAATAGGAATATTTGAATAGAAATATTTGAAATAGAAATATTTGAAATAGAAATATTTGAAATAGAAATATTTGAAAAAGGAAACATTTGAAAAGAAATATTTGAACTAGAATATTTGAAAATAGAAATATATGAAGCCATGTTGATTAGTTTGACGCCATTTTGACGTGAACGATATTTATATCGATTTTATACATTTTTCAATGAATATTGGAAGTGATTTCGAAATTCGAATTAAAATTGAATAGAATTGAATTCGAATTAAAATTGAATAGAATTGAATTCGAATTGAAATCAAATTTAAAATGAATTCGAATTGAACTGAAACTGAATTGAAATTGATTTGAATTGAAATCAATTTGAAATGAATTTAAAACGAATTTGTAAGGGAAAAATCAATTTTGATTTGAAATCAAATAAGAAGTTGAAATCGTTTTGAAAATGAATTTAAAACGATTTGTATAATATATTTTAAAAGGAAATCGACGAAGTATATAATATATATATATTATATATGATATAATGGCCTGAATAGAACCCGCCGCGCTGCGGCAGTTCGTGAATTTCGACCATTGACTTCGAATGGATATTGTGGGAGATCCGACCGTCGGATTCTCCTAAAACCGGAACCGTTGGGTTCGTATCGAAAAGAGCTTTCTAACGAATGTGAGAAATTTGAAATCTAATGGTTGGATTTGGAATTATGTCCAAATCAAATTTGGAAAAGGTCGCTGTAAGTGCAGTTCGATGGCCATTGATGGAAATCGACTGTATGAGCCTTGATAAAATTATTAAAAATAGTAATAATTTGTGTAAAATCATAAGATATGATTTGTGAAGAATTGGGATGAAAAAACTCCATATTAGAAAAGATAAAAATAGATTTTTATCGAAATGAACTAGTTTTGAACTAGAATTATAATTCTATTTATTTTAAAAAAATAAATAAAGTGGATTTGAATTGGTTTTGAAAATAACCAGAATTTCCAATAATTGAATTGGAATGGATTTGAATCGAAATTGTCTTCGGAATATTTCGATGTTGGATTTCGTGATGATACAGATATTGTTATGGGAATTTGAAAGATATATTTATATCGTTATTTCCAATACGATATTTGTTGGTCGTAGAATTTGATATTGAATATAAGCCGGTATATTTTCTATTCAGAGCCTTGTATTTAATATCAAATGTGATTTGGGTTTGTCGTGAATGGTGTCTTCATTAACACTGTTCTTAAACCCAGTTGAGAAAAAGATTAAATCTTTTTATTTAGATTTAATGAAGTGTACCAATTAAATAATATTTAATTGGAATTGAATTGGTATTGATTTTTGGGTTTATCGTGAACAGTGTTTTAAATAACACTTGTTCTTGTTGTATACACAATTATATGATTTTTGTTTGATGATAACAACCAAATATATTTTACTATTTAATGTGTTTGTAAATGCATTGATATACTACACAACAGACAGGAATATAATATTTCTATTTAAATAAAATATAACCGTGCAGAAATTTTAAACAATCACAAGGTATTTTTATTTAAATATGTTTTGTTTTAATATCAAAAAGTACATTTTTTTTTTAAAAAACTCCATTATTTGACATACTACATTTCTTTCATACAAATCTCTCACTCCATACAACTATATTTACAGACACTATTATACAATGACACTAATATTTTTCACTGTCTTCTGTTTTTTTTTTCCATCTTTTGTCTTCACAGTCTTCAGTCAAATCCTGTCTTCATACCTGTCACAAGAAACACACACACAGTAGACTACAATATAAATAAAATTAAAAAAAAATTGCCTCAGAATTACAGTGTGTTTCTCATCATTTTTCTAGATTTTGTCTAACATACAGGAAAAACTCGTTTGATGACTGCATGTACACACGTGTATAAATATACACGCGTGCACTGCCTCGCCGATCAGTGTGCGACTGAGGAGTAGTCACGATGGACCGTCTCGACCCAGTGTACAATCAACAATAGGACAATCGAATACAAGTTTAAGAAATGAATCAACTCAACAAAGTGGCTCAACATCATAATACAAACTAGCATGTAGGTCAAAACAAAAAAGGGCAAGACCAAAGAAGTACAAGATAGAGCAGAGCAAAATTCAAGGTCAGAGACAAGGGATGTAGCTGCATATAAATAAAATGCATACTCCAAATGTCAAGTCAATAAACACAGACCACATACAAGTCCAAAATGGTGCAAGAACAAATGGACAATAAATTACAGTATGGAAGATACATCATGAAGTTTTACCAGAATGATACAGCATACATGTACACATGACTCTGGTCATGATAGTGAAACAAGATAACTCGGCAATATATAATCACATCAACAAGGCCAAGCAAGTGACAAGAAGTAAAGTGGAATGTGCACAAGTACAACAGGTGAAGTAGTGTGATCAAATGAAGAAGATGTTCTTATCAATTTCAAAAATGATCAAGTAATTGGTCAAAGACAGATTCAAGAAGTATAAACAATACAAGGCATGTAGTTACAAGTGCAGTACTCATTTTAATCAGTAAAAAGTTAAATGGTGCAGTATGAATTTGGCAAAAGAGCAAATCAGGCCAATAACAAAACTCGACCACTTGGAAATAGGTCAACAAGTATGGCAATGTAGACAGTCACTTTATTGGTGCAAACAAACACAACAGTTCAGATCAAAGCACAAGGTTCAGGAGAAAAGTTGTGCAACAATATGGTCAATGTCGAGGGTGCAATGGATAAAACAATTTACAAATGAAGACTGGGTTAATGCATATGCCACAAAAGTAGTTCAATAATAAGGTACAAGCATAGTTTCTGTTCTTAACAAGTTAAATCTGATTAACTATTCAGAACTCAAGGAAATGGATCAAGCACCACCATGGAAAAGCAAACTATTCAAGTGCAAAACAGTTTTGGGAAAAATAAAAGCACCAGCTCAAGTGTTCAGAAAATCAAAGAACAGTAACAGTTTAAAGCAATATCAAGTTACCAAAAATAGTCAAGAGTAATATCTGTTATTACTGAACCAATTCACAATGAAAAGGAGGAAGCAATCTGCTCGAATCAATTTTTTTATGGAAAGTTAAAATACAAATATGGAATTTTTTTTCTGGTAATGTTGAAAGTATCAACTGAAGAGTATTCCTCTCGCAAGTGTTATAAATTTTGAATTCCCCAAATCCAATTAATGTCCAAAATACCCGATCGTATAAAGTAAGTTTCCAAGACCAATTCTATATTCCAGAAGAAAAATCGATACTTATCTCAAGAATATATGAACAAGTCTAGCAAATCAAAAAATCACAAGAGAAATTCAAGGAAGAACGCAGCATCTAGAATCAGGATTTTAAGGGTTCAGAAACCCTATAAATTTACACACGTATCATCATCGGCAAAAATCAGAAAAATCGATCGATATCAACGAACAAAATTCAGGAAAATCATTTCAATTCAGAAATACTCACCAAGGATCTCAATCGCTATCCAAAGGGGAAACTGATCGAAGACAAGGAACTTCAAAGGATTCAAAACTATAGTGGAATTCCAGAGCAAAATTGATCATCACGAATCGATTTGAGAAGATAACAGAAACCCTAGCGCCGCCATTTCCAATCCACAGGAGTAAAGTGATCGGGTCAAAAATAATTGAAGAAAAAGTCGGCCAGTACTTTATAAAAGGGATGACCCTTAAAAACTAACTCCTAGGGTTTTTTGTTATTTCTTTGTTTTTTTTCTCTTCTTTTAAATTCAAAAATTCTATACTTAAGGGTTGATAACTACTAGTATCTGTAGTTGAAAAATCACAACTTAACGAGTCGAGTTGTGTCAAGGTCTTGAGCGTAGGGTTTAAACAGTCGGGAGCGAAGGTCGCGAGTTTACAAGAGTCTGTAAGCGAAGAGACTATTTACAATTTCTAGTAGAAACCTTGAATGCAGCAGTAGGCATAGTTTTGTCGAAGCTGGGTATTTTCTGTGTGTTTTTTTTCTTTCTGCAACTATTTTGTGATTATTTTTATTTTATTTTAAATTTATAAACCCTATTCACCCCCCCCCCCCCCCCTCTAGGGTTAATTTAGATCCAACAAGTGGTATCAGAGCAAGGTGTTTTTTTTTAACTCTAGAGTCATGAATCTATCTAATAACGCTTTTTCTGAGGGTCAGTCTATAGCTTGGCCACCAATGTTTAATGGAACCAATTATGCCTATTGGAAAGCTAGGATGAAAATTTACTTAAGTTCAGTTGATTATAATGTATGGGATATTGTTGAAATAGGCTACAAACCTCCTGTTACGATTATTAATGATATTGAAATACCTAAGCCAAAAGATAAGTGGGATGCTAATGATAAAAAATTATTATCAACTGATGCCAAAGCAATGAACGCTTTAATTTGTGCTCTTGATAAAACTGAATTTAACCGTATATCTCACTGTTCAACTGCGTAGGAAATATGGCATACTTTGGAAGTTACACATGAAGGGACATCTCAAGTCAAGGAATCTCGTCTCGCACTACTCTGCAACGAATATGAAAATTTCACGATGCATAAAGACGAAGATATAAAAGATATGTATGGTCGATTCTCAACACTGATTTATAATGCAAGGGCCCTTGGTAAAGTCTACACTGAAGTGGAATTAATACGAAAAATACTGAGAGTACTACCAATGAACTTTGAAGCCAAAGTAACGGCCATTCAAGAATCAAAAGATTTAAGTAAGTTGAGAATAGAAGAGTTGATTGGAAACTTGATCGCTTATGAAATGGAGTTAAAAGCCAAAGAAGGACGCGATGATTCAGAATCGAAGAAAAAGATAATTGCTCTAAACAGCACTGTTGAAAGTAATAATGAAGCCGAGAATCCCATTGAAGAATTGGCTATGGTTCTTAAAAAGTGGTCTAGCAAGAAATTCAAGCCACGAAAGAAGAATTCAAAATCCAGCAAATCCAAGAATTCAGACAATTCAGATGTTGAAGTCATATGCTACAACTGCAATAAACCAGGTCATATCAAACCAAATTGTCCACTACTTCAGAAAGACAGAAAAAAGAAGAAGAAAAAGAAAGCTTTTGCAGCTACATGGGACGATGAAGAAGGAGAGGAAGAAGACTCTGACAGTGATAAAGAGGAAGCAAATTTATGCCTTATGGCACAATCAGACTCAGAAAGTTGTGAGGAAGATTCCACTGAGGTACCAAACTACTCTTACAAAGATTTAATTTTAATGTGTCATGAACTTACCCAAACCGTTGATTCTCTTGAACTGAAAGTTAAGAAACTAAAATCTGATAGGCTAAAATTGGTTCAAGAAAACAATAGGTTAGAGACTGAGCTTGAAAAGGTGACGAATCTTGATTGTGAAAACTGTAATTTTTTAAAATAAGAGCAAATATAATTTAAAGCAAATTTTGAGAAATTGAAACAAGAATACATGGCTTTAAAAGAAAGTGATGACACGAAAAGAAAGAATTTCATCAACAGATGCACTTCTCTTGTAGATGAAAATGCAGCACTTAAGACCAAAGTTAAAAATCTCGAAATAACATTAAGCAAGTTTTCAAAAGGAGAAAAGTCATTCAGAATGCTTCTTGGAAATCAATTATATGCCAACAATAGAAAAGGATTAGGTTTTGGAAAACACACATTAATGATAATGCTAAGGGTGGAAGTGTTTTTCCTAAATGTATAAAATGTGGAAAAATTGGACATAGCTACGAAAAATGTGAAAGTAAGAACAATAATAAAAAATTCATACAAGTATGGGTTCCAAAAGGGTTGACAAGCAATTGTTACAAATTTGAAATAGGTAAGTCTAAACAAATTTGGATTCCAAAAGGATCTGTTGTTCAAAATCAAATTTTTTCAGTTACTAATTTTATTAGACCTATGAGTTTCTCTAGGTCATTCTCTTCCTCTCATGTGTAGGTATGCTGGAGGGCTAAGGAGCAACAAGAATGGTACTTGGATTTAGGTTGTTCCAAACATATGACAGGAGATAAATCAAAGTTCCTTAGCCTCAATAAACATAAAGGAGGAAGTGTGATAATGGGCGATAACAGAAAATGTAAAATTATCGGTAAAGGTAAAGTAGGTAATAGTACTTTCTCCTTAACTGATGTTTTATATGTTGAAAACTTGCATCACAATCTCATTTCCATAAGCCAACTATGTGACAAAGGAATGAGTGTAATATTTGATAGTGAATCTTGCAAAATTATTGAAAAATCCACTATCAATATTGTGTTCATGGGAAAAAGAAAAGGAAATGTTTATATGCTCTCATTTGATGATTTAACTCTCCCACGATGTCTAATAGCTACAGATGAAGAAGTTTTCTTATGGCATAGAAGATTGGGTCATGCTAGTATGAATCTCTTAGAAAAACTTGAATCAAAATAATTGGTAAGAGGATTACCACATCAAAAATATAAAAGTAACAAAGTGTGCAAATCTTGTACTATGGGAAAATTCAGTCGATCATCATTTCGCCCTAAAAATGTTGTTAGTACAAATAGGGTACTTGAATTGATTCACATGGATTTATTTGGACCAAATGAAATTGCTAGCTTAAATGGAAAACGTTATTGTTACGTATTAGTTGATGATTATTCTAGATTTACATGGGTTTATTTTCTAGCCAAAAAATCCGAAACTTTTGATTATTTTTCAAAGTTTGCAAAACTCGTTCAAAATGAAAAAGGTGCTTCGATAAAAACTTTAAGAAGTGATCACGGTGGTGAATTTGAAAATTTGGATATTGAAAAGTTTTGTGAAGAGAATGGTTTTAAACACGAATTTTCTGCTCCTCGAACACCCCAACAAAATGGGGTAGTCGAAAGGAAAAATCGTACACTACAGGAACTGGCTAGATCTATGATAAGTGAATATAAATTGCCTTTGACTTTTTGGGTAGAGGCCGTTAATACATCCTGCCATGTAATGAACAGAGTAATGATTAGACCAATACTTAACAAAACGTCCTATGAATTGTGGTTTGACAGAAAGCCTAACATTTCATATTTTAGAGTTTTTGGGTGCCCTTGTTATCTTCTTAATACAGGTGATCAACTTGGTAAGTTTGAGTCAAAAGCTGATGAGGGAATTTTCATGGGTTACTCTTCAAGAAGCAAGGCTTATCGAATCTTCAACAAACGATCAAAAACTATTGTTGAAACCATAAATGTGAAATTTGATGAACCAGATCTGGATACGGTGGACAAAGAAAAAAATGATGAGGGAATTACATATGAGGATGAAAAAGGAAATAGCAAAGAAAAGACTGGAGGTGATGATCCAACAAAACAAACATTTGAAGTTGAGAAATTGAAATTCAAAAGGAAATCCAACGGCAGGTATATGAACTCGTTCATCATTTAATAAGGATATTTGTGCTTTTTGTATTCACAACTGTTTTATCTCTGAAACTGAACCTAAAAATGTTGAAATTGCACTTAACGATGAAAGTTGGATTTTAGCAATGCAAGAAGAACTTAATCAATTTGAACGAAATAAAGTTTGGAAATTAGTTCCTAGACCAAATGACTATCCAGTAGTAGGAACTAAATGGGTATTCAAAAATAAACTTGATGAATTCGGAAATGTAATTAGAAACAAAGCTAGGTTAGTTGCAAAAGGATATAATCAAATTGAAGGTATTGATTTTGATGAGACATTTGCACCAGTAGCTAGGTTAGAAGCCATTAGAATTTTGCTCAGTTTTGCATGTTATAAAGGTTTCAAACTTAAACAAACGGACGTAAAAAGTGCGTTTTTAAATGGAGAACTAAAAGAAGAAGTTTTTGTTGAACAACCCCCTGGTTTTGAAAGTCATGAATTCCCAAATCATGTACTTAAACTTGAAAAAGCATTATATGGTCTTAAACAAGCACCTAGAGCATGGTATGATTGTTTAAGTGCATATCTTTTGGAAAACGGTTTTAAAAAGGGTAGTGCCGACACAACATTGTTTCTATTACATGAAGGTGAAGATTTTTTAGTAGTTCAAATTTATGTTGATGATATTATATATGGTGCTACTAATAATCGTCTATGTGAGAAGTTTGAAAAATTCATGTAGGATAAATTCGAAATGAGCTTAGTAGGTGAATTGAAATACTTCCTTGGATTTCAAATCAAACAAAGCACCAAGGGAATTTTCATATCACAAACTAAATACATCGCTGAATTGCTGAAAAGATTTGGACTAGAAAATGCAAAACCACTCAGAACCCCGATGAGTCCTTCAACCAAGCTTGACAAAGACGAGAAAGGAGTTGCAGTTGATCAGAAAAAATATCGTGGAATAATTGGTTCACTTCTTTATCTCACCGCATCTAGGCCTGATATTATGTTTGCTGTTTGTTTATGTGCACGCTTTCAGTCTAATCCAAAAGAATCTCACTTAAAAGCCACAAAAAGAATATTAAGATATCTTTTGCACACACACAAATTTGGATTATGGTATCCTGCATGCAATAATTTTAAATTGACTGGATATTCTAATGCCGATTATGTTGGATCCCTTGTAGATAGAAAAAGCACTAGTGGAACTTGTTTTATGCTAGGACATTCATTAGTTTTATGGTCAAGTCGAAAACAAAATTGTGTTGCTCTATCCACAACTGAGGCAGAATACATTGCTTTAGGAAGCTGTTGTGCACAAATATTATGGATAATGCAAACTCTTTCTGATTTTGGTCTAATTTATAAAAAAGTACCGCTAAAATGCGACAGTAAAAGTGCCATAGATTTGTCTAATAATCATGTTCACCATTCACGCACTAAACACATAGATGTGAGACACCATTTTATTAGAGATCACATTTCACAAGAAGATATTTGTATTGAGTTTATCTCAACTGACTGTCAGCTTGCTGATATTTTTACAAAACCGCTTCCCGAAGATAGATTTACACGATTACGCTTAGATTTGGGAATTATAAAAATTGATTGATCATTATCCATCTTTTAAGAAATTCTTAAATGGATATTCAAAAGTTAAATGATTGATCATTTGAACTATTTTGGAACTCATTGAAATTATGTCAAACCTTGAAATTGTGATGAGTATTGACTATAACATTTTTTAAGGAAATATTTTAAAACTCATGATGATTGAACAAATTTTATAATATTTGTGAATTAGAGCTTATTTCACGACCATCTTCTATATTTATCATATTTCTGTCATTCATCATGGTTTTATTTAATTTGGGGAGTTCTAATTATTCTTGAAATTAAAATAATAATAATAATAATAATAATAATAAATAATAAATAATGATAATAAATAATAAAAAAAATATCCTTGGTACTCACTCCCATTTAAAAGTCCTTGCGGTTATGCGTGGGTGAATTACCTTAATCTCTATGTGCTTCCATTCTCACTTAAAAGACCTTTGGGTTGTGCATGGATGGAACTCATTAGAGAGGATAAAGTTAAGTTACTACTAACCCCATTTAAAAGACCTTTGGGCTATGCGTGGTTAGGAAGTGCTTAACACATTTTTGAGTATATTAAAAACCTTTCAAAATTCATATTCAAATATTCAATGTTTATTGAACTCTCCTCATTCTATAAAATCCATCGTAAATCCATTTATTCTGAAAGTGAAATTTGCTCCTAATTCGAAAAATATTATGATTTTTGTCTGATTAAATGAGATTTACGATATATTTTCCTCTTGATTTGAACTCATATTTCTAGTTTATATTCATCACTGTTTTAATTTATGTCATTCTTTTGATGATTACAAAAGGGGGAGAATGGTCAAGATTTTGATGGATGAGTAAACATTTATAGAATATTTCTCGAAATTTGGTGTTTGATTATTAATTTATTTCAAAATTTTCAAATCTATGCATCAATAAGGGAAGCCTAGTTGTAGGGGGAGCATACAAATAGGGGGAGTAATATACTTCACGTTTCAAACACATTCAAAATCTTTTATTAGTTTGTCATCATCAAAAGGGGGAGATTGTTGTATACACAATTATATGATTTTTGTTTGATGATAACAACCAAATATATTTTACTATTTAATGTGTTTGTAAATGCACTGATATACTACACAACAGATAGGAATATAATATTTCTATTTAAATAAAATATAACTGTGCAGGAATTTTAAACAATCACAAGGTATTTTTATTTAAATATGTTTTATTTTAATATCAAAAAGTACATTTTTTTTAAAAAAAACTCCACTATTTGACATACTACATTTCTTTCATACAAATCTCTCACTCCATACAACTATATTTGCAGACACTATTATACAATGACACTAATATTTTTCACTGTCTTCTGTTTTTTTTTCATCTTTTGTCTTCATGGTCTTTAGTCAAATCCTTTCTTCATACCTGTCACAAGAAACACACACACAGTAGACTACAATATAAATAAAATTAAAAAAAAATTGCCTCAGAATTACAGTGTGTTTCTCATCATTTTTCTAGATTTTGTCTAACATACAGGAAAAACTCATCTGATCGCTGCATGTACACACGTGTATAGATATACACGCGTGGACTGCCTCGCCGATCAGTGTGCGACTGAGGAGTAGTCACGATGGACCATCTCGACCCAGTGTACAATCAACAATGGGATAATCGAATACAAGTTTAAGAAATGAAGTCAACTCAACAAAGTGGCTCAACATCATAATACAAACTAGCATGTAGATCAAAACAGAAAAGGGCAAGACCAAAGAAGTACAAGATAGAGCAGAGCAAAATTCAAGGTCAGAGATAAGGGATGTAGCAGCATATAAATAAAATGCATACTCCAAATATCAAGTCAATAAACACAGACCACATACAAGTTCAAAATGGTGCAAGAACAAATGGACAATAAATTACAGTATAGATGATACATCATGAAGTTTTACCAGAATGATACAGCATACATGTACACATGACTCTGGTCATGATAGTGAAACAAGATAGCTCGGCAATATATAATCACATCAACAAGGCCAAGCAAGTGACAAAAAGTAAAGTGGACTGTGCACAAGTACAACAGGTGAAGTAGTGTGATCAAATGAAGAAGATGTTCTTATCAGTTTCAAAAATGATCAAGTAATTGGTCAAAGACATATTCAAGAAGTATAAACAATACAAGGCATGTAGTTACAAGTGCAATACTCATTTTAATCAGTAAAAAATTAAATGGTGCAAAATGAATTTGGAAAAAGAGCAAATCAGGCCAATAACAAAACTCGACCACTTGGAAATAGGTCAACAAGTATGGCAATGTAGACAGTCACTTTAATGGTGAAAACAAACACAACAGTTCAGATCAAAGCACAAGGTTCAGGAGAAAAGTTGTGCAACAATATGGTTAATGTCGAGGGTGCAATGGATAAAACAATTTACAAATGAAGACTGGGTTAATGCATATGCCACAAAAGTAGTTCAATAATAAGGTACAAGCATAGTTTCTGTTCTTAACAAGTTAAATCTGATTAACTATTCAGAACTCAAGGAAATGGATCAAGCACCACAATGGAAAAGCAAACTATTCAAGTGCAAAACAGTTTTGGGAAAAATAAAAGCACCAGGTCAAGTGTTCAGAAAATCAAAGAACAGTAACAGTTTAAAGCAATATCAAGTTACCAAAAATAGTCAAGAGTAATATCTGTTATTACTGAACCAATTCACAATGAAAAGGAGGAAGCAATCTGCTCGAATCAATTTTTTTATGGAAAGTTAAAATACAAATATGGAATTTTTTTTCTGGTAATGTTGAAAGTATCAACTGAAGAGCATTCCTCTCGCAAGTGTTAAAATTTTTGAATTCCTCAAATCCAATTAATGTCCAAAATACGCGATCGTATAAAGTAAGTTTCCCAAGACCAATTCTATGTTCCATAAGAAAAATCGATACTTATCTCAAGAATATATGAACAAGTCTAGCAAATCAAAAAATCACAAGAGAAATTCAAGGAAGAACGCAGCATCTAGAATCAGGATTTTAAGGGTTCAGAAACCCTATAAATTTACACACATATCATCATCAGCAAAAATCAGAAAAATCGATCGATATCAACGAACAAAATTCAGGAAAATCATTTCAATTCAGAAATATTCACCAAGGATCTCAATCGTTATCCAAAGGGGAAACTGATCGAAGACAAGGAACTTCAAAGGATTCAAAACTATAGTGGAATTCCAGAGCAAAATCGATCATCACGAATCGATTTGAGAAGATAACAGAAACCTTAGCGCCGCCATTTCCAATCCACAGGAGTAAAGTGATCGGGTCAAAAATAATTGAAGAAAAAGTCAGCCAGTACTTTATAAAAGGGATGACCCTTAAAAACTAACTCCTAGGGTTTTTTGTTATTTCTTTGTTTTTTTTTCTCTTCTTTTAAATTCAAAAATTCTATACTTAGGGGTTGATAACTACTAGTATCTGTAGTTGAAAAATCACAACTTAACGAGTCGAGTTGTGTCAAGGTCTTGAGCGTAGGGTTTAAACAGTCGGGAGCGAAGGTCGCGAGTTTAGAAGAGTTTGTAAGCGAAGAGACTGTTTACAATTTCTAGTAGAAACCTTGAATGCAGCAGTAGGCATAGTTTTGTCGAAGCTGGGTATTTTCTATGTGTTTTTTTTCTTTCTGCAACTATTCTGTGATTATTTTTATTTTATTTTAAATTTATAAACCCTATTCACCCCCCCCCCCTCTAGGGTTAATTTAGATCCAACAGTTCTTTAACCCGATAATTCATGGAATGTGATTTTGGGTTTATCGTGAGCCGTGTTTTAAATGAAACTGATTCTTTAACCCAGTTAAAGGTTAAAACTAAGTGGAGTTTTAATGAATCTTTAATTAGATTGAAAAGATCGAGAATGGAGTAACACCAGTTTTGCTCCAGGCGATAGTTAAATCTTTAATTAGATTTGAACGTGAAATGGTAATTGAATTTAACGATAACACCGTGGTGTTAGATATGAAGTATTACCAGTTTTACTTCATGGGATGAATAGGTTGGGGTTGGGAAATTAAAACAAATGATTACTTCGGTAAGGTTCGTTAATCCCGACTAGTGAATTGATATTCAAAAAGGAGATTAAAGAATAAATTTAAAGAATTTATCTTTGATAAAATTAATGGGAACCTTTCCCAAAATATAAGAATATTTGAATAAAAGAATATTCTGAATTGAAATGAAGCGTATGTTGTGTTTGTGTAACACTTGTTTATTATACACGCGAGTTATTAAGAAAGACCGGGTTTATCCCATTCTGAATAACTAATTCGACGTGGTGTCGAAGATGAAGACGGTGGTTGAAGACCGGAGGTCTTCACGTCGTTTGGATAATTACTGATGATCTTGATTGGGCCGTACACCCAAGAGGAGGGAATCAGTTGGTGATCGTCCAGACGTACTTGGAGATCGATGGATATGCGAGGTACAAGGTGCCTCCAGTTTCGTTCAGACCCAGAACGAACTTGTAAATGGACTGTGTGTTTGACATTGGATTTTATTCTGTGTGGTTGATTTCTATTAAATATATATCTGTTTAGCGGCGGAGAATTTATTCTCTTGCTTAACGCCCTTCTATGAGACGTACGAGCTCAGGGGTTATATATCGATGAATATCAAACGCATGGAGTGAATTGCCTGTGTGGCATGCCTAAGTGGCAATTGATCAAGGCTTCTGTTGAAAAGCAAAGTCTTATGGTGATGATCAAAGCACAACCTGTGTGGCACAGCTTTGTGTAACGTGAATTCGCGAGCCTCACACCCCCGTTGTGAACCAGAAACGGGAGGGGACCTCAGGGAGGGCATGCGTTTCCTTCTAGCTAGAAGTGGCGTCAGTGGTTTTACACGCCCTGACGAGTTTGATTTATGTGGTTATTGCTGTTGCGAGGCGCCTCGGTTAGATCGTACGATCCGGGTCCGATGGAGTCATTCGTTGGCTCATTTACGCCCCATAGGGCGGGGAGACGCAGTGTTCAGGCATTTTAATCCACATCGGTGGACCGGCCCTGACGATCCAAGTGGCTTAACTGAGTACTTGCCCTGAGACTCGGGCTAGACAGTCTCGAATCGGTAGAGGACGATCCCTAGCCTCAGTTCACAGACGGAAATCCAATTTCCAAATATGTGACTTTGCAGTTTTAATTGTAAAACTAGTATGGCGACATGATATATGGTACCCATGTCGTCTATGATTGATATTTATGATTTGAAATTGTTTTGACACTATGCACTTATAGTAATAATAAAACATGAAATTTCACGTATCAAGCATTCTTTGGCTATTATAAGGTAAAACCCTATCCCCCGGCTTGCGTTGCATTGTGTGATAGGACCTGGGTCTTATAATAGCTTCATTTTTCTTTATTTAGCATTGCGCTGTTTGTTTTATGCACTGGTATTCTTGGGAGGAAACCCGTTCCGTGTTATACGGCGTGGTCCCTTGATTTACTTAACTTTAAAATAAAGATTAATAACTGTTTTAGTTCTCACACCAGTCCCATGACTAACCTGGAGTTTATTGTTTTAACCTAAACTCTGGATGCCCTTATTTTGACACGGGCAGCTAGTAGTTTTGGTTTTGTAGATTTATGTTCACAAGATCCTGATTTACAGCTGGAACGATAATCGGAAAGCTTTGTATCCGCGTATTACTTCTCGTTGTGAATTGTATTATTTTCCGCTGCTATGTAATGTATTGTAATCTCTGATATTTTCTGTGTAATATTTATTCATTTATACTCTGTATATTCTTGTATTCTGATGGAATTGTTGTAATTAACAATGAAATGTTCTTCCGTCTGCGTTCCTTTGTGTGTTGTTCTCGAACTATCCGCGCTTTCCTTACCGAGGAAGTTACGGGTTTTCACAGCTGGTATCAGAGCTTTGGTTTACAAAGCTCAGAGAACAAGACACATTAGAACCATACGAAAGAATTCATCAGATATTGGATTAGTAATATCCAATGGGAATGACTCGTTAGAGAAGGGATCAGTAGTATCCTAGAACGAGTGTGAAGAGTATATTTTCGAAATGAAAACAAGTTTTGTTTTGAAAATTTAAATCAATCATTCGTATTTGATTATTTATATTGATGTGGACAATCCATGTAACACCCCACGTCCATTAATGTCACTCACAAAGGGAATGCATTAACTTCCATGGAGGTTTTAAGTGAATATAGAACAGAAAAATTACAACAAGACAGATAATAAGTAGTACTTGGAAATCTAAAACTTTATTTTATTGCAGCGGAAATTAAACATGTTTGTTACATCATAAAACCATAAATCAGAGTCAGGTACAATATCCATCTTGATAAAACAAAATACATAACCCCATTACATAAATAGCCATTAAAGAAGATAACAAGCTGGACTTTACTTCAACGGTCCAAGATTTCCAAAAGAGAGATAAAGCAATCCAATCAAGCTCTACTAGAGCTGGGCCCACCCTGAGGACCTGGAGGGGGGAAAAGATAGAAATGGAGGGGGTCAGACATAAAGTATGGCGAGTATGATAATTCTAACAATACTATTATCAAAATAATTAGACTAAGGCATAAGCTGGAAAATAAGGAAATGTCTATGAACTATTGGGTATGGAAGAGCAGATAAAGATAACGTTAAAGGCACACCTAATTACTAACGAATAATTACTACACTGCACCACACCAGTCACCCTAAAGGTTGATCCCACTTGCTTCACTTAGAAATTATATAAATAGCTTCGTGTACCCCTAGCTGACTACATAAGTGCCGCTTGCCCCTATCTCCACTAGGTGTACCCCACTACCCACTTTCGATCGGCTCCCTACTCGTAGATACCCATGCTGGCCCCACAGTGGGGTGTATCACTCCCCTAAAGTGGTAACCCGATACAACTTGAGAATGCACGGCTTATACCTACACGATGCAACAACGTCTTACCTACCAGCCCGGGTCCACACACAGGCATATGAAACCCGTTGGACTTGCGTTGCCACCGCTACCCCTTTTGGCCTCTAATAGTCAAACCCAGTATGCGTGTCCCGTCCTCGACTTGGGTCGAACCCACAAAGATACGTTTGGGTTACTGGTTGAAATGGGCCCCCAAAAGCTATCCACCTAAGCTTGTCCCCACTAGTATATCCCACTTAACCCTCTTAGTCATGTTCATTTACATTTGTGTTTGGTTAAGTCTTACTAATCGTATTTCAAATGCCACTAAAGGCACTCACTAGATTCTTCATGCCACCCAAGGCACCTACTTAACCCCCATGTCCACCTTACATGTTTATCTGGTTAAGTATTTCTTAATTCATTCAGGCCATAACCTCATAAAGACCTCTCACATTAGACTGGCATTTATGGCAGCTGGATTTGCCGGGCGGCTCCGGGCAGTCTTACACCATAAAAGAGTCTAACCTCGTGTCTTTACAACTGTTATGCTTTAGTTTAGGCCTAGGACCTCTCACATTGGGCTGACATTTGTGACTACTAGATTTGTCGAGCGGGTCCGGGCAGTTTTACGTCACAAACGAGTCCAACCTCGTGTCCTAAGCATTGATTAACACTCATAATCTTTTACCCCAGTTTTAAATATATCCCTATTCAAATCATTAATTAATTCCAATTTTAATGATGTCCATAATTGACTCAATTATGGCCATCCACTTACGGTATGCAAAATCATATCAATTGCACCCCAATTTCTTAATATTAAATCCTTAATATTACCCCTACCACATGTTATACGTTCGCTTATTCAACGCAAAATATACGTTAGACTCGAATAGTCTAACTCATAGCATAAAGATAAATTATCACAACATATAGACAAATAAAATAGATCTAATCATAAACGGGGTGAAACTTGCATGTGTGATAGATGCACAACACCTAAACTTGCATAGGCAAAAACTACAACTTGCATAAAGCTACATATGTCATGGATCTAAAGGTGTCAACTTGTTTGGTAAAATGTCACAATTTACATAATATGATCATAATCCAAATTCATGTCTAAACTTGCATATGTGGTTTATGCAACATAATGATGGTGTAAACTAGCATCTAACACATAGAACTCACACATGTCATAGCATAATTCTAGATCTAAATATATGTCATGGCATATGTTCATAATCTTTACTAATCAATCTAAACTTGCATACATGATTTGTCATATAGATCAACATAGCCCAAATAATATCAACATTATGATTTGATTAACATGAACTAATTAGCATAGATAATAACATCATGACTTTTTAACATGTATGATTTATCACAACTTAGCATAGAAAATTACAACCTATACAATATCATCATAGCATGATTTACAACATATAGGATATCATCATCACATAACATAGGATTTACAACATACATGATAGCATAAGGTTTACAACAACATATATGACAATTCACATCATTTTCTTATGATCCATATCACATCTTAATCTAATTAGTTTGCTAATAATATTGTTAAGATCATCATACTCACAATTAGAGAAGAAAGAGAGTCTTGATTTGCTTTAGAGTTGAGTAGAATTAGAGTTTTGATTAGCTTTCTTCCTTCTTAGTTGGCGGCGGCTACACTGAGTTCCATGGCGATGGCATGACGGCGGCTATTCTATTTTTCATGTGATTTAGAGTGAGAGACTACCTAGGTATATGTAGAGTTTAGGATTTATTTAGGCCATCAGATCAACTCAGAACTAACCTGAACCGTTTAATTTGCCAACTCAGCCCTAAAGACACATCAGCAGCTCAAGATTGGGCTCAGTCAAACCCTAGCTGATTGGACCAGGTCGACACCCAGATCGACTGCCCAGTCGACTCCCCAGTCGACCTGGGGGAGTGTCGACTGCCCAGTCGACCTCGGGTGCTGGGCGGGAAATTTCCCGCCTAGCCTGTTTGACTTTGAATTTTAAATTTTAAATTTTATGAAATCTGTTTTGAATTTTCTGAAACTTCTGATGGCCATATCTCCTTCATACGAAGTCCAAATCACGCAAACTCGGACTCTATTTCAACCAGAATTCCGAGACGAACACAATGGCGCAACCCGTTTCCCACAATTCTCATGTCTGAGATTAGTTATTCTTTAATTTATGAATATTAATATTAACAGAATTACGGGGTGTTACAATCCAGTATATATAGATTTTGCATATACGTCTGATCCACGTGTATTCGAAGTTTTAATATACTGGATAGATATAGATTCGCACTCTAGTCGCTCGGGGATAATTCTGGTGATGTCCGGACATCATCAGTATTTATATTCGTGTTTCGAAAGTGTGATATCTATATATTTCCATTAGACTGGTGTGAGAACCAAAGCTATATAGGATTTATTGTTGTGATTTGGCATCAAAAATGTGAATTTTTTTTACTATATATCAAAGTTATGAATTTGAAATGATAATTCACTAATTGATTGTTGGTTGTGTTGTTTCATTATTGGTTGATTAACTAAAATTTGAACCATATAGCCGAATTGAATCAAATAGTGAGTTGTATTGAAAATTAGTCGCATTTGCTTGCATATACATGTACTTACATTGAACAGGTCATAGCAAGGAGGCTAGAGCAGATGAATAAAATTGTTTACCCGACAAATAGGTACATGTTTACCATAATTTACTATTTTGTTTGGGTGATGATGATTTTATGAGCCGATTGGCTAGCCGCTTGGCTTTTTCTTTTTCTTTTTGATTGAAGAAGTCCATGGGAGGCTATATGAAATATCCCGAAGTCCCCGGTGCAGGGGAGGTTATGGCGAAATTTTTCGAAAATTTAGGGTGTTAGCCAAATTTTTGAAAAAATTGAAAAGTTCTTAGAAACTGAAAAGTTGAAGAACTTAAGTCGTAAAGAAAATAGTGAAAGTTGAGTTGATTTGTGAAACAACTTTCGGCTTCGTTCCTTTTCGGGGACGAAAAGTTTTAAGTGGGGGAGATTGTAATAACCCGGAAATCCGAGCCAATTTAAAATTTTTATTTTGGCAATTTTAGCGAATTTTGATTATTTTAAATAATAACGACGAGAAATTTATTTTGAATAGAATTCGAACGTAGATATTTATTCGAATCGTCGTTAGAATATAAATATTTATTTATATATATAAAAGGAATTGAAAATGGCGCGGTAGTTCGATAATTCGATTTCAAAATTCAAATGAATGTACAGGATTCAAAATAAACCGGATTTTAGTGAAACCAAAAATATTTGAAACTAATTGAGAATATCTTTCCAACAAATCCGGGAAATCAAAATTTCATAGCGGGAATCAAAAGTTACGTCCAGTTGAAATTTCAGAATAGTCGCTATGGAATTTCGGCCCTTGAAAATGGCCATTTTGCAAACGACCTCGGATTTCGACGAAACCACTTTTATTGGATCTGCGATGTCAAATTATTGCTAGGTTTCAAATTTCATAATTTTTTGAATCAATATATGAGCATGGAAAAGGAAAAAGCGTTGGACCAGTTTCAGTTGATTTTAATCGACTGGAAAATGGCCATTTTTCAAACGGTCTCGGAATTTAACGAAATTAGTTTTGTTAGGACCGTATCACCAATACGAAGCTAGAAAATATTTTTCGGTAATTTTTCTAGTTAGTATGTTGGCCCAGTAAATTGAAATGTGCGTTCAAATTCAATATATAGAGTTATATTTTGATTTTGACGAAAAATGATCAAAACGATCGAATCAGCCTGGGATACATATCCCATTGTGTTCGGAATGGGGGTAATTAGCTATGGACGACAGTCGATGGGTTTGATTTTGAGGTTAAATAAAAAGGCCCCCCCCCCATCGCCGAACCGTCCACCGCGCCACCAAAGCCGCTGCCCCACGTCGACGACCCCCCCTCTCCTCGTTTCCGCCTCCATCCCCTCCCCCCCTCTGGAAAGTTGCGAGCACCACGAGATCAACCCAAACCGCCTGCCGCGAGCCTCACCCCCTGCACCGACCTCCGAAGCTCCCTCCTCTCCTTCTTCTTCTCCGACCCCGGCGCAAGGAAACCCCCCTCCCTCAGTCGAACCACAGTAAATTTATTTTACTGTTTTTATTTAATTTAATACATGGCTTTAAAATCAGGTTATAATTTTTATATAGTGTAGTGAATAAAGATATAATCTTTATATAGTGTAGTGAATAAAAATATAATTTTTATATGTAGTAGTGAGAATAAAGATTCAATTTTTATAAGGGTAGCGGTTTAAAAATAGAATTTTTATATAATAGGAAATATAAAAATATGATTTTTATATTTGTAGCGAAATAAATATATGATTTTTAGTGGTATAAAAATAGAATTTTTATCTACATAGTAGCGGAATAGAAATGTGATTTTTATCCATGAATGGCGATGTAAAAATTCGATTTTTATATGATGTAAACAGGAAAAAATATTATCTTTATTTATATAGAGAAATAAAAATCTGATTTTTATTATATATATGTTGAAATAAAAATGCAATTTTTATAGCGATGATATAAAAATTCGATCTTTATATAAGGAGTAGAAATATAATTTTTATATAGAATGAAGCGTCGAAAAATATATGTAGTAGAAATAAAAATATGATTTTTATTTATTGAAATGAAGTGATAAAAATATAATTTTTATTTGAACAGCGTGAAAAGAACTGCATTGGAATTTCAACCGATCCAGATGATTCAGCAGTTCAAAAGCGAATCACGGCGGAGTGGAACCCTCTGTGAGAAATTCTCACCTTTTAATTTTGTTTTCTAGTTAATAATATATACTAGGATGCAGACAGTGTTTAGTAGCACCCGACACCCGTCGTCCGCAGACCATGGACGGCTTGTATGCTTGGTTGTTAGATTTTGATGTGTAGTTGATATGTGATGTGATGTGAAATGAAATGAAATATTTTATAGTGGAAAATATTTTATAGTTAAAAATATAATTTTTAACGTGTATATGAAATAAATTAATATAAACAAATCGGACGATTTGTTTATATACACACATTTGACTGATATTGATTGGGACGATAAATTTTACACATCGCCCAACTGCAAAAATAAAATCTATGTTTGATTGTTTGAAACCCCACACGGATATTGGGATGATATTTGACGTACACTAATCCCGATTGTTTAGTTGTATGTCGATCGATTGGTCGACAGACTGTGTAAGCGTTAATTATTTATATTTAATGCTTATGCAGTTGTGTGGTGCACTCTGGATGATGGTTGATTATTCATCGTTGTTATTGTATACATGTGTTGTAGAAAAATCCATATAATTAACATTATATGGTAATTGATTGGGCCTCATTCCAGTTTTGAATAGAAATATTTGAAATAGAAATATTTGAATAGATGAATAGAAATATTTGAAATAGAAATATTTGAAAAAGGAAATATTTGAAAAGAAATATTTGAACTAGAATATTTGAAAATAGAAATATATGAAGCCGTGTTGATTAGTTTTACGCCATTTTGACGTGAACGATATTTATATCGATTTTATTCATTTTTCAATGAATATTGGAAGTGATTTCGAAATTCGAATTAAAATTGAATAGAATTGAATTCGAATTAAAATTGAATAGAATTGAATTCGAATTGAAATCAAATTTAAAATGAATCCGAATTGAACTGAAATTGAATTGAAATCGATTTGAATTGAAATCAATTTGAAATGAATTTAAAACGAATTTGTAAGGGAAAATTCAATTTTGATTTGAAATCGTTTTGAAAACGAATTTAAAACGATTTATATAATACGTTTTAAAAGGAAATCGACGAAGTATATATTATATATATAATATAATGGCCTGAATAGAACGCGCCGCACTGCGGCAGTTCGTGAATTTCGACCATTGACTTTGAATGGATATTGCGGGAGATCCGACCGTCGGATTCTCCTAAAACCGGAACCGTTGGGTTCGTATTGAAAAGAGCTTTCTAACGAATGTGAGAAATTTGAAATCTAATGGTTGGATTTGGAATTATGTCCAAATCAAATTTGGAAAAGGTCGCTGTAAGTGCAGTTCGATGGCCATTGATGGAAATCGACTGTACGGGCCTTGATAAAATTATTAAAAATAGTAATAATTTGTGTAAAATCATAAGAAATGATTTGTGAAGAATTGGGATGAAAAAACTCCATATTTGAAAAGATAAAAATAGATTTTTATCGAAATGAACTAGTTTTGAACTAGAATTATAATTCTATTTATTATTTTTTTAAAAATAAAGTGGATTTGAAATGGTTTTGAAAATAACCAGAATTTCCAATAATTGAATTGGAATGGATTTGAATCGAAATTGTCTTCGGAATATTTCGATGTTGGATTTCGTGATGATACAGATATTGTTATGGGAATTTGAAAGATATATTTATATCGTTATTTCCAATATGATATTTGTTGGTTGTAGAATTTGATATTGAATATAAGCCGGTATATTTTCTATTCAGAGCCTTGTATTTAATATCAATTGTGATTTGGGTTTGTCGTGAATGGTGTCTTCATTAACACTGTTCTTAAACCCAGTTGAGAAAAAGATTAAATCTTTTTATTTAGATTTAATGAAGTGTACCAATTAAATAATATTTAATTGGAATTGAATTGGTATTGATTTTTGGGTTTATCGTGAACAGTGTTTTAAATAACACTTGTTCTTTAACCCGATAATTAATGGAATGTGATTTTGGGTTTATCGTGAGCCGTGTTTTAAATGACACTGATTCTTTAACCCAGTTAAAGGTTAAAACTAAGTGGAGTTTTAATGAATCTTTAATTAGATTGAAAAGATCGAGAATGGAGTAACACCAGTTTTGGTCCAGGCGATAGTTAAATCTTTAATTAGATTTGAACGTGAAATGGTAATTGAATTTACCGATAACACCGTGGTGTTAGATATGAAGTATTACCAGTTTTACTTTATGGGATGAATAGGTTGGGGTTGGGAAATTAAAACAAATGATTACTTCGGTAAGGTTCGTTAATCCCGACTAGTGAATTGATATTCAAAAAGGAGAATAAAGAATAAATTTAAAGAATTTATCTTTGATAAAATTAATGGGAACCTTTCCCAAAATATAAGAATATTCTGAATTGGAATGAAGCGTATGTTGTGTTTGTGTAACACTTGTTTATTATATACGCGAGTTATTAAGAAAGACCAGGTTTATCCCATTCCGAATAACTAATTCGACGTGGTGTCGAAGATGAAGACGGTGGTTGAAGACCGGAGGTCTTCACATCGTTTGGATAATTACTGATGATCTAGATTGGGCCGTACACCCAAGAGGAGGGAATCAGTTGGTGATCGTCCAGACGTACTTGGAGATCGATGGATATGCGAGGTACAAGGTGCCTCCAGTTTCGTTCAGACCCAGAACGAACTTGTAAATGGGCTGTGTGTCTGACATTGGACTTTATTCTGTGTGGTTGATTTCTATTAAATATATATCTGTTTGGCGGCGGAGAATTTATTCTCTTGCTTAACGCCCTTCTCTGAGACGTACGAGCTCAGAGGTTATATATCGATGGATATCAAACGCATGGAGTGAATTGCCTGTGTGGCATGCCTAAGTGCCAATTGATCAAGGCTTCTGTTGAAAAGCAAAGTCTTGTGGTGATGATCAAAGCACAGCCTGTGTGGTCTTAGTTTCGGATTTATATAACGTTCATCTTTCCAAAATCAACTTATAGTCATAAATTAAAAGATCCAGAATATCGTAAAAAAAATCAAGACAAAATTGTTTTAACTTCGAAGATATGTAGTTTGATTTATACTCGGAGAAACTCATTCAAATTATTCAAATTATTCAATTCCACCTTATTAAGAGTTCATTTAAGTCGATTCAAGAAATTCAACATTTTCGGCTCCAATTCAATATGTTTTCGATTCAAATCAAAACTTATATTTCAAATCAACAAAACATACCATCTCTTACAATTCAAGTTCATCTCTCGTAAGTCTATTCCGATTCGAAAACAAATTCATTTCTTATATCCGTTCATATGTTAAGTCAAGTATCATTATATAAATTTCATATCTTAAATCCCGAATTTGAATCGTGAAACCTTAACCTATTCAACCTTTAGTGTACGGAGGAATTACGGTACTGTATATACTATGGGAATATATAAATGGTGTAAGGGTAATCATGGTAATCCCGCTTACGCTATTTTGATATTTTTACTTTACTGATAGACACTATTGTATATAGCGTATTATACTATATAGTATTAGTTTGACGGATCCTTAGTGGATGGTGATCCCAAAATCCTCTAAGTTACTAATTGCATTTCGTCGAACATTTCATTTAAGTTGATTTACTTCTATGAGAATGTTTGTCCTGATCCGAGTTGTTTTGTTTTGCATTATGGCTCGGGTCAGATCGAGTATATCAGTTTTCGAGATTCACCTTTGGAGTTTGGAGCTTATATTGGATTTTTGCTCACCTATATCTACATGTTGATCAGCTGTTCCAGTCATCCAGTTATTTCTGTCATTCTGTTTCAGATTGTTATCTGTTGTTTAATGTATTAGACTTCCGCTGTATTATTTATGTAAACTCTGATGTAAAGCTTCATGAACTACTATTGTATTTTAAATTTTCCGCTGTGAGATATTATTGCTCTATATCTATGTCTGTGATATGTGATTTATTCTATTTACCTCAGAAGCTAATGACAATCTGTTGTTTTGGACGATTCGAGTTGACATGTTTTGTCAATTCGGCACGGTCAAAATGGCGGGTCGTTACACACAGCTTTGTGTAACATGAATTCGCGAGCCTCACACCCCGGTTGTGAACCAGAAACGGGAGAGAACCTCAGGGAGGGCATGCGTTTCCTTCTAGCTAGAAGTGGCGTCAGTGGTTTTACACGCCCTGACGAGTTTGACTTATGTGGTTGTTGCTGTTGCGAGGCGCCTCAGTTAGATCGGACGATCCGGGTCCGATGGAGTCATTCGTTGGCTCATTTACGCCCCCATAGGGCGGGGAGACGCAGTGTTCAGGCATTTTAATCCACATCGGTGGACCGGCCCTGACGATCCAAGTAGCTTGACTGAGTACTTGCCCTAGACTCGGGCTAGACAGTCTCGAATCGGTAGAGGACGATCCCTAGCCTAAGTTCGCAGATGGAAATCCAATTTCCAAATACGTGACTTTGCGGTTTTAATTATAAAACTAGTATGGCGACATGATATATGGTACCCATGTCGTCTATAATTGATATTTATGATTTGAAATTGTTTTGACACTATGCACTTATAGTAATAATAAAACATGAAATTTCACGTATCAAGCATTCTTTGGCTATTATAAGGTAAAACCCTATCCCCCGGCTTGCGTTGCATTGTGTGATAGGACCTGGGTCTTATAATAGCTTCATTTTTCTTTATTTAGCATTGCGCTGTTTGTTTTATGCACTGGTATTCTTGGGAGGAAACCCGTTCCGTGTTATACGGCGTGGTCCCTTGATTTACCTAACTTTAAAATAAAGATTAATAACTGTTTTAGTTCTCACACTAGTCCCATGACTGACCTGGAGTTTATTGTTTTAACATAAACTCTGGGTGCCCTTATTTTGACACGGGCAGCTAGTAGTTTTGGTTTTGAAGATTTATGTTCACAGGATCCTGATTTACAGCTGGAACGATACTCGGAAAGCTTTGTATCCGCGTATTACTTCTAGTTGTATATTGTATTATTTTCCGCTGCTATGTAATGTATTGTAATCTCTGATATTTTCTGTGTAATATTTATTCATTTATACTATGTATATTCTTGTATTCTGATGTAATTGTTATAATTAACAATCAAATGTTCTTCCGTCTGTGTTCCTTTGTGTGTTGTTCTCGAACTATCCGCGCTTTCCTTACCGGGGAAGTTACGGGTTTTCACATGGAATCTGGATTTTTCACATTCGTTGGAAAGATATTTTCAAACAGATTCATATATTTCTGGTTTTACTGAAATCCGATTTATTTTGAATCCTGTACATTCATTTAAAATTTGAAATCGAATTTTCAAACTGTCGCGCCATTTCAGGCTCGTTATATAATTAAAATAAATTTATTCGTTCTAACTTCGATTTAAATAAATTTTTAGTCGTTATTATTTAAAATAAATCATTTTAAATATTCAAAATTCATTAAAATAGCTAAAATAAAAAAAAATAATTGGTTCTTATTTTCTGGGTTGTTACACAACGGGAGGCCGCCTCCATGGTAAGCCGTATAGTGAACCGACGCGGTGTTCACTATACGGGTACTGCAAGAAGGCCACCCATCCCGTGAAGAAACTACCCAGAACTGCAACAAAGAAAACCAGCCCAAAACCCATAGCACGAAGCCAACAACTCGAGTCACAATCGACACAAATACGACCTCGCCATGACTCGCAATCTCGGTCAGCCCGACAACGAATAAAGAAACACAGTTTCCTTATAGTATAACATAAACAATAAGGAACTTTTATGAAATATACTCTTTAAACTTTGAAATAAAAAGATCTTCTTTCTCAAAAACATGTTTAAGAAACACTAAGGTAGTGTTTGGTTTACTTTGTGTTCTGAGTTTTTAGTTTTCAGCGTTAATTATGAAAATTAAGAAAATTTGAAGTATAGTGGAGTTAACAGATCAAAGGCGGAGGGAGTGACGGAGGGGACCGCGGGATGGTGGATAGATGAGTTTGTTATCATCTTTCCGTTGTTTCTAAAAATATGGAAAATGATAAAAAGTTGTTTTTTGGTTTTGTGAGTTAACTTCGTTTTGTAAAATGGTCGTTTTGCACGATATGTGTAAGTCATCGGTACTTTTGTATGTACGAAAATTCCAAACTAAAAAAAAAAAATTAGAAACGTGAGCTTAAATACAGATTTAATTTTTGAGATAAAACAAAAGGCAATAGCAAAAAAAAAAAAAAAATCAATAAATTCACCGTGCATTAAAAAATTATGTTATTTTATAGTAGAAACCTTAATTTTAAAATTCCTACAACCACTTATCAAACTATCTTGTTCTTTTCCAATATTTTATATTTGACTTCATATATTAGAGTTAATCAAGAATCTTAAAACTATAATTATACTTGGTAAACTATTAGTTGTTTATGTACCAAATAGATCATAAAAATATGAAATTTTCAACATTTGCATAATATTCATATTAACAAAAAAAAAAGTATAAATTCATTTGGATATACGAATACATCAGTCACATAGCATAATTATATACATAAGCAATGATTGCATTCTATGATTCGTCTATATCGTGCATTACATTGTAAAGTTCTTATTTTAACTTAAGTGCCTAAATTTTGAAATTTCTAGGGTTGCTTACAAAACTCACCTCAATGTCATATAATATGTTACATTTACATCAATATTTTTTTTAATTGACCATATAATCTTGATTTTAGTTTATTTAAATATAATAAATATTCATTATTTCATCTAATAAATCCTTAAATTTGACGATTTTAATTTGTATATTACTTTCATTTAAAAACAGTCAAATAGATTTTTTATATTTAAATATACAAATATATAATTCAGATATCACAAATAATATACATGAATCATATTAACGAGATTAATTTATTATTCATTTATTTTTATAAATTTATTTATATTGTAGAATTCTGTTTTTAACTTTAAATACACATATTTTGATATTTTTATAGTTATATACAACTTTGTATCTTTCATGTTAAGATTCATGTATTTAAATTGCTTACGAAATCTCCAACTTAAAGTCAGTTGTATATGTACACACACATACTAATAAAAACAACTATGCTTAACTATACAGATGTATATATCACATACATATATTTATGTACATAAACGATAATAACAAAATTTGTTGTAAATTGACTATAATCATGTATGTGAACAATAATTTTATCATACATAACATTTAATATTTTTAACTTCAAATAAGTCTCCATTAAAAAAATTGTAATCTTTTTACAAAATCCTTCTCAACTTTTTCATATTATTTACTCGTAATTTAACTAAGTACATAATTTCAAATTTAACAAATATAAAAGAAATAACTTAAATAATATCTGTTAATTCATCTAAAATAGTTATATTGTCACTTTCAACAAAAGTATTTGCTTATAGCAGTAAAAACACTAAAATTATTGTTTTGCCTCAAAGAAATATAAGTTACATAATATATGTTATATATATAAAAAGAAAGTTTATTTAAACACAAAATTCGATTACAAATAGTGACACAATTGATTTGCACAATCGGATCACCCCATGAATTTCACCTCCATATAAAGACAGAAAGATATAACGATTGAGGGTTTGTGTCTCTCTTTTTGTGTCCATATAGCCAAACCCCATATATAAAACAACAATTATTCATATTATATTTATTTTGCCGGACCTTGTGTTATAAAGTTCCTACTTTAATATTAAAACTTCAAAAACTAAAAAATATTATCAGCATGGGCAACACAGCAGTTTATATAACAATTTCTGTAATTAATATACCATGCCTCTATTCCCCACAACTCACGACTATCCTTTCATGCATTCCCAACTTTTTATCCACTTCCCAAAAAAACACATGCAAAATATCAAAATGATACAAAAAAACAAAAAGATTAAATGAAAATCTCGCAAAAATGTTCACCTCTTTTGAAAAGGATTCAAAATTCTATCAATGCATTCTATCAAAGGCTACAATTATAACCCACAGAACATCAGTATTGAACACGGTGCAGATATCATAAAGGTAGTTTTATACAGGAAAAGCTCCCATGTTTTAAATCTTCACCTATAATCTGTTCTATTCTAATTCTTTTATAAGCCTGAATAAGCCTGCAGCTTCCTTCACCTTCGGAAAATCAATACAAAAACTCTGGACTTGAATAACCAGATCTTGCACTGCAATTTTAAAAAAAGCAACTCCAAATTTTAATCATTTTCAGCTAAACAACGTGCGAATACCGACAACACCATAACAGATAAATACTCCCGAAAAATTTGATATCTGTACAAATATTAGCAAAGTTGATTTCTAAGCTTCAAGCATTAAACTTAGTATGGCGCATATGGTTGGGAAAGCAATGCAAGAGTGATGATAAAACTAGATAAGTAATCATAACCATATGCAATTTATGGCTGAAATAATGATGCAAAAACAAGATAACATCAGTAAGCGTCCTGCACTATAGCAATGTTTTATTTCCGGCAATTAGGTGATGCTGCACTTGTACATAGATCAGCTATCTAATTTAGCTTTTAATACCAAGAGAAAATATATGTAAAGATTCACATAATCCTGCAGTAAGCATTAAATCTTCACATATAATTCACTTTCAGACAAAATTCTCATTTTAGGCCTCTGGAAAAAACTTATTTCAAACTTACGCATCATTTGAAAATTACTATGAAAATATGCCTCTTTCATTTTTGTATGCAGTATGCAGCTTCTATAAATGAGCATGTTAAAAAAAAGGGTACACTTGCACACTTCGAAATTGCGCAACTCCATATAGAATTTGCACAAGTACAAATTAAATTGAACAAAAACACTGAAAACGAGATATTTTTCATAACAAGTTTCAAATGATACCTAAACTTGAAATAAGTGATTTTCAGTACCAAAACTAAAATTTGCATTAATTTCAATCAAAAAATAGTTATCCAAAACACCTTACTCTGGCCATTCTCTTTAAAATCACAAGTCTTGTATCAGTATTAGCATACGAAAGGGGGAAACCAATCTCACCATTAATTATTTTATTTCGAATTAAACTTTGTAGGAATACACAAACCAATCTCACCAGTCTGTTCTGCATGTACTTATCCTGGAAAAAAAGGTAAAATCAATTACAAAATTGCTCACTGTTATATCGATGCATTAAATGTAACTAAACAGAAAAACCCTTAACTGACTGACATGGTGTTGTATATTTTTAGAGTATTACAGCCATATAGTAAGTATCTGCATTTCCCCATTGTTATTGGTATAGCAAAATGGTCACTGAGAGAAGTTGATGATGATATTCCTATCCTTGACAAATTATTAAATCAAAAATGGATAACCAAAAAGCACACTGTTAATTATTGTGCCTTGTGGTTGAATGCAAAATTAGATCATTAGAAACTAAACAATGTAAACATGTTCCACGATTCCTAAATAATGCGCCAAAGTCGAGGGGTTGGCCGACTTGGACGGCATTACAATAGTGGTCAACAAAGTTTGATCAACCGCCCACCCCACCCACCCACTCACAACATGGAGGGAAGCTGATTGTTTTTACAATTGGTCCGGTTGCATTCCGGGACCGTCTGGACGTCCGAATCACGCGTTGGCACAATAATTCCACCACAACGGCTAAATAATGTGGCAAGGTCAAGGGGTCAGGCGACTTGGCCGACCCCTACAATAGTAGTCGAGGGGGCAGCCGATCGTTATTCCACGCACGCACACGCGCACGCGCACACACACACAATTGCCTTGATAAAACTGCTTGCAACAGTTCAAACACACTATTTTTTAGCTACTGATCAGTGTTAGAAATGTTAATCGTTAGATTTCAAAGCAAAGAAGCTTATTACCAAGAATTTTAGTATTGAAATCATATTAAAATTCTCATTATAGAAACTCATAACACAAAGTTAATTAAAATTAAAATGTCCACCCTTGCACAAAATTGTGGTTTCTAGTATGATGTCCTAATCTTTCTTTCCAATTTCTTTCAGTGAATGTTGATGCTAAAAATAATGAATGTGGGAATTGTGCGAATTATTATTTTTAAATTTAATAAATACTAACTGAAGGGGAAAAAATGATGAACTGATGCTCTTCTTCCTCGAGCTGGTGTCAACTGTTAATTTAGTACAATGTTTTTGCGGCCATCTGTTATAACTATTTACATCAACTTCTTAATTTTTCTTTATTTTGGTGTCCATGTGTGAAATGGGCCATAATCCATGGCTTTAGTGTTTTTTACCCAAGGGTTGCCTCCTAGTGAACATTTAAAATGTTGTAGTGCAGGTAAACTAGCCAATGAGTCAATCGATACTTAAAGAGTGGTTTGTTGTGTGGGGGGGGGGGGGGGGGGGGATCAGAAAATTACTGGTTAAAGAATAAAGTACAAGATTAGGGACATGCATAGATGACAAATTTGGAGCCAGGTCTCTACAAGTGGAGAATAGGGAGAAGGACAAACTTAACAAAGAATTTGGTGAAAAGTATGTAAAGTTTATAATTTAGTGAAAAGGTCAAATGATAATGTAAATGGAAAAAGGTTAGTGAGCCCCCTGAATTCCACCTTTAGTGTAAATGTGTCATTCTCCCTAATTTTGAAATTTCCCATACTTTTCACCAAAAAAATTCAAAACTTTGTCCTTTAAAAGAAAATCCTCTCTCTACAAATATTGTCAGTGTCTTGTCTCTAAAGAAGTAAAGAACAATAAATGAAAAAAAAAGTGGGGTGGGACCCTATCTTAAGAGCTTTAACATAACACAGCAACAGATCCTTAGACCTTATTTGTACATATAATTATAGGTAGATCTCCTTATGCAGCACATTCATTTAGCTTACTCATTGACTTAAAATTCTATTGTATTTGAATGAATGAATGAATTACAAAATTATCGAGGTAAATTTCATTAAAAAAAGAATCGCAATTATGAGATTTTGTATATGAAAACCTGAAAAGTGTGTATGTTCTATATATTTTAAAAAAGAAACAATTATGTAAGCAGATAACTTAATAAACATGCTATTTACAAAAATAATGGAATATAACAAATGTAAGAAAAAGCAATATTTTAGAAAGTGCATATATTCTGCAATTTTCGAAATTATTGATAAAAATCATGCAAATCTGTAAACTTATTAGCAATATAGACAACCAAAAACTGCTTCCTTCATATCCAAAGATATAAAATGTACAAAAAAGTTGTACTTCTAAAAGTGTATAATGTGAAAAGAAAATTGTAAATGCTCAAATTATCTACAAAAAAAATAGAATATTACGTTATATTGCATATAGAACATATTCCGAACATACAAAATACAGAAAACAATATATTTTTGAACTGCGCGTATATTCTGCTTTTTGGGAGAAAAAAAAGAAATGCAAATTTGCTAATTATCTACAAAAAAAAAACTTTGAATACAGCTAAAAAATACATCCTTATGTGCAAACATTTAAAATGCAAAATAAAAAATAAAAATAAATAAAAAAAGCACTTTGAAGTATCAAAGGTTTTACAATAAAAATAAACAAATAAACACATTTTCCACATCTGCATAAAGTGCAACCCTAAATAAATAAATAAAGGACAAAGAAAAAGCTATTTTAAAACTTGGAAATATAACTAAAAGTTGCATTCTCTATGGAAGAATAAAAAAAAAGTTGCATTCTCTGTGGAAGAATAGAAAAAACATAATTTTAGAAAGTGCTAATACAATGCACTTCATGAAAATATTTAGAAAATATACTAAATGCGGAAATTGTCTACAAAAAAAACTAAAATATAACTTAAAATTACATGATGTGTACTAAAACTACGAAATGTAAATAATAAATACATGAAACTTCTCAAAAGTTGCATATACTCTGCAACTTCCAAGACATAAACACATTCCGCACATCAGTATAAAAGTGCAACCTTTACAAAAAAAAAGGAAGAAGATGAGGAGGAGGAGAACGAAGGAAGGGAAGAGGGGAGGGGGGGTTACAAGCAATCTTAAAACTCGAAATATAACTAAAAGTTGCATCTATGCACCAAGAAAACAAAGTACAAAAAAATCATAGTTTCAGAAAGTGCTAATACAATGCTCTTCATGACAATATCTAAAAAGTGCTAATACAATGCACTTCATGACAGTATCTAGAAGATATACAAAATGCAAAAATCGTCTACAAAACAACTAAAATATAACTTAGAATTACATGCTTTGTATGCTAGAACTGTCAAAATGTAAATAATAAATATATGAAACTTTCCAAAAGTTGCATATACTCTGAAACTTCCAAAACTAAAATAAACACATTTTGCACATCTGTATAAAGTGCAACGTCTAATCAGAATAAAAAAGGAGAGAGAAAGAGACAAAGCACAAGCAATCTTACTACCTGAAGTATAACTAGATGTTACATCCGCTATGCCCACAAAAAAGAATCACAATTTTGGAAAGTGCTAATAAATATACAAAAACACGGAAATTGTCTACAAAAAACTAAAATATAATTTAAAATTACATGCTCTGCGTACTAAAACTATGAAATGTAAATAATAAATACATGAAAATTGCACAAACTCTGCAATTTCCAAAAGCATATGTAAATCATGAAAAGTACACATTATATGAAGTTTGCAAGACTAGCTACAAAACAAATCAATCAATCAAAAACTTCCAATACAGATGTAAAATATGACTCTTTTTGATCATTTTTTATAAATGTAACACTTCTTTATTTTTTACAGACATATGCCAAACTTTTTTTTGCAGTATTTAGGCAAATTATGTGCATAAAGTTCAACTATAATTAACACTTATATATTATATATTATAACGTATAGCAAAGAAAACGAACAAACAGAATAATCAATGTCCCAATGGACAAGCGGTCAAGCATCCATTGTGAATTTGAATGGGAAGTCTATGTGATCGGTATCGAGCATTATTCAAAGTTTCAATGTTCAAGAACCCACAGTTCATGGAAAATATCAACATTTATTCAAAAGGATCAAGCATATTTTCTACATTCAAGAACCCATAACTGAAAGTGAATACAAGCATTATTCGAAAATTTAGTATAAGATGTATATGCTGATTAATTTCAGTTTTTACCCCCAAAGCTTCAAATAGAAAATGGTAGAGTTGCTAACGGATACCTTGATGCTTTTGCATGATGATATGCAATTTGTGATGTACCTATGTACAAACTCTGTTGGAAGCTCGACCGTAGTCGTAAGCTTATTCACAACTTCCATTGAATGTAAACTCATTTCCATATTCACAAGGATGTTAAAATAGCTGTCACGGCATAATTATATAGTAAACATCTAATCGTCATGAGGATGTAGACAAAAAATAATAAAGAGCTAAACGGTGAATATCATGATGGTTAAGTTGAAAAAAATAATGCAAAAATGTGCTTACTCTTCTATTTCTGCAGAATTTATTAACTTCGCGAGAATCTCAACAGCAATACGAGGGTTATTTTCCACAAGCTCCTGTAAACGTTAAAATAGCTGTCTAAATTTTGTTTGTCTTTACCAACTGGTCAAAATATACAATAGGTGACATACTGGTAATTTCTGAGGGGTAACTCCACATTGATAGACGAGCTTTGGATTATTTGCGAGTATTCTGAAAATTCTCTGCATCACATCACGGGAATAAAAGAATAGAAAACAAATTATATAATTCCAACTACCTAGATTGTTAAAAGTTATAAACTAGAGACTAATAATCAATGATAAAAAGACAAAATAACATAAATCATGAGTAACAAATTGCAGAAGGATTCACACCTCCTGTTGAGCAGGCACAAGTGGGCCTTTCAAAGCTTTAGCCACCAACTCTATGACCGCAGTACCATGAGCACTGTCGGCACACATCCCATGGTCCCATAATAGGGGATGATCACTTTTAGGGTACGCCCACATGAGCTGACAATGGATCATATATTGATTATTAATGGATAATAGCCACAACGAAAAATATTTTGTAACATTATTATGCTTGCCTCTCCATCAAGAGTAGGGAACCTCGGTGGTGGCGGCCTTATCCACTGAGGACCCAATCCATTCAATGACAGGTGCTGAATTAAATTAGTAACAGAGGGGTCTCTATCACCTGATCCTACTTTCTGTTTTTCTCCTGGAGGTGTAAACTCGGACCTACAACAATAACTATACATTTTTAAACTATCAAAAAATTGATAAACTTTAGTTGACAACTCAACATACTCTAAAGAATCTGGATCGCAGTCACGAGGAACGTCTGGATCTGGTAAAATATTTTTTACCACAGCAGACACAAACTGACTCTTATAAGGATCAGGATGGCTCATATTAAGGTGCTGTTTTTGCAACTGTTCTCGTCGTGACAAAACCTAAACCACCAAAACTGAACTTTATCAACAATAGAACCACACATCATTTAAATTACTGTGAAAATAACATAAAGATAATCAAATATCATGCGAATATTTTATGGTTATTTAAAGTTTAAACTCACATATAATGAGGAATCGAATTCTTTCATATAATCAGCAGCCGAGATCTTCAATACCTGTACGAAAAAAGTCAATGTTTGTACCAGTACAGACCAGATGTTTATTAAAAAAAAGAAAAAAAGCCTAACAATATAGAGTATCCAGGTGCAAAATGTTTTAGTGGTTTCAACCACAGGCAGACCTAATCGACCAAAATCTCAAGTCCCGGCGACGAACCCTGTTTGGTTCATATGCATATAACGCCAATTTGTTAAGTCAGAGCATTAGTAAATTCATATTTATATTGACTGGCCCGACTGGCTTGCCTCGCGTCTTATTCAGATAGGCATTAATATCATTCGCTATGCCAAAGCCATGGTTTATGACATAAAGAAGGAAGAATATGGACATGAACTTAAAAGACATGACGCACCTATCTAGATCATCAGCGAAAATTACAGAAGATTTTTTTTTTTTAAAAAAAAAAAGAAGAAGTCCAGCACTACTTTCTGGCCTTAATCCATGAGGTTACAGGTTCATAACATGCATAAGACGTGATTTGAACCACTGGACTTTGTTGATTTGTAGTATGTTATATACCACCTAAGACTTGTAGTACAATCATGTAATATTACAACCTAAGTACTCGGTTTCCAAAAAAAAAAAAAAAAAGGTAAAAACTTAGTAGGAAATAATTTGTATTGCCACCATACAGTCGAACTGATTATTGTTTTTTATTACTACAAACTTTAATATATATTGTAACAGTACTCAGTTTATTTTTGTTCTAAATCAAATGATGGTCATCTATTTTATACTAGTCAATTGAATATAACCAACACATGTGTTTGTTTTTCATTTAAAACCTCACATTTTAATCTTTATAACTAGACGCTGACTATTTATAGCGAATAGCGTTCTCCGTGGCAATATATTTATATTTTTCTTTCATTCAGCTTTATTATTTTCTCAGTTCGCCACTTTATCACGTCCATTGTTTTCTATTCATTTTTTTTATTGTGTGCTACTCTGTTATTTCCCATTGCTCCACACCGGCTTTAGGTTAACAAAAGTTGGAGCCGTATCTTTCGTCATTTTCTAAGCTTTATTTCCCTCACACACTCTTCAATTGCATATTTCAACTTTACAATGCTTCTTTTTTATTTGTCTGGTAATTGCATCACTAAGTTTAACATTCTTCGTCAATCGTGTATTCCTTTATGTTCAACGCTCTTCCGAGCTTCTTTTGGGTGTTCCTGATATGTTTGCACACTCTTCAATTACTTGTTTTCATCTATTTATGGAAACAACAGAGTTTCATCTTTTTTATTATTCTAATTTATTGATATTGGCTAATGCATATTTATCTGTTTTGCTCATATTAGGAAAAAATTGCAATCATGGTTAAAAAAAGTCAAATAAATACTACGCATGTTATTTGATTGGTCTAACATACGAATTGAATGATGTGGATTTACCCAAAAACCATTTATTATCATAAACTATTGACAAAATGAATGCATCAATGGCAATAATCTGATGTGATGTTATACCCATATTCAAGCCCTCGCCTAATATGATGCAACGTAAATGAAATGTGTGGACACTGATTTGCAATAAATGATATGGAGCATGCAGTAGTTAAGATAATGGTTTTAGGTTTCTCCAAAATTTCAATTCTTGAACTCCTAATTTTGTGTTACTACATACCTACCAGAGATACGTTAGCAACACTCTTCGGTGTTGATACACGCACACACAGACACACACACACACACACACACACACACACACGCACGCACACATGCATGCACGTGCGCGCACACACACACTCCAATTTATGGTGAAGGGAGAAGACTTACAATGGATGCTTCTAATCGTTACATCCATCATCCACTAATGAGATGACGCATATAGCCACTCTCCCTCTAAGATAGTGTGACTAGTGTTTCTCGTTTTTATTTTTTTATTTTTACACTTTGACATTCAAAATATCTCATTCGTATATGCTTAATAATTAATAATGACCAGGAATAATGGTTTATTGGAAAATTATAACTTAACCAATTTACTAGGATTATATATTGATTGTAATGAAACTTGAAATCAAAACCTTTACCAAATTTTTTGAAGTTAAAAATATAACTTTGCGCCATTGTTTTTGAAATTTGGAAGACTGAACCTGATATCAAAACCGAGTTCTCAAAACTTAGTTAAAAGTAACAAACAATTAGAGCAAAGCTCAGCACCATATATCAAAAACAACAAAGACGGAACTGGTTGCTACATGAATGCATATTATTTATCCAAAATATCTATATAGTGGAAATTAGGTTGAAGTGCAATTTATTTCAAGGTAATAAGTTTCAAGGACAACACTTCTAAATAATTAGTTTTAAGGACAATTCAGAGGAAAAAGATAAACTCATTTATCTTGTTAAGTTATACAGGAAAATAAATAAATTATTTTATCTTTATTTATACATAACGGAAAATGATAAATTATTTTAATTTTTTCCTATAAAATGTCCTTAAAACTTATTACCCTGAATAAATAAGCCCTTTAAGTGAAAATGAAAATTAGGCTGAAGTGCAATTTATTTCAAAGTAATAAGGTTTAAGGACAACACTTCTGAATAATTAGTTTTAAGGACAATTCACAAGAAAAAAATAAACTCATTTATCTTTTTAAGTTATACAAGAAAAAGATAAATGATTTTATCTTTATTTATACATAACTGAAAATGAAAAATTATTTTATCTTTTTCCTATAAAATGTCCTTAAAACTATTTTTTCAGAAGTGTTGTCCTTAAAACTTATTACCCTGAAAAAATAAGCCATTTAAATGAAAATCCCCTATCTATATACCACTAGTATTAATTTGCGATCTTGACGAGTCCAACTGAATTTTTAGGATAGTTACTAATTGGTTGAACTTGATTCAGTTTACTTTCTATAATATTACCCAAAGAAGTATATTTAGCCAACATAGTCTGAATTAATATACAAAAAAGAACACTACTCTTTTATTAGTGTGATTCTGATCCTCAAACATGGTGCACTTCTCCACATTCAACCCAGGAGTAAAAACTTAATAGAAATAACCAGACACCAATGCAAAGGTAGACCCAAATTAAACTTTTCCAACATCAATAGTATATTTATTGGCCATCACAATATTACACAGATATAAATTAGTCAAATTATTTTCAATTTATAAGTAGCCTTGTTTCATTACTGATCATACTTCTTCCCTTCATCGTACGTATGTGTATTATACATATGTGTGTAAGCATGCGTATGTGTATATAGAAAGAGAGAGACGCACACACGCACAAGTTTAATCAGTACATGCATCAGTTAGTTAATGGTTGTCTTTAGATCATATTGGTGGTCGAATGGTAGCTGATACTTATAGTTATAGGTACTACATGCATAATGCCAGCAGTAAACCAACAACCAAACAATACAAGAGGAACATCATTTAGCAAGAATAATAACTAAATAAACAATCGAAATGAATCATTAAGTATTTTTGCCTTCCTGCTAAATGAAATGTAGACCTAACCGCCTTTGTGTTCATCCACTAGGCTTACCACACTTGTTTCATATTTCAAAGGAAAATTGATGAACATGATTAAGTTTTGATCGAATTTGATATAAAAATTCAGATAAAAGGAGCAAACCTCAGTGAGGACAATCCTAATATATCAACTGGCAATGGGACTAGGATATCAAAAATGCGTATTATTATTGCTAATAATCCAGATCACTTACACAATTGGGATTTAGCAAAACAAACACATGAGCAATACTGTACTTGAATAAATTCTTTAAAGTTGAGATTTCTTGAAAAAGCATTTTAATGTTAAAATGAGAATATTCAGATGGGTGTGCCACATCCCAATAATCTAAGTCTAAAAATGTACAAAATCAATCCAGATGTATGGACGCTGATTTACAAACATTAAAAAAAAATGTTCAGAGTAAAATTGCCCCTGAAAGGACATGAAAATAAATAGCAAATGATAGTTACCACCTTGTCATTATTTGTGGAAATTGATCCCAAGAACTTTTGTATGAACACTTTTTCTTGGCGCTCAACCGCATCATCACATGCTACCTGAAGTCAAAATGATCAACTATACATATATTTGTTTCCCAAAGGTACATAACCCTTAAAAATCCAAATAAAGTACAAGCAAACTTAAGTTCATATAATAATGGAATGTATGTTGCATGTACATTCAATATGAAATTATGAATAAAACGTATCACACACATGCAGATCCCGAATTAGCCTAAATGAAAAACAACTCAAAATTTCATTGGCACTAACCATGCACACACACTAGCAATTTTAAGGATCGCTATATGACTATGTCCCCTCAGGAGCACAATACAAGTGGTATAATTTGCAACTTGCTACAACAGTCCAGTCATACAAAAGAGTGAAGAGATGGAAATTACAAGTTCGAAATATTGTCAATACTATGATAATGTAAACAATGGAATGTGTCTTAAATATATGATGATGTCAAATTAGGGTTCCATAAACTGCATATATCCTGAAATGCAACTGAAATGAAGTGAGACCGGATAATGCAGTCTTGTTTAATTAAATGTTTGGACAACATAATCGGTATGATTCAGATTATTGCTGATTGATACAATTATATTTTATAAAATCATACTACGTTTGCTTAGAATTCTTATTAATTCATCTCATAAGTTTGGGGTAGTACATGCAAATTACAAAACTATATACTTCTGTTGTACTATATAATACAGTTAAACAAATAGAGGAGGCTAAACCGTCCTTTTTATATCATCTTTTAAAGCATTAATTATCAGATTTTACAACAACAACTAAGCCATAAATACCAATTGAGGTTGGATAAAGACAGAACCCAAAAAACACACTGAATTCAAATGTAATAATGATAACAAGAGATTTAAAGTTGAAAGCATAAATAAAAATAAAATAAAATTTAAAATAATTAGACAAATAATAATAGTAGTGAGAATGTGACAATGAAGATGACATAGTAGTTAAGACGCTAAGGCGCAAGCATTGAGCCTAGGGCTTTTTTGAGCCTTGGGCTTTTTTTATGTGCCTTTTATATGAGTTTTATCTGCTATTTTACTAACTACAAATTAATTTTTAAACCATATTTTATAATTCATTCAATTATTTACATATTTTATTAAAAAGATTTAAATTTTAAACCATATTTTATAATTTGTTTAACAATCAAAAAAATTATTTAACTATTTATAAACAAAATTTTGAATTTAGCCGAAAAAAGTGTCTCAAACTGCAAAAAAGGCGCACTCAAACTGCAAAACGGTGCAAGTCTTGAGCCTTGGGCTTTTTTGCGCTTAGGCGCGCCTTGATAACTATGGAAGATGATGGTAATTGTTGACGTTCAAAAGTTGGCACAACACCCAACGAGTTCCAAGACAATGAAACAAAACGTCTAGTACAAAAAAATATGCAGAAAAGTAAATCAACAACGTGTTTATAGTGTTTTAGTCCGTGAGAACCTATGTTCACTTTGAATGTTTTGCTCTTTTATTCACTTCAATGTCAAAATTACAATGGTGGGAACAATAGCTTCAAGGAACTACAATGGTAATGTTGAAAAGCAAATTTAGAAAAGTCCAAGTTAGAGCTTTTCTCCTTCTTCCCGAAATACCAAGGCAACTCAAAAAATCCAAGTGTCCAACAAAGAGATAGATTTTTTCTTACCGGAGTGATGGAGCAAGTTTGAGAGTCTAATATGCAATATCTTCTTCCCAAAGTGTCAAAAAAGTAAAAAATCCAATATTTTTCTCATAGCAAAATAAGGGGTATTTATAGGTAAATGGAGCAGGTAAGAGGAGAGGTTGGTGGACACGTGCACGCATAATACGTATCTGGGGATCGGTACCGATCCCCGAGTACTTGGTTGTTTTTGCTTCCACTTCGAAGCCCCAGATGCCTTCAACTTAGTTGATTTTCATCTCATGATACAAAATTGTTTGTACCGATCCTGATACACTTTTGTCATTTCTGGAGATACCAGACAGAAGCACCGATCTAGAAGACCTAAAGAAAATTGCACAGAGATGCGTGGTTGTCCGGATACGAAGTGCTTTATACCGATCACGCATACTTGCAACAATACCAATCCCGGATCACTTGTAGTTTCTTTGATGATTTATGGAGAAGTATAGATGTTTGGGGATATGTACTGATCTCAAAGAATGGTTTATACCGATCCTCAAACACTTAGTCATTTGAGAGCAGTTTTGACGAGCCGAGACGACCAAACTTATACGACTCCATTCGGACTTGATTTCTGGATGTTTAGACAGCACTTTTGAGTCATTTAACCACACGATAAGTCAAGTCGTGTGAGTCTGTACTGCTTCTGGTAGTCATGCCAAAAGACTAGGTAACAATAATAATAATAATAATAATAATAGGAAAAGTTTATTTAGACACAAAATAATAACAAAAATTTAGACACAAACATTCTCAACTACTAGATCTTTCTTTGAATTCCACATAAAGACAAGCAAATCCAATGGTCCAGGCTTTGTCTCTAATTTTACGTTTAATTTTATATTCTAATAGCCGCTTTCATAATAATAATACTAGTAGTAATTGAAGATAGCACTATGTCTTATGCCCCCAATATATTAGTTCATCTAAAACTAAAGACACTCCTACTACCAAAAACTCAAGGTTCTAATACATGAATCGCTAACTTTCATGCGTTTCTGTTCGACACCAGCTCTTCAAATATACTCAAATTTCTCAAATCTCTTTTTACTACCTCCTCCCATGTCATTTTTAATCCACCTCTACCTCTCTTTTGAGTGCGACATATAATTCCAACGCACATATGTGTATCGTGCAGTCTTCGTTGGAGATGTCCAAATCATCTTAAGCGGTGTTGGACTAACTTCTCTTTACGAGGTGCAACTCCAAACTTGTCTCGAATATCATTATTTTAATTTGATCTCGTCTGGTATGCTCACAGCTTCGTCGCAGCATACGCACATCTGCTACACTTATCGTGTTGCATTTTAGTAGGCTAACATTCTACATCATATAACATCGCAAGCCTGATTGTTGTTCTATAGAACTTTCCTTTAAACTTCTGAGAGATCTTATCGTAGAGAATGTCAGATGTTGGTCGTCATTTCACTCATCCTGCTCGAACTCTAAAACCAACATCTTCATCAATCTCACCATCAAACTACAACATAGATCATAAATATCAAAATGATTCCTTCCTGAGTAGTACTTGACCGGTCAGGGTGATCTCTCTGCCATCTGACCGACACCGCTGAAGCCACACTTCATATACTCAGGTTTAGTTCTGATAAGCCTGAAACACTTCGATTTCAAAGTCTTTCTTCACAACTCGATTGTTTGTTAACCTCTATCATACTTTCATCAATCAGCTTAACATCATCAGCAAAGAGCATACATCAAGTAATCTCACCTTGTATACCCTTTGTGACTTCATCCATCACTAAGACAAAAATATGGGGGTTCAATGCCGACACTTTATGTAATCCTATGTTAATGGGAAAGTCATCGGTTTCATCATCGCATGCTCTGACACTAGTCGCGATCTCATCGTACATATTCTTGATAAGAGTAATGTACTTTGTTGGGACCCTCTTCTTTTCCAACGTCCACCACATAACATTTACCAGTACTATGTCATAAGTTTTCTCCAAATCGATAAATATCACGTGAAGGTATTTCTTTTGCTCCCTAAATACCTCCATAAGTTGTTTTATCAAGAAAATCGCTTCTGTGGTTAACCTTCCAAGCATGAAATCAAACTGATTTTTTGAAACACTTGTCAACCTCCTCAAACGATATTCGCGGACTTTCTCTTGAATCTTCATTATATGACTCATAAGCTTAACTCCTCTATAGTTTGTGCAACTTTGAATATCTCCTTTATTCTTGAAGATTGGAACTAAAATGTTTCCCCTTCACTCATCTAACATCTTATTTGATTTGAAAATATTATTGAACTTAGTTAGTCAGGTTATCCTGCCTCTTCAAAGCATCTCCACACCTCAATAAAAAGATGTCATCAGGCCCTACCAACTTGCGTGTTTTTATCAGTTTCAACGCCTTTTTTATCTTAGATTCTTGAATTCTCCAAACAAAATGTATACCAGCGTCGTCGACAAAACCTCCCAACTCGATCGAGGAGATAGCCCTTTCTTCATTGATGATATATTAATTATTAGATTATTAAAGTTTGTTTTTTATTTTGCTTATTATATATAGGTGCTGAAAAGAAGCTTGACGTTTAGACCGGTGATTCACTTACCATCCCTTACAGAAAGAATATATGTGTGTGTGCATCATAGTAGTTAAGGCGCGCGCCTAAGGCGCAGGCGCAAGGCCTGCGCCTTCCAGCTGGTCGAGGCGCCTCCTCTAACAGAGGCGCGCTTTTGGTGCCTTTTTGCGAGGCTCCAGGGGCAGAAAAGCGCGCATCGACAACATTTAGGGTTTTCAACCCATTTGAGCCAAGTCGAAATCGAAATCAAAGTTCGATTTTAGGTTTTTTTTTTGTGATTCGATCTCGAAATTTGATTTTTTTGTGATTTTAGGGTTTTTTCAACTTCGATTTCGAAATTTCAACCGAAATGACATTTCGATCTGCTGCAGGTTTTTCATTTTCTTTTAATATATGTGGTGCGCCTTTTTTTAAAAAGTCACACAAAAAAGCCCCGGGCTCAAGCCATGCGCCTTTGTGCGACTTAGCGCCTTAACTACTATGGTGTGCATACGTGTACGTGTGTGCGCACAGGCGCGTGTGCATCAATACCTAAATAAGCCAGTAGTTGCGAACTAGGATTCCCTACACCCACTAAGATGGACAATATGTCGTTGTCTTTGGTTGGTCGTTCGTGTCTGTTTATACATATGCATATGATATATATACACACTCTACATCATCCTAATATGCAGTAACCTTCTTAACCCCAAATTAGAGCCACAAATTTATATTTAAATAAGAATATGGATGGAGAGAGAGAGAGAGTTGGTGGAAGGAAAAAGAAATGAGAATGAACGATGGAAATCAACAGGCATTTTTGGGTGCTGCACTACTAGGTGCCACGGAACATGAGAATGTATGATGGAAATCAAGGGCATATTTAGGGGTGTTGCACCGTTTGAGGTGTTATGGAATGCTCACATGTGTGTGTATTTAGGAGCATTTCATTGCATCTCATATAATACAGCACCCGTAAATGCTCCCTAATTTCAACCACAAGTTCAGATTCTCTCTTCCTCCACTCGTTCTCTCTCCCCTTCAAAGTATTATATAAATAGAAATTTGTTGTTGATATATAAGTGTTTTTGTGGTGCTGCAAAATATGGGTGTCGTGAAGCCTGCCTCATACATGTATATTCATTTATTAATAATTGTCTTAAAAGCGCAAAATTTTGATCCGACCGTGAACTTTCTAAAATACCCCCTATATATAATTTCAAAATATTAAATTGTTATTAAGACATATTCATACCTACATGTTAATTCCAATTATTTAGAGTGAAATTATTCAAAGGTATGATCTTCCTAGATATTTAACGATAGTTGTAATATCTTTAGTGTCTCACTTTTTTGTATCGGCATTAACCACTATAAATGTATTCTTACCATCCCTTAAAAGTAGGACCTAGCAAATAAACTTTCTTTACAAATTCAAATCACTTGTCTTCATATATCACTAAATCTTAATGTTAAAAATATAATCTACCAAATTAAAGTTAATTTAGAAGTTCATTCTTTGTTAACTAAAAGTATAAATTAAAATTAAAATGAAAAAAAACTAACGTTGCAACTTATAAATATAAATTCAACTCATTTACACATATCGTTTTCTTTTGAATTTTTTAAACATGTATAATTTATATAACAATTATTAATAGTTGACTTAAAAGCGCAAATTTTTTGTCCTACCGTGAACTTTCCAAAATATCTCCATATATATTTTTTAAATATTAAATTGTTATTAAGACATATTCAAACCTAAATGTTGATTTCAGTTATTTATAGTAGAATCATTCAAATGTAAGATCTTTCTAGATAAATCAACAAATACCTTTAATAATAATTGTAATATCTTTTTTCACTTCTTGTATCGACATGAACTACCATAGATGTCTTTTTCTATTGCTCAAAAGTAGCATCTACCAAATAAATTTCTTTACAAATTCAAATCGTTTATCTACATGTACCACCAAATCTTATTATTACTTAAAAATAGAACTATCAAACAAAGTTAATTAACAAGTTCTTTACTTGTTAATTAATAGTACAAAAAAAATTAAAATGAAAAAAAATAATGTTGCAACCTAAGAATAAAAATTTAACTCATCTACACATAAATCGTTTTCTTTTGAATTTTTTGAACTTATGTAATTTATAAACCAACTTATGCAAGTGCCATAATCACGTGACGTAATGCTCGTATACATACATATGAGGAGAGGTCTGTTACATCCAAACAACGCAACACCCTTAAATACTCCCTGATTTCGACTAACAATCAGCATAGTCAATAGCAAATAGCGCAAGGCTTGTGCTACTTTACACCATGCGCTATAGCATGCGTTATTTGGTTCACTTTTTTTTTTCTTACAACCAATGAAGTATATTTTGCCTAACTGAAATTCAATTCTATTTTTTGCATGTTTAATGCGAAGTAAATCTAAACAGGCACTCCCCGGAAGAAGTTCATCAATCTAAGGTTGATTTTAAGTTTAAATATTTCAATGAATCCCCAAAAATACATATGTAGATGCAACCGATAGAATACCAGTTCAGAATCATATTTACATCAAATGTTGACTGGATATAAGTTAGTATTGAACAAATGTGAAGACGTACATCAATGACATTAAAATGCTTAAAGGAAAAAGTGGATCATTGCATATAAGAGGTAAAACGATAAGTTTATTCAACATGGTACAGACCTCGAAAGCAACATGGATAGACAAAATAAGTATTTTGTCATTGATCATGATGGTTACCAAAATGCCTTTAAATGCATAAAAGATAAAATGGTTGGGCCATTTAACAAGGAAATATCTGTGAACGATACTTAAAAAATATGTAGAAACTAATAACACCGCAAAGGATAACACTTATTGTTGTCTCGCTAACATAATGTTTCTGAACTGTAATATACATATAATACGATGCAGACTGGAGACTGGAGACTACTACACCCATATATATATGTATATATATATATGTGTATATATATATATATGTATATATATATATATATGTATATATGGGAAAGTCTATTTGGATACAAAATTTAGACACCATTGGTTCACCCCATGAATTTCACTCCTTCATATAAAGACAAAATGATCTAACGGTTAAGATTGTGTACCTTCTAATTTTGTGTCTAAATAGCCTCTTACATATGTGTGTGTGTATATATATATATATATGTGTGTGTGTGCGCGCGCGCGCACACACGCGCAGGCGTGCTCGTGTGTGCATAATATTATATGTGTATATGTGTGTGCGCGCGTGAGCGTGTGTGTAGGGAAAGTTTATTTAGACGTAAAAAGTAGACACATTTGGTGTTGCCCCCAATTTCCACCTCTCGGATAAGGGTAAAATAATCTAGCGGTCGAGATCCTATGTCTCTCCATTTGTGTCGTCTAAATAGTCACCTCAATATATATATATATATATATATATATACACACACACACACACACATATATATAAAGGGAAAGTCTATTTAGACACAAAATGTTGACACAAATTTAGACACAACCAATCTCAACCACAGGATCTCCCCCTGAATTCCAACTCACACATAAAGACAAACAAATCCTACGGTCCAGATTTTGTGTTTCTAATTCTGTGTTTAATTTTGTGTCCCAATAGCCTCTCATATATATATATATATATATATATATATATATATATATATATATATATAGAGAGAGAGAGAGAGAGAGAGAGAGACTCTCGTTTCTCCCCAGATATTGGTTCTAGTTTATATATGTCCAGAAAGTGAGATACATGATTAGTAGGAAACTACTGTCATTGAACAGAAGAAGATAGGGAGTAGTTTTCTAATTTAAAACATTTTATTTCCAGTGACAACCCTTCAACTTGGTATATATTGGTGCTATATTAATGAGTGCTGAGATTTTCTTATTCTAATGTAGGATTTGACTTCTCAGCTACTACTTAAACATGATGATGGCTTAATTAGAAATATCAATGATCGTTATTTGTATTGTCTTTTCATGTTCAGTTGTATTGCTAGTATGAACTTCTGATACAATAAGTATCATGCGTACAAGTTTTGAGGTTTTTAACGTTCGTTGTTACGTGTATGCTCAATGTGTAGTATAATTTTAACCAAATGTAAAAGCAGACCAGATGACCAATGCTGCAAGCTTTTTGGTTAAACTGAGAAAATTGGAATTATGTTTACCTCTATAAGAAAGGAAATAAAGGGGTTAGCTGATGGCGGCTGAGAAGAATAAACTTGATGCAGAATAGATAATGCAATCAACCTTTCACTGGGTTTGAGCATTTTTTCCTGGCAATGACAATCAAGACTCGAACAAGTTAATATTTCAAGGGAATCAATAACAATTTGGCATCATGGATTTTCCAATAAACTTCACTGCTTCAACAATAAAACAGTGAATGTGCTTATAAGTGATTCTGTCAAAGTATAACTAGAGAAAGAGCAGTAGACAAATAAACAAAGTTAACACCATACAAGCTGTGACAAAGTGAAAACTATCAACATGATAAATCATTAGACATTTCAGTTCATATTGCCTTCGATTAAATGAGCAAGACAAAATTCTCTTGATCTCAGCCAAACGTCTCCATTTAATGTTAAAGCAAATGCCTTGCAAAATATTTCAGTTTTCGGTTACCCACATAAATCTGATCAACAACTCGATTTCATATTAAACCCTAGCAAACCCAAAGCACCTAAACAGCAATAACCAAGGTAGTGAAATAATTACTGAAGGCGGCTGGAAACTGAGTTCCAGATGGAATTCTTGCCTGCAAGAGCAGAGCAGTTGCGCAGCAGATCCTGAAGTGAGTTTCACGATCAAAAATAGAGCAGAATTCTCTGTATGTTTCATTGAATGGGCGAGACTCAAATGTGAAGAGGGAAAATAGTTGTTTGGATTCCTTGGGACTTATCATTTTGGGTTTTTGAAAGATTTCGGTAGAGCAAGCTGGAGCGGAGAATCTTGTATGTAGAGAGATGATGATCAGGAAGACCTGGGGCTTTGGGTCGCCTGGCTGGGGGTGTCCAAATTTACGAAAACAGCGCCAAGCTTGAAAATAATGCCGGACGCAAACCCCTTTTTATCTGGTTGTCAACGAGGCTTTAGGGCTTTAGGACGAGGATGGTGTAATTTTGCATCCACCTCCGAAATTATCTTTGGCGGATAGCGTATATTTATTAGATTTGCGAACGATCAACAAAACAAAAAACACAGGTTTAAATAAATCAGGTCAATCGTTATAGTACGAATTCAATAATAATCTAAAAAAACTAGTAGGCGAATATGGTATGCAACAACGTTTAAATAAGTAAATGTTTCAATTCTAATGTTAGTATTCATCTATACTATTTATATAGGTATTTATGAGCAAATATCAAAATTATAGTGTATTATGAAGTTAAACATAATATATATAAAGACAGATATTGTAACTTGACATAACTTATGCAGACATTTATTTAGTGCACATATTAAATATACTTAGAGTGAAAAAATGAAAAAATTGTAAAACTGTCAAAATAACATACGTATAACTTTAACCATTCTATTTGTGAATTGTTTTTAATTGAGGAAAATAAATACTAGGTTAGATTTACATGTCATACCTACTCAGTCAATTTAATTTCTATGTAATGTCATCTAATTAGAAGAGGATCTTAGGAAAATTTATCAAGTATTTTCTCTCCACTCTGTTTCATCGTTAATCACACATTAATTTCTTTACCTTATTTTCGCACGTCTAATTTCAAAAATATAGCTTGTCGCATTCCCTTTTTTCCCCTTATTTTGCTACCTGTCTTAAATCACATATTCCCCTTATTCCTCTTTTTAAACATAAATTTTAATCCCTCTTCTCTCTCTCAAACCTAGATCTCTCTCTGCAAATCTCCATCTTTCTCTGTAAATCTCCATTTCTCTTAGTAAGTCACCATCATCTTCCTAAAATCCTAATATATCCTCCCTTCTTCTAAAAAAAATAAGAGATAGAAAAAAAAAAAGGAATCTTCAATTTGCTTTGCTTTTGTTGTTACCTTCTATTGGCAATCCTGTGATTGCCTATATCCATCGTCAACTCCACACAAGGTGAGTTTCAGCTCACGATTAATATTCTTTTTGCAAGTATTGACATCGAATGAAATGATGATATATTGTGGTTAAAAAAAATTGATTGTTAGTTGTTTATTACATAACATTAAATTAATTATTAAATATATGTTTATTTGTCATTTACATGATTTGTTGATAGTAAATACATGAAATGTTAGTGGTTGTTTATATTAAATGTTAGCTTTTAGTTTAATGAAATGATAGTGAAAAATCACATCAAAACATAGTTGTTCATCACATAGAATAATAACGATTGAGGCATAATATGTTATGTGTGCATTGCATCATCCTTCTATCATACTGTAAGTTTTCAATATTTATATGAATTGTTGGTTGTTATTTACGTGAATTGTTAGTTGAGAATTTCATGAAATGTTATGTGTAAATTACATGAAATAATAGTGATAATTCACTTGAAACCATACTTGTTCATCGCATAAATAGTGATTGATTGATAATATGTTATGTTTGTTTGTGTTGTCTTCATCCTTGCATAATACCGTATGTTCTCAATATTATATACTGTATACGAAACCATGTTGACTTTGGATTGAACGATGCTAAGTTTAAATTAGTATTTGAAATATTTGACATAAAATTATGAAATTGAAATTAAATTAAATTTAATGCAAAGTTGTTATTAAGTTTTAAGCTAAATTTTGTTGTTTGATTTAATTTTTAATGTCAAAATTTAATTTTTAATTTTTAATTTTTTTTTTATTAACATTAAGATAAAGAGTTGATTTGGTTTAATTTAAGTTAAGGATTAAATTAACATAAGATTATTATTAAGGTTAATTGTTTGATTGATTTAAGGATAAAATTATGAATTTTATTTAATTGATAAATAATTAAACTTTGAATGGTGTTTTAATTTAGTAGAACGAAATGTAAATTTAGAATTTAAGTTTTGATGTAAACGGGATTAGAATGGAATTTATATTGTAAACTAGTATAACACTCTGTTGAAATTTGAAATTTAAAATTCGAAATCTAAATTTTTAGGTTGAATGGAAACGTTGATATGAGGTTTGGATTGGAATTTGGAATAATAATGAAAATCTGTGTTTGAATTAAATTGACTTATAACATAAATATGATGTTTATTTAAATTTGAGCATTTCATTTATTGAGTTACTTGTACATTTCACTTGAGTTAATTTACATGTATAAGAATATTAATCTTGACTCGACTATTTTGTGCCTTGCATGGAATGCTCAGGTCAGACCGAGTGTCAAGCTAAAGATTTCAGCTGACGACGTTAGAGATTCATGAAAACGCTCGTCGTTTAGGTTTGAAAATCTTATGAAAAATTTATTTAAAATTTATGTGTTTCCGTTGTGTAAAATTTATTGTCCAACTCTGATACTTTATGTAAAATGCTTCTACTTTGAGATACTGTAGTTTATTTATTCTATGATTTCTGTGTATAATTCTGTTTAAACCTCGTAAGCTAAATAACAATCTACCGTTTCGAGCGATTTAAGTTGGTATAGTTACCGACTTGAAACGATCGAAAAGGCAGGTCGTTACACGCATCAATTTTTTTTAATAGGATATTTATCCGCTTTTTTTATTCTGTGCGATAGGATTTTGAATTTTTCAGATACCCATTGACTGTCCTACTTTTTATTTATTTTACTCCAAAAAAAGTATACATACAAATGAGAAAGGGAGAGAAAAGGGCGACGTGGGAGGAGGGGCGGAGGGAGAGGGGAGGGGAACTCTTAGAAAAGCTCATATTGTAAAGGAAATGACTAGACAACTTATTAACTAAATAAATATCGTACATTAGCTTTCACTAAGAAAACATATACATACATTTTAAAACAAAATTTATAAAGAAAGAAAATTTAATTTCATTCAACAAAGCTCTACCAACTTAATAAATCTATAATCCATTAATAATTAGTGACAAAAACCTATGGTATTTGGGGAGAAATATTATTTATAGTGGCAAATTGAGTAGCTTCAAAGGGATACTTGACTTCGGCGGTTGATCTTAAAACTGATGTTGATTTGTGAAGACAACGAAAAATAATAAAATATGATGCAAAATAAGGATCTAGAGAAGCAAGGAATGTGATCAGTGAAGTAGAGTGAAAACATGATTAAAAAAATAAATGAATGAGTGATACTCGTTCAAATTTTGGGCGAATGCGCAATAAAGATTGAGCGGAGCTAAGAAGTAAGAATTTAATTGTGACTTAATACAAAATATTATCTTTGAATTACGAGGGAGTACTGAATGTAATTCAAATAAGGTTCACATAACACAATACACAATCCATGGCTACATCTATATAATAAGATCCCTTGGTAGGACAAACCAAGAGGTAAAGAGGGGCTATGATTTATTCTTAGCATTCATATCTAGCGGCTCAGGTTTGTACAGATATTCCCCTTCGTTTGCACGATCTACGCTGCTCCCTTCACATTACATCGTGTATCGTAACTGCCCCTGGCACGATCCCATCTTCCTTTCTACTATATTCGTACCCATTTCTTTCCCTTTGAAAACAAATTACGCATTTGTTACTCCATTTTCTCTAATTGCAATTAAATCACATCTTCATGATTATTATTCTCTTTGTTGCCCTGAAAACTTATGATGATAAAATCAGAGAATCATGCTGAAACCCCAATTTTGATGCTACTAGATCTTCAAATTACTTGGTCGAGTTCAGAGTTATGGTGTTGCATGCTGCTCCAATTTCAACATTACAGGTAACAAGGGCATCGACCCTCTCAGTTATGCTTTAATCTTTTCCTATTTTGATTTATTTTACACATCTTCGGTTTTGGATATTTAGCACAATTGTTGTTGTTATTTGACCATCGATTTCTTTTCGCTGCCAATATTTATGCAAATGTATGTTCATCCTATTTTTTTCCTAGATGTCAAGTATGCAATTTTGTTCCCCTTTTTTTGCTTCATACCATTCTAGTAGAAATAATTTATATTGCGCAATTGCTTTTTACTGCTTGGTGTGGTTGCACAAATTTTTAATTGCATTATTTTGCTGCATTATTGTTTGATTACTTATTCCTATTACGGGATTTACTATATTGTTTACATGATATATTATTGTAAATCCTTTTGATTTGTTTTATAGAAAAATTAGTTTTTAGCTTAAATGTTTATCGTTGCTCACATACTATCCAAATTATTATAGAAAAATATGAATAATGAATGTCATTTTTATCACTACACCATAATGGTCATTTGGCAACCCTTTTTTTCACAATCGCCAACACTTATTTGTGTTGTAGGGTAATAACAATAATAAGCGTTGCTATGCAGAAATGTGTTACCATAAATATATATCTATAATTATTATTTTTACCAACGCTTATTTATGTTGAGGGATATGTTTAAATTGATAGTTGCTGAATATTCCTGGGCAAAAAGGTAAATTGGTAAGGCTTACCCTAATTTTCTACCTCCAACGCTTATTCACGCATTTTCCATTCATCGGCCGCTAAAACAGGAGACTCAACACCTCTAAAAAATTGAAATCGCGATCCGATTCAAAATCAAAATCATACGAGTATCATAACCTTACGAATCGAAATCGGGCTTCTCCTTGACGAATCGGCCTCTCGTTTGGATGATTTGATTTCAGCTACGACATCAAGAGATCCGATTTCAACTTCAGGCGATTTCTTGTTCAGGTGAATCCTACTTAATCCTTGTTATTATGGTAGCGTGTAGTTAAGAACTAACTTAATTCGTTATCTGCTTTATTATTATAAGTGGTTGCTGATCCTTTTCTCTTTATTGTGGTAGCTTATAGTTAAGAATTAATTTGATTCTTTATCTGCTTTATCATTAAAAGTGGTTGCTAATAAGTTTGATAGTCAGAACTATAATTTTTCCAGCAGACTTTGTTATATGGAGTTTATTAAAATGTTAACCTACCTACCCAATTACTTTTTTTTTACAGATCACATAAAGTTAATTAATACTAGATGGGCTCTTCTCTAAAAAAAATTAGATTATGCTATATTTCTGACAGTAGATCTATGCTAATTATGATCTATCTCACGTGAACATATAATTAGAAAAGAGTATTTTATAAACATGACATTATGGTCAAAATGAAAAGGATGATTATGATTTCATGTTTGATTTCAATATTAAGGATACTAATGAAGCCGACGATGGTGATGAATAAATTATGGAGGACATTGGTATGGATGCGTAAATAAACATAAGACGCAAGAATTTTATTTTTTTTCGGTCTGAATGTTGACAATTTAGAATTTTAGGAGTATTATCTTTTTTATTATATCCTATTTGAACTGAAAGGAACGTATGCTAATGGTTTAGTTGTGTAGCAATATTTTCAACTAAAATTATATTTTATGGTCGGGACGTGGCAGGCTGCTCATTATTTGGCTATGAACTTATGTATAATACGATCGTTTTCATAACCTTTACCTAAGTTTTTGATATATTCATCAGCTGTTTTTACTTAACCATAACAGCCACTCGGTGCATATCATGAGTTATACTAAAGTCTGAGCTTTGAAGTAGATGAGACAATTAAAAAGTTTTTTTGCTTTGCATTTCCAAAGCTATTCTCTAATAAGGATTTTAGATAGACACTTTTTTCTAGTGAAGCGTTCAAGTTATATCATGATTTATATTAAAATTTGTGCTTTGCAGTAGATGAGACATTTAAAAGTTTATTTAGAGAAGTATATATGAACAAAATCTTTGCATCTGAGTTGATATATTTTAAACATTGTAGCTACATGCATACGAGAGATGAGACGCTGGAAACTACTAATGTTATATTTTAAACTTTTTAAATGATTGTTTCCAGTTTCATGCATTTGGGACGCACATATGCTAATTAGGAAAAACTAATCAAACCTGCAGATAGATGATTTATAGCAAGTGCACATCTTGTGTTGCATAGATTTGAACAGTAATTGTGAAGCCAAAATTGGGGTAATGGTAATTATATGAAATACTTGAAGTAGCCTATAAAAAATGAACATTTCTCCTCGTTTAAGTTATAGCACGTGCCCATCTTGTGTTGCATAGATTTGAACAGTAATTGTGAAGCCAAAATGGGGGTAATGGTAATTATATGAAATATTTGAAGTAGCCTACAAAAAACGAACATTTCTCCTTGTTTAAGTTTTTCCCCCTTTTTTCTCTCAACATGGTTTATTTGCTATTTTTTGTAACCCTTATTTTTTCCGAATGCATATATACTTCTAATGGTAAGCACACAAATTTTGCACTGTTATTTGAACTTCAACCATTGAACAGCAGCTTGAAGCTGCTGTGCAACAGCGGCTTCAAGCTGCTGTGTGCACAGCAGCTTCAAGCTGTTGTTTGCACAGCAGCTTGTAGCTGCTGTGTGCACAACACCTTGTAGCTGCTGTTTGCACAGCAGCTTGTAGCTGCTGTGCAACAGCAGCTCTTTTATGTTTTTTGTATTTCTCTATAAAAGAAAATCTAGATTACCAAAGTTGTAGCTTTTAATAGGAGGGAAGCTTTTAGCACATTTACAATGATGAAGTGATTGATTAGTGCATCAAACTGAAGTCGGGTTTGTCACTTTTCTTAAAAGAATTCCAACTATTAAAACAAACGATTCTAAGCACCTACTAGAAAATTAAAACTTTTTTACATTTTATCTTTAGGATTTTGAGAAATAAATAAGACTAATGAGAGCCTTATTAGAAAAATAAAGTAGTAACATTAAACCTTTTTAATATAGTTAGAACAATACTGTATAATGTTATAATAATATTCATTAACTTATCTGTGCATTTAATTTTGTTGATAAAAGTTTATTAATGCACATTAAAAATTTACTGAATTAAAGGCTGACAAATAGAAATATATTTTATGTTTTTATACTCTATTAAATACTTTTGTACGTCACTGTTTTCAATGCCCAAGCAAGTAATTATTTTTGTAGCTACTAAATTAAAATAATTAATCCATTATTTGGCTTCTTACATGTTTATTTTCCCAAAATCGTGTAAAGCTTTCTATGAGTTTCAGACTCTAAAAGCAACACAAGACTATGATTATTTTATCCATATATCATCGCTCTAAGTGTTTTATAAAGAACGATCACGGTTTGTAATACTTAATTCGAAGTAAGCACTTAAACCATACTATGAGATCTAATATTCAATATGATACATTGCAATTGAGATTGTATTTTTTAAAAATGTAACATTAGACTAAAAATACAACACATGTCCAAGAACATGATCATTTGAATGTCAATGTGATCAGTTTATGAAAGGTGCAATATATCTAATGTCTGTAAACGTTGAGGATGATCACATGCACTTTTGTAGTTAATTATGATACTGTAGCTGCTGTTTGCACAGCAGCTTGTAGCTGCTGTTTGCACAGCAGCTTGTAGCTGCTGTTTGCACAGCAGCTTGTATTTATCAAATTAGGAATAATACCCTGTTTAGTCAAAACTTAAATGGTATTGGATTAAATTATATAATGGTTTAGATTCCCTCACATATTTTCATAATATTCGGCAACTGCAGTTTTGTTTTTTGTTTTGTTTGTTTGGCTGTTATCCTGGCACCTTGGTACATTAAATAACCTGCTTTATTACATTGTTTAAACGACATTAAAAAAATCATTTGGTTTGCAAACTATAAAAATCTAGGTTGTCTTTCAGTTAATCTTCTGAATAAAGTATTTCAAATGATTTATCACTTGGCTAACATTGTTTAATAACAAGTGCAGTTTTTTTTATAACAAGTACAGTTTTTTTTTTATTATAATAAGTGCAGTTTTTTTTTATATATAACAAGTGCAGTTTTTTCTTTGTAGCAACGGGTGGATTTATGTCTAACTCAAGTTCAAGGGAGTGGATTAAAAGTCCATATAGAAATTCTGAAGAATATAAGCAAGGCATTCGAGACTTCATTAGTTTTGTGAAGAATCACTCATCTTGGGAAGGGCTTTTGGTATTTTCACTCATATCAATTTCATCATCAAGTTTAAATTATGATATATTTGATTGTTTCATGATTTCGTTTATTTTGTTTCTTTTCTCGTGATAGGAAGAATTTGACATGGATGTAGACCCTAGCATAGCTCGACCGTTATTAGAGAAACATTTCCCACCGTACTATAGATAATGAAGTCAACATTAAGAAAAAGTCTTCTTAAAGTTGATGACACTATGATTCCTAAACGTGTTGCCATTGACAGATGTCCGGATGATATAGATAGAGTGTGGTGGGAAAAGTTCCTTGATATTGAGTATACGAATGAAAAGATGGAGCAATGTAAAAAAAATGCAAAAAACAAAGCGAAAAACCAAATTACTCATACTCTAGGAAGGAAACCTTACCATAGAGTGCACCATGAAATGGTAATGAAATTATCTTTTGTAAATGGTTGTTTGTAGAATGTTATATTAATTATGTGTTGTCAACTTTGATATTTCTTGTAGGTCTTATCCAATCCAGAAGCAAATATTTCACGAACGACGATTTGGAAGGTTGGACATAAAAGAAAATCGGGAGAAGTACTACCATGTGCCGCAGAAACATATGTAGGTTTGCATATATGTTGTTAAGCTCAGTAAATTATTTTAATTAATCATTATTTGCCTGAACTCATGATGTTTTTCCTGAACAATGTTGAGTACATAAAGTTGGGTTTCTACAAATACCGAAAACATATACAGCTTTGCTGAGCCTTACCGCTCAGCTTTGCTGAGCCACAGGCTCAGCTAGCTGAGCCTTGCCGCTCAGTAAAGCTGAGCCGTAAGGCTCAGCATTTGCTGAGTTTTGGCTCAGCAAAGCTGACCCACAGGCTGAGCCGTGGCTCAGCATTTGCTGAGCTTTGGCTCAGCAACTGCTGAGCCTTACCGCTCAGCTTTGCTGAGCCACAGGCTCAGCATTTGCTGAGTTTTGGCTCAGCAACTGTTGAGCCTTACCGCTCAGCTTTGCTGAGCCACAGGCTCAGCATTTGCTGAGTTTTGGCTCAGCAAATGCTGAGCCTAAGGCTCAACAAATGCTGTTGAGCCACAGGCTCAGCAAATGCTGCTCAGCTGTGGCTCAGCAATGCTGAGCCTTTTGGCTCAGCAACTGCTGAGCCGAGCCTTACCTAATTTGCAAGAAATTACCTAATGCTGAGCCAAGCCTTACCTAATGCTGAGCCGAGTCGTAAGGCTCAGCATTTGCTGAGTTTTGACTTTTGTGAATTCGGTACTTTGTGCGAGATGTTTTTCTGTTTTTAACAAGAAACTGAAATTTTCAATTTAATGTGATATTCAATGAATGCAGGCACTTCTAGAGGCAGCGGAAGAAAAGAGAAAATTGGATGGTAGTTCTAGTGGCGCAGTAGATGATCTTGATAATGATCCAATTGCAGAAGTTTTTGGTTCCGACATGAAGAAAAATTATTGTCAAGCAATTAGTTCTACTTCATCTATAAAACAAGTAAAGGTGGCTCGAGCTGTAAAAGTTGTAGCTGATAAAAAAACAAGCCGTGGATTTGTCCGTTTGGAAATTAGAGATAGAAAGGCAAGTAGCTACTCAAGTTAATAACGCCATCAATTCAATTACTTCAACTTTTATGAAATTTATACCTAATTTGCAAGAAAAACTTGTTGCAAGTCCTTCCACTCCTCGTACAGAAGTGCTTCTAATTTAAGGGATTCTCTTATAAGTAATAATGTAACCGTTACTCCAAATGTGTCACTTAATGATCTTCATTCATCTACAATGGAAAAGAAATACGTAATGCTATTGTCAAATGATCTAGAGAAGGAGATAGCAAAAGGTTATCTTGGAACACAAAAAGTTTGTCATTTTAGGAAAGTGGTACCGAATATAGAGAAAGTAATTTGGGTTGTTGAAGTTCTTGAACCGGATGCACCAATTTATGATGGTCCTCAAAATGGAATGTACAAGTTATGTGAATTTTCAGATGGAGGCTTCGTTATATGGCCAGAGTTTCGTATTCGTTATTTGTAGAATCTTATTTATGTATTGAATTTAGCAAACTAATTATGTATTATTGAATTTGACATCTTAATTATGTATTGTGTTTGTTTATTGTTAACTGATATTCTATGTCGTTATGTTATGAATGTTATCTATTAGTATGCATTGAGTTTAATATTAGTTTTTGATTCATATTAATATCGTCTATATTATCATCATGTTGGTTATTAATTGAATATTAATGTTAGAATATGCGAGTTGTTAATACATATTTCTGTTATTATTAAAATTTATATTTGTTGTGAATTAAAATTTTGTAACATGTATAGGCGTTACAAACAAATGTATTGCAATATGTATAAGCGTTGCAAACAAAAATCTTACAATGATTATAAGCGTTGGTAAAGAAAATCTACCAACGCTTATAAGCGTTGCTAAAGAAAATCTACCAACGCTTATAAGCGTTGCGACTGAAAACATACCAACGCTTATAAGCGTTGGGACAGAAAATCTACCAACGCTTATAAGCGTTGGTACTAATTTGCCACCCCTCCATAGCAACACTAATAAGCGTTGCTGAAATTGTTTGCGACGGTTATACTCGTTGGGAATCACCTATTTTGGTGTAGTGTATATACTGTCTATGTATATGTTTCCAATGACGATAATTTTGAATTAAGCTAAAACAGAGAAGTCTGTGTTAGTTTGATACACAGGCTCACTACGAAAACTTACGTTTCAACTATTATGTACTACTCACTACGAAAACTTATGCTTTCGGTCTAATGCTCCTTTATTCATTAATTCATAGTTAACATATACCATCAAATCATACTTCTTTTATATATTTCATTGTGTGATAACTTTAGCAATGGCCAGAGATCATTGATAAGTTAAATGCAAAATGATACTTGGATCTGTGCCATCGGCATGGGCTACATACTTAGCATACAAGTATCCTATAGACAGTATAATAGTTATAATTATGCTATATGAAAACCTAACCCTTACCATCGGCATTCTTGAATAAATCTGTATGATTTAGGAGAACATTGAACTGTGTAGTATATATACATATGTTTCATAATAATATATTTTACTGATCATTTTGTAATTTTGCAGATTTAGGATGTTGTTGTGGAGACCATGTTCCTATTTCGAGAGTTAGCATTCGGGTTAGTTTGTTATTGTTGAAGAGCCTATGGTAAGTGCTTTCCTAATTGCTTTACTGACATTTTTGATTTGTTTGTTGCTACATGACTGGCATACTGATATTATTCAGATAATTTTCAGAAATTGTCTTCATTTCGAATTACAGCAAATATATTGATTACAAAATTATCAAAGTCAACTTTTCTAACAATTTGGATCCAAATTCACCTATGTTAGTCAATTATAGTCAAAGTAAGTTTTCTGCTAAGTGCAGATTAGATTTTGTATTTTTAAATGTTTTCTCCCAAGGTTAATACTTTGTTTCCATGTCATTATTTAGACCATGATATTTTCAGCATAACAATTCCAACTTATACACAAATTAGCCTTTACAGTTAAGAATTTAGTCATGGTTTTTTGCCACGGATTTTTTTCCCTTATTTTGTAAAATGTTAGTAGTAGGCTTCTAACTAACGCTTGCAACTACAGAAATTAACCGTATTTACTTTTCGCTCGACAATGAATAATCTAAACTTTATATCTTATTTATTTTACAGCAAATCACCTAAGTACTTAATGCTTATGTGAAACTATATGGAGCATCACAGTCAATGTTAGCAAATAGTTGCACTTTGGTATTTCAGCTAATGATTTTGCACACTACATAAATAAATTTAATAAAGGTAACAGTACAGAGTAGGGTGATGCAATTAACAGATATAATCTTCCTATTTCTCCATATTACCAGTTTCCATACTTCTAAAAATATTACTTGAACGGAGTGTTTCTCTTTCTTTTCTTTTTTTCTGTTAAACTACTGCGTGCTGAAGGCGTCGCTTTCCAGGTTGAGATCAATTAGCCTTTGAGCTTGACTATTAACAGCTAACATAATATAAGTATTTGTTCCCATGCATTATTTTTACTGAATTCCAGAAAAAAATATTTCTGCTACATCTGTTGTATGTTTGGGAACATACCAGTTCATAAAAGTAAGTATAGAGGCATGTTTTATAATGCATACAAAACTATATGGACATATCTGTATCTCCAAGTATCAACTGTCAACGTTGATGTTGTTGCTAATCCACCTTCGTTAAATGTTTGTCATTCGAACAAGCATTTGAAGCAATAAGAAATATAAACATATCTTCTTATGTACAGTTCATTGCCCTGATCTCTACTGTTTTCAATTATAATTTCGCGTACTGCCCTATAATGTATTTTTCAACGACATTAGAGTTCATAAAATCTGTGACTATTTATTTCAGTTTGTTTCCATTAATTTTAATCCATCTCTCCTCAATTTAGCATCATACTTTCGGTATGTATAACTTATAGTTAACTGTTTATAATATTTTCCTTAGGCATATAATGTTCATGTTGCTGTGAATTAGGTGGATTATATTTTGTGCTCTCTTCAGCTAAATAAATATATCATTCTCTAATCACACGGAGTGTGTTAATTAAAATAATTTTAGTACTTCTTATTCTATTTCCTTATTGCATGTGCATTAACTTGGTTGCAGCAATTAGTTAGGCAACAATTGCTACCTTCTTAATATTATCTTTACTAAATTATGGCATTTGTTACGAGAATTGAAATTGTAGGAAGTAGGGACTATTGTGGTATGTGCAAAATGAAATATGATCTTATTTGTCCAATATTTTTGTGGTTTGCTGCTTTTATTGCAATGTCTTTCAAGTTAAAAGAAAATAAATAAATGTCAATTGCTATTGTTGCAATGGATGAATTGATTTCTCTCACGACGCACAAGAATAATACGCTGCTTAAAACAACAAGAGTCATTATGTTCAAATATTTACTCACTTTACAATTCAGATAGCATTGATCTGTAGAATAATCTTAATGTTAATATGTAGTAAAATCATTTATCAGGTACTATAGATCGTACCTGATTTGCGTACGTCATACGAAGAAAGGTTTAGGTGTCTAATCATTGACTATTATTCTTCCAAATTTAAAGAATGTAATCTAATTTTATACCGATTTGTAAATTGTTACTTTCCTGTATTAGCGTAAATGTTAATTTTCCATTTCACTGATTTAAGAGATTAAACCATGTTTATTTGCAACTTCTAATTTTTTATCTGTTCTAACTACCATCATTTTTCATGCTTCCAAAATTTAATTATAAATTTTGAGTTTGACAAATGCAACTATTTTATTTAGGGGCAAATTAGTAATATGTGTGTATATGTGTTAACTTGCGCGTGCATGCTTTTTTTTCTCACAAAATATGTATTTTGTTTCTAATTTGATTCCTAACTAACATCATGATTAAATTTTCATTTTGAATGAAATTTAAGAATGACATGGGATAACTTGATATTTCTAATGATTCAATTCAAAAAATGATATATAGATTCAATTCAGAAAATGATACTTTAGTGTACAATAATGTATTTAACATATGGTTTTTTGCTTCACTTAGTATGAATGTTGCATGTATAAATCTTCAACTGAGAGAATTTTTCTATTGTGCTTAACTATTGATAGGAAAAAGTTCAGTCTTTACTTAGATGTGCATATTGCACGCCAGTTTCTTCCCTCGGATTTGCAACAAAATATGAATATAAATATATATTGGAAAGTAATTATATTTGAATATTATAGTATCATCAACATTCGATATATTTGAATTTGCATAAGATTCAACTTTATATACTAATTTCAAACTGTTAATTTAAGTTTGACTTGGTTATATTTTGCCATTGTGAAATTGTCAATCAGATCTATTAATTTTTTGGACAAAACTTATTAATATTTACTATCATTTAAACATGGCTATTTTACTCTTTTATGGTAAATACGGTCGTATTTATGATATGATTTCTTAATCAACCAATTTATGATATGAAATACATGACAAATTTATTTCAAATTAATTATAATTCATGATATCTATGATATATGAATATTTGTAGTTGCTTTGAATGATGATGTGCATTATGACCAAGAATCCCACATTCTTCATTTCAAAATCAATAATGATTATGTGTGACTATATTGATAGATTTGTTGCAAAAAAAATCATTTATCCATATTTCACAATCCCTGTCTTTTTAAATCGTTAGGTGCTTCACTAAGAGTCTCTTTAAGCTATTTATTAATTTTGTTCCAGGTTGAAACCTAAGGTATGTTCTTTTAGACGACAGCACAATAATACTGATACAGTTAGACCCTAAATTTATAAACTGAGTATTGAGGACAAGATGAAAAGTGAAAACAAGTAACTAAAAATACAATACATTATTTAACCATCTGAAGTGCCATACTTTATACATTGCATAAGTTGATTTTTGAATACTATAATCCATAGAAGGCAAATTTATATGACACGTTTTAAAAGAATTAAATAGTGTTAACAACTAAATTAAAGTAATTTTCAATTTATTATAAGCACGCTAAAATTTATGCTTTTACTGACTTTCAGGATGTTCACATTTATTCATAAGATTTATGAGATCTTCACTCAATGAAATAAGCAAATTGGTAGTGGGGATTTACGCCCGGTAAAATAAGCAAATTGTATGGTACCTTTTTTTCCTTCTTATTTTACTTTTTTTTTTTGAATTACAATGTGTGTGTGTGTGTGGGTGTGGGTGTGAGTGTGCGTGTGTGTGTGTGTGTGTGTGTGTGTGTGTGTGTGTTAGCTTACTTCTAGGAAAGGCATTTCAGATAGTGCAAAAATTAGAAGTTCATGCATCATTAACATTGTTTTCTAATATATTTTTCTTTACATTAAATTTATATGTTTGGCTCAACATTTGATTATCCAGATATTGATTTAGACATGATATAGTCAGTGGTACCATCTAACAGCAGAGTCATGAAAACATGGGAAGCAAAGTATTCCAGTATTAATCTTATTTCTTGGAATTCAAGATCAGCTGTCATTTCACCTAGAAGTATGTCAATTGTGACTCACATGCTGGAAAAGAAAAATGATGTGCAGTAAGAATATGAGGCATCCATGTTCTGAAGTTCACATGTTGAGAGAAATTGTATATGAGCTGTAGCCTCTATACATACAAGTTAATGAATGCTTGAACATGAAGTCTATCATGGAAAAAGGATACAACAAAATAGTGTGAAGGATAAAAAGAAGGAAAAATTATGTCAAACGGACAAAAGCAAAGAAATTAGCTAAAAAGACAAAGTGTAGTGCAAACTTTAAAATGATAGTGGGCCCCTGGATTAAAAGGATATATATATATATATATATAACTTTTTAATTAGCATATGTTTTGTTGTTTTTTTTGTATTTGGTTTCGGTTGTTTGCTTTCTTTGTAATGTACAATGTTCTTTATACTTCATTTCAGCTATTAATTGTCAATGGTTTTTCAAATGTTGTATGTATGTACTCTCTTCATGCTACATTATGATATTCCCCTTTAATACTTTCAATATTATTCCATTTCTCATGTTTTGTCATTGGTACACATTACAAGCGTATGTTTGTTGATCAAATCATTCAACGTATGCCATTTGTGTCTATGAGGTAGGTCAAGCAAAATTTTAATCTGTGCCATCGCGACGGGCTACATAATTAACTTACATTATATGTCTTGATATTACATAATATGTTCTCACCGCTTATTGATGAATGTAAAGTAAAACACTCATAAGTCTATGCTTCCGTGCATCGCATGGATTTCCACTTGTATATGATAAAAGGCATGGAGAACATAAAATCAACTCAAACGTACATATAATAATGTTTCAAAAAATTATATGCAACACCCCTCTTTACAGTTTATTGTCTGTGTTTTTCTTCCCATCTCAAATGATTAGAATGATTTATAAAATGACCCACCATTTACATGCTTTAAATTAATGCTAAATAATCACATATGATTTTGAGCACTACAAATGACAAATTGTCCGAATAAATTCAAACAGAAGTATCTACCACGACATACTGATAAAATTTCACAATGAAAATATCATATTATCATATCCAAATAGCACTAGTTATTGCAAGTTAAAAGTGATTCATTGCATATTGAAAAAAAAAGGCTATTGGGAGATGAAAGTCAAAAAACAAGTTATCAAGGGATGATGGTCTTATAACGCAGGTTGGCTAAAACAAGCTATCATGCGACGATGGTATCAAAACTATTGCAAGTTGGAAAAAGTAAGTTATCAATGGAAGATGGTTCCAGAACTACCAAAAGTTCTCTTTTTTTAAATTGGGTATGGTATATACAATGTAGTAGTATATAACATACTACATAACAAATGAGTTAGACCTTACAAGATAAGAATCAATTCTGTGATCTCCTACATCATGTCCAAGTGTCTCAAGCAGGCTGGACAAAGGTGCTTGTTAAAAACTATCGCAAGTTGGCTAAAAGAAGCCATTGAGGTATGATGGTTTCAAAGTTATCACAAGTTGAAAAAATAAGATATCGAATGATGATGGTTTCAAAGCCACCGTAAGTCGACTAAACAAGTTATTGAAGGCCGGGATGTCTGAGCTATCATATGATGACGTTATGAGCTATCGAAAGTAGAGATATTTGAGTTATCACATACTGTCTTCAGGGGCAATAGAAGGTTAAGATATTTAAGTTATCGCTTGTAGACTTCAGTAAGGTGGAGATATTCAGGCCATCGCATGCTAACTCCATGTACTATCGAAGCTGGGATGTTTGAGCTACCGCATCCAGGAATTATCGAAGGTTGAGATGTTTGAGCTACCATGCGATGACTTTAAGAGCTATTAAAGGGGAAAAAGTGTATTTCATTATCACTTATCATTGTGTGAGGTTTGTTGAACCTTGAAAAGATGTTTTGTTTTATTAATTTCACAACAACTTTGTAGCCAATTATATAATATGGAACAACTTTGACCCATTTCGAAAAGCAATCGACCGTGAGAGAGGGGAAGAGAACTCCAAAAAAACTATTAATGGAAATGACTAGACAACTTATAAACTTGATAAATATCATATATCATCTTTCATTGAGAAAACACATACATACATTTCGAAACAAAAATTATAAAGAAAACTTTGAATTTCATTTAACAAAGCTCTACCAACTTCATATATCTACAAAAACCATTAATAATTAGCAACAAAAACCTATGGTAACTGGGGGAGAAATATTATTTATGGTCAGCAAATTGAGTTGCTTCGAATGGATTCTTGACTTCGACGGTTGATCTTAAAAATGATGCTGATTTGTAAAGAAAAAACAAATAATAAAATCTGATGAAAAATAAAGATTTGGAGAAAGAAGGAATGTGACCAGTGAGGTAAAGTGAAAACATGGTTGAAAAAGGCAAGTGAATGAGTGATATTTGCTCAAATTTTAAGCAAATGCATAATGAAGACTGAGTAGAACTAATGAGTAAAATTTAATTGTAACTTAATGAAAAAAATATCTTTGAATTACTAGGGAGTATTGAATGTAATCGAATAAGGTTCACGTAACACAATCTGCAATCCTTGGTTATATATACAAAAATACACGAAGAACATAAAATCAACCTAAACATACATATAACAGTGTCTCAAAAAATTCTATGCAAACACCCTCTTTACATTTTATTGACTATTTTCTTTCAATCTCAGTTGATTATAATGATTTATAAAATTACCTATTATTTACGGGTGCTACTATTCATATCACAGTCTACACTACCGGCCACCAAAACTAAAAGCATCCCAAATATTTTCATATTCCTCTGCTGGCCACCGTCCAAATTAATAACGTAAAAATGGAAAGGCCACCATCTCCCTCGTCTAAATGAATACTTTCATCCTCGTTTACTTTCCATTTATCTTCATCTACATACATGCCCTTCAATTTGAAAGGACAGCTGTGTTTTCTGCTGGCGCTAGGTCTGTTTTTTTTTTTTTTTTTTTTTTTTTACAATGTTTTCCATCTGTTTTGACTTTGGTTGATGACTACGATGAAATCCAACACTTTCACACCCCAATTGCAACCTTGGTTTTCTTCCAAGTCCCAATTTATTCGACTTTAGATTTACAATAATGGCATTCAACTTTTTTTCCCTGTTGTTTTACACCATCGAATCAATGTACTCTGCGAATCAAATACCTAAAGTCAAATAGCTCAAGAAAAAAATTAACATAATCAATTTTCATAACCATATTAGCAATTTTAATTTTTATAAATGAGTTCTTACTTCATTGGTTGTGATATGATTCATCAAATCAACGTTTATGTCTTTTAGGTCATTTGATCGAACATCTTGCATCATATTATCATAATCGTCATGTGTATCATCCGAAACAATAAGGGCATTGTCCAGTTTATCATCATTCAAATACTTCATCTATCAAACGACAAAAAAATGTATAAATTTGTAAAACAAGATACGTAAGTAGGAATGGCAATGGGGCGGGTTGGGGCGGGTTTCTCATGCCCCGGACCCGACCCGGACTTTTTAAACCCCGCCCCAGACCCGCCCCGTAGACCCGGCGCGGGTCTGGAATTTCGGCCCGTACCCGAAACCGGTACGGGTCAGGGTAGACCCGACCCGCCCCGCGACCCGGTGATTTTATGTTCTAGTGTACACAAATTTATATATTTATATTTTTTTATCACTAAATGATAAATTATATGCATATTATAATGTGTTCACAATGACAAGAGAATATTATAAAATGAGTTGTAAGATAATAGTTCAAAATGTATGCATTTGTTATTGTATGATTATCATTGATGCAACTTAATACAATGAAAATTTTATAGTTTGTCAATTAAAAGAATATAATATTCAAGTTATAACCATGTAAATCGAAAAGATTAACAAGTAATAGTTAAAGTTATAAAGAGTTTGAATGATGTTTCGATCATGCGGGTCGGGTTGGGGCGGGTTAGCCATGCCCCAGACCCGACCCTAGACCCGAACCTCCAAAAGCGGGTCGCGGGTCTACCCGCCCCGAAGACCCTATGGGGCGGGTCTAAACGGGTCAAAACAGGGGCGGGTCAAGCGGGTTTGGACCCTAGACCCGCCCCATTGCCATCCCTATACGTAAGTTATATAGATAAAAACCCTATAAGTCAAAACTTACATTGTCATTCTCTATTACGACATTGTCAAATTTAATGTCCTTAAAGTTTGAAATTCCCAATGGAGCAGAAAAAATATCCTAAAACGCAATGAAAAACCCTAACCGTTAAAAAAAACCTAACAGCATGTTCTATAAAATAATAAAAAACAATAAAAATCAAGCAAATCTAACATCTTTTTTATCTTTATCATCCATTTTTATTAGGCACAAAAGAATATTTGCTTTTGTTAGGGTTCAAGGTTTGAAATTATAGAGAAATACATGTTTTTTAGGAGAAGTACGGTGGTGAATAATTGAATGAAGGAATAATATATGGTGGCCAAAAGCCTATAAAATATAATCATTTGTATTAAATTTAGAAAGGTGGCCAGAAGTGTAAACCGGGGTGTGAATGTAGCACCCATTATTTACAGTGCTCTAAATTAACGCTAAATAATCACATATGATTTTGATGCTCCTAGTGACAAGTCGTCCGAATAAATTCAAATAGAAGTATCTGCTATGATATATCGATAAAATTTTACAATGAAATTAATACATTATTATATCCAAAAAGTATTAGTTACTGCAGGTTAAAAATAAGCCATCGTAGATTGAAAAAAAAAGCTATTGAGAGATGAAACTCAAAAAACAAGAATTTAGGGATGATGGTCTTATATCACAGGTTGGCTAAAACAAGCTACCATGGGACGATTGTATCAAAACCATCGCAAGTTGGCAAAAACAAGCTATCACTGGAAGATGGTTTGAAACTCTCACGAGTTTTAAAAAAAAAACTGGTTACTTTATGCACAATGTAGTATTATATAATATACTACATGACAAAAGAGTTAGACACCATAAGATGAAAATCAAACACGTGATTTCTTGCACCATGTCCAAGTGTTTTAACTGGATTAGGCAATGATGCTTGTCAAAAACTATCACAAGTTGGCTAAAATAAGCTATTGAAGTATGATAGTTTCAAAGTTATCGCAAGTTAACAAAATAAGCTATCGAATGATGATGGTTCAAAGCTACCGTTAATTGATTAAACAAGCTATTGAGGACTGGGATCAGTGGGATGTTTGAGCTATCACATGACGACATCATGAGCTATCGAAATGTTTGAGTTATCGCATACGACTTCAAAAACTATTGAAAGTTGAGATGTTTAAGCCATTGCATGTAGACTCCAAGAAGCATTGTAGATGGAGACGTTCAAGCTATCACATGCTAACTCTTTGAGCTATCGAAGTTGGGATGTTTAAACTATCGCATCCAGAAATTGTCAAAAGTTAAGATCTTTGAGCTGTCACACGATGACTTTAAGCTTAAAGGAACAAAGTTGCATTTCATTATAACTTATTATTGTGTGAGGCCTATTGAACCTTGAAAATATATATTCTTTTATTAATTTCACAACTTGGTAGCCATTTGTTTTACATTAAACAACTTCGACCTATTTAGAAATGCAATCAACCTTAAGTAAATGTAAAGATTTTTGAAAGAGTTACGAAATGATTCCATAAAGTAAATTCCTCAAACATCAAAGATTTTGATCATATGGGTGTGGGTCAAAAACATCATATTTGCTTCTATGATTTTGCCAACCAATTGGCAATCATCGCACACTTTACAAAATTTGAATTTATCTTTGAAAGTGTTGGTCAATAAACACCACAATAATTCTTTTTCGTTGTTTTCTTAATACCAAAATGCCCAACACATGCTTGGTCATGACAAAAATGAAAAAAAAAACACTATTTACCCCGCTATTAGGGACACATCATCGAATAATTTGATTGGGACTGTATTTTAACAAGGATGGATCATCCAAATAGAAAGGCTTCACTTGGGGTTAAAATTTGTATTCATCTTGTTTAGACCAAAATAAAGGAATTTCCTTAGTGACTAAATAGTCCTCTATATTGAGAAACCATAGATCGATGGAAGCTAAAAAGAGTTGTTCATTCCAAAGTTTTTAATGATGGGAAAAGATGGAGCATTTGGAAGACAAGCTAAGTGAACAGCCATGACATTATCGAATTTTATGTCTTTGATTGAAAAATCAAATTATTAAAGTAAAAGGATCTAACAAATCAAACAAGCTTAGCTTACTTTTTAGTAAAAAGGTATCTAAGAGCGAAATGATCAGTGCAAAACCATGATGTGTGAGTCCATCAAAAAAGATCAAAACTTTTTTAGTGCAAAAAATTACTACTAAAAGCTCTTTTTTGGTTGTTACGTGCTAGAGTTGAACATTGTGACACCCCACATTTTTAATTAAATTAAATAAATTTTTGAAAATGTTAGGGATGAGAATCGCGGATCTTAAGGCAATTCTAAAACTAGAAGGGGGTGAATTGTGTTTTAGAGAGATTATGGAAAACTTAAATGATTAACGATTACTCAAACAACTGTATGAAACACAAAATGAATATCACAATAGAAACAATCACAGATGCAAATATAAAAAGAATTAAAGGTAGAAAAGGAAAGAACACATCGGATTTTATACTGGTTCGGATTACTCCTACATCCAGTCCCACGCAACGCTGGATTGCACAGAGTTTTATTAATACTAGTATCAACTTTACACCCCCTTGATCTCATGGCTATAAGGATAACATCGATTCCACATCCTTGATTGGCTACAAGGTTCACACCGATTCACCACCCTTGATTTCATGGCTACAAGGTTCACACCGCTCCTTTTCCTTGATTTACCGGGTACAAGGAACACACTCTTTCCTTAACGATTACAAACAACCCTAGAACTCTTGAATAGCACTTCTAAATAAAGATTATTTGTAGAGATTGAGTTGAGAAAGAGAATGATATAATTGTATTGAAAACGGCAGAGTATACATGTAGAAACTAAGATAGAATAATGGTGGTAAGAGTTAGAATGAAGAAGGAGAAGATGAGATGATTAAAGTTGAAAATGAACCCTTTATATAGAGTCCCAAAGGTTGCAACAGTTCTGAAACATTTCAAATAATGAAAAGACACTTCTTTTGAAAATTAAAATTTGTAACAGTTATATGTCGACATGTATATTATTTTATGTCGGCATATATACTATTTTTGAATTTTTAAAATCATTTTTCAAGTGTTAAAGCTAATATATATATATATATATTGGAAATTATTAAATCAAAAATAGTGTTTCAAATGAATTTTCTAAAGTATAAAAACATAGTAATATATAATATAAACATATCTATAAAATTATATGATATAAAACATATATATATATATATTATGAAACTTTATAAACTATGTGTAATAAACATATATATATATATATATATATATATATTTGAAAACATAAGTAAAAATAATATGAAATCAGTTAGAAAGGAGTTTGAAAACAAAATTTGAAAGTGCTAACCGGAGTTTTATATATTAACTAGACTCTATTACTTTATATTCTTGAACTCTTGAAATCTTGATTTTTTTTATTCTCATGAGTCTTGAAATCTTGAAATCTTAAATCTCTTAAACTGTACAGTCTTCTATATCACCTGTATATAAGCCTGCATGTGTGTGTGTGTATTCTAGATAAAGATGCTAGTAAATATTTTATAATCAATAATGTTAATAATTGAAACAAGGTTGTTGTCATTAAAATTCCATTCTCTAACAATCTCCCCCTTTTTGATGATGACAACCTCGGTTTATAAAATATTCATACTTGATATACCTGATGATCTGATTCCTTGATTACTCCCCCTTTCACCATGCATTCCTTCTAACTCCCTCTATACCTATCTTAACTATACCCTATTTTATAATTTCTCTCCCTTTGTCATAAAAAAAGACTAAACTAATCTGTACTCCCCCTAATTTTATGTTATAAATGATCTGAGTGATTTATTCTTGATATAATTTTCTTAAGATTACAATATAGAGTTCTATAACTTCTAAATTAATGACTAATGTTATAAGAGTATAACATTTCAAATAAATCAATCAGTGTTTATATCAAACCAGTCAAGTCAAATCCAAACAAATCAACCAATATTTACAAGTTTCAAACCAAACAAAGCTTATCAAATCAACCAAATTTATACATATCTTGGAACTTCCAACCATCCATCTCCACCGAAGATTGGGTCCTTTGGATGACTTCCCAGTCTTCGTCGTCTTTGGTGAGAGGTGCTCCAGAGATGTTGTCTTCATCTCTGGAAAGAGAAGAAATCAACCAACGATTGGCATTAAAGTGTTTCTCTTGTTGTTCAATCTTCTTTATTTGACTTAACTCTAGATGCCGCTGATTACGGAGGATTATAGATAGCATATTCTTGAACGAATTGAGCGTTTCTTCATGATTCTCACTTAGATTGTGAATAGGATTGGCCATTATTTGATTATTTAGAGAATGAGAGTTTAAAGAAGAAGTAGAGAATTAAAAATGGAGTTTTTTCTGGAAGAGAGAGGTACTTATAGAGTGTGGAATTCGTTTGAGATGAAGAGACACAAGGTAGTTGTTCAAAAAAATAAATTTGAAACAATTTAAATTTCCTGGCAGTTATATGTCAACATGTTAATTTATACATGTCGACATACCCATGTTTTATTTTTAGGTATCTTTGATTTTCACACAATTTTGAGTTATTTCTTATTATATTATATTATTTTACTTAATTTTAATGTGTTTACAGATCCTTAAAGATTGATTTGACAGGAAACACCATCATTCATTAGTACTAAATGATTACAAGCAAAAAGATATATGAAATTTAAATCTAGAAGTACAAAATATGAAAATATGAAAGGAAATACAAGTTACTACGAAAAGATAACACAAACTAAGAGCTAAAATCTCAGCGGATGAGGAGGATGAAGATGGTATTCCAAGTTTTTTTCCTATCTAACCAAAGAACTTGTTCATTTTAGAAGACATTTGATTAAGTGACTTCTTGATCTTCATTTGGTTCTTGGCTAACTTGACTTGGTATTGGACAAGTAACTCTTTGGATATGGTTCTATTATTTGTTGGACATTCTATACTTTCCAAAGAGAATACTTCTTCTTCGTCGATTTCCATTGGATTTTCCTCTTGTCCCATTCTAGCTTGTTTTTCGGCAAATGTTTCATAAGGCTTAAAAGAGAGTGAAATTTGCATATAGGATATATTTCCCGAGTTAAAAACCTTTCTTGGCACAAATTCCTCTACTTTGAGATCCACTCGAAAATATTTAAAGATGCAGGTAAGATAAATTCCATGATAGAGAGTGTCTTCTTAGGTGGACATTTCCATGGGTTTAAATTCTTTCAAAATCACATCGACCCAACTAATATCATAATTGCCAAAAATAGCAAAAAGAGCTTTTTAGACCTTAAGGGTAGGATTATTGAAATTTTCGGAACGTGGAGTGAGAGTATGTTGAAGTCGGAGGTTGAAATTCTTGCTTTTTGGACGGAAAAAGTGATTTTTAAAATCCATGTGTTCATCGCTTTCAAAGATATGATGATATGTTTCTAAATCTTATTTATCAATTTCAAACTCCGTAAAATCTGAGCCCGTTTTCTTGCAATTTAAAATGGTACCAAACTATCACAATCCAAAATAATTTGAGTGCCTTTTATGCTACTCCAAACTTGATTTTCATTTCCTTCGTAAAAGCTACGATTCAAATTCGCATAAACATTCTGACTAGATTCGGGTAACATACTTCATCGTTATCCCCGAGAATCTATCAAGCTTAAAACTTCATTTTATTCAAAAAGAGAACAAAGATCATAAGTATGAAAATCTTCAAAGATAGCAACCGTAATGACTTTTTCGTTTGTAACATAGCCAATATATGATCGAATAGCCTCCGGATTATTATAGTGATAACCTTTGAGATTTTTGGTCAATCTTATGGTTTTTGAGTTACTTGAGGAACCCATTAGAATGTAGACATGAAGAGAATAGAATAAAGAAAGTTGTTTTGAATTTTGAATGAAAGGTAGAGAGAATAGAATTAAATAGATAAATAAATAGAGAGTAAATGGACAGATCTTTCTGAGTAGATAGACACCTTTTCAAACATTAGGAGTTGGTGAAAAGATGGAGGGAAGTTTGAAATTTTAAACTTTTGAAATTCAAAATCTGAATTTTGTTTTCTGGTGCATATGTCGACATGTCTATTTAAGTATGTCAACATATGTGTGTATTTTCAAAAGTCAAGTTGCTTTTGGACTTTGTTTTATTATTTTAACGTTTTATATCCTTTGTTTTATTATTTTCTGAGATAATATTTAATTTTAAAAACATTTTAAAGTTAAATTCCATTATTATAATATTTATTATTATGCTAATATTTCAAATTTCAAATTTTCAAATTTAAATTTCAGAATTTAAATTTTAAATTCAAATTTTAGAATTCAAATTTCAAACAAATCAAGTAAACAAGCATCCATTCAACCTATTCAATCAAAGATTATTAATTAAGGCGTACCTGGTTTTTAGATCCATTTCTTCGTTATTTTTTGAATTCTGAATCGCTGTGAAGCACATATTCAAATTTCCAGTTTTTGGCTCTTCGTCACTTAATTATGAATCCATGTCATCTAAAGTTGCGCGTATGCTCTTTTTTTCTTTGACATTGTTGTCTGTTTGTTGATTTGATTTATTTGGATATGGAAACAACCATTTTATATGACCTGGTTTGTTGCAATTGTAGCATCTATCATCATTTCTTCCTGAACTTCCTTAATTATTTCTCTGAAAGTTATTTATCCTTTTATATCTTAGAAATTTTCTGAAATTCCTTGTCATGAAGGCAATTTCTTCATCATCCTCGCTGCTTGAATCATAATCGTCAGTTGTTTTGAATGTTATAGATTTCTTTTCTATCGGCTTATTTTCCTTTCTTTTATGTAAATGTACTACGAATGACATCATATTCCCTATTAACTCCTCAATCTTTATTTCACTTATATTATTGACCTCTTCAATTGCCGGTGTTTTCTGATCACTATCTGGAGTTAGTGAATTAAGGATTTTTCTGACTTGGTCTTCTTCAAAATAAATTTTTCCAAAGCCATTAATGAATGCACAATTTCCTGGAACATGTAGTACATATCAGAGACAGGTTCGTTCTGATTCATTTTAAATAACTAAAATTGATTAGTTATCATTAATATCTTTGTCTGTTTAACTTTATTTGTTCCTTCATAAGTAACTTGCAAGGTTTTCCATATATCATGAGCAAATTTACAAACTGACACTCTATTAAATTCATTTCTATCTAACGAACAAAATAACATATTTGTGGTCTTAGAATTACTATGTACAGTAGCCTTTTGTTCATTAGTCCATTGTGCAAAATTAGTAGTGAGTTCAACATATTCAGTCTGTGTGATATTCCAAGTGTCTAATCCTATTGCAAATATATTTTCATCCTACGTGCCCAATATGAATAATTACTCCCATTAAATAATGGTGGTTAAACGGTGGACTGACCCTCTACAAATGAACTATTATTGTTAGCAATTCCATGTTGGTTGCCATTTAATATTTCCAAAATTTAGATGATGAACTTTTGAAAACCTATGCTCTGATACCAATTGTTAGGGATGATAAACACAGATCTTAAGGCAATTCTAACACTAGAGTGGGTGAATAGAATTTTAGAGATATTATGGAAAACTTAAACGATTACTCAAACAACTGTATGAAACACGGAATGAATATCGCAACAGAAACAATCATAGATGCAAATATAAACAGAAATAAAATGCAGAAAAAGGAAAGAACACACCGTATTTTATACTGGTTCGGGTTACTCCTACGTCATGTCCCACGCAATACTGGATTGCACAGAGTTTTATTAATACTAGTATCAACTTAACAACACCCTTGATTTCACGACTACAAGGTTAACACCGATTCCACACTCTTGATTTCACAGCTACAAGGTTCACACCGATTCACCACCCTTGATTTCATGACTACAAGGTTCACACCGCTCCTTTTCCTTGATTTACAGGCTACAAGGAACACACCCTTTCCTTAATGATTACAAACAACCCTTGACCTCTTGAATAACACTTCCAAACAAAGAGTATTTGATAGAGATTGAGTAGAGAAAGAGAATGATATAATTTGTATTGAAAACGGCAGAGTATAAGTGTAGAAATCAAGAAATTAAGATAGAATAATGGTGGAAAACGTTAGGATGAAGAAGGAGAAGAGGAGATGATTAAAAATTCAAAAATCACCCATTTATATAGAGTCCCAAAGTTTGCAACAATTCTGAAACATTTCAAATAATGAAAAGACACTTCTTTTGAAAATTAAAATTTGTAACAGTTATATGTCGATATGTATATTATTGTATGTCGACATATATATTATTTTTGAATTTTTAAAATCATTTTTCAAGTGTTAAAACCAATATATATATATATATATATACATATATATATATATATATTGGAGATTCTTGAATCAAAACTAGTGTTTCAAATGAATTTTCTAAATTATAAAAACATAGTAATATATAATATAAACATATTTATAAAATTATATGATATAAAACTATATAAAACATATTATAAAACTTTATAAACTGTATATAATAAACATATATATTTGAAAACATAAGTAAAAATAATTTGAAATCGTTTAGAAAGGAATTTGAAAATAAGATGATTTGAAAACAGAACTTGAAAACAAAATTTGAAAGTGCTCACCGGAGTTTTACATATTAACTAGACTTTATTACTTGATATTATTGAACTCATGAAATCTTGGTATCTTGATTCTCATGAGTCTTAAAATCTTGAATCCCTTAAACTGTACAGTGTTCTATATCACTTGTATATAATTCCTGCATATATATCTATATATATTCTAGATGAAGAAGTAAGTGTATATTTTATAATTAATAATATTAATAATTGAAACAAGGTTGTTGTCATCAAAATTTCATTCTCCAACAGAAAAGCTTTCAGAAATTGGTCACGAAATTAGCATTATTGCATCCATGGCGATTTTTTTTTTGAAATTAAGCGCTAAAATTTCATTAAATACCTTGTGAGTTAGAATAATCAGACTTCTAAATAATACAAAACACCAAAACCCTCAACTCACCACAGGAAAGACACGATCTTACTCCTCAAAATCACAAAATATTACAAAAACATGTTTCACTAATAAAAAACTCACCAAAAAGGATATAACAAGAATCAGTTGAGCCACGACCAAAGGATGTATAATTCTTGAGTCTTTAAATGAAAAAGATTTAAAATGAAAAAGATTTAAAATGAAAAAGATTTCTTTAAATGAAATATTACAACAAACGTGAAAAGAAGGTATAAGAAGAAAACTAAAAAGAACAATGACCACCATTATTTTTAGTCTTGTTAACAAAAGCCTTGTAGTCCAGTTGGTAGGAACATGTGTCTCCCAAGTGAGCAGCGCAAGTTCGAGTCCCACTGGCGCTATATTTTTATTTTAGAGGGAAGACTAAAATAATACATATTTCAAGAGGAAAATATATATAAATGCACATATAAGGAAAATTATATATAAAGTAAGTCAAAAATATATGTATACATGCAAATGTAAATATATGGGTATGTATGAGCAAAAATATACAAATGAAAGAGAAATCCGAAATAAACCCGCAATCAAAATAGGTAAGAATTTAATGACGGCATAATGCCATTTGAATTTTGAAAAAGAAACAAAGGTTGCACATATATATACACACAAATTCAAAAGTTGAAATAAAAAGGTGCAAGATAAGAGCAGAAAGAAGTTAACGCATAATAAATGAATAATAGGAAAGAAATCAACTGCATTTGAAATAAGAGTGCAAAAAAATGAATAAAACAAAGCGTCGTTAATTACATTAATTAACGAACAAGGAATGGAAAGACTATATGCGTATATACACGCATAAGTTTAAAATTCAAACTTAAAGATAAGTTATAACTGAAATATTTTAATTCAGATGTGTATATTAAGTAAGGAATTGAACGTCAATAATTAACATTAAAACTAAAAAATCAAAACACAATAGAAAATCTGCCTGGACCCCAGATGGGTCGACCGAAGTGGGCCTGGGTCGACCTGGTCGGGCCCAGGTCTGTTTTGTGTGACGTGGTTTTCTGGTTTATGCGGTTCGGATTTTATTTGATTAAATCCGATGGACCAGACTTTCTTGTACACCTATAAATAAACTAATAGAGCTTAGCTTTAAACTCGTATTTTCTGAGGTGCTGCCTAGGCTCTGCCATCCTCTTCATTCTCTAAATCTTTTCGGCAAAATAAAATACTAGTTTTAGGAAATTCTGATTCAAGATTTGAAGATAAGAGACATAAGTATACAACATATGTGTCTAGAATTCTGATCAACGTGAGGTAAGTTCTTGAATCTAATTTATTTAGATTTCTCTTCCTTTTCCCCTTTTCTTTTAGTATCAGATTTGTAAATCTATGGTTATTAATATTAGATTCAGTTAAGGAGGCCACGAAACAACAAATCTAGATCAGATTCATGGATTAGAAAGCTGTTAGGTGAAATTATAACTTTTAAATAACGGTATATCTATCGTTTGCATTCCTCGTTATATTTAATAAGCTGAACAATTGATAATTGTGAAATTGGCTATTAAACCTGTTTAGAATATGTTGAAATTGTTACCATTGTATAAAACCTATTTCCATTAGATATTATATATGATTTAGGAATTACTGTAAACACCGAAATTGTGGAACTTGAATTAATTATGAGTATATTCTTGAGAATTGATTTGCCTAATTAGCAAAGAAAATTTACAATAACTATGAACAATATATGGAATAGAAATTCAATATCTAACTTAGAAATAAAAAGGAAAAAATTGGTAGTGGACTGAGTTAGTTGTATTTGGAGAAAATGATATATTTCTATAATGACAAATTACCGAGGACGTAGTTACAAGAAAAAGAAAAGAAAAGGGGATTAGTGTGAAATAGGTATTCGGATCTAAGTCGGTATGCGTTATGGAAATAAATCATTATATCTTTCTATAAATCAAACTAATGAGGTGCATGAAAGGTTTTCCTAAAATAAAGAAAATGTACATGACAATAATTAAAGAATAGATATGCCATAATTACATGGAAAATTTACAGTAATAGGTATATTGTAAATAACATACTAAGACACGAGGTTAAGTTCAACTTGTGGTAGAAGTCTGCCTAGAATCGCCCGACAAATTCAGCATCCACAAGTGGCCAACTTAATGTGAGAGGTCCAGTGCATAAACATACATATACGAATATATGTATATAACGGGAAATAAATAAATGGAATCAATTGTAATGAATGGATGTTATAACAGTAAAAGTCTGGTTAATGTTAAAGAACCAAGTAAAATGTGATGAACGGGTAATATAACCTATTATAATTAATTATATTAATGAGGATGCAATATAATAGGTAGGCTTGTCCTAGGGACAAGTGGAATTATAACATGAGTTATAATAAATAAAGAGGGAACTTATTGATAAACCTTAGTTAAGTGAACTAAGTTAATAAGTAAACAAAAATGATAAGGTGTGGTAATATTGCAAGATTCATGATTAAACAAGGAAAAATGAGGAAAGACTTATTAAAAGAAATAGGTGGTATTAAGTAACATGTTAACAGAAAACATGAGGATTGGAACAAGGTATACTTAATCATTAAGTAAAACTTGTTATCGTAACTTGTAAACATGAAATTAGACAATGAATTATGTGGTAATAATTTAAAGAGATTGTAGATTCCTTTCGTTAATTACAATCTAGGGAATAACATGTTGTGAGCTTATTAATGAACTTAAATGGGTTAAGTTATATCACCGAATTAATAAGCAAGAGAGGTCCGTTCCTTCGAGATTTAAGGGGCTCAAAGAAAATCCGGTAACTTGAATAAAGTTAATATGTGGATAATCAAGTTAATTGGTAAGCTAATTAGATAAAACAAGCGCATGATTAAACGATTAGACATAGGGTCTAATAACACGACAGTGTGATGCGCTTGGACCGGTCTGCACGTCTGAAGGTGAAGAACCCAACAGGGCAGATCATCGAGGTGTTTGGAGGCACGAGAGGAGCAAGTCCATCTGATTCTTCTGCTTGATATTCTGCTTGTTGGCTCTACGGGACTAGAAGATGCACACGACTTCCAAGGGACGTGGTAGGGTACTCCGTGGCGGTCCTCTGTTGTGATGCATGCTCAGGCTGTACTCGTAGAGGTTGGGTTTGCGCGTTATCACCCGGTGAGTATACCTTGACTGCAATGATTATTTGGCACTCAAAAGGCTGTGGCGGTATGGCATTGGGGTGATTCGACGATTTGCCTACAGATAGGCTAGTTAGGACCAAATAAAGGATAGTAATCGTCGAGTACCTGTCATCGACTGTCAGTGTGATGCGGGTAGACTAGAGCTAAATCTGCAAACCATCGATCTTTCAATATTGAGACTTTGGTTGCAGGACACACCAATTTGGATGTAGATTGTTTGCTAAGGGCACGTCACTTAGCTCTTGATGTAGTCTTTCACTAGTTGAGGGAGGAGTTGAGGTGGGACCATAGCCATCGTGAAATTGTAGACCGTTGTTTAGATATTTGTACTATAGGCCTTTTTAGCAAACCTATACAGGTATGGAAATGCTCTCGACCTAGTTCTGTGCATTCAGATGCAGCCCTATTACGGGACTTAGTGTACAGTAGACCGAACGTGCGTGTGAGGATATAGGTACTTGCACACCGCACCGGGTTGTGTATGTAGTCGTTAGGGCATAACTCCGATTTGAGACTGAGCTTGATCGAGTAGTTTGGATATGGCAGTCCGTACGCTTACGTAGCATAGCGATGGTAGTTCTGTGCAGAACGTGGCGTAGTAATATGGAGGTGTGTACATCGTTTGGTGTAGGATGAAAGTTGCATACGCTTCTGAGGCAGGAAGGGGGAGACCGTGCGAGAAGGGTACCATGGGAAGTACCTAGATATATTGGGGGTAGCTACATATATACTATTAGGCTAATCTACCGGGAGGTAGATGGGTACGACGTTTGTGTAAAGCCTTAAGTGCTATTAACTCAAACTAACCAAATAAACAAGAACCATAACTGAACGGTATATGTAGGGTTATTTCAGAATGTGCAATTTCGTTCAGTCACCAGAACTTGTATTTTGACCCCTTCCTCATAACACACTTGCAGGTTAGATTATGGCAGAGATATGATAACTTTGGATATTGGTTAGGCAATATTATTACTTCGGTAAGGCCGTATTTGATTATATTATATTTTATTTCATTCCACTGTGAGATGTTTTCTGAGCTCTGATATATTTTGTATCTCTTTCTTTTCTATAGGATACCAAATAAACCAATTCAAGTTTCAGCAGATTGGAATTTAAAAAAAAAAATCGGTCTGTCAGAATTCGGGTTGTTACATCTGGTATGAGAGCTTAGGTTCAGGATTCCTGTATAGATAGTGAGTGAAAGCCTTTGTATTTTTAAAATATAAATATATCATATATACTGTAACACCCCGAATTTTGGGTTAATACTAAAATTCACTAATTACAAGATAAATAAACTCAGATGTGGGAATTAGGGGAAACGGGCTGCGTCATTACGTTCGTCTCGGAAAAATACGCGAAATAGAGTCCGAGTTTTCGAAAATCGGAGTCCGTATGGCTCAGTTATGGCCCGATGAAGTTTGCAGAAAATTCAAAACTAAAACAGATTTAAAAATTTAAAAATTCAGATTTGGAATGGGTCAGGCGGGGTCAGGCGGGAAGATTCCCGCCCTACCCATGTCGACAGGGCTGTCGACAGGCCTGTCGACAGGGGTGTCGACTTGCCTGTCGACAGGGGGGCGCCGTCCATTGAACCTGGGTGCACCAGGTTGCACCAGGTTGGGTTTCAGGCTGGCTAGGAGGGCTGGTTCTAGAGATTTCCTAAATCTAAGGGTCCTAAATTAATCTAGGGTTAATCTAAGGGCCTAAAACTCTCTCTTAATCTATAAATACACCCTAAACCTACCTTAATCCTTACCAAAAATAGAAATGATGGCCTCATGCCGCCAAATTAAATCCTAAGAGGAGCCTCCACTAATCTAAGAAGGAAGTTTCAAGCTAATCCCTCTCAAATCATTCTCTAATCATCATTATCTTCATAGTTAGCAACTAATTCCTCTTCATAAGTTGGTTAATTTTGAGTTTGGTGAGTTTCTATCACTTTAACATCAATTGTTAAAGTAAGTAGATTGGGTGTAATGAGACTTATGGTCTTAAATGCGGATTAGTGAGTTTGAATCGTGTATAATGATATGTTACTCTATGTTGTTCTATGATTATGCATATTTGATAAGTTGGTTTATGCATGCTTAATAAGTTGATTTATGCATGTTTAACAAGTTGGTATATGCATGTTTAACAAGTGGATTTATGCATATTTAATGAGTGGAATTATGCATGTTTAACAAAGTGAGTTATGCAAGTTAAGTATATGTTTAAATGCAAGTTTAATGTGGTATGCAAGTTATGCATGCTTATGCAAGTGTATGGGTATTTATGCAAGTCATGTATATGTTTAAATGCAAGATTTATGTGATATGCAAGTTATGCATGCTTATGCGAGTATATGAATGCTTATGCAAGATATGTATATGCTTAAATGACATGATATGCAAGTTATACATGTTTATGCAAGTTATGTATGCTTATGCAAGTATGTGAGTGCTTATGCAAGTATGTGAATGCTTATGCAAGTTATGTGTATGCTTAAATGCATGTCTAACATGTTATGCAAGTTATGAGAATGCCTATATGCAAGTTCAACATGTTATGCAAGATATGTGTATGGTAATATGCAAGCTCATATGCAACATGTTATGCAAATCATGTGTATGATAATATGCAAGTTTGGGTTATATGTAGTTGGGTTAATATATGCTCATATATGCAAGTTGACATCCTCTTAACCCATGACAAAGTTGTATGCTAAACCCATGATATTTGTGATGATCTTCCCCTTATTTATGTCATGAAATGAGAACGATTTACGTGGGGAACGATGGGGTTGGTAAATATGTTAATAAATGAATGGTTGGGTATGATTAAGCATACCATAAAAATAAATTACCATAAGTGGGAATTTACCTATTGAGTTAGGTCTACCCCATGGGAATTTACCTATTGAGTTAGGTCTACCCATGTTATGGAAAACTAGATATTAATTAGGGATAATTAATATGGGGGTGATTAATTAGGTGTAATTAATCGACTAAGACACGAGGTTGGGCTCATTTGTAGTGTAAAACTGCCCGGACCCGACCGGCTTAACCAGTTGCTACAAATGTCAGCCCAATGTGAGAGGTCTTAGCCATAAATTAAATACGTGATTAAGGTAAAGACACGAGGTTAGACTCTGTTATGACGTAAGACTGCCCGGATTCTACCGGCTTAACCAGGCGGTCATAACAGCCAGTCTAATGTGGGAGGTCTTTATGGGAGATCACGGTCTTAATTAATTAAGAAACACTTAACCATAGTAGCATGTAGTGGGACATGAGGGGTTAAGTGGGTGCCTTGGGTGGCATGTGGAAATTTAATGGTTGCCTTGGGTGGCATGTGGAATCTAGTGGGTTGCCTTGGGTGGCAATAGAAAATACGATTAGAATACTTAACCAAGAGAAACATGTAATTAAACATGATTAAAGGGTTAAGTGGGATACACTAGATATGTGACAAGCTTAGGTGGGTAGCTTGTTGGGGGCCCATTTCAACCAATATCCCAAACGTATCTTTGTGGGCTCGACCCATGTCGAGTGACGGGACACGCATATTGGGCTTGATTATAAGAGGCCAAAACGGGTTAGCGGTGGCAACGCAAGTCCAACGGGTTTCATATGCGTGTGTGGGCCCGGGCTGGTAGATAAGCCGTTGTTGCATCGTGTAGATATAAAGCCGTGCACCGTTAGTATTGGGTAGCCACTTTAGGGGAGTGATACACCCCACTGTGGGACCAGCACGGGTATCTACGGTAGGGAGCCGATCGATGGGGAGTAGTGGGTACACCTAATGAAGATAGGGGCAGACGGCACCTATGTAGGGGTACACGAAACTACTGGGTAAGAATTACTGGGTACACCTAGTGGAGATAGGGGCAGACGGCACCTATGTAGTGGGCTAGGGGTACATGAAACTACTGGGGAAAAACTTTCTAAGTCCTTGGAAGGGATCAACCTTTAAGTAGGAATGACTGGTGTGGTGCAGTTAGTAATTATCCTTGGGTGGGTAGATGCGTCCTGACGGTATCTTAGTTTATCCTAAGTCTACCAAGCTGCTTAGTGTAGCCATTCATCCCCAGATATTACCGTAGGTCAAGTTTATGTCTTCTCTGGTTACCTTAATGATTGTATTGTTAAAGTTATAGGACTCACTCAGACTTATGTCTGACCCCGTTGTTTTTATCTTTTTCCCAACCCTCAGGTCCTACGGTGGATCCTAGCAGTAGTAGAGCTTGATCGGATTGCTGTTCCAGTCTTTAGGAGCTTGGGTAGATGTAAAGCTCCAGTTATCCAGTTATCTTTTCTTTTGTTCTGGCTATTGTATGAGAGAGTGGGATTATGTACTTCTTTATTTTGATGGATATTGTACTTGACTTTTACCGTGGTTTTATGATGTAACCAGACATGTTTATTTCCGCTGTTATGAGATGATGTTTTAAAATTTCAAGTACTATTTATATCTGTCTTGTTGTAATTTTTCTGTTCTATATTCACTAAAATACCCCACCGATGCTATGGCATTCCCTTAGTGAGTGACCCTAGCGGGCGTGGGGTGTTACACGTGGTATCAGAGCAAAGGTTACCGGAACAGATAAAATTTTTAGAAAACTATTTTTCTAAAACATTTTTGGAAAAGATATTTTCAAAAACATGTCTTTTAAGAGAAAAGTTTTTGAAAGAAAAGCATAATCCCCAATAGCCATATCTATATCCTTCGAATTCTCCGTTTTGAATCTTTCCTTTTTCGTTTCAGCATGGCCGAGAATCTTATCTTTCCAGAGGGTGTGACGATACCAGTATGGTATAGGAGATTGATGGAGGCTAGGGCCACCACTGCGGGTCCAGCAAATGTTCCTCCACCAACCGTAGCACCCGATCTTCCCCCTCCCCCTCCACCTCGCGCGGATACTTTTGCTAAGACTTGCAAGGAATTTAAAGCTATGGGAGGGAAACCTTTTCAAGGATCTGAAACCTTTGTGGAGGCTAGAGATTGGCTTAAGGAGGTGGAAGAGTTGATAGATATCTTTGAGATGGAAGAAGGAAAGAAAGTCAAGTTGGCTGCTTGGTTAATGAAGGGAGAGGCCTCATTCTGGTGGGAGGTCACTAATGGAGAACGCCCCGTTGACTCTTGGGCGGATTTTAGGCAAAGATTTGTGGCGAAGTTTCTCTCAAGGGCGGAGGAAAACTTGTATATGGAAAGATTCTTGATTCTAAAGCAAGGAAATCTTTCGGTGAAGGAATATGTTAACAAGTTTAATCAATTGGCAAGGTTTGGCCTAGACATGGTGAATACACCGGAGAAGAAGGCTTTGAGGTTCGTGAAAGGCTTGAATGAACCGATGCATGGGTTGGCTATGACTCACATCCCTATGGGGGCCACTTTTGAGAAGCTAGTTGACATGGCACTCATGTATGAGGAAGAGAAGGGTCCTAATGCTAATAAGGCACCCGAGAAGAAGGGAGATCAAAAGAGACCTCAACAACAGCAAAGCAAAGGTGGGAAAGGCAACGGTGGCAAGAGCAAGAAGAAGAAGTGTTTCAATTGTGGGACACCTGGCCACCTAAGCAAGGATTGTCGCAAGAAGAAGAAGACCGGCTGCTTCCACTGTGGCGAAGCAGGGCATTTAGTGAAGGATTGCCCTAAGAAAGGGCAAAGGACGGGATCTACCTCAGGAGGACAGGTGCAAGCTCTTATGGCACCGAGTCAGGCTAGGGGGCAAGTACAGGCTCTCGCGGTTCCACCGATTCAGGAGAGAGGTAGAACTATTTCCGTTGAAAGTCTGGTTTTTCTATTTGATCATCCTGTCCGTACATTGTTTGATTCAGGCGCATCGCATTCGTTTATCTCATCATCATTAGTTGAGTTACTGCACTTAGACACCAGTCTGGTAGATGATCCCTTGGTTGTTTCAAACCCAATTGGGGGCTCCACTTATTTGTCCATGATATGTTTGGGTTTGAAGATTTCTATACTTAGCATTGAGTTTAGATGTGATGCTTTTGTATTGGGCTTCACGGGCTATGGGTTGATTTTGGGCATGGACTGGTTATCCAGTAATGGTGCTGTTCTTGATTGCGAAAGGAGAGTTGTTAGGCTCATGACCCGCTTGGGTAACACTCTCGAAATTTCTTGTAATCCCAGGGACTCTGTTATGCTAAGTTATCTTGAATCGCTTGACGCTTCGGTCGAGAGTTTACAATCTGTTAGAGTGGTCCGGGAATATCCGGATGTGTTTGAGGAGGTGAAGGGCTTACCTCCGAAGCGGGAGATTGACTTCCGAATATATTTGGTGGATAATGCTAAACCGGTATCTTTACCAGTGCGCCACATGGCTCCTCGTGAGAGGAGGGAACTCCATAAGCAAGTAGGGGAGTTACTTGAGAAGGGGTTCATAAGACGGAGCATATCGGAGTGGGGTGCTCCAGTAGTATTTGCTACGAAGGCGGATGGGTCCCTCAGACTTTGTGTAGACTATAGAGAACTCAACAAGCTCACAAAGAAGAATAGACACCCATTGCCGAGAATAGATGATCTTTTCGATCAGTTGGTTGGCGCTTCAGTATTTTCTCAGTTAGACTTGGCCACGGGGTTTCATCAGTTGAGGGTGGCTGAGGATAGCATAGACAAGACTGCCTTTAGAACTCCGGATGGTTTCTATGAGTGGCTGGTGATGCCATTTGGGTTGACGAACGCCCCTGCATACTTTGTTGATTTGATGAGTAGGGTGTTCAGGGAGTTCCTTAATAAATTCGTGGTGGTCTTTGTGGATGATATCTTAGTATTTTCTAAGAGTGAAGAAGAGCATGCCCTACATCTTGGGGAAGTGTTGAAGACTCTTCGAGCACATAGCCTTAAGGCTAAATTCTCTAAATGTCACTTCTGGAGGAAGGAAGTGCGGTTCTTGGGGCACGTGGTCTCCAAGGAAGGGATAGCTGTGGATCCCGCGAAGGTAGTATCAATTCAGGATTGGAAGGTTCCGAAGAATGCTACCGAAGTAAGAAGTTTCTTGGGGTTGGCGGGTTATTATAGGAAGTTTATTAAAGACTTCGCAAAGATATCAGCCCCATTAACCCGCTTAACGAAGAAGAATCTTGTTTTCACATGGGACGTAGATTGTGATGATGCGTTCCGACGGTTAAAGAGAGCTTTAACCACTGCTCCAGTTTTAGTGTTGCCAGATGGGAGCAAGCCATTTGTTGTCTATACCGATGCCTGTGGGACAGGCCTTGGCGCAGTCTTAATGCAAGAGGGAAGGGTGATAGCCTATGGTGGAAGGCAGTTAAGGCCACATGAGAAAAATTACCCTACCCATGATTTAGAGTTGGCCGCTATTGTTTTTGCGCTTAAGATCTGGCGCCATTATCTTCTTGGTGAGAGATTCGAGTTGTTCACTGACCATAAATCATTGAAGTACTTGTTTTCTCAGAAGGATTTGAATCTGAGACAGCAAAGGTGGATGGAGTTCTTAGCATCTTATGATTTCGAGATAGCGTATACCCCTGGCAAGGGTAACGTGGTGGCAGACGCCTTGAGCAGAAAGAGGTTGTCCTTGAGTCCATTGTTCGTGGAACGACGAAGCTTGGAATTTATCTCGATGTTTGATTTCAGACCTTCCGTTGACTATGTACCCGGTTTGCTAGCTTCTTTGGAAGTTAGACCTACTCTTCTGGGGCGGATTGGGGAAGCCCAGAGGGACGACCCACAGTTGGTTGAGTTGATAGAGAATCTCATAAGGGGGGAGTCGTCCAGCCATTTGAGTAGGTACACCCTAGACGATAAGGGGTGCTTGCGTAGAGACGGTAGACTTTGTGTACCGCAAGATGAAGGGTTGAGGAAGGTTATTCTGGATGATGCACACCGTTCTAGGATGACCATTCATCCCGGTGGGGACAAGATGTACCAAGATATGAAGAGGGTTTTCTTCTGGGCCGGTATGAAGAAAGATGTGGCCGAATATGTAGCTCGATGCTTGGTATGTCAACAAGTGAAGGCGGAGCAAAGGAAACTAGGGGGGTTGCTTCACCCGTTGGAGGTTCCGCAATGGAAGTGGGATAGCGTCTCGATGGATTTTATTGACGGGTTACCCAGATCAAGGAAGGGTAATACATGAATTTGGGTGGTGGTAGACAGGCTTACTAAGAGCGCCCATTTCATACCTGTGAAGAGCATAAGGACTGCTCCATGGCTAGCTTCAGTATATCTTCGAGAGATAGTTCGATTGCATGGGGTACCCTCTAGCATAGTGAGTGATCGAGATCCTATCTTCACTAGCGAGTTCTGGAGAAGTTTGCAAGAAGCAGTGGGGACTCAATTGTGTCTGAGCACCGCATATCATCCTCAGACGGACGACCAGACTGAGAGGGTGAATCGTGTTCTAGAAGACCTTTTGAGGCTTTGTATCTTAGATTTTGGAGGTACATGGGAAGAGCATCTTCCGTTGGTGGAGTTCGCATATAATAACAGCTTTCAGTCCAGTATTGGTATGGCTCCTTTCGAAGCTCTCTATGGAAGGCCTTGTCGATCACCTACATGTTGGTGGGAATCTACGGATAAGATCTTGCTTGGGCCTGATATGGTTAGGGAGACTTCAGAGAAGATCGATTTGATTCGAAGAAGGATGAAAGCAGCGCAGGATAGGCAAAAATCTTATGCGGACAAGAGAAGGACGGATCTTGAGTTTGAGGTTGGGGATATGGTTTTTGTTAAGGTATCTCCATTGAGAAATGTTGTTCGCTTCGGATCCGTGGGGAAGTTAGCACCGAGGTTTGTTGGGCCGTTTCCTATCAAGGAAAGGATTGGACGGATGGCATATAGGGTGGAGTTGCCCGACAGACTTAGTGGTGTTCATGATGTATTCCATGTATCACATCTGAGGAAGTGCTTACATGAGACCGCAGAGGTGGTAGAGCCGAGCTTGCTTAGAGATGTAGAGGTAGAGCGTGATGCGACTATTCGACGAGCTCCTACTCGCATCCTTGGGTCAGAGATTAGGAAGTTGAGAAACAGAGAGGTTCAGCTAGTCAAGGTGCAATGGGGAGAAGATGAGAGCAACGCAACTTGGGAGACGGAAGCGAAGATGCGTTCATTGTACCCATTTCTTTTTGAGGGTATGTCTTTACTTTCTCCTTTATCGCTTGCCTAGTACTTATCTTATCTTTTGTATGCCCTCTTGTTAGTACCTTTGACCTTTAGATAGGATAAACCTATGGTTGAAACATGTGTTTGAGACATGTTATGGTTGATGGATGCAAGTGGATGCAAGTGTTTGCTAGTGGTTGCTCGTGGATGCATATACACACACTCTAGGCACTAGATCGGCTCAGTCACTTCATATTGCATATTGCATAAAATTGTGTGTAGGAAAATATATTTATGGATGTATTATGGTTGTGTTATCACATGGATGATGCATTTTGGTGAATGATTGTGCACTCATGTAGATATTGTATGTGTCGATAGGGTTTTCTTGCATACATAATGGATGCATGGCACTATCATGGTTTGCATATGTTCATACATTAGATAGGGAACATATACACACACTTTTTGCATATGCTCATACATCATTAGAAATTGTTTTAAGGACAATGGATGCCAGTGGTTGATGGTTTGAGTAGATGGTTGTTTGGATGGTAGGATATGCATTCTCCTTAGCTTAGAGATTTCGGGGACGAAATCCTTTAAGGAGGGGAGAATGTAACACCCCGAATTTTGGGTTAATACTAAAATTCACTAATTACAAGATAAATAAACTCAGATGTGGGAATTAGGGGAAACGGGCTGCGTCATTACGTTCGTCTCGGAAAAATACGCGAAATAGAGTCCGAGTTTTCGAAAATCGGAGTCCGTATGGCTCAGTTATGGCCCGATGAAGTTTGCAGAAAATTCAAAACTAAAACAGATTTAAAAATTTAAAAATTCAGATTTGGAATGGGTCAGGCGGGGTCAGGCGGGAAGATTCCCGCCCTACCCATGTCGACAGGGCTGTCGACAGGCCTGTCGACAGGGGTGTCGACTTGCCTGTCGACAGGGGGGCGCCGTCCATTGAACCTGGGTGCACCAGGTTGCACCAGGTTGGGTTTCAGGCTGGCTAGGAGGGCTGGTTCTAGAGATTTCCTAAATCTAAGGGTCCTAAATTAATCTAGGGTTAATCTAAGGGCCTAAAACTCTCTCTTAATCTATAAATACACCCTAAACCTACCTTAATCCTTACCAAAAATAGAAATGATGGCCTCATGCCGCCAAATTAAATCCTAAGAGGAGCCTCCACTAATCTAAGAAGGAAGTTTCAAGCTAATCCCTCTCAAATCATTCTCTAATCATCATTATCTTCATAGTTAGCAACTAATTCCTCTTCATAAGTTGGTTAATTTTGAGTTTGGTGAGTTTCTATCACTTTAACATCAATTGTTAAAGTAAGTAGATTGGGTGTAATGAGACTTATGGTCTTAAATGCGGATTAGTGAGTTTGAATCGTGTATAATGATATGTTACTCTATGTTGTTCTATGATTATGCATATTTGATAAGTTGGTTTATGCATGCTTAATAAGTTGATTTATGCATGTTTAACAAGTTGGTATATGCATGTTTAACAAGTGGATTTATGCATATTTAATGAGTGGAATTATGCATGTTTAACAAAGTGAGTTATGCAAGTTAAGTATATGTTTAAATGCAAGTTTAATGTGGTATGCAAGTTATGCATGCTTATGCAAGTGTATGGGTATTTATGCAAGTCATGTATATGTTTAAATGCAAGATTTATGTGATATGCAAGTTATGCATGCTTATGCGAGTATATGAATGCTTATGCAAGATATGTATATGCTTAAATGACATGATATGCAAGTTATACATGTTTATGCAAGTTATGTATGCTTATGCAAGTATGTGAGTGCTTATGCAAGTATGTGAATGCTTATGCAAGTTATGTGTATGCTTAAATGCATGTCTAACATGTTATGCAAGTTATGAGAATGCCTATATGCAAGTTCAACATGTTATGCAAGATATGTGTATGGTAATATGCAAGCTCATATGCAACATGTTATGCAAATCATGTGTATGATAATATGCAAGTTTGGGTTATATGTAGTTGGGTTAATATATGCTCATATATGCAAGTTGACATCCTCTTAACCCATGACAAAGTTGTATGCTAAACCCATGATATTTGTGATGATCTTCCCCTTATTTATGTCATGAAATGAGAACGATTTACGTGGGGAACGATGGGGTTGGTAAATATGTTAATAAATGAATGGTTGGGTATGATTAAGCATACCATAAAAATAAATTACCATAAGTGGGAATTTACCTATTGAGTTAGGTCTACCCCATGGGAATTTACCTATTGAGTTAGGTCTACCCATGTTATGGAAAACTGGATATTAATTAGGGATAATTAATATGGGGGTGATTAATTAGGTGTAATTAATCGACTAAGACACGAGGTTGGGCTCATTTGTAGTGTAAAACTGCCCGGACCCGACCGGCTTAACCAGTTGCTACAAATGTCAGCCCAATGTGAGAGGTCTTAGCCATAAATTAAATACGTGATTAAGGTAAAGACACGAGGTTAGACTCTGTTATGACGTAAGACTGCCCGGATTCTACCGGCTTAACCAGGCGGTCATAACAACCAGTCTAATGTGGGAGGTCTTTATGGGAGATCACGGTCTTAATTAATTAAGAAACACTTAACCATAGTAGCATGTAGTGGGACATGAGGGGTTAAGTGGGTGCCTTGGGTGGCATGTGGAAATTTAATGGTTGCCTTGGGTGGCATGTGGAATCTAGTGGGTTGCCTTGGGTGGCAATAGAAAATACGATTAGAATACTTAACCAAGAGAAACATGTAATTAAACATGATTAAAGGGTTAAGTGGGATACACTAGATATGTGACAAGCTTAGGTGGGTAGCTTGTTGGGGGCCCATTTCAACCAATATCCCAAACGTATCTTTGTGGGCTCGACCCATGTCGAGTGACGGGACACGCATATTGGGCTTGATTATAAGAGGCCAAAACGGGTTAGCGGTGGCAACGCAAGTCCAACGGGTTTCATATGCGTGTGTGGGCCCGGGCTGGTAGATAAGCCGTTGTTGCATCGTGTAGATATAAAGCCGTGCACCGTTAGTATTGGGTAGCCACTTTAGGGGAGTGATACACCCCACTGTGGGACCAGCACGGGTATCTACGGTAGGGAGCCGATCGATGGGGAGTAGTGGGTACACCTAATGAAGATAGGGGCAGACGGCACCTATGTAGGGGTACACGAAACTACTGGGTAAGAATTACTGGGTACACCTAGTGGAGATAGGGGCAGACGGCACCTATGTAGTGGGCTAGGGGTACATGAAACTACTGGGGAAAAACTTTCTAAGTTCTTGGAAGGGATCAACCTTTAAGTAGGAATGACTGGTGTGGTGCAGTTAGTAATTATCCTTGGGTGGGTAGATGCGTCCTGACGGTATCTTAGTTTATCCTAAGTCTACCAAGCTGCTTAGTGTAGCCATTCATCCCCAGATATTACCGTAGGTCAAGTTTATGTCTTCTCTGGTTACCTTAATGATTGTATTGTTAAAGTTATAGGACTCACTCAGACTTATGTCTGACCCCGTTGTTTTTATCTTTTTCCCAACCCTCAGGTCCTACGGTGGATCCTAGCAGTAGTAGAGCTTGATCGGATTGCTGTTCCAGTCTTTAGGAGCTTGGGTAGATGTAAAGCTCCAGTTATCTTTTCTTTTGTTCTGGCTATTGTATGAGAGAGTGGGATTATGTACTTCTTTATTTTGATGGATATTGTACTTGACTTTTACCGTGGTTTTATGATGTAACCAGACATGTTTATTTCCGCTGTTATGAGATGATGTTTTAAAATTTCAAGTACTATTTATATCTGTCTTGTTGTAATTTTTCTGTTCTATATTCACTAAAATACCCCACCGATGCTATGGCATTCCCTTAGTGAGTGACCCTAGCGGGCGTGGGGTGTTACATATACACTTAGATCCATAAAGGAACCCATTAAATAGGAAGAGAGGCCTATGGATAGAATTGAGATATCAGTAGTGTACACTAAATATATGGCCATGATAATTTGAGACCCTTAGATGGTTAGGGAAAAAGGTGTACAATGTAATTGGTAATAAAGAAAGATGTATCCCATATGTTAGTGGGATTGACAGTTGAGCCTTAGAAATTGGGAAAAGGAAAGAAGGAAAATGGATTAGGAATATATATTTGAGAGAAATGACTTTGTAGAAATATTTAGGAAGGTCTACGTATGTTAGAAACCCACTTTGAGTCTAGCCCTATTGTTGACTTTTAAGAACATGAAATTTTAAAAGCTTTTGGGTGATAGTTTATGGTGTTTTTCAAGTTTTGAACTTAAAAGTTTAAAATTTTAGAATATGAAGGAACATAATTGAAAAGTACATACCGAGTTTAAAAATAAAATGGGGTGTATTTCGGAAATAGTGATTTCTTGTGATTTTTTGTCTAAAATGAATTTTTTTCAAAAATAAAAAAGAAGTGCACATTATAGAGCATGTATAGCTCGCTAGTTTTTGGGTTATGAAAAGAAAAATTTGAAAATCTCTATTCTTTTGACAATAATTTTTCATAATTGTTTTGTCATAAAATTTTGTTGGGTGGACAAAATAAGTTGTAAAAAAAATTAAGACTAGAGTAGATGTGTGCAACTAGATTTAAGTTATTGAACTTACATTGTAAACATGAATGATGGTGAAACTAATTAAAAAAATTATCCTTGTCTACTTCAGTTTTTGTGATTTGAAAACAAAAGTTATTTGCAATTTTTTGGGATAACATATTTTTATGGTTTGGCAAAGGAAAGTTTTAATGAGGAAAAATAAAGTTTTGAAATTTTTAATTTTTGAAATGAAATAAGGAAGCCAAACCATGTTTTTAAATCATGGAGTAGGTAAGGATTAGTACCTAAGGAAGACGAGAAATATTTTGAGGCTACGAAGTATATAGCAAGAACACTTTTGGAATAATAATAAATTCCCGTAGAATGCGTAAGCATTATGGAGCCTAGGTTGTTGCTTGGAAATGACTGTTAGTACATAGCAAAGACTAGTGGTGACTACTAGATAGTAAAGGTAATTGTTTAGATCCTTCGGTTTGGACTTTTCTTTGTTAGAGGGGACATGGTACTAGGATTCTTAGACCTTGATAGTTGCTGTGTAGAATGCTTGTTTTCCTGTTTAATCGAAGGATTAGAAGGCATATTTGAAAATTAAACTTATATTAGTGGATTAAGTTAAATAAGCTAGGAAAGAGCAATGGCTTAACTAAAATGAAAACAACAAATCCAGTAAAGCAACAAACATGACAGTTGAGAAAAATGGATTTTCCAAAGAAAGTTGAAAAGGAAAATCTATAATAAAGAAAATTTTCTTATGAGAACTGTGCTTGAATAAGAAGATAGGAAACCTTTACATAGTAGTTGCTTAAAATCCTAGTACAAATAGAAAATAAGAGAAAAACGAAAGGTGCGAAATTTTCTGTTTTCTACCTTTTTGTAACATAATAAATCGAATTTAGAAAGTTATATTTTTCTGAAATTCGCAAATTCAAAGTTGGTTGATAGAGTTTTAAATGCAAAAACTAGATGAACTGCATTCTTACTCTGTAAGAGTGAAGGAAAAATTGGATGAAAAAGTAATTTGATTTTCAAAATATTGCATTCATATAGAAATTGCCAATATATTTAGGGTGTATGCATAATGTTTTCAAAAGATTTTCTAGGTAAATTTGCATTCATATAGGAGATGCTGCTTAGGCATTCATTACATTCATGTATTATTATGTTGTATTACAGTTTGCACAAGTGCACAAGTGGCTGCAAAAGTGGGATGCACACAAGATGGTTGTAAATTATGCGAGGAATCTCTTAATTTTACCCTTACAAAATTTCGGGGATGAAATTTCCTAAGGGTGGGAGAATGTAGCACCCCACATTTTTAATTAAATCAAATTAAATTTTGAAAAGCTTTCAGAAATTGGTCACGGGATTAGCGTCATTGCGTCCGTGGTGATTTCTGATCAATTTAGACCTATGGTTTGTAGGAAAGGGATTTAAGATGAAAAAGATATCTTTAAATGAAATATTACAACAAACGTGAAAAGAAGGTATAAGAAGAAAACTAAAAAGAACAATGACCACCATTGTTTTTAGTCTTGTTAACAAAAACCTATGTAGTCCAGTTGGTTGCAGCATGTGTCTCCCAAGTGAGCGGCACAAGTTTGAGTCCCGTAGGCGCCATATTTTTATTTTAGAGGGAAGACTAAAATAATATATATTTTAAGAGGAAAATATGTACAAATACACATATAATGAAAAGTATATATAAAAGTAAGTACAAAAATATATTTATACATGCAAATGTAAATATATGTGTATATGTGAGCAAAAATAAATACATATGAAAGAGAAATTCGAAATAAACTTGCACTCAATGAAAATAGGTAAGAATTTAATGACGACATAATGTCGTTTGAATTTTTAAAAAGAAACAAAGGTTGCGCGTATATATACCACAAATTCAAATGCTGAAATAAAAAGGTGCAAGATAAGAGCAGAAAGACGTTAATGCATAATAAATGAATAATGGGAAAGAAATCTGTTGCATTCAATAAGAGTGCATAAAAAGGAATAAAACAAAGCGTCATTAATTGCATTAATTAACGGACAAGAAATGGAAAGATTGTATGTGTATATACACGCATAAATTCAAAATTCAAACTTAAAGATAAGTTATAACTAAAATTTTATAATCAGATATGTATATTAAGTAAAGAATTGAACGTTGTTAATCAACATTAAAACCAGAAAAACAAAACGCAACTGATAATCTGCCTGGATCCAAGATGGGCATGGCTTGACCTATGGGTCGACTGAGTGGTCGACCTGGTCATGCCCAGATTTGTTTTGTGTGACATGGTTTTCTGGTTTGTGCGATTCAGATTTTATTTAATTAAATCCGATGGGCCAAACGTTTTTTTACACCTATAAATAGACTAGCAGAGCCTAGCTTTAAACTCATATTTTCTGAGGTGCTGCCTAGGCTCTGCCATTCTTTTCTTCCTCCAAATCTTTTCAGAAAAATAAAATACTAGTTTTAGGAAATTCTGATTCAAGATTTGAATATAAGAGGCATAAATCTACAACATAGGTGTCTAGAATTCTGATCAATGTGAGGTAAGTTCTTGAATCTGATTTATTTAAATTTCTCTTCCTTTTTCCCCTCTTCTTTTAGTTCAAATTTGTAAATCCGTGGTTGTTTAATATTAGATTTTGTCAGGGAAGCCACAGAACAACAAATCTGGATCTGATTCATGGATGGGAAAGCTGTTTGGTGAGTGGGTTAAATTATACCTTTTTAAATAACGGTATATCTATCGTTTGCATTCCCCTTATATTTAATATGCTGAACAATTGATAATTGTGGAAATTGGCTATTAAACCTATTTAGAATATGCTGAAATTGTTACTATTGTATAAAACCTATTTCCATTAGATATTTTATATGATTTGGGAATTACTTTAAACACTGGAATTGTGGAACTTGAATTAATCATGAGTATATTCTTGAGAATTGATTTGCCTAATTGGCAAAGAAAATTTACAGTAACTATGAACAGTATATGGAATAGAAATTCAATATCTAACTCAGAAATAAAAAGATAGAAATTGGTAGCGGACTGAGTTAGTTGGATTTGGGGAAAATGATCTATGTTTCTATAATGACAAATTACCAAGGACGTAGTTACAAGGAAAGGAAAAGGGGATTAGTGTGAAATAGGTATTCTTTTATCGTATTGCATACTAATCAAATAAAGTGCATATATATATATGTCCACACTTAAAATAAAGAAAATGGCTTGCAACTACGGATCTAAGTCGGCATGTGTTATGGAAGTAAATCATTATATCTTTCGATAAATCAAACTAATGAGGTGCGTGGAATGTTTTCCAAAAATAAAGGAAATGTACATGACAGTAAAAGAATAGATATGCCATAATTACATGGAAAATTAACAATAATTGGTAAATTGTAAATAACTACACTAAGACAAAAGGTTAAGTTCAACTTGTGGTAGAAGTCTGTCCAGAACCGCCCGACAAATCCAGCATCCACAAGTGGTCATCTTAACGTGAGAGGTCCGGTGCATAAACATACATATACGAATATATGTATATAACGGGAAATAAATAAATGGCATTAATTGTAATGAATGGATGTTACAACAGTAAAAGTTTGGTTAATGTTAAAGAACCAAGGAAAATGTGATGAACAGGGAATATAACCTATTATAATTAATTATATTAATGAGGATGCAATATAATAGGTACGCTTGTCCTAGGGACAAGTGGAATTATAACATGAGTTATAATAAATAAAGAGGGAACTTATTAATAAACCTTAGTTAAGGGAACTAAGTTAATAAGTAAACAACAATGACAGGTTATGATGACAGTGCAAGATTCATGATTAAACAAGGAAAAATGAGGTAAGACTTATTGAAAGAAATAATTTGTACTAAGTAACATGTTAACAGAAAACATGAGAATTGAAACAAGGTATTCTTAACTATACATTAAGTTGAACATGCTATTGTAACTTGTAAAAATGAAATTGCACTACAAGAAAATGTCATATTAATAGCGAGTAGGATTACATTGAAATTTGTCTTGCTATTATTAAATGGCTATTTTTTATTTAATTAAAAAGACAACAAGTTAATTTGCAATTATATTAACCAAAGTGCAATAATATTAATGCCGCAAACCTTAATCCCGTTGCAGTGTTGCACTATTTATTTTCCCTACAATATTTTCTTTCGGCCGCCAAATTTCCCCCCTTTCTTTTTCGCTTTTTCCTAGGTACTAATATTCATCCGTTCGCGTTTTTTTAATCAGTCCTCTCCTGCTGCTTAACCTATCAGTCTTCAACCTCAATCCTTCCCCAAATTCACGAAGCTACGTTATTCAATTCTTCTTGAAGTTCTAGAAGCTACGTTATTCAATTCTTTTTGAATCGGAGGAAGTGCAATTTGGTCCGAAGCAGTTCTTCAACTCGATTTGGTCTGAAGTACAATTCTTCAAGCGCAAGTTTTGGGTACATATTTCTGAACATTTTGATCCTGCGCTATTTTAGTTATGTTTTTGGCCGACTGATTGTTTATTCAATATGTTAGAATCATTTTTCAAGCACCAAATCTGGATTTACTTGCTAGTTTCAGTTTTAGTGATTTTTGATGTTAAAATTAGTATTTAACAGTAATAATTTACTGTAATCATTTACATGCTCATTGCATAGTAATCATTTATGATTGTATACCATTTTTTACATGTGTATTTGCGTATGTATTTCAATTTTTGTGTTGTATTCATGTAATTGACTGAGATAGTTGTTTAATTGTTGATCTGATATGTAAACCTGTGTCAATGATCAATATTAAGTAATACAAATTTAGTTAATTATCAAGCCTATCATTTTCAGTAATCACGTGATTCAACCAAGCCCATATGAAATCTTAAAAGAAAAAAAGGTTTTAGTAGTAGATGTAATATGATTTCCTTTTCACGCATTTAGATTTGAATTATTAAGTATTCATAGTCCGTGTCGTTCAGGCTGCAGATGATAATAATTTATAAACATATTCCTATAATGATACAAGAGTGATCGTAACCTGTAAATAATATGAAGACAAATATTTGGATTGTTCAAATATATAATACATGGAAAAGCTAGTAAAAAAATAATTGAATGGATTAAGAGAGATTAAAAAAATGTTTAATGGATTAAGAGAGATTAAAAAAATGTTTACAAGATGTCGCTCTTGGTAATAACATGTAGTTAATATAGTCAAAACCAAAATGACTGTGATACAAGCAGAAAAACGAATTTATATAAAAGGAATTACCAAACTATGAAATATAGACAACCAGCAAATCCCTCTTTTCTCTCACGCAATCTGAATCCCCCATCCCAAAAACATACAAAAATAGACATAGAGAGATCCAGTGGGGATATTTATAAAGATCTGTTGATTTCGAGCTGTTTGATGCAATGCTTGAATAGCAGTCCAGTTGCAGTAACTCAATAGGCAGACGCACATTCGAATCAAAGTCCAACATGTTGCACCGGGCGAACAGACCAACAAATTCTTCTCGTGTTCTCCGGAAATTTTATCCTGCGGTTTTAGTACCATTGCTTATAATTTTTATAATCGGGGCACTTATTTGTGCAATAGATACTTGGAATCGTGATACAAAATATAGGTTTCCAATGCTTAAGTGGAACAGCTTTGGTACTTCCATTCAGTTTATGCCGCTAGTAGAGCATATGAATGGCACTGATATAATTTGGCAAATACCCAAATCTCCCAAAGCCGTTTTTTCATATTCCATGGGTGTAATGGCAAAGCAGCAAATTTTTGGGACAGGTCGCCAAGTTGCCCAAATTGCATAGGATTGCCCGAAGAAAGACTTATTGTTCTTCATGCACTTTATAAATTTTTTGTTGTTGTGACTATATCAAGTATCGGTAAATGTTGGTCTTTCAATAAGGAGAAAGAAAATGTTATTTGGATGGTAAAGTGGTGGACTGAGAAACATAAGTTAGAGAGACTTCCAATTGTAGCTATGGGGGCTTCATCAGGTGGATACTTTGTTTCCGCACTTGCTTATGAATTAAATTTTAGTAGCATTGTGATGATGATTGCAGAAGGAGTTTTCGAGCAAAGAGGAATTCTTGAAAAATATCCACCTACACTTTTCATACATATGCCAAAAGATAGTATAAGAGCATTGTTGATTGAAGCGTACATGAAAGCTTTGATGCGCAGTAATGTTCAGGTGAAAGAGATTAGATGTTTGGAGTTTCCACTAACTCCATATTTTTTTATCAGATAGGATTCCTGGGCTTGATCAGAATTTCTCAGAGCAACTGTATAATATATTTCGAGAAAATACTTTTATTGATGATAAAGGGTTTATGATGAGAGATGGTCGGAAAACGCCTTGGAAACGGATTTTGAAAGAAAGGGGATTGTGGTCAGAAAGGTATGAATGGGATAATCATATCCAAGAGGAGCATAATCTTGCATATGCCTACCATGAGATGACTAGCTTACAGTCAGACGATATGTTTAATTGATTTGAATCTAACATGACCTGATGGAGGACCACCTAGTATAAGATATGTTCTTGTTCATCCTCTTACATGTTGGTGCATATTCTTGCATTAAAAATATTTCTGCACATCTAAACAATCAGGTCAGTGGACTATTATGCTTTTCATAAACTTATTCTTATATATATATATATATATATATATATATATATATAAAGCAAGCGAATTATCATAGCACGAACCAGGCTTCCAATTCTAAGAAAATATTAACAGAAATACATCTCGGAAAGCAATGCGTAAAAACTGGTTCAAGTGAGTTATGATCTGATGGACAGTTAATGATTGGCTTCTTCCATGTCTAATAATTCACATTTCTAATAGTCAGAAAACAGATTCGACAAACTGATTTTATGCATATGATAGTGGAAATTGTGGAACGCACCTGTTCATCCACTGTACACATATTGACGAAGGTAAAAGGCTATAATGCTATGTTCAAACCTGAAGGGAAAGGCGGTGCTATTCAGGACGTTGCTATATCACATCCGCAGAGCCTAAGGTTTTCCTATCGGATACCTGCTTTTATGCTGACAAATGATGCAGGCGGTTTGTTACATGGTTGTTGGGAGCTTCATTCAGATTCCGTGCATAGCAACCTCTGATGGTGACCGTTTCAGTTGGCAGTTCGTCAAAGTTTATAACAGCCTTAGGCATATTTATGTTTATGTGGACTGCATTTTGTGAACTCTTGTAAAATGGATGTTTTGGGATCTAGTCTTACGTTTGGCCTTTAAAAAAAAGACAAAAGACAAACTGAATTGATGCAAACAGTATTTGATTAGAAATTTTACAAGCCTCCTTAAGCAAAACTGGATCAAATCAAACACCAAAAAAATTTAAACTTCTAAAAAAGAAAACTAAAGTGTATCTGTGTCCTAATTATGTCAGAAAAAAAGTTTAATGTTTTTTATTTTTTATTTTGAAAAAAAAAATCTAAGCTGATAAGAGTAAGCATGACGGACTCAACATCAGTTTCTTCGTTGAGCGTACTAAACAAGTTTTCCTCGTTCTTCTCATTCACCATTGCAGTCTGAAATGTGAATAAGTAAAAAATGTAAAGCACTATAGTATGCTTAAGTTTTGAATTCTGCATTACGAAATTCAATTCATGAATATTTAAAAACAAATTAGGGTTGAGCTTGAGCAGATGTGAATTTACATTCTGTTTCTATTCAAACTAAGTGACATGTATGTAGAAAATCATTCTTCCACCAAGGGCATTGATACTTCTCACCATTTACTCGTATTAATTTGATTGAGATTAATTAGAATACTTTATCTGAGTCAAAATTTTATTATATTTTCTTTGTTTACAATCCTTATCCACAATCATCATATACTCTATTGATAGTCGATGATAATCATATCTGAGAGGAATATCTTAGTCCCTTTTTATTCTTACTGGGGCCTTTATGGAAAACATGAAAAGCATAAGAGTGTTGATATAAATAAATCTTACTGATTAACATTTCTGCAACAAAATTCTGCATAGCAATTCAGATCCAATGTTTATGCCCCTCCAGATCAAAGGCCATTAGTTCTATCTCGAAATGATCACTTCAATCCGGTTTACTCTCCCTCTAGAAATTCTGAAAAAAATACAACTCAATCAAAATACAATATTGTCTATTACCACACAAGGTAATAAATTAGTAATTATACTTTCCAAGTGTTCTTCTCAGAAAATAAATTACAGTACTTAGGGTACGTTATTTCTGAAAATGATATTGCTGTGAACATGGAGAAAATAAAAGATATTATAGAATGGCCACCACCACACAACATAAAAGTTTTAAGGGTATTTCTAGGATTATCTGGTTATTATAGAAAATTTATTAAGAGATATAGAATGATAGAAAAAGCATTAACTTCCATGCTGGGAAAAAAAGATAATTTCTCTTAGACACAAGAAGCTAAGGTGCTTTCTATAAATTAAGATCATGCTTGATTAATCCCCCTATCTTAGCAATGCCTAACTTTAGCAAAAAAAATTTGTGGTTGAGTGTGGTGTTAACGGCTCAGGGATTGATGCGGTCTTTACTTTAAGATGATAAGCCAATTACATAAGTCATGTGTACGTGGTAGAAACTTAAACTTATCAACTTATGAAAAGGAGTTGATTTTCCTAGTTCATGCAATAAAAAATGGCCTCAATATTTAATAGTCGGTGATAATCATATCTGAGAGGCTTATCATTATGAAGTTAGTTGTAACGAGTGAAATCGCTTAAATGCAATCATTAAATTTGTAAATATTCTTATCGGATCCTTATTAATTAGGTGTCTCAAAGTTGATATAGCAAGGTACCTAAGACTTGACTGAACAGAACAAATCTAACTCGTTATGTAACAAATAAAGAAACCAGCTAACAATAAACTAACAAGCAAACAGACATAGTGAGTACCTGTCTTAAAGAGAGGGTAGGAAGAAGGTTAAGCACATGAGTATGCACAGACATGGCTCGTGGAGCAAAAAGAACAAGTTGCTGAGTAATCCTAAACGATCTACAATATCAAAATCAAACATCATATCTTGTCACTAATAACTTCTTAGCTGAAGCCTGTTGCACCAATTTCTCAGCCTTAAGATTATATGCATCTTTACATTTTCTTTTGGTTCAATAATTCAATATTTTTGAATGAACTCTAACTTCATTTATAAATCATCAACATGATATTTATTTGAAATAGATGAAAATGAATGATAAATGAGAATGTTGAGATGTCATCTTACTAATAACGATAAGTGAAAATGTTGAGATGTTCAACTATTTTTCAGTTCTGTTTTATTCCCACGAAATATCACTTCGATACTCAAGAATAGTTATTAGCGTGTTAATATATACATATATATATATATATATGTATGTATATATGTGTGTGTATGTGTGTGTAAATATATATAAATCTAACACCTATTGAATTGTACTTCTGTTTTGTTTAGAAAATTGCTTGTTATAGTATCATATACGACGATGGAAAAAGATTGGGTGCATTTAAAAGGTTGGGTGCATTTACACAGGTAATAATACAATATTTAGCTTAAAATTTAACTTGGAAATTAAAATAAAAACTTGTTTTATTTTATTTTATCATAGAACTAGTAGAGAATACGAGCAAGGAGCATGGAATTTTGTGCATGCTGCAAAGAGAAACTTAGGAAACAGGGAAAAAAATTATGTCCTTGCTTAGATTGTCGAAATCTCAGCCATAAATATGGTGATATTGTTGTCGAGCATTTGATTATAAGAGGAATAGATCCTATATACAAGTGCAGTAAGTGGTACAGTCATGGTGAGAAAATGAATATAACTGAAAAGGTGGAGGTGGATGAGACATATGAACTACTTCAAGCCATTCACTTTGAAGATGAAGCGTTTGTTAATCATACTTTTTTTTCGGATGATAATAATAATGATGGTGCACAGAAGCGAGTGGATGGTTTTCTTAAAAATTTGGAAGATGCAAAAACTCCACTGTACCCTGATTGCGTAGATCAAACAAAATTATCTGCTATCACTACATTGTATAATCTTAAATGTGAAACTGGATTATCCGATAATGGTTTTGATAAGCTTCTAAATGTACAACAATTGTTATTACCCAAAAATAATGTTCTTCCGAAAACTTTATATGAACTGAAGAAGTTCCTCAAAGTATTTGACATGGGATTCGAGAAGATTCATGCATGCAAGAATGATTGCTGTCTTTTTAGGAAAGAGTACAATGATTTGAATAAATGTCCGAAATGCGGTTCTTCGAGATGGAAGATAAATGAGCGGACGAAAGAGATAATGCCAGGTATTCCAGTCAAAGTATTGAGATATTTTCCTATTATTCCAAGATTAAGAAGAATGTTTAGATCTCCACAGATGGCAGAAGATTTAAGATGGCATTTTAGTAATAAAAGTAATGATGGTAAAATGCGTCATCCTGTGGATTCTTTGACATGGAGCATGGTTGATGATAGATGGAAACTATTTTCAAATGATCCACGTAATCTTCGTCTTGGTCTTGCTACCGATGGTTTTACTCCATTTGACATTAAAGGTACCAAGTATAGTTGCTGGCCAGTGATGCTTGTGATATATAATCTTTCACCTATATTGTGTATGAAAAAGGAGAATATTATGTTATCGTTATTGATTCCTGGTCCAAAGCAACCTGGGAATGATATTGATGTATATTTAGCTCCTTTGGTAGAAGATTTGCAACATTTATGGAGCAACGGGGTGGAGATTTATTATGCATTTAGCAATACACTTTTTAACTTAAAAGCAATCTTGTTATGGACTATAAATGATTTTCCAGCTTATGGAAATCTTGCTGGTTGTTGTGTAAAAGGAAAAAAAGGTTGTCCATTAAAATGTCTATATGGGGCATAGAAGATTCTTACCTCTTTCAGATCCACAAAGAAAACAAAAGATTTGGTTTGATAATACTGTGGAGAAAGGTAACAAACCTCGAATTCTTACAGGTAGAGATATTTCTGTAATTCAGAAAGATTTTCCAAATGATTTTGGAAAAGCTGAGAATGAAGAAATATAAGCGGCCAAGAAGAGAAAGAATAAGAAGTTAAATAAGAAGCAAAGTATAAAGATTGCATGTAGGAAGAGGAAGTGTACTGATAGCAGAGAAGATGAAAATGATCCTATAAAAATAGAGCTATCAAGGTAGAAAAAAATCAATTTTCTTTGATTTACCATATTGGAAGGTTAGTGTTCAACTTATATTTTATTCACATTAATTAAATTATAAACTTATATAATGTTGAAGTGGTTGTATTGTTGATGTTTGAAGGAACTTCCACTCCGCCACAATTTAGACGTGATGCACATTGAGAAAAACGTGGGCGAAAGTTTACTTAGCACAATGTTGCATGATAGCAAATCGAAAGTTGGTCTTAATTCTAGAAATGATTTAGAGGATTGGGGAATTCGACATGCTCTATATGCGCAACCTCATGGGAAGAAAACATATCTTCCACCGGCTCTATATACCATGTCCAGTTATGAAAAAAAACATTTTGCAAAAGATTGTATGACCTCAAAGGACCTGATGGTTACTGCTCAAATTTCAAAAGATGTGTGTCATTGGAGGATTGCAAAGTTAGTGGATTGAAGTCACATGATTAACATGTTTTGATGCAACAAATGTTATCGGTTGCATTGAGAGGACTGCTTCCAAAAAGGGCAAGGAAAGTAATAACTCGTTTGTGTTTATTTTTTAATAAAATATGTCAGCATGTTCTTGATAGAGAGAAGTTGCAACAAATCGATGTTGAGATCGTTACAATTTTATGTGATCTTGAAAGTGTTATGCAAAATTGCGCCTTTGCGGAAGAACAATAAGCAGGATCTAGATTTGTCAATTGAACACCAATCTAATCTGATAGCAATTATTTTATTACATCAACAAAATAGTAAATAACTATAGCAGAGAAACAAAGAGACACAATATTTATACTGGTTCCACTATCATCATAGTGTACGTTCAGTCTAACAGAGGGAGATTTTATTCCACATGAGAGAATTACAAGAGATTACAAAATAAGAGTTTACATATCCAAACCTCAACCAGGTTTAACAAGAAGAGACACCATTAGGGATCACTGGCTCCAGGCCAGGATGAGTTTACACTAATGTCTACCCTCAATATATAGCCAGTTCAAATCTATGTGAGTCATCAATTAAATTACCAACATATGGTAACAATATAATGGAGGCAAATTACCATAACAACAAATGTGCAAACATAGGAAGTAAATCAATCTGTTTCTTTAGCATAATGGAAGAAATTAATCCCTTCATTTATTTCTCTACCACCTCATTAAATGCAATCAATGCATTCCCATTATAAAAATATTTACTTTCCATTCTTTGCAAATTTATTCCAATTAATTTGTGATTTTGTATCACCAAATTTAACACTCCACCTTGATGCAAAATCACATATCTGCAACACCCCATCTCCAATCAAATTCTCTTCACAACATAAAACTCATCAACAGAACTCCACCTTCAATCAAATCTCACAACGAGATACACCAAAAAATGAATATTTACCAAATGGGTTCCAGCAAAGCCACCCCCCATCACACAATTGTTAACGAGCTCAGACTACGTCCCCGCCCGCCAACAAAATGTTGCAAATATCCAAAATAACAAAGAAGGCAGACACCAAAGTAATCTCAACACCGCCAAGGCCAAAATTAATTCTCTCAATTAAAACCAACCTCGATTTCAGGGCAACGAGATATACCCAGTCGATTTGAAAGGACTACGACCACACCTCAATTGCAAACACAACCCACCGCCTGCAAAAGATGCATCTACCACCTGAGCTGCATCGTGCATCAACCAACGGTCTAAAAGTGCTTGTAATTCCACAACGACACCCGTCTACCACTTGATCTGAGCTCCTTCCTCGATCACTCCGGATCCCTCGAGATTCATCAACGTGAAGACCCCTGTCGAACACATCAGCAGTGACCAAATTAACCTCTCCACCTTGTTGTGGACTAGGTTCTTCAACCGTCACCCGCCTTCTTCTTCGTCTTGTTCCATCTTCCCTCATCCATATCAGAGGGCTTCTTCACAATAAACTCCATATCACGTCAAAGTTCCCAGATTGGAACGCTCTTCACTCTCGACATAATCTCCTCCACCAAAGTCTCCTTTTCTCCAAAATAGTAATATCATAATCACCACTGAATCTACCAACCTTTGTAGAAATAATTGATTCACAATTTAAAACAAATCACCTCGCTCTGATACCAATTTGTTATGCAAAATTGCGCCTTTGCGAAAGAACAATAAGCAGGATCTAGATTTGTCAATTGAACACCAATCTAATCTGATACCAATTATTTTATTACATCAACAAAATAGTAAATAACTATAGCAGAGAAACAAAGAGGCACAATATTTATACTGGTTCCACTATCATCATAGTGTACGTCCAGTCTAACAAAGAGAGATTTTATTTCACATGAGAGAATTACAAGAGATTACAAAATAAGAGTTTACATATCCAAACCTCAACCAGGTTTAACAAGAAGAGACACCATTGGGGATCAATGGCTCCAGGCCAGGATGGGTTTACACTAATGTCTACCCTTAATATATAGCCAGTGCAAATCTATGTGAGTCATCAATTAAATTACCAACATATGGTAACAATATAATGGAGGCAAATTACCATAACAACAAATGTGCAAACATAGGAAGTAAATCAATCCGTTTCTTTAGCATAGATGGAAGAAATTAATCCCTTCATTTATTTCTCTACCACCTCATTAAATGCAATCAATGCTTTCCCATTATAAAAATATTTACTTTCCATTCTTTGCAAATTTGTTCCAATTAATTTGTGATTTTGTATCACCAAATTTAACAGAAAGGTATTTTCCACCTTCATTTTTCGACATAATGATACATCTAACAGTTCATTTTGGAAAAGAAGCTCGATTATGTGGACCAGTTCATTTTCGTTGGATGTACCCCTTCGAAAGGTATATGAAATCACTTAAAGATTATGTAAGGAACTATGCACGTCCTGAAGGATGCATTGCAGAAAACTATCTCGCAGAAGAATCTATAAGATTCTTTGGCGAATTTCTGAAGAAATCATCACAATTTTAGGAGAAAGAAGGTAGAAACGAAGATTATGAGACTGATGATGCAATACTCGAAGGGCGTCCGATATCAACATGCAACACAATTACGTTGACAACTAATGTGCAGGAAGCTACTCATCTTGCTGTGCTAATGAATATGGCTATAACTGAGCCATTTTTAGAGTAAGCACATATTGTTTTAATATTTATCGTCGTAATATGTGTAATTATAATTATAACTTAGTGTCTTTTATATTATGGTAGTATGCATTTGCAAGAGTTACAAAGGTTGGATGGACGCATGGAAAGAAATGCTACATTGCTATAGAAAACTAACACAAAAAACTTTGCTGATTAGATTAAAAAGAAGGTTAATCAACTTTTTTAAAATTTATTTATAGGTTTGAAAATAGTATTTTTGAATCTATATTGAAACGATTAGTTTTTTTTCCAGATATCTATTAACTCAAGCGAACACGATGAATTACTAAAATGGATTGCCTACGGTCTAAGTAGTAATGCTTTGTCCTACAAAGGATATATAATTAATGGGTTACGTTTTCATACAAAAGATGTTGAAAGAGAAACTCAAAATTCTGGAGTGACTTATGATGTTATTACCATGTGTAGGGCAAGTGCGAAAGATGTCTTTCAAGTAGTTAATGTGGTCACATACTATGGGATTTTGACTGACATAATCTTGTTAGACTATCACAAATTTTATGTTCCAGTTTTTAAGTGTCATTGGGCCAACATCGAAAATGGGGTGAAGGTTGAAGATGGATTTACTATTGTTAATTTGCATCAAAATCAAGCTTCATTTTCGAGGGATCCATATATTCTTGCATCTCAAGCAAAGCAAATTTTTTATTCAAGAGAAAACGATTCTTCGAATTGGTATGTTGTAATGAAGGCACCACCAAGAGGTTTCCATGAATTGGAGACAGATGATTCTATTGAAGACACAAGCTATGCTATTCAAGATTGCGAAGAAAACATGATAGATATGGATTATGTGGAGGAAGTCAGCTTTGTTAGGGAAGATTGTGAAGGCATTTTGGAGAAAAGTTTTAGAAACCATCATTGATTATGCTTGAATTAGTTTTTGTATCCATTTTCCTATTAACTATTAGAAACGAATGAAAATTTAGCATTGACTGCCTTGTCGATAGATTACTTTTCTTTGAGTGCTCTTGGTTATTTTATTGTCGATTTGGTTGATGCTATTTCAGTACACATATTTAATAATGTTAAAGGCAAATAATTTTGATAATCAAAATTGAAGGAGCAATTTCCACCTTTACAAATGGTATGGAAAATTACAATGCTCCTACGCATAAATTCTTTTTTCAGTTTTTTTTATGATCTATAGAGTTTATCGGTTTGGGTTTTTGAGAATAACAAAACCATGATTTTTTTCATACTATGATGAATTTTGGTTGCAACCAATGTTTTGATTTTTTTTTTCTCCTTCCTTAATTTCCATACTATGAGAATAACAAAACCATCATTAATTTTTTTCTCCCTCTTTATTCAATCTTCTAATATTGGAGACAACAATTATTTTGATGTGTTGTTGGACCATCGATTCATTATTAACCAACATAGTTGTGTCAGCAGTTCATTATTATATTATACATTGATACCACATATACAAATTTGGATGAATTACATGATATATTGGGAAATGAAGGCTGCGTAAAAATATTGTGTGGTTTATTAGTTTTCAAAAATGGCATTTATTGATATGCTTTGTAAGTTACTTTATTTATTTTTTAGTTTTTTTCATTTACATAGTTTATTGAATTATTAGTCTATGGTAATGCAATGTACCTCTTGCATGGAATGTACGAAAAATGACAATAGTTTATGTTGAATATTTTTATTCTTAAGTAACATTGATGTAACATGCCGTGTGAGACATATTGAAGTCTATGCGTCATGCTTTTGTTGACAGTTGAACTGTTTATTTCAACAATTTTATGCTTTTGTTAACATACAAATTTTCCTGTTATATGCAGCAAATGGGTAAAAAGAAGTCGGCTGCTCTAAAATGGCTAAAACTAATGGATGAATCCACTACATCCAAAGCTAATGCAAAGCACAAAGACAATAGGGTCGATAGCGAGTCACGTATTGAAGATAACTCTCAAGAAGTTAGAAACACGGAGAACGATCATGATCAAAATCAAGACATAGCTGAAGTAGTTAAGGAAGATACAATGCAAGTTGAAGGAGATTTTGAAGTTGACATGAATGGGAGAACTACTCGAGATGCCACCTCAAATCCAGTTATGAAGCGCAAACGTAGAGGTCCAACTAAAGTGAAAAGGCTTCCAATAAATCCATTGAATCGTATTGAAGTCGAATTTAATGCGAATGGCAAACCAATAGGGGATGGGTCTGTCAATCTGTAATGACCCGGATTTTTAGCGACTTTGGTTATCGACATAAACACGATGTCGATAAACAAAACATCGAAAAATCCTGGTAATTAGTGAAAGAAATTAGAAGGTGAGGAAAGATAAGATAGAAACATAGAATAGAAGAAGAAGAACACAATATCAGAGTAACACGAATCTCACAGCGGAACGAATAAATATATTTCATAACATAACTTTGAAATACAAAATTGGTACTTGAATGTACATATCATTATTAAAGTACAGCACTTACAACACAGCGGAAATAATTATAGCTATATGATCCTGAAGCCTTCTGCTCCAAGCTCTTCCAGTATATCTGTAAATCCCGACTACTTGACTGCCCGTACAAATTTAGGCACCCAAGAGTTTAGGGAAAACAACAAAATAAACTCCGGGTCAGTCATGGGACTGGTATGAGTAAAACAGTTTAAAAACAGTTCGAACAAGTAAACGATATCTCATAAGACCATGCCGCATAACGGAACGGGTTTTTCCCTTATGAGAATCCAAATTATCTTTATATCAAAAACCTTTTGATATTATAATAATGTCTATCAACCATAGTATAGATAACCATCTAGCAGAAACGCTTTCATCTCACATTCTACATATATAGTATACAATCAAAACCGCAAGCACGTATTGGGTAATGGATTTCCAACTCTGGCAAGGTATGGAACCACCTATCGCTCGTGTACCTCTAGAGAGGAATACACTGGGTTCAACAAGAACATCTTGCAACCCGGCCACACATGACCGACCACTCATTTCGCTTGAGTGTATCGAATGTATATCACCAACGGCTGGGATCATCAACCTTTTCCCGAATGGAACAGCATCAACAATAGATTTTTAGAGGTAAATGAAACTCTAGATCAGGTGATTATACACCCTACTTTGGTGCGACCGACTTAGCCATGCTGCCTGCCCGATTTCTGTCATTTACCGGATGTTGAGGCTAGAAGCTATGCTTTATCATCATACCAGATTCACTTTGAATGCCACATCGTCAAATCCATCAAATCACCGATTGACGTCCTCAACCATACATTACGCGTTAGCTAAAAGAAGTTTCCTTCTCCGCTTCCACTCTTGGTACAGTTGGAGAAATCAATATACGTGATCGTCTGGAAATACTCTGTTAGACATCCGTCCATACAAGTCATCCAGGAACAGGATGAACCGAAGGCACTATTCTGTAAACAGGATAGCCCTTGCATAACTCCGTCTTCAATTTCCTTTGGCATATATGATTCGCAACGCTTATGCCAATACAGAGTGGTTCTTTGGATAATAATCCAACCGGTCTCTCCATATTAACAACGTTAAAATGGTCAAAACTTCGATAGTCTGTGATTTAACTATCGAATAAAAACAGGTGTGCAAACAACGATATTATTTCCAAATGGAAATTATATCGATCAAACATCATTTAACATTCATCTCCTTAGTTCATTAATTTACTTATCTCCTGTTTCCCTATATTCAATATTTCTTATTTTCTAAATTTGGACAATATACGTTATTAACAATGGAAAACATTTCCATTTCTTGTTTTCTTTATTAGAAAACATTTCTGGTTTCTTATTTGGAAAACATTTCCAAAGCTTCTTCATTGGAGTTAGACAGATGTTTAAACAAACCATCGCGATGCCAACTCAAACCATTTCCTTTACGGTCGAACCTTAACTATTTCTTAGTTAAAAACGAAGCCAATCAAGTTGGGGTAGAACTACCTCTCAGACCTTAACTGAACAACATTTCTAACTTTGAAATAGGCAAAGTTCACTTTATATCCCTTTTACTAACTTCCTTACTTAACCCTCCTTCGAATAGCTATATTCGATTGACTCTTTTCACTTAACTCTATTCGATTAACCCTCATCAATTAACTCTATTGGACTAACACTATAGGGTTAACTCTATTTGACTAACGCTATTGATTTACTCATTTCACTTAACTTCTTTCGAATAAACTATATTCGATAAATCCCTTTTTCTTTCTTCGAATAAACTATATTCGATTAACTCTTTTGCTTCTATTCGAATAAACTATATTCGATTAACTCCTTTTTCTTTCTTCGAATAAACTATATTCGATTAACTCCTTTTTCTTTCTTCTAATAAACTATATTCGATTAACTCCTTTTACTTTCTATTCGAATAAACTATATTCGATTAACTCGTTTGCTTCTATTCGAATAAACTATATTCGATTAACTCATTTTCTTTAATTCTAATCGATTAAACTAACATCAATTAACTCCTTTTACTTTAACTCTAATCGATTAAACTAACATCGATTAGCTCCTTTCATTTTAACTCTAATCGATTAAACTAACATCGATTAACTCCTTTGCTTTAACTCTAATCGATTAAACTAACATCGATTAACTACTTTCACTTTAACTCTAATCGATTAAACTAACATCGATTAACTCCTTTTACTTTAACTCTAATCGATTAAACTAACATCGATTAGCTCCTTTCACTTTAAGTCTAATCGATTAAACTAACATCGATTAACTACTTTCACTTTAACTCTAATCAATTAAACTAACATCGATTAGCTCCTTTTTCTTTAACTCTAATCGATTAAACTAACATCGATTAGCTCCTTTTACTTTAACTCTAATCGATTAAACTAACATTGATTAGCTCCTTTACTTTTTTCGAATAAACTATTAATTTATAAAGATTTACTTTTAGTAACAGTTCTTCACTTTACAAATGATTTGCCTTTTATAAAACTCTATTCGTTTTAAAAACATTTTTCCCTTTTATTTACTTTCGAAATATTTCCTTTTATAAAATCTGTTGATTTTATAAAATCCCTTTATTTCAATATACATTGAAATAATTATTTTAACATCCCAGGGTCTTTTATGATATTTAAATATCAAATAAAAATAATCAACATCATTCCAACACCCATAATCCACAACAGATTATATAACACATCATATATCACAATATATGAAAACAGTAAAATAAATGTTGAGGAATCCAGCTGGATTCCTCCAACCTGTTTCCCTGCATCACAGATGTTAAACAATATAGATAACATTACTTTTCAGTTCCATATGATATATTCTGTTAAACAGAATCAAATATAGAAATTTAACGAACTGACTAGAAGTTCAATCAAACAGTCAACACACAGTCAATCAGACAATTTCTAACAGTTCTAAAAATACAACATGAAATTATAAACTGTTAAGAGTTAGTGAGATTTACTCACTTTGGCGCGTTAACCGTTAAATAACGGTTTGCGTTATTTGATTCAGTCGGACAATTTATTTCGCCATAAATTGTAACGAGCTCTGATGGACTTCCAGTCAGTTTCATTGTGGAGTGCTCGTCCATACGATCATGTCGGATCTTGTTTCGCTGAATTTCGTTACTGTATGACCAAGTTATGACTTACACAAGTTAATATAGTTTTAAATAAAAAAAACTTGGATTTAAATTTTAAATGGGCCTTAGTACTTGAATTCAGCCCAACATCGTTATACCCAAAGACCAAACCCACGTAAGAAACCCGAAGTCCCCTTCTTCTTCCCTGATTTCGGATGTCCGCTCCTATTAGACCACACGCCATTTTCGCACCTTCCAACCGCAAGAACTCATCCATCTCTCCACTGATTTTCAAAACCACTTTACACTTCTCTACTGCACAACCGAGGACCCCAGGCCACTCCGCTCCGAAGACTCCACTTCCTGACGTCATTTACCCCTACAGGTTGCCACCCCACTTTGTGCCCAGCTTTCACCACACGTTGAACACTTCACATGAACATTAGCCATTCCCCTTTTTCAATGTAAAGGCTGTAAGCCCTTCTCCTTTCCTTCTTTTTTTTTGTTTTGAAAACAAATCCTGCTGCTCCCACCATGTACATGCAAAGTCATGCATGCTACCTTATTCCTGATTCGAACCCCGCCTCGCTACACAACCCACCAGTCTGTGCCTTCTTCCTTGAGTTTCCATACTATGTGATCCACTCAGTCCACGTCCACCTCTTCACTCCCTAGCCTGCAACCGTTTCTAAATCATCCCAGCATTTCGAGGCTACAGGTACCCTTCCATCCGTTTTGAAAATCCCTGAGAATCACCGCGACCCACCAGAAAAGTCAGCTAGCACCACCATTGTCTCGAACTCGAACTCCATCGCGGTTTCAGATCTCATGCATGCACCACGTAAAGGAGTTCCGATCTTCCCACGTGGTTGACAGACCGGTGACGTCTGCTGTCTCTTTTCTTGTTTGCGTGGAACCTCAGGGACTGAAATATGAACGTACCTAATAATTGGTGTTTGCCATTTATTATTTAATTTGTTTGCCATTAAAAGCTCATATGGCAAAATCGGAAGAAAACAAAGGAGAATTTAGGCTCGCGGGTATATTTACATAAGTGGAGACTATCGAAAACTTTAGTGTTAAGTCTATACTGACGTGTTGCTTCATGGGTCTCAAATCCTATTTTAGTCTCTGCGGTGGAAAAAGATGGGACGTAGCAAACTTAGCATCTAAGATACGTGTATATATGTTTACCTTTCTTTAGCCTAGGCCTTTTAGGTTTCTTGTTTTTAGATAGATGTGTCATTTAGTTGTCCTGATGTTTTGTTTGATATCCTACTCAGGTTTTTGGGCAACATATGTTTTCTTGCATTGTTTTTTTATTATTTGTTTTGAAAGTTATGCATCCCGATGTATCCAATTCCGTTCAAGTAAGATCTGTTATAGACAGAGATAAGAACACCATCGTGACGAGCGAGGTGCCCCGACTCTAGAAATATGATAATATCGGTAGATTAACTCATATTGTGAAACCTCAAAATGTTGATTACAGGGTGCAAAATACTCCAAATAAAAAGTTGTTTATTTAATTAATTAAAAATTACAGTAAAATTCTAAAAATTAAATTATCTCTACGTCTCAAAAGAAGCTTGTCTAAATTCAAACCCGATATTCAAATATTTTTAAATAACCGTTATGGCCACGAACGAATATACCGCTGCTTTTCTGGAAATTTGATTTGGACATAAATCAAAGTCTACACGACGAAATCTCGATTTTTCTCTTCCACTAGAAAGATCTACTCCACCAGCTCCACACGTTTCTTGTTTCACAGAAATCCGATTTAAAACAAATCCTGTACATTCAGTTGAAGTTCAAATTGTCAATTTACGAACTGCAGCGCCATTTCGAGCTCGTTTATAATTATATTATAAACTATACGTTCAACTATCGACGATTGAATATATTCGTTATTCTAATTCAATTCTAAGCTGAATTAAATATCACAGATGATCCAGTTCACACCATATCGCCATTTCAGCCAATTCTGATTATTTCAGAATTAAATATATTATTTAACTTATTATTTTAATTAAATATTCATCATTATTTAATTCCACGACCATTAAATTCACTAACCCACCATTTATATAATTAAATAAATTAATCATAATACCTCTGCCAATGCGGGTCATTACAATCTTTCCCACTTAAAATAATTTCGTCCTCGAAATTGCTAAAAGGTAGAGGACGACCCTATCGACTGGATAGAACATATTTGTTCTCTTCTTAACTTCAGTTTCAACTGAACCAATTTAATTTCAATTAAATTATTAATTCTTATTATTGAAAATTTTCAAAAATCCTGAAAATTTTCTAACGCCTTAACTCTTCGAAAAATTTCGCCAGCACCTCCTTTGTACTGGTCAATCGGTCAAACTCCAACTTGCCTTTCCGGGCCATCTCCATACAAAAAGAAAATCAAACAGCCAAGCGGTTTGCCAATTCGGCTCATCAAAATCTCATACCCAATATATATTATAAACTTGTACCTTTTGTCGGCATATCATTATACCCTTTCCACCTGTTATCAATTCAGCGGATACAATTAGGGTCATCCCAATCAAATTCCAATCTGCTTTTATCCACGACACAACCATTCGCTTATATCCAAGCCAAATATCATTTCAACTCAAGTTCAATTCTTGATTTTCCATTCCTTAACTCCTCAATCCAATACCATTTCGGATTCTAATTTCACAAATCCAATCTTATTCGATTTTAATTCAACTTCAGTTACCACTTAACCGACTTTACTTTAATTCAAATCTGCTTTCACAAATTTCTGTTAAATTTGTTTTTAATTTAAACAGTCTTTCCCTGGGAGTTTTTAAACAGTTTACTCTTTTCAAAAATCAAATTTTTCCCTTTTTGAAATTCAACTGAGCCCATAATCAATATTCCATTAGTTAAATCACTTCTCTATTTCTTTATCAATATTTGTAAACCAAATATTTTCAATAACCATATTGGCTTTTTATGTTATTTGGAAAACATTTCCGAATTTCGCCTTCCTTTATTTTCTAAATCAATAACCTTTATAATCCTATTTATAATTGGAAAATATCCCAATTACTTATCTCTTTTCCGATCTCGTTTATTTCTATACTTAGGAAATATTTATTATTCTATTTCCAAGTTTACACTTATTTGGGTTAAAACGGATGTTGTGTAAAACATCGTTACGACAACCCAAATACTATATTCAACTAACTCTTATTCAACATCGATCTTCGAGCCTGAAATCTTACTGTTTGTTTGTTAATAATGAAATCAATCAAGTTGGGGTATAACTACCTCTCAGACCTTAACTGAATAACATTTATAACGTCAAAACAGATATGACTACTTATTCGAATAATCAATACCATACAACTACTGATTCACTTTTAAACACGTACGCTTCCTCTTTCTATTCTTACTAGATTTTATTCTAGACTTCCTTTTTGATTTTACTATTCTATTTCTAAGTTCATTTCCTTATCGACTTCTATATACACATCGATACGTTGATTTCTAACTATCAAATTATCTTGAAAATATTCTAACTCCTTAAATTCCCGGAAAAATTCGCCATAACCTCCTTTGTATCAGGAGCATCGGGATATTTCAAATAGCCTCCCATGGCCCTTACCAATCCAAAAGAAAAAGAAAAAGCCAAGCGGCTAGCCGATACGGCACATAAAATCTCATATATGAATTAAACACGTACCTTTCGTCGAGCATTCTATTTATATACCTTCATACCTTATCCATACCTATCTCATGTATATTTATACCTGCCCAATCTATTTTAACCATACCAATCGTTTTAACTAAATTTGTTAATTAAATTTTGTTGATTTACTCCTTTAGTCTATTTCACTTTTATATTTGAACATGATATGTTCAAATATATTTTAACTTGCTTACAACAAATTTGAACTCCATTTTCAACTTACGCTTTATATTCAATTTCGAATATAAATCCTCAAACCCCTTTGAATGCTATCTTCAAATTCCATTTGAATTTTATTTGAATCCTATATTCAAATTCCTTTTTAACTCTATTTGAATTTTCCTAATTCAAATTCTATTTGAATTTCATATATTTAAACTCCTTTAAATTTCTATATTCAATTTGAATTACAAATATTCAAATCCTTTTTCAAATCCTTTATTCAATTTCTATGTCACTTCTCTTATTCAAATTCTATTTTGAAATTCTATATTCACTTTTCCATTATTTAAATCTTCTTTATTCAAATCTCATTTGAATTTTTATATTCAAATCCCCTTTGAATTTTTAGATATTCAAATCCCCTTTGAATTTTTAGATATTCAAATCCCCTTTGAATTTTCTTATTTAAATTCTATGTTTGAACTTCCTTTATTCTAATTCCTTTTCAAACTTTCTTTACTCATTCTTTACATAAGTCTCGATTTCAATTCCTTTTGAAATCGATATTACTACCTTTGGAAAATAGACTTCCCTTTCAATTTCACACTTGTATTTTATTTCTGAATTATCCAATGATAATTCTTTTCACTTCATTTATAAACTTCGTTTATAAAAGAACTATTTATAAACTTCGTTTATAATGGAACTTCTCGTTTTTATTTCCTTTAAACAAGTTAATATTTCAAATCTATTTAAAAATTCAAATTCTATATTTTAAATCCCATTTGAAATTCAACACAACTTGTCTTTCCCAAAACAAATTCAAAACAGTATCTCTGGTAGTAATTCGTCACTTACAACTCGAAAATGAATACTGATGATGCAGCTGTCATCAGAATCTATTTTCCAGCGATCGAAGTGAGTTCAATACTATAAAACCATTTCTAAACATTTCCACTTTGAAATTCATTTCAAAATATAATTCACACTGCTTGTAAAACAATTTAAAACCTCCCAGGATCTTTAAATTTTCCTTATTTTTAATCCTAATCCATTTACAAACACTTATCCAATTTTCCAGCATTTTAACTAAATTCCTGGATTAAATTTCAGATTTAACTCATCTGATTTCACGTATTTTACTTATATGAATTCTGATTGGTTATTTACATAACCATTAAATTTATAATCTTACTCGATTATAATAACAACCAATATATCCAATATATATATCAAAATATACGTTGGGTAAACTATTTTCATTTACCCTCTTTTCAAAACATATCGTGCCGACCCATCGTATTCGAGTGTTTATTTACTCCTACCGATACAGTGGATCAAACTGATCGACCAGAACTCATAAACGACTCAACCAACAAACCTCCACAATATAAAACAAATTTTTATATCAATAACAAATACGTTCACTCGTATATATACACTCAACTCAATCTAGGGTATTACTAACCCTATCTCTACCGAGTCACGCCACAGAGCCAAGGTAAAACTTAACTTAAGCTCTGATACCAACTGTAATGACCCGGATTTTTAGCGACTTTGGTTATCGACATAAACACGATGTCGATAACCAAAACATCAAAAAATCCTGGTAATTAGTGAAAGAAATTAGAGGGTGAGGAAAGATAAGATAGAAATTTAGAATAGAAGAAGAAGAAGAACACAATATCAGAGTAACACGAATCTCACAGCGGAACGAATAAATATATTTCATAACATAACTTTGAAATACAAAATTGGTACTTGAATATACATATCATTATCAAAGTACAACACTTACAACACAGCGGAAATAACTATAGCTATATGATCCTGAAGCCTCCTGCTCCAAGCTCTTCCAGTATATCTGTAAATCCCGACTACTTGACTGCCCGTACAAATTTAGGCACCCAAGAGTTTAGGGAAAACAACAAAATAAACTCCGGGTCAGTCATGGGACTGGTATGAGTAAAACAGTTTAAAAACAGTTCGAACAAGTAAACGATATCTCATAAGACCACGCCGCATAACGGAACGGGTTTTTCCCTTATGAGAATCCAAATTATCTTTATATCAAAAACCTTTTGATATTATAATAATGTCTATCAACCACAGTATAGATAATCATCTAGCAGAAACGCTTTCATCTCACGTTCTACATATATAGTATACAATCAAAACCGCAAGCACGTATTGGGTAATGGATTTCCAACTATGGCAAGGTATGGAACCACCTATCGCTCGTGTACCTCTAGAGAGGAATACACTGGGTTCAACAAGAACATCTTGCAACCCGGCCACACATGACCGACCACTCATTTCGCTTGAGTGTATCGAATGTATATCACCAACGGCTGGGATCAGCAACCGTTTCCCGAATGGAACAACATCAACAATAGATTTTTAGAAGTAAATGAAACTCTAGATCAGGTGATTATACACCCTACTTCGGTGCGACCGAATTAGCCATGTTGCCTGCCCGATTTCTGTCATTTACCGGATGTTGAGGCTAGAAGCTACGCTTTATCATCATACCAGATTCACTTTGAATGCCACATCGTCAAATCCATCAAATCACTGATTGACGTCCTCAACCATACATTACGCGTTAGCTAAAAGAAGTTTCCTTCTCCGCTTCCACTCTTGGTACAGTTGGAGAAATCAATATACGTGATCGTCTGGAAATACTCTGTCAGACATCCGTCCATATAAGTCATCCAGGAACAAGATGAACCGAAGGCACTATTCTGTAAACAGGATAGCCCTTGCATAACTCCGTCTTCAATTTCCTTTGGCATATATGATTCACAACGCTTATGCCAATACAGAGTGGTTCTTTGGATAATAATCCAACCGGTCTCTCCATATTAACAACGTTAAAATGGTCAAAACTTCGATAGTCTGTGATTTAACTATCGAATAAAAACAGGTGTGCAAACAACGATATTATTTCCAAATGGAAATTATATCGATCAAACATCATTTAACATTCATCTCCTTAGTTCATTAATTTACTTATCTCCTGTTTCCCTATATTCAATATTTCTTATTTTCTAAATTTGGACAATATACGTTATTAACAATGGAAAACATTTCCATTTCTTGTTTTCTTTATTAGAAAACATTTCTGGTTTCTTATTTGGAAAACATTTCCAAAGCTTCTTCATTGGACTTAGACAGATGTTTAAACAAACCATCGCGATGCCAACTCAAACCATTTCCTTTACTGCCGAACCTTAACTATTCCTTAGTTAAAAATAAAGCCAATCAAGTTGGGGTAGAACTACCTCTCAGACCTTAACTGAACAACATTTCTAACTTTGAAATAGGCAAAGTTCACTTTATATCCCTTTTACTAACTTCCTTACTTAACCCTCCTTCGAATAGCTATATTCGATTGACTCTTTTCACTTAACTCTATTCGATTAACCCTTATCAATTAACTCTATTGGACTAACACTATTGGGTTAACTCTATTTGACTAACGCTATTGATTTACTCATTTCACTTAACTTCTTTCGAATAAACTATATTCGATAACTCCCTTTTTCTTTCTTCGAATAAACTATATTCGATTAACTCTTTTGCTTTTATTCGAATAAACTATATTCGATTAACTCCTTTTTCTTTCTTCGAATAAACTATATTCGATTAACTCCTTTTTCTTTCTTCGAATAAACTATATTCGATTAACTCCTTTTACTTTCTATTCGAATAAACTATATTCGATTAACTCGTTTACTTCTATTCGAATAAACTATATTCGATTAACTCATTTTCTTTAACTCTAATCGATTAAACTAACATCGATTAACTCCTTTTACTTTAACTTTAATCGATTAAACTAACATCGATTAGCTCCTTTCACTTTAACTCTAATCGATTAAACTAACATCGATTAACTCCTTTGCTTTAACTCTAATCGATTAAACTAACATCGATTAACTACTTTCACTTTAACTCTAATCGATTAAACTAACATCGATTAACTCCTTTTACTTTAACTCTAATCGATTAAACTAACATCGATTAGCTCCTTTCACTTTAACTCTAATCGATTAAACTAACATCGATTAACTACTTTCACTTTAACTCTAATCGATTAAACTAACATCGATTAGCTCCTTTTACTTTAACTCTAATCGATTAAACTAACATCGATTAGCTCCTTTTACTTTAACTCTAATCGATTAAACTAACATTGATTAGCTCCTTTACTTTTTTCGAATAAACTATTCATTTATAAAGATTTACTTTTAGTAACAGTTCCTCACTTTACAAATGATTTCCCTTTTATAAAACTCTATTCGTTTTAAAAACATTTTTCCCTTTTATTTACTTTCGAAATATTTCCTTTTATAAAATCTGTTGATTTTATAAAATCCCTTTATTTCAATATACATTGAAATAATTATTTTTACATCCCAGGGTCTTTTATGATATTTAAATATCGAATAAAAATGATCAACATCATTCCAACACCCATAATCCATAACAGATTATATAACACATCATATACCACAATATATGAAAACAGTAAAATAAATGTTGAGGAATCCAGTTGGATTCCTCCAACCTGTTTCCCTGCATCACAGATGTTAAACAATATAGATAACATTACTTTTCAGTTCCTTATGATATATTCTGTTAAACAGAATTAAATATAGAAATTTAACGAACTGACTAGCAGTTCAATCAAACAGTCAACACACAGTCAATCAGACAATTTCTAACAGTTCTAAAAATACATCATGAAATTATAAACTGTTAAGAGTTAGTGAGATTTACTCACTTTGGCGCGTTAACCGTTAAATAACGGTTTGCGTTATTTGATTCAGTCGGACAATTTATTTCGCCATAAATTGTAACGAGCTCCGATGGACTTCCAGTCAGTTTCATTGTGGAGTGCACGTCCATACGATCATGTCGGATCTTGTTTCGCTGAATTTCGTTACTGTATGACCAAGTTATGACTTACACAAGTTAATATAGTTTTAAGTAAAAAAACTTGGATTTAAATTTTAAATGGGCCTTACTACTTGAATTCAGCACAACATCGTTATACCCAAAGACCAAACCCACGTAAGAAACCCGAAGTCCCCTTCTTCTTCCCTGATTTCGGATGTCCGCACCTAGTAGACCACACGCCATTTTCGCACCTTCCAACCGCAAGAACTCATCCATCTCTCCACTGATTTTCAAAACCACTTTACACTTCTCTACTGCACAACCGAGGACCCCAGGCCACTCCGCTCCAAAGACTCCACTTCCTGACGTCATTTACCCCTACTGGTTGCCACCCCACTTTGTGCCCAGCTTTCACCACACGTTGAACACCTCACATGAACATTAGCCATTCCCCTTTTTCAATGTAAACGCCGTAAGCCCTTCTCCTTTCCTTCTTTTTTTTTGTTTTGAAAACAAATCATGCTGCTCCCACCATGTACATGCAAAGTCACGCATGCTACCTTATTCCTGGTTCGAACCCCGCCTCGCTACACAACCCACCAGTCTGTGCCTTCTTCCTTGAGTTTCCATACTATGTGATCCACTCAGTCCACGTCCACCTCTTCACTCCCTAGCCTGCAACCATTTCTAAATCATCCCAGCATTTCGAGGCTACAGGTACCCTTCCATCCATTTTGAAAATCCCTGAGAATCACCGCGACCCACCAGAAAAGTCAGCTAGCACCACCATTGTCTCGAACTCGAACTCCATCGCGGTTTCAGATCTCATGCATGCACCATGTAAAGGAGTTCCGATCTTCCCACGTGGTTGACATACCGGTGACGTCTGCTGTCTCTTTTCTTGTTTGCGTGGAACCTCAGGGACTGAAATATGAACGTACCTGATAACTGGTGTTTGCCATTTATTATTTAATTTGTTTTCCATTAAAAGCTCATACGGCAAAATCGAAAGAAAACAAAGGAGAATTTAGGCTCGCAGGTATATTTATATAAGTGGAGACTATCGAAAACTTTAGTGTTAAGTCTATACTGACGTGTTGCTTCATGGGTCTCAAATCCAATTTTAGTCTCTGCGGTGGAAAAAGATGGGACGTAGCAAACTTAGCATCTAAGATACGTGTATATATGTTTACCTTTCTTTAGCCTAGGCCTTTTAGGTTTCTTGTTTTTAGATAGATGTGTCATTTAGTTGTCCTGATGTTTTGTTTGATATCCTACTCAGGTTTTTGGGCAACATATGTTTTCTTGCATTGTTTTTTTTTTAATTTGTTTTGAAAGTTATGCATCCCGATGTATCCAATTCCGTTCAAGTAAGGGATGTTACAGACAGAGATAAGAACACCATCGTGACGAGCGAGGTGCCCCGACTCTAGAAATATGATAATATCGGTAGATTAACTCATATTGTGAAACCTCAAAATGTTGATTACAGGGTGCAAAATACTCCAAATAAAAAGTTGTTTATTTAATTAATTAAAAATTACAGTAAAATTCTAAAAATTAAATTATCTCTACGTCTCAAAAGAAGCTTGTCTAAATTCAAACCCGATATTCAAATATTTTTAAATAACCGTTATGGCCACGAACGAATATACCGCTGCTTTTCTGGAAATTTGATTTGGACATAAATCAAAGTCTACACGACGAAATCTCGATTTTTCTCTTCCACTAGAAAGATCTATTCCACCAGCTCCACACGTTTCTTGTTTCACAGAAATCCGATTTAAAACAAATCCTGTACATTCAGTTGAAGTTCAAATTGTCAATTTACGAACTTCATCGCCATTTCGAGCTCGTTTATAATTATATTATAAACTATACGTTCAACTGTCGAGGATTGAATATATTCGTTATTCTAATTCAATTCTAAGCTGAATTAAATATCACAGATGATCCAGTTCACACCATATCGCCATTTCAGCCAATTCTGATTATTTCAGAATTAAATATATTATTTAACTTATTATTTTAATTAAATATTCATCATTATTTAATTCCACGACCATTAAATTCACTAACCCACCATTTATATAATTAAATAAATTAATCATAATACCTCTGCCAATGCGGGTCATTACACAAGCTTTCTTCATATTTAGGTCCTCTAGTAAGGGAACATGTTCCGGTTACACTTGATAGGTGGAAAGATCTAAGTGACACATTACAAGTTGCTTTGTGGGGTTGTATTCAGGTATGTCTTACTTATTTTCCCAATTTTAGTTATAATATATATGAAAATGATGCATTTATATTACAAGTTCCTCCTCTCTTTTAATATTGTCGAATTGAACCAGTGAACAACATCTATGTTCTATGATACAACACAAATTCAGTTTAGTTATAATTGTGACTAGTAGATACAACATGTATTTATAATGTCCCATTCAGTTTAGTTATAATTATGACTAGTAGACACAATATATAATTTCCTACGTTTGCTTGCTTTTAACTTGTTCTTCAGACTGTTATATAGTAAACTTTTTTTAGTTACCTGCTGTAGTTTAATATTTCTCCTTTTTTTTTGTTTTTGCTGTTATTCGCTTTTCAGTGGCTGATATCTTTTGTTTGTGTGAGATATGTACATTTAGTGAATTTTTTTTGTTTTCAAAATAATTTTTTACTTCTCCTTGTTTTTTTTTATGTTGTAAGGTATTATTCAAATAAAATTTCTTTGCTAACCAAAGTTATGTTTATTCCTTGAATATAGAAGGGAACACAGAAAATCATGAAAAATAATAATTTTACTATAGGAAATGTAAATAAAGCTTAAGTAATAGTTGTAAATAAATTTTCCCTGTCACCGCATCAGGATACTCAAATCATGTATTGTATCATGGTATAAAAATTTCAGAATAAAAATAACTATAAATGTCAAAATAAAACTAAATGTTTGAGCAGTGAAGAAATGAGAACTTATTTTTTATTTTAATATTATGCTAATCATCAACTTAGTTTATATAATTTCAAATTCATAAGAGGATACAACTGCAGATTTTGTTATATGAATTTTGATTTTGGAAAATAAATTAAATAATAAATTAGGCTGAAGAAGGAAAGAGAAAAAAATACGCAATAATCATCAACTATGTAGAGATTATTTGCCTGCTCTTTCCCCTTCTCATCTTCCTTACGCCAGCTTCCATTTAAGGTATACATCAGCCCCAACTTTTAAGGTATACATCGTCTTCCTTACGTCAGCCTTAATTTTAATTTCCATATTAGATATATTATTCAATATTTAACTTTGGTAATTTGTTATATTGCAGGCTAGATTTAAATTGGACGAGGAATGGCAAAAAGAGAGCATATTTCAGCAAATGGGATGCATATTTAGAGGTTCAAAAGCTAGATTAGTTCGCAAAATAGCAGACACAAAGAATGAAGAAGAAAGAATTCAGATGAAACCTGACAACCTAAACATGAATGAGTGGAAGAAGTTTGTCAAGTCCAAAACAAGTTCAGAGTTTAAGGTATTTGAGTATTGATTTGATTGTTTAAAAGATACCCACAACTGATACTTAACTTTTTTTAACTAATTCTTCAAATAAAAATGTTTATTTATTGTCGCATTGGCTGAAAGTTGTGAAGTTTGAATTAGTGAACGAACATAAATAATGCATTTTTTATTCTTAGGAAATGAGTCAGAAATTCAAAACTATTAGAAAGAATCAAATACCACACACATGTAGCCGTAAAGGAATGGCTCGAGTAGCTGAAGATTTGGTAAGAATTGTCAATTTATTTACTGCAATATTTATTAACTAGTTAGCTAATGTTCCGTGTTGTAATAAATATTCGTTAAATATAGAAAAATACGAGTCCTCATCAATCTTCGGTCTCTCGAACTAAAGTTTGGATCAAATCTCACACTCGGAAAAATGGTGAACTGGTAAATGTGACTGTTGCAAATGCTATCGTAAGTACTCTGATATTTTATTAGACAACAATTTGTTTGCTATTTTGATATTTCAATTGTGTATAATATGCATATATGACAACATGTGTAGGAAAAAATTAAACAAATCGAGAATGATTCAAATTCTGGCTCAACATGTAATTACAAAGAAGACGCACTTGCACAAGTGTTGGGAAAAGACAGACCCGGACGATTGAGAGGCATGGGAAGGGGTATAACTTACACAAAGGCAGTATGGTCACACGTAAAAGATAAAGAGACAGTCAGCATGCAGAACAAAATTTCAGAATTAGATGGGCTGGTCCGCATGCTTCTGAAAAATCAGGTAAACCTTGAATACACATATGAATTTCAAAGGACATATTAGATGGCCACCTTTTATTACTTATACATGGCCTTCAAATGAAGAATCGATGATTTGGGAAAAATAAAAGAGTGAACAACCTAATTGTATATTCATTTGGATATGGATGTCAATTATTTAAACATCCATTCGCAAACAATGGGCCTGGGGTTTTCTTTAATTTTAGTAATACCCAAAATTTTCTCAAAAGAATCAAACAGGTCATTGGTTCCAATCCTTAACAAGTATTAAATATATGATTGCATCCTTAACAAGTCATTTGGTCGAAGGCAAGCAGCTAGTTTGTACTATCATTCCCATTGGAAGATATTCTCAAAATAATTCTCAGACAATGAGAAAGGTAAGTGTTAGTTTCTACTATAGATCTACGGAGGATGGATGTTCGCAATTTATAAAGGATATTTATTTATTTAAGTGACCGTATGATTTGGTAATATATATAAAAAAAACCATTTTGAATTTGTAAGCAAAGTTTATTTATTTGATTTTTATGTTTTATAAAAGTTTGGTGAACCCTGAAGAGGGGAGCTTTCTTGTTTCATATTGCAACCAAGTTATTACTAAAGAAATTAGTGCGAGCCTGTGTTACTTACAAGATTTTTATACCAAATAGTTTTTTTTGAAATAAATTAACATAGCTACAATTATTTCACAAATTATATCCATATACGTACATTTATCTTATTTCATGTGTGATCCACGTTCCGTATACCAACTTTCAAAATAAGATCAAGGTACAGTATGTCAAGCTTGAGGCCGTCTTGTTCGAAGTCTTGCGGTGCCTTCATTGGAGAATTGCTGTGTCAACCAGCTGTTCTTTGTTATTTTGTTGCTCCACTGCTTCGTTTTTTCAATATGTATTCTAAAATATGTCATTGTCTAGCTGTTGATTTTCGGCCTAGTTCATGCTCTTTGTATGATATTTTTGTCTGTGTCAGATCGTCGGTGGTGTGTCAGACCTGCCGAGGAGTAACTTAAGGATGGGTGCGGATCCTCTGGACCAGATTCTCCCTGGTCCGGTGGTCCGCACCAATAAAATCACCCCATTTGGGATGATTTGCACATTGCCCCCTGAAATTCGGGGGTAATTCAGGAGGGCAATGTGCAAATCACCCCAAAATGGGGTGATTTCATTCGTTGGGCACACCGGACCAGAGAGAATCTGGTCCAGGTGATCCCAACCCCTTAAGGATGTATTGTATCTTTTGATACTCTTTCTTGGCTTCTCCTGTTAGCTACAGGGAAGCTATGCAAGGTGATGTCCTAGCTATGCTACAGTGGAGTTGTTCTCCTATGTCCTATGTTGCTTGTAATGTCTGTTTGTCCTAGCTGCGGCTACGTGACTTGTGACATTTATTTAGGATGTGATTTTCTGTTGCTTTTGACAGCAATGTAATTTGAATCCACAGGGAGCATGTAATTTGTATTGAGTAGTCTAGTCTTTTTGAATAGCTCCTGTTTTGTTAGCTAGTCGGTCCACAAGATTAAAATTAATACCAATATAATGGGAGAAAAAATGTAAATTTCAATAGTTAATATGACATTATAAGTTACACAAATTAAAAAAAAGAAAATGATTGCATCCTTAGCTTGCAAGTAAATTGCAATCAGTTTAACATAGTACTTCACCAATGAAAATTCATCGACGAAATACAAATATTTATTGAACATGCTACTGATATGTATCAAAAATCAACCAAGTGTAAGTAGTAATTGAAGAACATTACACATTGATACTTCAAATCAGTATTAAGAAATAAGTATATTTGCAAGCTTTTCACATTTAAGATAAAAAAAAAAATCAAGCTAATATCACCCCAAAAAAATTAGGATTTCAGTCATAACCCATCTTAACTGTTACATGATTCATCACCCAACATATTAGTGTATTACTGCAATCAATTAAAATTCAGTTCAAAGCTTACAGTATTAACATCATCCAATTTTCTATTAGATCAAACAAACTGCATCATTTAAACATAACAGAACCATATATTGTTATCTCTGTGCGTATGTGTTGTGTTTATTTTATTTTATTTTTAGTTTTAGTTTTTAACTGTTTTTTGGTGTTTCAGGGCGAGTACCTAACAAGCAAGAAAAATAGATGGTTAACATTTTTAGCTTGAAGTACTTACCAAGAAAACATAAACACACATATTGAAAGAAAATAAACCCTTTACTACAGATATTTGATCTTGCTGTTAGCATTGCTGCAGCCTTACATTATTATTATTGTTTTTTTTGTTGCATGATCAAACTTAATATAAAAAGTCCTAATGAGTTGTTGCATGCCAATGTAGTTACAGGGTTGCGGCCTCATATGCAGTTGTGTTTTTATATATACTGTCTATACTGTTGTGTTTCTATATATACTGTCTATGCAGTAACATGGTTACATGCTAATTCTGTCTATACGGTCTATACTGCGGTGTATACTGTTGTGTTTCTATATATACTCCACTGAACTGTGTTTAGTCTGTTTGACTATACGTTGTTTGCCTAAATTTTTTTGTTTTAGTTTGGCAGAGAAAAGAAATCTTGGATGAAGCGAATGCATCTCAAGCGGCAAATGAACCTCAAGTGGTAAAAGTTATTTATAGTACTAGAGTTATACCATTATATTTGAGATTTATTTTAATGATTAAAATAATTTGTTTATGGTTAATTGTAGAATAAAAATAGTAAAAAACATGACACATATGATCTATTGGATTGGAGTGAGACAGACGAAATTGTTGTGCAAGGAAGAGTTGTGTTAAGTGACCCAAAGGAGCTCGTTCAACAAATCCCTTTAGGGCCAGATGCGAAAAAAATTATAATAGACAATGTGACGAAACCCGATGCTTTCTTGTGGAGGCCTTCACTTTATTTGACACGCATTGGACAAGTTGAAGGTGAGATGATAGTATGGCCAGCTAGTAAAGTTGTTTTGCACAACTTCGATAACTTTGGAAATGAAGATAATGCGGTAATCTATAATCTTTATACTTACTCAAATTTCATTGCGATTGTTTAAAAATAAAAATCAACATGTTCTTTTTTAATAGAGTAAAAGCAGCAGCACAGATAATAAATGCAAATTAATTGATTGGAGTGGGAGTGAAGAATTAGTTGCAGAAGGGCGAATACATTCGAGTGATCCAAAACAACTTGTGAATGATCTTCCTCTTAGACCGGGCGCCATTGCAGTTTGGATAGATAATCCAAAAGTTGAAGATGCCTTTCTGTGGAGACCCACCAACAGTTTGACACAAGTTGTAGATGCCATTGGTATCAAAGTCGCAAGACCTAAATCAAAAGTAGTTATTACAATGGTTAGCACTGCATCATCGGATAATCATATGAGTGATGTCGGAGTTGTCGAAAAGGTGAACTTAATTATAATTAACACTACGTTATTTGTTTCGTCGTACAAATTGTTGATACACATAATAATATAACCTATTTATTTAATTGATAGCGTCCAAATTTTATGCCAAATGATAAATGCAAGTTGATCGATTGGTTGGGAAATAGCGAAATAGTTGCACTTGGACGCGTGTCTTCGACCGATCCAACCGCAATGATTCATTGTGTTCCTTTGGGAAGAAATGCAATTAAAGTTTGGATAGACATTGTCAAAATTCCGAAAGCACGTCTATGGGGAGCAACATCCGATTTAGAAGTCGTTGAAGATGCTCTTGGTACTACGATAATTTGGCCAGCTGCGAACGTTATAATGGAATCAACTTCTAGTACGTATAACTCAAATTTTGTTTACATTTGACACTATTTTTTTTTCTCATTTGATCCTGATTTGTTCTTTCTGCTCGTGAACATCTTCCCAACCAACATTTTCATTATACTGTTTAGTGTTAGATCAAATAGTTTTGACTTCACTTCTATATTGGTCATTCCTCTGAAATTTGTCCAAGGAATATGAAACTTGTTTAGAGTTTGAATTCTGGAAGTATATTCTAAATGGGGATTATGGATATACTGTCAAATTGTAGCAAAACATATCTTAGTATCCTTCTAGGTATCAATCTAGTTGGTGTAGATGCTAGGCAAGTACTATTGCCAAGAAACTGCTTAGGTTTGCCTAACCAAGACTTGTCGTACCGCATCAGCTAAGAATCTATCTAGTGCTGAAGCATAGTTTTTGGCTAAATGCCACGTGTAAAAACCTGTGTTAGCAGTGCCGGTCCAATGAATTTTTTGCCTAAGCCACACTCACATTTTGTTGCTCGTTTTTATATAAAATTTCAACATGTTTTTCTTTTAAAAATATATTAAAGATAAGCTTAACATAAAGGACATACAAAATGATGACTTCCCATTCAAAATGCACTACATGAAGTACGCTACAACATTAAACCCAAAAATAAATAAACTAAACATCAACATTTCAAACAAAATAACAGCCAAACATACTTCTAATAGTTTAAAGTTGCATTTTTCTGCTGTAATTGCTGTTAGGATTGTCGATAAATATAATGCTAGTGAATATATAACAACTATATGAAAATAAAAACCTGGTCAATGTTTACAATTAATACAAGTTACTGGAACAAAAGCTGCATGGTAAGTGTATCATAAATTTGCATAATTCATGGGAGTGGAGTATAAGAGATGGAGTTTTTCAAACCAATTTCCATAACATCATGCACGTGTTATACTACCGTATATACCATAGGTTCAATTGCTTGCATAATTCAGTTTATCATAAACTGAGGTTACTAATATAAGTATATCATAAATCAGCCTATTACAGTATTATCATAGGTTCAATTGCTTGAGTAACCTCAGTTTATCAATGGCTGAAATCAACCTATGATAAATCAACCTATGATAAATCAGACCCATAAATCAATACTGTAATAGGCTGATTTATCATACTGTAATAGGCTGATTTACTATAGGTTCAATTGCTTGAGTAACCTCAGTTTATCAATGGCTGAAATATGGTATATATCATAAATCAACCTATTACAGTGAACCCAAACAGATTCAGACCCAACACGCACAATTTGAAACAAACCAAATTACCACTACGCCAACACTTCAATTACTCCTACTTGCTGATCATTAATCTTATATACTGATATAAGTTAACTAAATATTGTCCGTTGCCCCGACCTAGTGAAATAGCGATAGTGTAACCGATGGAGATGAAACGAAGATCGAGGAGATAAGACATGGTACACCGCATGTTCTCATATTAGATCTCGATAAATTTAAGATCTGAAGAGGGGTATTAAAGAAAGCATATGCAGCCAAATCGCTGAAATAAGATGTCGACTATACTGCAATCAGCCGAGCTCTGACAGTAGAGTTTCGAGTAGCGAGTTCGAGGTGACGAGATGTCGATTTAAATCAGAAACTTGAGCTTGAGCGTGGTTGAGCTCGGTTTGGGTGGAGTTCAGGCTAGTGGTGTACTGTAAGGAGTTTATAGGGGAGTATCTATGATCTGAAAAGAGGTATATGGATAGAATGTTGGTTGAAATTAGGAGGAGTATGATTTTTAGTTTGGATCGAGTTTAGGGTTGTTTTTTCAGGTGGTCGTCGGAGCTTCCCATTGATGATGAAGTATGTGCAGATATTTGCAAGGGAGATGGGAAGGATAATATGGAGTTTGAGCCTGGATTTTGAAGGATATACACGACTGTGTAAAGTTAACACATGCCTAACCCACTAAATTAGGCTGATACTGGTATTGTAGTACTTGGTGATTGGTATTCTTCTTTGTTTTGTATTTTATGGGAAAATTATAGTAACCTAACCAAAAAGTTAGGTTGCATTGAACTAAGTGTAATAACCCGGAAATCTGAGCCAATTTAAAATTTTTATTTTGGCAATTTTAGCGAATTTTGAATATTTAAAATGAATTATTTTAAATAATAACGACTAGAAATTTATTTTGAATGGAATTCGAATGAATATATTTATATAGATTGTCGTTAGAATATAAATATTTATTTATAATTATAAAAGAAATTGAAAATGGCGCGGTAGTTCGATAATTCGATTTCAAAGTTCAAATGAATGTACAGGATTCAAAATAAACCGGATTTTAGTGAAACTAAAAATATTAGAATCTAATTGAGAATATCTTTCCAACGAATTAGGGAAATCAAAATTTCATAGCGGGAATAAAAATATATGTCCAGTTGAAATTTCAGAATAGTCGCTATGGAATTTCAGCCTTTAAAAATAGCCATTTTGCAAACGACCTAGGTTTTCGACGAAACCACTTTTGTTGGATCTACGTTGTCAAATTATTGCTAGGTTTCAAATTTCGTAATTTTTGGAATCAACATGTGAGCATGGCAAAGGAAAACGCGTTTGACCAGTTTAAGTTGATTTTAATCGACTAGAAAATGACCATTTTTCAAACGGTCTCAGAATTCGACGAAACTAGTTTCGTTAGGACCGTATCGTCAATACGAAGCTAGAAAATATTTTTATGGAATTTTATGAGTTAGTATGTGGCCCCGGTAAATTGAAATGCACGTTCAAATTCAATATATAGAGTTATATGTTGATTTTGACAGAAACTGATAGAAATGGTCGAATCAGCGTACGATACATATCCCATTGTGTTCGGAATGGGTGTAATTAGCTAGGGACGACTGTCGGTGGGTTTGATTTCACGTCCGAAATAAAATGTTGCTTTTTGGAAATCTAAATATAATAAAATAAATTAAAATAATTTCAAAGCCTTTGCCCCCCTTATTCTTTCTTAGTCAACGCCTTCCCCCTCCCTTATATCGTTCAACAGAGAACGATTAAAAGAAAAGAAAAAAAAAACATCTCGAGATCGACGGAGGAGCTCTCCCCTCCGCCGCTGGAGGCGTTGCCACCCTCCGACCTCCCCACGCGTCGCCAGACCCCCCCTCTCTCGATTCCCTCTCCTCCGCCACCGTTTCCCTCCCGTCGCCCCTCTTCTTCAACACCCTCTCCGACTCCCTCCAGCCTCCCTCTCCTCCGTATCAACGCTGAAACCCCGAAACAAACCCTAAAGACCCGGCTCTAAAACAATGTAAGTTTCTAATTTAATTTAATATAATTAGTTAGCTTAATGTAATTTAAAAACATCCTTTTTAAATCAGTTTTCTTTTAGATAAAGCATAGTTAAAATCTTGATTTTTAACAATATAAAGTTTTGATTTTTAACGAGTTAAAGATTTGATTGTTAATGGTATAAAGTTTAGATTTTTGATTGAAGGAGCTTAGATTTTTAAAGAAAGAAAGACGATATTTTTAAAGGAAGAAAGACGATATTTTTAAAGGAAGAAAGACGATATTTTTAAATGAAGAAAGGCGTGATTTTTATATATGTAGTGGATTAAAAATATGATTTTTATTTATTGAAATGAAGCAATAAAAAAGTTTTTTTTATTATAAACAGCGGGACAAGGACTGCAGTGGAAATTCAAACAGATGCAGTCGGTTCAGCAGTTCAAAAGCAAAGCACGGCGGAATGGATTTATTTCTAGTTGAATTATATACTAGGATGCAGACGGTGTTTAGTAGCACCCGACACCCGTCGTCCACAGACCATGGACGGCTTGTATGCTTGTTTGTTTGATTTTGTTGTGTAGTTGATTGTGTGATGCGATGTGAAATAAAATATTTTATAGTGGAAAATATTCTATAGTTAAAAATAGAATTTTTAACGTGTATATAAAATAAATATTTATAAACAAATCAGAGATTTGTCTATATACACTGATTTGATTGATATTGATTGGGACGATAAATTTTACACATCGCCCAACTGCACAAATAAAATCTGTGTTTGATTGTTTGAAACCCCACACGGGTATTGGGATGATATATGACATACACTAATCCCAATAATTAGTTGTGTGTCGATCGATTAATTGACAGGCTGTTATAAGCGTTAAATATTTATATTTGATGCTTATACAGTGTAAAACGCACTCTGGATGATGGTTGATTATTTATCGTTGTTATTTTGTACATGTGTTGTAGAAAAATCCATATAATTAACATTATATGGTAATTGATTGGGTCTCATTCCAGTTTTGAAATAGAAATAGTTGAAAAAGAAATATTTGAAATAGAATATTTGAAAATAGAAATATATGAAGCCGTGTTAATTAGATTGACGCCATTTTAACGTGAACGATATTTATATCGATTTTATTCAATTTTCAATGTATGTTGAAAGTGTTTTCGAAATTTGAATTATATTGAAAGGGGTTTAGAAATTTGAATTATATTGAAGGTGATTTCAAAATTTGAATTATATTTGAAAATAATCGAAATTCGAATTAAATTGAAAAGAATTGAATTCAAATTGAAATTGAATAGAATTGAATTCGAATTAAATTGAAATAAATTGAAATTTGAATTAAATTGAGTAGAATTGAAATTCGAATTAAATTGAAATGAATTGAAATTCGAATTAAATTGAAATTGAATTGAAATCGATTTGAAATGAATTTATATTGGAATATTCAATTTTGATTTGAAATTGAATATGAAGTTGAAACCGTTTTGAAATGAATTTAAAATGATTTATAAAGCACGTTTTGAATTGAAATCGACGAAGTATATATATTATATATATAATATAATGGCCTGAATAGAACGCGCCACGCCATGGCAGTTCGTGAATTTCGACCATTGACTTCGAATGGATATTGCGGGAGATCCGACCGTCGGATTCTCCTAAAACCGGAACCGTTGGGTTCGTATCGAAAAGAGCTTTCTAATGAATATTAGAAATTGGAAATCTAACAGTTGGATTTGGAATTATGTCCAAATCAAATTTGAAAAAGGTCGCTGTAAGTGCAGTTCGATGGCCGTTGATGGAAATCGACTGTACGGGCCTTGATAAAATTATTAAAAATAGTAATAATTTGTGTATAATCATAAGAAATGATTTGTGAAGAATTGGGATGAAAAACTCCACATTTGAAAAGATAAAAATAGATTTTTATCGAAATGAACTAGTTTTGAACTAGAATAATAATTTATTTGTTTTTAGAATAAATAAATTGGATTTGAAATGGTTTTGAAAATAACCAGAATTTCCAATAATTGCATTGGAAGGGATCTGAATCGAAATTGTCTTTGGAATATTTTGATGTTGGAATTTGTGATTATACAGATATTGTTATGGAATTTTGAAAGATATATTTATATATATATCGTTATTTCCAACACGATATTTGTTTGGTCGTAGAATTTGATATTGAATATAAGCCGATATGTTTTCTATTCAGAGCCTTATATTTAATATCAAATGTGATTTGGGTTTGTCATGAATGGTGTCTTTATTAACACTATTCTTAAACCCAGTCGAGTAAAAGGTTAAATCTTTTTATTTAGATTTAATGAAGTGTACCAATTAAATAATATTTAATTGGAATTGAATTAGTATTGATTTTTGGGTTTATCGTGAACGGTGTTTTAAATAACACTAGTTCTTTAACCCGATAATTAATGGAATGTGATTTTGGGTTTATCGTGAACCGTGTTTTAAATAACACTGATTCTTTAACCCAGTTAAAGATTAAAACTAAGTGGAGTTTTAATGAATCTTTAATTAGATTGAAAAGATCGAGAATGGAGTATCACCAGTTTTACTCCAGGCGATAGTTAAATCTTTAATTAGATTGGAACGTGAAATGGTAATTGAATTTACCGATAACACCGTGGTGTTAGATATGAAGTATTACCAGTTTTACTTCATGGGATGAATAGTTGGGGATTGGGAAATAAAATAAATAATTACTCCGGTGTGGTTCGCTAATCCCGACTAGTTTGAATTGATATTCAAAGAAGATTTAAGAATAAATTTAAAGAATTTATCTTTGATAAAATTAATGGGAACCTTTCCCAAAGTATATGAATATTTGAACAAAAGAATATTCTGAATTGGAATGAGGCGTATGTTGTGTTTGTGTAACACTTGTTTATTATATACGCGAGTTATTCAGAAAGTCCGGGTTTATCCCATTTTGAATAACTGATTCGACATGGTGTCGAAGTTGAAGACGGTGGTTGAAGACCGGAGGTCTTCAAATCGTTTGGGTGATTACTGATGATCTTGATTGGGCCGTACACCCAAGGTGAGGGAACTAGTTAGTGATTGTCCAGACGTACTTGGAGATTGATGGATATGCGGGGTACTACCCAGAACGAACTTGTAAATGGACTGTGTGTCTGACATAGGATTTTATTCTGTGTGATTGATTTCTATTAAATATATATCTGTTTGGCGGCGGAGAATTTATTCTCTTGCTTAACGCCCTTCTCTGAGACGTACGAGCTCAGGGGTTATATATTGGTGGATATCAAACGCATGGAGTGAATTGCCTATGTGGCATGCCTAAGTGGCAAATGATCAAGGCTTCTGTTGAAAAGCAAAGTCTTGTGGTTGATGATCAAAGCACAGCCTGTGTGGCATAGCTTTGTGTAGCATTGATTCGCGAGCCTCACGCCCCGGTTGTGAACCAAAAACGGGAGAAGGACTTCAGGGAGGGCATGCGTTTCCTTCTAGCTAGAAGTGGCGTCAGTGGTTTTACACGCCCTGACGAGTTTGACTTATGTGGTTGTTGCTGTTGCGAGGCGCCTCGGATATATCGGTCGATCCGGGACCGATGGAGTCATTGGACTCATTGACACCCCATAGGGTGGGGAAACGCAGTGTTCAGGCATTTTAATCCACATCGGTGGACCGGCCCTGACGATCCAATGGCCCACCTGAGTCTGGGTCCTAAGGGGCGGGCTAGAGCGTCTCGAATCGGTAGAGGACTATCTTTTGCCTCAGTTCACAGACGGAAATCCAATTTCCAAATACGTGACTTTGCGGTTTAGATTGTAGAGCCTAGTATGGCGACATGATATATGGTACCCATGCCGCCTATGATTAATATTTATGATTGAAATTGTTTTGACACTATACACTTATTATAGTATCAAATGATTTGTTTTAAACGTATCAAGCATGCTTCAGCTATTATAAGGAAAAACCCTATCCTCCGGTTTGTGTTGCATTGTGTGATGGGACCTGGGTCTTATAATAGCTTCATTTTTCTTTATTTAGCATTGCGCTGTTGTTTTATGCACTGACATTCTTGGGAGGAAACCCGTTCCGTGTTATACGGCGTGGTCCCTTGATTTACCGAACTTTAAAATAAAGAATAATAACTGTTTTAGTTCTCACACCAGTCCAATGACTGACCTGGAGTTTATTGTTTTAACCTAAACTCTGGGTGCCCTTATTTTTACACGGGCAGCTAGTAGTTTTGGTTTTGCAGATTTATATTCACAGGATCCTGATTTACAGCTGGAACGATATCCGGAAAGCTTTGTATCCGTGTATCTTCTTCAGTTGTGTATTGTATTATTTTCCGCTGCTATGTAATGTATTGTAATCTCTAATATTTTCTGTGTAATATTTGTTTATACTCTGTATATTCTTGTATTCTGATGGATTTGTTGTAATATACAATGAAATGTTCTTCCGTCTGCGTCCTTTTGTGGCTTGTTCTCGAACTACCCGCGCTTTCCTCACCGGGGAAGTTACGGGTTTTTACATTTGGTATCAGAGCGCGGTTTACAAAGCTCAGAGAACAAGGCACGTTAGAACCATAGGAAAGAATTCATCAGATATTGGATTAGTAATATCCAATGAGAATGACTCGTTAGAGATGGGATCAGTAGTATCCTAGAACGAGTGTGAAGAGTATATTTTTAAAATGAAAACAAATTTTGTTTTGAAAATTTAAATCAATTATTCGTATTTGATTATTTATTTATATTGATTTGGACTATCAGGTATATAGAGATTTTAATATACGTCTGATCCACGTGTATTAGAAGCCTCCAATATACTGGATAGATATAGAGTCACACTCTAGTCGCCCGGGGATAATTCTGATGATGCGGCCGCATCATCAGTATTTATATTCGAGTGCCGAAAGCGTGATATCTATATATTTCCATTAGACTGGTGTGAGAACCAAAATTATATAGGGCTTATTGTTGTGATTTGGCATCAAAAACGTGGTTTTTGACTATGTATCAAAGCTATGAATTTAAAAAGCTAATCAACTAATTGATTACTGGTTGTGTTGTTTGATTATAGTTTGATTAATTAAATGCTGAACCATTTAGCCTAATTGAACCAAATACTGAACTGTATTGAAAATTGGTCGCGTTTGCTTGCACATACATGTACTTACATTGAACAGGTCATAGCAAGGAGGCTAGAGCAGAAGAATAAAATTGTTTGCCCGACAAATAGGTACATTTTTACCATAATTTACTGTTTTGTTTGGGTGATGATGATTTTATGAACCGATTGGCTTTTTATTTTTCTTTTGGATTGAAGAAGGCCATGGGAGGCTATATGAAATATCCCGAAGTCCCCGGTGCAGGGGAGGTGGCGAAATTTTTTGGAAATTTAGGGTGTTAGCCAAATTTTTGAAAAATTTGAAAAGTTCTTAGAAACTGAAAAGTTGAAGAACTTAAGCCGTAGCGAAAACAATGGAAGTTGAGTTGATTTGCTAAACAACTTTCGGCTTCGTTCCTTTTCGGGGACGAAAAGTTTTAAGTGGGGGAGATTGTAATAACCCGGAAATCTGAGCCAATTTAAAATTTTTATTTTGGCAATTTTAGCGAATTTTGAATATTTAAAATGAATTATTTTAAATAATAACGACGAGAAATTTATTTTGAATGGAATTCGAACGAATATATTTATATAGACCGTCGTTAGAATATAAATATTTATTTATAATTATAAAAGGAATTGAAAATGGCGCGGTAGTTCGATAATTCGATTTCAAAGTTCAAATGAATGTATAGGATTCAAAATAAACCGGATTTTAGTGAAACCAAAAATATTAGAATCTAATTGAGAATATCTTTCCAACGAATTCGGGAAATCAAAATTTCATAGCGGGAATCAAAAGATATGTCCAGTTGAAATTTCAGAATAGTCGCTATGGAATTTCGGCCTTTAAAAATAGCCATTTTGCAAACGACCTCGGTTTTCGACGAAACCACTTTTGTTGGATCCGCGATGTCAAATTATTACTAGTTTTCAAATTTCGTAATTTTTGGAATCAATATGTAAGCGTGGCAAAGGAAAACGCGTTTGACCAGTTTTAGTTGATTTTAATCGACTGGAAAATGGCCATTTTTCAAACGGTCTCAGAATTCGACGAAACTAGTTTCTTTAGGACCGTATCGTCAATACGAAGCTAGAAAATATATTTCTGGAATTTTACGAATTAGTATGTGGCCCCGGTAAATTGAAATGCGTGTTCAAATTCAATATATAGAGTTATATGTTGATTTTGACGGAAACTGATCGAAATGGTCGAATCAGCGTATGATACATATCCCATTGTGTTCGGAATGGGGGTAATTAGCTAGGGATGACAGTCGGTGGGTTTGATTTCGAGTCCGAAATAAAATGTTGCTTTTTGGAAATCTAAATATAATAGAATAAATTAAAATAAATTCAAAGCCTTTGCCCCCCTTATTCTTTCTTAGTCAACGCCTTCCCCCTCCCTTATATCGTTCAAAACGATTAAAAGAAAAGAAAAGAAAAAAAACCATCTCGAGATCGACGGAGGAGCTCTCCCCTCCGCCACTGGAGGCGTTGCCACCCTCCGACCTCCCCACGCGTCGCCAGACCCCCCCTCTCGATTCTCTCTCCTCCGCCACCGTTTCCCTCCCGTCGCCCCTCTTCTTCAACAGCCTCTCCGACTCCCTCCAGCCTCCCTCTCCTCCGTATCAACGCTGAATCCCCGAAACAAACCCTAAAGACCTGGCTCTAAAACAATGTAAGTTTCTAATTTAATTTAATATAATTAGTTAGCTTAATGTAATTTAAAAACATCCTTTTTAAACTAGTTTTCTTTTAGATAAAGCATAGTTAAACTCTTGATTTTTAATGGTATAAAGTTTTGATTTTTAACGAGTTAAAGATTTGATTGTTAATGGTATAAAGTTTAGATTTTTGATTGAAGGCGCTTAGATTTTTAAAGGAAGAAAGACGATATTTTTAAAGGAAGAAAGACGATATTTTTAAAGGAGGAAAGACGATATTTTTAAATGAAGAAAGGCGTGATTTTTATATATGTAGTGGATTAAAAATATGATTTTTATTTATTGAAATGAAGCAATAAAAATATAATTTTTATTATAAACAGCGGGACAAGGACTGCAGTGGAAATTCAAACAGATGCAGTCGGTTCAGCAGTTCAAAAGCAAAGCACGGCGGAGTGGAACCATCTGTGAGAACTCCTCACTTTTGAATTTATTTCTAGTTGAATTATATACTAGGATGCAGACGGTGTTTAGTAGCACCCGACACCCGTCGTCCACAGACCATGAACGACTTGTATGCTTGTTTGTTTGATTTTGTTGTGTAGTTGATTGTGTGATGTGATGTGAAATGAAATAAAATATTTTATAGTGGAAAATATTATATAGTTAAAAATATAATTTTTAACGTGTATATAAAATAAATATTTATAAACAAATCGGAGATTTGTCTATATACACTGATTTGATTGATATTGATTGGGACGATAAATTTTACACATCGCCCAACTGCACAAATAAAATCTGTGTTTGATTGTTTGAAACCCCACACGGGTATTGGGATGATATATGACATACACTAATCCCAATAATTAGTTGTGTGTCGATCGATTGATTGACAGGCTGTTATAAGCGTTAAATATTTATATTTGATGCTTATACAGCGTAAAACGCACTCTGGATGATGGTTGATTATTTATCGTTGTTATTTTGTACATGTGTTGTAGAAAAATCCATATAATTAACATTATATGGTAATTGATTGGGTCTCATTCTAGTTTTGAAATAGAAATAGTTGAAAAGGAAATATTTGAAATAGAATATTCGAAAATAGAAATATATGAAGCCGTGTTGATTAGAATGACGCCATTTTGACGTGAACGATATTTATATCGACTTTATTCAATTTTCAATGTATGTTGAAAGTGTTTTCGAAATTTGAATTATATTGAAAGGGGTTTTGAAATTTGTATTATATTGAAGGTGATTTCGAAATTTGAATTATATTGAAAATAATCGAAATTCGAATTAAATTCAAAAGAATTGAATTCAAATTGAAATTGAATAGAATTGAATTCGAATTAAATTGAAATAAATTGAAATTCGAATTATATTGAGTAGAATTGAAATTCGAATTAAATTGAAATGAATTGAAATTCGAATTAAATTGAAATTGAATTGAAATCGATTTGAAATGAATTTAAAACGAATTTATAATGGAATATTCAATTTTGATTTGAAATTGAATATGAAGTTGAAACCGTTTTGAAATGAATTTAAAACGATTTATAAAGCACGTTTTGAACTGAAATCGACGAAGTATATGTATTATATATATAATATAATGGCCTGAATAGAACGCGCCGCGCCGCGGTAGTTCGTTAATTTCGACCATTGACTTCGAATGGATATTGCGGGAGATCCGACCGTCGGATTCTCATAAAACCGGAACCGTTGGGTTCGTATCGAAAAGAGCTTTCTACCGAATATTAGAAATTGGAAATCTAACGGTTGGATTTGGAATTATGTCCAAATCAAATTTGAAAAAGGTCGCTGTAAATGTAGTTCGATGGCCGTTGATGGAAATCGACTGTACGGGCCTTGATAAAATTATTAAAAATAGTAATAATTTGTGTAAAATCATAAGAAATGATTTGTGAAGAATTAGGATGAAAAACTCCACATTTGAAAAGATAAAAATAGATTTTTATCGAAATGAACTAGTTTTGAACTAGAATAATAATTTATTTGTTTTTGGAATAAATAAATTGGATTTGAAATGGTTTTGAAAATAACCAGAATTTCCAATAATTGCATTGGAAGGGATCTGAATCGAAATTGTCTTCGGAATATTTCGATGCTGGATTTCGTGATTATATAGATATTGTTATGGAAATTTGAAAGATATATATATATATATATCGTTATTTCCAATACGATATTTGTTTGGTCGTAGAATTTGATATTGAATATAAGCCGATATGTTTTCTATTCAGAGCCTTGTATTTAATATCAAATGTGATTTGGGTTTGTCGTGAATGGTGTCTTTATTAACACTGTTCTTAAACCCAGTTGAGAAAAGGGTTAAATCTTTTTATTTAGATTTAATGAAGTGTACCAATTAAATAATATTGAATTGGTATTGATTTTTGGGTTTATTGTGAACGGTGTTTTAAATAACACTTGTTCTTCAACCTGATAATTAATGGAATGTGATTTTGGGTTTATCGTGAACCATGTTTTAAATAACACCGATTCTTTAACCCAGTCAAAGATTAAAACTTAGTGGAGTTTTAATGGATCTTTAATTAGATTGAAAAGATCGAGAATGGAGTATCACCAGTTTTACTCCAGGCGATAGTTAAATCTTTAATTAGATTGGAACGTGAAATGGTAATTGAATTTACCGATAACACCGTGGTGTTAGATATGAAGTATTACCAGTTTTACTTCATGGGGTGAATAGGTGGGGATTGGGAAATAAAATAAATGATTACTCCGGTGTGGTTCGCTAATCCCGACTAGTTTGAATTGATATTCAAAGAAGTTTTAAGAATAAATTTAAAGAATTTGTCTTTGATAAAATTAATGGGAACCTTTCTCAAAGTATAAGAATATTTGAACAAAAGAATATTCTGAATTGGAATGAGGCGTATGTTGTGTTTGTGTAACACTTGTTTATTATATACGCGAGTTATTCAGAAAGTCCGGGTTTATCCCATTCTGAATAACTGATTCGACGTGGTGTCGAAGTTGAAGACGGTGGTTGAAGACTGGAGGTCTTCACGTCATTTGGGTGATTACTGATGATATTGATTGGGCCGTACACCCAAGAGGAGGGAATCAATTAGTGATCGTCCAGACGTACTTGGAGATCGATGGATATGTGGGGTACTAAGTGCCTTCGGTTTCGTTCAGACTCGGAACAAACTTGTAAATGGACTGTGTGTCTGACATAGGATTTTATTCTGTGTGATTGATTTCTATTAAATATATATCTGTTTGACGGCGGAGAATTTATTCTCTTGCTTAACGCCCTTCTCTGAGACGTACGAGCTCAGGGTTTATATATTGGTGGATATCAAACGCATGGAGTGAATTGCCTGTGAGACATGCCTAAGTGGAAAATGATCAAGGCTTCTGTTGAAAAGCAAAGTCTTGTGGTTGATGATCAAAGCACAGCCTATGTGGCATAGCTTTGTGTAGCGTTGATTCACGAGCCTCACACCCCGATTGTGAACCAAAAACGGGAGAAGGACTTCAGGGAGGGCATGCGTTTCCTTCTAGCTAGAAGTGGCGTCAGTGGTTTTACACGCACTGACGAGTTTGACTTATGTGGTTGTTGCTGTTGCGAGGCGCCTCGGATATATCGGTCGATCCGGGACCGATGGAGTCATTGGACTCATTGACACCCCATAGGGTGGGGAAACGCAGTGTTCAGGCATTTTAATCCACATCGGTGGACAGACCCTGACGATCCAATGGCCCACCTGAGTCTGGGTCCCGAGGGGCGGGCTAGAGCGTCTCGAATCGGTAGAGGACTATCTTTTGCCTCGGTTCACAGACGGAAATCCAATTTCCAAATACATGACTTTGCGGTTTTGATTGTAGAGCCTAGTATGGCGACATGATATATGGTACCCATGCCGCCTATGATTAATATTTATGATTGAAATTGTTTTGACACTATACACTTATTATAGTATCAAATGATTTGTTTTAAACGTATCAAGCATGCTTTGGCTATTATAAGGAAAAACCCTATCCTCCGGTTTGTGTTGCATTGTGTGATGGGACCTGGGTCTTATAATAGCTTCATTGTTCTTTATTTAGCATTGCGCTGTTGTTTTATGCACTGGTATTCTTGGGAGGAAACCCGTTCCGTGTTATATGGCGTGGTCCCTTGATTTACCGAACTTTAAAATAAAGAATAATAACTGTTTTAGTTCTCACGCCAGTCCCATGACTGACCTGGAGTTTATTGTTTTGACCTAAACTCCGGGTGCCCTTATTTTGACATGGGCAGCTAGTAGTTTTTGTTTTGCAGATTTATATTCACAGGATCCTGATTTACAGCTGGAACGATATCCGGAAAGCTTTGTATCCGTGTATCTTCTTCAGTTGTGTATTGTATTATTTTCCGCTGCTATGTAATGTCTTGTAATCTCTGATATTTTCTGTGTAATATTTATTTATACTCTGTATATTCTTGTATTCTGGTGGAATTGTTGTAATATACAATGAAATGTTCTTCCGTCTGCATCCTTTTGTGGCTTGTTCTCGAACTATCCGCGCTTTTCTCACCGGGGAAGTTACGGGTTTTTACACTAAGAAAGCCGTGGAATTTATGGCTGTATGGAATTACATTACATGCTATCCGCAGTTTCATGCATTCTGTTGCTTGCATTGTAGTCAAATGTTTCTGACTTTTGCTTGGATAAATGCCATTGTACAAGTACTTCACGTAACCTTATTTAGAATCTGTAATTCCTATGTTCCATGCTTTTGTTTACAGATAAATAACATGCATATGTTCAATGCTTTTGTTTACCCTTTTTTTTCTTTGGTAAATTAGGTGGACAAGATCATCATTGAGGTCTTTGTTATGTACAATGGAAGCTTGTTGTGGGATCCATTTACTACTTGTTTCAACTTGAATATCAGCAGTAAGGTAACAGTGAATATCAGCATTTTATTTTTATTTTTTTGCCCTTTGTACAAGTACTAACATGCGGACATGGTTGTTCTAAAATCTGGTTGAATGGGGAAATTTTGTGTTGGCAACAATATACATTATAATAATAGGTCAGATGAAAACCTAGCATCCGTGTGTCCTATAACTTCTACATTCCTTACTCAAAAGTTTTAAATAGTTATCCTATCAATTACCTAATATTCTTAGTACCTAATATCCTTAGCATCGGAATAACAACAATGTTACTTTTACCAACTTAATCCCTACATAATTCTTTACAGGTAACAAAAGTAAGATGTATTTTTTAATTTCATGCTAGGTATCTTTATTTGTTTTGTTGTGATCTTCTATGCTACTTGCTTTGTATTTTAGTTCGTACTTGTTTCAGATGTCTAGTGTACTTTCTTATACTAAACATTAATCCTTGCATGTTCGGATTTTATGTCTAGTGTATTTGAAGGATTCTGTCATGTCGATGCAACAAATTCTATCATGTCAACGCATGTTGCATCGTGAAATCTATACTTTTGCTTTGAATCTAAAAATGAACCTGAAAATTATGGTCTACTGATAGTTTACATGTATAATTAATATGGTCTCTTATTGCTTCCTGAACCTGAAATTGTTATGGTAGGCTTGCTAAAGAACCCCTTTTTTATTTTACTTACATTGAAATTTGATGAGTTGCCTTATTTTGTTCACACATGTTTGAATGGTGATATTTTATTTCACTTCACATGCATTGCTCTGCTACGCAATGCTTTTATTGCAGCAATTGACATGCTGCACCATGTTATATCGAAATATACATATATTTTACCACCTTGTAAGACCAGTTTGTAAAACCTGACCTATGTATAACTTTTATATGTGAGACCAGTTTGTAAAACCTGACCTACGTATAAGTTTTATATGTAAGACCAGTCTGTAAAACCTGAACTATGTACAGGATTCATACTATGACCACCTTGCTTGGAAACCTGGAAAACATGTTAACGTATATTCACTGCCTTGTTGTTTGGACCTATGTGCTCGGGATGCCGTGGTACTTACTCTCGTATGCTTGGAACTGTTTGTTGCTTGTTAATACACATATCCCTTCCTTGGCATATAACTTTAACCATGCTAGTGTTTTATTGAAGTTGATTTACTTGAAATAAGTTAATCCTAACTCGAGTGTTTTTTGTTTTGCATGGAACGCTTGGGTCAACTCAAGTGTTGTGGATTTAAAGACTTCAGTTATCGAAGTTAGAGAGTGGTGATGACGCTCGCTTTAGATTCGTCAAATCTATAATTTATTTTAATTTAGTAAATTGTATGTATTAAATCTTCCGCTGTAAAAATGTTGTATAAACTCTCATTTCTTCACTTTTTTTTATTTTTGAAATCCTAAATCAAATTAGGGGTAATTCATTGAAATTGGTTTGCAAGTTTATACTTAGACATTTATATTGCAATAGCATATCAATAATGCTTTGGACATTCGAGCTAGCCTGACGTATGCATATAGAATTAGAACTTGTCTAACTATTAAACGGACCTTTCATGTACTTTGCCTATTTGGACTTGAATAACCAATTTACTAACCTTGCCTGTTGCACATTTGACTGAACAAAATGATTCTAATCAAATCATTTCGACAGGAATATGACTGCCTCAACCAAACTGATTTTGTCTTATTTACTTTTGATTGGAAATAAGTTATCTTCCTAATTGCGTCAACTTAGAGCCTAAGGGGTTTTGGTTAGTGACCTAAACTAAAATACTTCAACTTAAGGTAGGACTTCGACTTTGAATTTACTTTTGGGCTTTGAGCCTAGCATATGACCTCTTGATTCGACTTTGTGGTTCCTTTGAGGTGTTAAGCCATTTTTCAATATAAGTTTTTTGATGGTAGAAGGAGAGCTCAGAGCTTGTCTTGTTGAATAACTCATGAGCGATGATTAGGTAGGAACAAGGCTTGCCTGAACCAAGGAAATCTGCATTTGAATCATGAAGGAAACTCGAAACCACGAAAGACAAAGGTCAAAGGAACTAGTAGTGGAAGACGCATCCGCCCAGTACCGAATTATAATGGAGACCGAGGAATATGAAGAGCAAATACTTACGATGAAAGCAATGTATTCTTGAAACATAAGAAGAAGAAAGCAACCCCCTATGTCTCGTATATACGTAGCATCAATCAATTTCATATGGGACCAACCTCTATTTTTGCTCTAGGAAATCAATTTGATGAAAACAGTTCCTTTTTAAAATTAAAAACGTAAATTCAACTCAAAGCTAAAGGCACTATATCCGTACGATGGACGGAAAAGGATTTCAAAAGGCTCACAACTAAGTGGAAAAGTGTCGATCAATCTTACAAGTGTTCAGTTACTACAAATAGGAGGGCCATTAAGGAAAGATTCAGCATGCCCGCTAAAAACAAAAACATCCTTTTAGAAAGGACATCTTCTAAAGACATCAATCATTGTAAGTTTACTAACTGACTACATCCTATGGGAATGTATGGGTGCGCGTTCACAGCCTTATTTTGGCACGTTGGAGATTTTTGCGGCGTCCGACGCGTTGGAAGCCAGCACCTCTTTTCACTTCCAAATGGACCGTTGGCTGGAAGTTGGAAATAAAGCCGTTTGCGTCCGACGCGTCGGACGCCAACGGCTTGATTTTCAATTTCCAACGCAAACGGCTTTATTTTCAACATCCCTTCCTCCCTATAAATCATCCCCTCCTTCCTTAACACCTTTCACAACTATCACTTCGCCAACTTTTTCAACTCTTTCTACTTATTCGATTAATGTCCAACTCCGATTCATCCTCCGATTACGACGATTTGATTGATCTCTACGGGGTTTATGTGTGTCAGAATGAAACGAGAAATCACATGACGCGGATTAATACTTCAGAGTTCACTGGCTTATCTTGGATTAACGAAATTTTGAATGGTCATCAAAACCGTTGTCAAAATAATTTTCGGATGAAAAGACTTCAGAGTTTACGGATGGCCGTAGAAAGAACATTTGGCATTTGGAATTTTTTTTACCATTCTCAACAAGATGCCTACATTTCGGTTCAACACTCAAGTGAAAGTTGTCGTATCTACAATGGCCTTACAGAATTTCATACGCAAATATAATGGCGGTGACCCAGATTTTATAGTTTTTGATGATGATCCTGAACTAATCCCCGATCAGTACGTGGCAGAATATGATAGTATGAGAAATACGACGAATAGAGGCACTGAACGTGTACACCCAGACGGATGCCGAGAAATGTCATTAGTTCGAGATAACATTAGAGATGAGTTGGTTGCTGCCGGTCTGCGCTAATTTGTCTTTGTATCTGTAACTGTACTTGTATCTGTATTAGAAACTGTATCTGTATTAGTACTTGTATTTGTATTCGTATTTGCCAAATCATATCTTTTTATATCTTATTTTAAAAATACCACGCTCAAATACCACGCTCAGATGCTGTAAAGACCCGCAAATTCCCACCCTTTGAATCGACCATAAACCACACAGGTCTGACCCAAAAAGTGAAAATCTACGAATACTTTAACTTTGGGAATACAACATATTAAAACAACAACAGAAGACTTTTATAACATATCATATAATGTTACATCAGAGTACAGAATATCAGAGTACATTGAATAAAAAAAAACAACGGAAGAATAAGTTACAATAATTAAAATATATTGCAGCGGAAGAAACACAGCGGAAGACTCTCTATCTCTGGACACAGCTTTAAGCTTCAACCCAGAATCCTGCTTAATATATCTGCAAAAATAGCTACTCGACTGCCCGTGTGGAAAATATGGGCACCCGAGTTTGCCAGTAGACAAACTACAGGTCAGTCATGGGACTGGTGTGAGAATTCTACTTAACCTATATAATATAATAAGGCTAATCACAGGACCACGCCACTTTCGCAGAACGGGTTTTCTCCTATAGATTGTCAGTGCATGACTAAAGTAAATCGTCAAAATAACGCAATGCTTTTTAGAAAAATGAAACCATTATAAGGCCCAAGTCCCATCACACAATGCAACGCAAACCGGAGGATAGAGTTTTACCTTATAATGATCAAAAGATGCTTGATACGATAAACACAGTATTATATAATAATAGTGTGCAACCAATTTGAAATACATCAAAGTAAATGTATCAATCCTAGACGGCATGAGTGCCCCATCCCACTATGTCGCCATATATAGGTATACAATCAAAACCGCGTGATGTCGTATTGGAAATTTGGGTTTCCATCTGAGTCAAGGCTAGGGAGGAGATCCTTACCGATTCGAGACATTCTAGCAATGCCCCAGGATTGGTACTCTGTCCAACCCTTGGATCCTGCAGGGCCGGTCCACACTTACTTTTGTGGATTAGAAATGCCTGAACACACGTTCCCCGGTCCTTTTGGACCTATAATACGGTCAGTGACGACCGCATAAACCGAGGCCTCGAAAAATCCAACAACCACAATGAATAAATGCCAGCGCTGGTAGGTCCCTGACACCACTCTAGCTAGAGAGAAACGTGTGCACTCCCTGCGTTCCCTTCTCCCATTTTAGACTCTACCGGGCTGTGAGGCTCGCGAAGTCACGTTACACAAAGCTATGTCTAAATAGACTATGCTTGGATCATCCCACAAGGCTCTGCTTTGCAACAATAAGCCTTGATCAAGTGCAACTTGGCATACCACATCAACACTCATATCATGCGATCGGTAATTATTTAACATACAAAAGGGTGTTAAGCAAGAGAATAAATCCTCCGCCACCATGCATTTATATATTAAATAAAAACCGATTTAATTACATGAAATAAATTTCAATGTCAGGCATGCTATCCATTTACAAGTCCGTTCTGGGTCTGAACGAAACAACGTATCCGTCGATCTCTAGTACGTCTGGAAGATCATCACTTTTTACCTTGCCTTGGGGGATCAGTCCCAATTCAAGATATCAGTCACCATCAACCAAACGATGTGAAGCTCTCCGGTCTTCAGTCACCGTCTTCATCTTCGGCTCTTGATCGTCGTGATGATTATTCAGAATGAGTTAGACCCGGTCTTTCTGAATAACTCGCGTATTTGTAATTAAAATCAACCATACGCCACATCCCAACTTTGAATATCCTTTTAAATAAAAATTATTATTTATGTTAAAAGGTTCTCATTAATTTTATCAAAGATAAAATAAATTACATTTTAATCTTTCTAAAAAGATTTATTAATATTCCAATTTTGTTTTTTAATACAAAAATCATTATTACAAGATTATTAATTTTAATAAGCCAATCTTGTCTTAAATTGGATTAAAGAACTATTGTCATTTAAAACACAGTTCACAATAAACCCAAACCCAATTTTCAAAATATGAAATTTCTACAGAAATCAAATCAACAAATAATCGTTATAAATTTCTGTATCGGACTAATATTATAAATGGAATAACGGCAAAGCCTCTTAAATTCCATATATAATATCGGTCTTCTTTTACAGAAGCCCATCTCGATTATTATCAATCGAATTTCCACTTAATTCCAATTTAATATATTAAATTGGAAAATTCTGATTTTAGAAAATCTTCTTTTAAATTTATAAAATAGATTTATAAAATTTCAAATAATAATTTCAATGTAAATTGGATTAAAGGATAAATGTTATTTAAAACATCGTCCACTGCAAATCCAATTCACATATCAATCACCAAACATAATTGTTAAGATCTAATAATCTTAAATAAAAGATTTATCCTAAAAATATTAAAAAAAATATTTTAAAATAATCAATAAAATATTATTTATGTAAAATATTCTTTATAATACAAAATCTTTTATTTTACAAAAATTCTTTTATTATGTAAACATTCTTTATTTAAAAAGAAATTCTGCATTGGAATGCGACTCAACCATGCACCATATAATTTGGGTCATATGGGTTTCATACATTTCATGTATAGGGTAATAACAAGAAATAATCCTCAATCCATCCATTATCAACCAGAGTGACAATGTCAACTGTGTGAGCATTAAAATGGAACAATAACGCTCATCGCAGCCTGTCGATCAATCGATAGACATATAATTAAACATTGGGATTTGTGTCAGTCAAGTATCATCCCAATACCCGTGTGAGGTTTTCAGCCAACAACAGTTCATATAAATAAATAAATACAGAATTGGTTAATAGGTTTAACCAATTTCAATTTCACTAAACATGTCACTTATATCGAGTAAAATATATTTTACTCGTATGACTTCCCTATATATTCCTAAAGTTACATAAAGGGCAATTTATTTATATAGCTTTATTGTGGATGACAAATGGGATATAATTTCCATTATTCTTTATTTGTATGAAGTTTCTTAACAATACTTTTCAGTGTATATTTTGACCAACAATACAATTGTATATTAGAATATAAATTCTAATGCAAGTTTTGCAAATAAAAATTGGATTTTATATTTGCGTATAAATTCTACTGTATATTATGCAAATAAAAGTGATTCTTATATTTTCATATAAATTCTGTTTCAACAAAGATGAGTAAAAGTGATATACTCATTTTGTTAACAATTCTATTTCAACAAATACAATGTAAATAAAAGTGTGTTTCTAATCTTGTACTTTTATTTGTACATAAAACACAAATAAAATGTATCTCATGTATTTGTCTTTTTATTTGACAAAACAATGTTAATAAAAATGTTCTTTTATATCTTGTACTTTTATTTAACAAAACAATGGTAAATAAAATGTCTTTTTAACTCTTTTACTTTTATTTAACAAAACAATGACAAATAAAAGTATAATTTTCTTTCTATGCTTTATTTGCATCTAAAAATGCAAATAAGAAATATATCTCTCTTTTTACTTTTTCTTTACAATAGAAAATGTAAATAAAATGGTTCACACAATTTTGTTCTTTTTCATTACAATAGAAAATAAAAGGATTCACATTATTTTGTTCTTTTTCATTTACAATAGAAAATGTAAATAAAAGGATTCACATTATTTTGTTCTTTTTCATTTACAATAGAAAATGTAAATAAAACGGTTCACACAATTTTGTTCTTTTTCATTTACAATAGGGAATGTAAATATGTGTATTTCTAAATTCCATTCTTCTTATTTACATAAGAAAATGTAAATAATTGTAATTTCAAATTCCATTCTTTTTTCTTACATAAGAAAATGTAAATAATATATATTTCTAAATTTTATTCTTTTTATTTACATAAGAGAATGTAAATAATTGCATTTTCAAATTCTATTCTTTTTACTTACATAAGAAAATGTAAATAATATATATTTCTAAATCTTATTTTTTTTATTTACATAAAAGAATGTAAATAATTGCATTGTATATGCGATGCGAATTTCACGTCTTTTAATTACATAAGAATGTAATTTTCCATATCATGTGAATTCTCAAATTTCCAGTTACATATAAAAGTGTAATTCTTAATTTACAATGCAAATCCTCATTCCTAATTACATAAAATGTAACTTTTTAATTCACGATGCAAATTCTCTTATCTCATTACATAAAAATGTAATTTAATTTATTCGTGAATCTTACTTCTTTATTACATTATAAAAAAATGTAATTTTTATTTTACATTATAAATTCATGTCCCAATTACATAAAGAAATGTAATTTTCATAATACAATACAAATTCATATTTTAATTTCATTGAAAAATATAATTTTTATCATACCGTTATAACTCATATATAAATTACATAGAAAAATGTAATTCCTATCATATGACATAAATTCATATTTAAATTACATCTGAAAATGTATTTTTTATCCTACAGTGCAAATTCACATTTTAATTACATGTAAAAATGTAATTTTCATTCTACCGTTATCATTCATTTCTAAATTACATAGAAAAATGTAATTTTTAATCATGCAATGTAAATTTACATTTTAATTACATAGAAAAAATGCAATTTTTGTCATATGGTGTAACTTAATATGTAAATTACATATAAAAATGTAACTTTTGTTATGCAAAGAAAATATGTCTTTTTCTATTTTACAATGTAAAAATATGACTTTTTCTATTTTACAATGAAAATAATAACTTCTTTATTTTAAATATAAAAAGATCGTCTTTTTATTTTCATCGTCAAAATTTCATCTTTTTGTTTACAATATAAAAAGATTGTCTTTTTATTTTAAATATAAAAAGATCGTCTTTTCATTTTCAACATCAAAAAGATCGACTTTTTATAATCAAAAACAAAGTTGTAATTTTTTGTAACCGAAATCAAAGTTATAATCTTTGCAAACAAAATCAAAGTTGTAACCTTTGTTAACAAAACCAAAGGTATAATCTTTATTAACAAAACCAAAGGTTCAATTTTTATAAATAAAAATAAAGTTTTAATCTCTATAACCAAAAATAAAGTTTCAAGCTTTATAAACAAAAACAAAGATTTAATCTTTTATAAACAAAAACAAAAACAAAGATTGGTTCTTTGTAAACAAAATCAAAGATTCGTTCTTTTGTAACCAAAACAAAATTTCATCCTTTATAATAAAAAAAAACAAAGAATTAGTCTTTATGAATAAAAAAAAAGGTTTCATCTTTATAAATAAACAAAAAGATTTCATGTTTTATAAATAAAACAAAGATTCATTTTATACAAACAAAAACAAAGATTCATTTTAATGAATCAAAAATAAGGATCGAATCTTTATTAATGTTATTCATTTCAAAATATAAATCAAAACTTTGATTTGTCAATCATGATAAAAGATTAAACTTTATTTATAAATCAAAACCAAAGATTAAACTTTTTATTATAATCTTTCTACTTGTCATCGAATAACAATTCCCGCAATCAATTCCAACACCAATCATACAACACATCAATAACAATACAGGCCACAAACATCAATTTCCACCATACAACAATTCAATCCATACAACATTCATTTTGTATAATGATAATATAATTAAATTAAATTAATTATATATATATAAAATATAGAATCTCACCTTGCTTGTTTATGAAATGAAGTGATTTAAATCAGATCTCGTGTTTGGAGTCACAGCGGTTACGGATCTGAAAGATTTCAAATTGAAATTTATGTAAAAATTTGAATTCTGGCCTTTAACAACTGACACAGTGACGCTTAAAAGCGTGACATAATCTGAAGCTATTTACCTCAATTTTCAGAATTGTTCAAAACTTTGAATGCGGATTTCGGGAGCTATAGTCGACGGTTTTATGAACGGTTTACGGGAGATTGAAGAGCTACGAGAGGGCTATCTTCACCGGGAGTTGGAGGAGGTGCGGCTGCAAGGAGGAGGTGCGGCGGTGGCATGTTTGGCCGAACTTTGCGGAGGTGAATCGAGAGCTACGGGCAACGGTTTGATGTGAGATTTGTTGGAGAAGAAAGAGGAAGAAAAAAGCTTCAAAAAGTTTCACTACGGTATGATCTAATTCTTAGTGGTTTGAGAGATAGGGAGGAGAGAAGTTTCGGCCATGATGGGTTACATGGTGCGGCTGAAACAAGTTGGAGGAGAAGAAGAAGCCCGACTTTGAATTTATATTATTATATTAGGTTAATCTAATTATTGTTTAATTAGCCCGTTTAAGCCCGTTTTGGTCCGAACCCCGATTTAGGCTCAACGACTGTCGTTCCTACCATTTAGCCCCCATTTCGAACTCATCTAGACATGTCTCGTCAGCCCAAACTGTCATCTAGGCCTCTGTTTTGCAGTTTTAAAATATAAGTCCTTTATTTCTAATTTTTCCGTACAAATAATTTTACCGGGACTACACACTAGCTCAGAAAAATCCAGAAAAATTATTTTTGGCTTTCTTATGATGATATGGTCCTAACAAAATTTATTTCGTCGGATTATGAGACTTTTTGAAAAATGGCTATTTTTCAGTCGATTAAAATTTAACTTCAATTAAAATAAAATTTTAATCATTATTATTTAAATAAATTATTTTATATTGTCAAAATTCATTAAAATTTTCTAAAATAAAAAATTTAAATTGGTTCTGATTTTTGCGGGTTGTTACAATCGCCCCCACTTAAAAACTTTACGTCCTCGAAAAGGAACGTAGCTAAAAATTGTAAAATTAACTATCTTAATTTTAAATTTTAATGGTTAATTATCTTTTCAAAATATATATAACTTTATATATATAAAAATCATATTTCAAAGAATAGATTATAAATATCAAAAATGCGTTAATTATAAATTCGTAACTCTTAACTCGTTCTAGGGCATTACTAACCCCATCTCTAACGAGTTTACTCATTCTAGGATATTGTTGATCCTATCTCTAATGAGTATTCTTATTGGACATTACTAATCCAATCTCTGATGAGTCTTTTGTTCAGTTCTAACAAGTTGTACCCCAAAGATTTGAGCTAACCTGGCTCTGATACCAACTGTAAAGACCCGTAAATTCCCACCCTTTGAATCGACCATAAACCACACAGGTCTGACCCAAAAAGTGAAAATCTACGAATACTTTAACTTTGGGAATACAACATATTAAAACAACAACAGAAGACTTTTATAACATATCATATAATGTTACATCAGAGTACAAAATATCAGAGTACATTGAATAAAAAAAACAACGGAAGAATAAGTTACAATAATTAAAATATATTGCAGCGGAAGAAACACAGCGGAAGACTCTCTATCTCTGGACACAGCTTTAAGCTTCAACCCAGAATCCTGCTTAATATATCTGATAGCTACTCGACTGCCCGTGTGGAAAATATGGGCACCCGAGTATGCCAGTGGACAAACTACAGGTCAGTCATGTGACTGGTGTGAGAATTCTACTTAACCTATATAATATAATAAGGCTAATCACAGGACCACGCCACTTTCGCAGAACGGGTTTTCTCCTATAGATTGCCAGTGCATGACTAAATTAAATCGTCAAAATAACGCAATGCTTTTTAGAAAAATGAAACCATTATAAGACCCAAGTCCCATCACACAATGCAACGCAAACCGGAGGATAGGGTTCTACCTTATAATGATCAAAAGATGCTTGATACGGTAAACACGGTATTATATAATAATAGTGTGCAACCAATTTGAAATACATCAAAGTAAATGTATCAATCCTAGACGGCATGAGTGCCCCATCCCACTATGTCACCATATATAGGTATACAATCAAAACCGCGTGATGCCGTATTGGAAATTTGGGTTTCCATCTGAGTCAAGGCTAGGGAGGAGATCCTTACCGATTCGAGACATTCTAGCAATGCCCCAGGATTGGTACTCTGTCCAACCCTTGGATCCTGTAGGGCCGGTCCACACTTACTTTTGTGGATTAGAAATGCCTGAACACACGTTCCCCGGTCCTTTTGGACCTATAATACGGCCAGTGGCGACCGCATAAACCGAGGCCTCGAAAAATCCAACAACCACAATGAATAAATGCCAGCGCTGGTAGGTCCCTGGCACCACTCTAGCTAGAGAGAAACGTGTGCACTCCCTGCGTTCCCTTCTCCCGTTTTAGACTCTACCGGGCTGTGAGGCTCGCGAAGTCACGTTACACAAAGCTATGCCTAAATAGACTATGCTTTGATCATCCCACAAGGCTCTGCTTTGCAACAATAAGCCTTGATCAAGTGCAACTTGGCATACCACATCAACACTCATATCATGCGATCGGTAATTATTTAACATACAAAAGGGTGTTAAGCAAGAGAATAAATCCTCCGCCACCATGCATTTATATATTAAATAAAAACCGATTTAATTACATGAAATAAATTTCAATGTCAGGCATGCTATCCATTTACAAGTCCGTTCTGGGTCTGAACGAAACAACGTATCCGTCTACGTCTGGAAGATCATCACTTTTTACCTTGCCTTGGGGGATCAGTCCCAATTCAAGATATCAGTCACCATCAACCAAACGATGTGAAGCTCTCCGGTCTTCAGTCACCGTCTTCATCTTCGGCTCTTAATCGTCGTGATGATTATTCAGAATGAGTTAGACCCAGTCTTTCTGAATAACTCGCGTATTTGTAATTAAAATCAACCATACGCCACATCCCAACTTTGAATATCCTTTTAAATAAAAATTATTATTTATGTTAAAAGGTTCTCATTAATTTTATCAAAGATAAAATAAATTACATTTTAATCTTTCTAAAAAGATTTATTAATATTCCAATTTTGTTTTTTAATACAAAAATCATTATTACAAGATTATTAATTTTAATAAGCCAATCTTGTCTTAAATTGGATTAAAGAACTATTGTCATTTAAAACACAGTTCACAATAAACCCAAACCCAATTTTCAAAATATGAAATTTCTACAGAAATCAAATCAACAAATAATCGTTATAAATTTCTGTATCGGACTAATATTATAAATGGAATAACGGCAAAGCCACTTAAATTCCATATATAATATCGGTCTTCTTTTACAGAAGCCCATCTCGATTATTATCAATCGAATTTCCACTTAATTCCAATTTAATATATTAAATTGGAAAATTCTGATTTTAGAAAATCTTCTTTTAAATTTATAAAATAGATTTATAAAATTTCAAATAATAATTTCAATGTAAATTGGATTAAAGGATAAATGTTATTTAAAACATCGTCCACTGCAAATCCAATTCACATATCAATCACCAAACATAATTGTTAAGATCTAATAATCTTAAATAAAAGATTTATACTAAAAATATTAAAAAAAATATTTTAAAATAATCAATAAAATATTATTTATGTAAAATATTCTTTATAATACAAAATCTTTTATTTTACAAAAATTCTTTTATTATGTAAACATTCTTTATTTAAAAAGAAATTCTGCATTGGAATGCGACTCAACCATGCACCATATAATTTGGGTCATATGGGTTTCATACATTTCATGTATAGGGTAATAACAGGAAATAATCCTCAATCCATCCATTAACAACCAGAGTGACAATGTCAACTGTCTGAGCATTAAAATGAAACAATAACGCTCATCGCAGCCTGTCGATCAATCGATAGACATATAATTAAACATTGGGATTTGTGTCAGTCTAGTATCGTCCCAATACCCGTGTCGGGTTTTCAGCCAACAACTGTTCATATAAATAAATAAATAAATACAGAATTGGTTAATAGGTTTAACCAATTTCAATTTCACTAAACATGTCACTTATATCGAGTAAAATATATTTTACTCGTATGACTTCCCTTGTTAGCCTACTTTGTGAACTAGGCAACACAAAGTCTAGATATCAGACATTGAAGAGCATTTTTAATTAGAAGACTTCGGTTCGGATCGGAGAAGACACTACAACCTAGGTCGGACAGCTGCAATCGTTCGGGTCGGATAAAATCTTCTGTTCGGATCGGTGAACTGTTGCTGAGGAAATTGGTAAGGCATAGCTATTCGGATCGGAGGACAATATAATCTCAATTGGATCGGAAAGCCACCTGGTTGCCACGGAAATAGATCGGAGTGGAGCGGAGCAGATTAAAGAAGAGAGAGCGTTGCTTCCAAGCCAATCCGGGTCGGATCGGGTATCCCGATCCGAACCCCTTATATGTGTGTCTCCGACCCGAGCCCATTTTCCATATCATTCTCCAGCAAAAGCGCCTGGATATCCGGGTCGGCTATGACCAGTTCCTACCCATAACGTTCATTACTCTGATGCGTTGTCAACACAACGATTCATCCGAACCCGAGGCTAATGGGATGGACGACACGTGGCTCCGAACCGGATCGGGTTTTGAGCAAATTCACACTTATAAATACCCCGTCTGGAGACAAAGAAAAGGATCTTTTTTGGGCATTTCGAGAATTCAACCACCTCCATAGTCCGAACTCCAATACTCCCGGAGAATCCAAATCATCTTTCATTATTTGTTTTAGTCAATTGAGTGAATATAAGTGAGTTGTGAGTGGAATCGAGTGAATCTTACATTGTATTTGCAACTGAATCATTGAATATAGTGAAAGATAAGTGGACGTAGGCATTTCTTCGCCGAACCACTATAAATCCTGTGTGTTCATTTTCATTTTTATCTCATTTCATTTGCTTTTAATCAATTTGGGTGTTAGAACCACTTTTTGGTCTAACATTTTGGTGCTTTCACTGAGAATCCTCATCTAAGTTCTTTATTTTCCGGGATTTCTTTCTACTTTTTGGACCGTTGAGTTCAAAGAAGTTAATCCTTAAGTTTCTCCGCTCTTTTATATTTGTTGAAGTGATTGTCAAAGAGTCATGGCCAAAGGAAAAGGCAAAGAAGTTCAGTCTGGTCGAGGAAATGGAGCCGGCGAAGATCAGCAAAATGCGGTTGTAACAAGGTCTCGGGGGCAGAGTTCAGCCGCAGGAAGAACCAATGCAGGAAATCCGAGCCGCCAACAGAGGGAAAGCTCCGATCCGATCCGGGTAGGAGATTCTGAAGCAGTGCATTCCCCCAATCTGAACCGACCCGAGCAGCTTGCCACGTACCGATCCGACCAGGCTCCCCAGCTCCGAACCGACCCGACCTCCTACCTCCAATTCGATCCGACGCTTGGCGAAGCTGGAACCTCCACTCGAGTCCCTACGAATGCTCCGATTCCAGCCACCAGGGTTAGTGATCAGGTTAATCCATCTGCGCCCATCACACAAGGAGATTTCTCGCGCTTACTTGACATGCTTGAGAGCACAAGGGAGGCTATGAAAGTCCACGAGCGCACTAATCTCATGATGCAGGAAAATATGAGGCTCATGAGTCGGGAGATTAGTGAACTCCGTCGACAGAGAACTCCATCACCGGTTCGTCACACACCAGTGGATCAATCTTCATCTTCCGAGGAAGAGCGGCCCCGTGAACGAAGGCCGCTCGAACGACCTCAGAACGTGGAGCAGCTGACATTTGGATCTTTGGGATCTCGTGAGGATATTGCACGAGCGCTAGGAAACAATGACCCCACTCGGGGGCAAAGACTCCAATCCCCTCCTCCCGAGATCGACCGGGAGCGCAGGGAACGGAATCGAGCAGAGGCAGCTCGAAGAAGAAGGGCATCTCCTGAACAAGAGCCCAGAAGGAACTCGGATACTAGGGCCAGGGAACCTGAGCGGCCCCTAACTAATGCTGATGTGCAGGCAATGGTTCGCCAGATCATGTCCGAGAGCCGGAACTATACAAATGAAGATTATGGCATTGAACGAAGCCATACTCCCTTCACCGATGATATCCTCGACTTCCAATTTCCCCGACGCTTTAACTTGCCACAGATGGACAAATACAACGGAAGGACTGATCCGGGACAGCATTTGATGCGATACTCGTGGCTCATGAATGCTGCTGCTGCCCCTGATGAAGTGAAGTGCAAAGCATTCCCAATCTACTTAGAAGATGTGGCGCTGTTCTGGTTTACCCGACTTCCTCCTCGTTCGATTTCGAATTACAAGGAACTAAGCGAGCGTTTTATGAACCAGTTCCGACTCCATGCCCGAAAGTCCAAAAGTGTTATTGAATTATCGAGAATCAAGCAGGCACCAGGAGAGTCTTTGAGGGCATATCTTGACCGTTTTAACCAAGCGGTGACTGAGGTCAGTGACCCGCATGAGCCCACTATTCTGATGGCATTTGTAACGAACTGGGATTTTCGACTCCGAAAATCAACATCAAACTATCATGTTGACCATTCAGACATCGAACATTCCAGATCATTAATAGAAAGAAGTTAGAGGGTGAGAATAGATAAGATAGAAATATTAGAATAGAAGAAGAAGAACAACACAACACAGAGAGTCTCACATCGCAGCGGAACAAAATATAATACAGAAATAACCTTTATTGAAAGCTTTTGGAATACTTACAATATCAGAGTACACATACCATGGGACAGTTATAATAGCATGGTTCCATATACAACACACAGCGGAATAGTAGTAATATCATACGTCTGGACTTTTCCAGCTCGTCTCTTCATAGCAGTCGATAACCTGAACCTGTACAACCCGGTCTAACCCGAGCATTTACAAAACACCGGGTCAGTCTGGTGAACCAGAGTGAGGTAAACTCGCACAGTAATAAGGGTGAATCATCCAATCATGATTTTAAAGTTCAAAATCTTTTCAAAAGAAAAGGATAATCGTAAGACCAAATCCACACATAAACACGGACGGTTTTTACCTTACGATAACCCAAACCACTTTTGAAATCAATATCTTTTCTGATATTATAATAATGTCTAAATACAAGTAAATAGAATCTAGTAGAACGCTTGCATCTCACGCTCTACATATATAGTATACAATCGAAAACCGCGGGCGCTTATTGGAGATTGGATTCCAACTTGACAAGGTATGGGACCACCTGCCGATAGTGTATCTCTAGAGACGAATACACTGGGTTCAACAAGAACTTCTTGAAACCCGGCCCTCACATGACCGACCCCTCATTTCGCTTGAGTGTATCGAATGTATATCACCGACGGTTGGGATCAGCAACCGTCTCCCGACAAGGGACAGCATCGAAACATAGATTAAAGAAGCAAATAGGATTTCCTCTAGATAGGTGATTATACACCATAATGGGAGCGACCCACATAGCCATGCTGCCTGCCCGATTTTTGTCATTTTCCAGTTGATGAGGCTTGAGGCTAGAATTTACCTTTGAACATCTGGTCGTCATTCACTTTGAATGCCACATCGTCAGATCCGTCAGATATCACTAATTGACGTCCACAAAAATACTCTAGCTGGAAGCTAAGAGAACGGCAAATCTCCGCCAACGACTATCGCACGTTTGAAGAAATCAACGTACGTGATCCTTTGGAAATACTCTGTCAGACATCCGTCCATACAGGTCATCCAGGAACAGGATGAACCGAAGGCACTCTCCTACCGCATCCATATAGGAATCACCCCATGGATCAGTAGCGAGAAATCCTTGCAACCCGTAGATTCCAACTACGACAGAATCACAGTTTATCTCTGCTTGCCAGGCAGAGAATATTAGTGGTTCTTCCGTGTATGAAAATCCACGGTCTTCAATGCTCCATCTCGACCATCTTCTGAGATCTCCACGTATTTGTTGGTCAGAATGGTTTTCGAATATAAATTCGATCCCGGTCTTTCCGTACCAACAATCGCTTTGGTCAGATTTGATAGTCGGTGTTTTAACTATCAAAATATACAGTGTTTCAATCATGACACTCCAATGAGTTCACTGATTCAGTATTCTGCATCACTTAGCCTTTGACAAACTAATTTCCTTTTTGTTAAATTGAAATTTCAAATTCTTTTAATATTCAAAAATACGATATTTGAATAACTCTAATTGATTAATTAACATTCGTCTTAACTCCATTCGCTTGACTCTAGATCACAGCGATCACAATGGTTACGCCTGATTCCCTCAGGAAACATCCGACCGCCGTAGGCTATCTGCAGCCCTGCGAATTACGCTAGCAGTCGTACGAAATGGCAACTTAGCCGAATAATTATGTTTGGCTAATTCTATCTCGAATAACTATATTCAATTTCCCATTTTGAAATCTCATTTAAAATTCTCCTTTTTACTAGATCTCGTTTTCAAATAACGTTAATGTAAAATTAACGTCTTAACACTTTGAAACTTATTTATATGTTTTGGTTTATCTTAAACCCTTTTTTCGAAATCTCCTTCGACTTAATTCAAATGATTAAGTAATATTTAATTCAAGCTCTCATTCTCGCTTAACATTCCTTTTATAACTTCGTTATAAAACTTAGGTTTAAAATAAAACCTATTCATGAACTCCTCATTTCGCTTGATCAAATAATTACCCAAGCTAAACCATTCGGCTTATTTCTTATTTCCGTACTTATCAAACTGATTAACTTTCTAAAATCACTTAATAATAAATCAAAGTCTTAAATATGTAAACTATTCATTTATCTCTCTTTATATAACTTTTATTCAAGATAGTATATTCCAAAATTCTATTTCTAGTTATAAAGTAAATTTTATAACTGCATCTCTATCGATTCACATGACGGTGAATCAATATCTGTAACCCGATTGATTTTTAAAGGCCATACTCTGCCACACTTAACCAATATCGCCCATTGGTTTAAACCAAACAGATGTTGAATATCCAGTCAATAATCAACCATCAAATCAATCACACAAACAGATCAGTTCATATATGATCATATGAAAATAAATAATACATTTGAGGAATCCGGTTGGATCCCTCCAACCTGTTCTTCCCTGTATTCAAATGGTTTTTCTCAAATCAGACGGTTCAGTTTTGTTTAACTGATAAATTAAATAACGACCATTTAACATCAACCATAAGCAATTCAACCATTTTAAACACGTTTATAAATAAACGTGACCAACCAAGGTGAGTCACCTTTATTGGAACCAATCGTTAAAAATAACGATTTGATATTTCACTGAAATTAAACACAGTTTAATTTCATCAGTTAAATCAACAAACAAATGTATAACTAGCAAATAGTCAATTATTGGCAAGCAGAGCACACAAAATAAAAACCCAATTTATATAAAATATAAATAGGGAAAACTGAGTGAGTTTAACTCACCTTGAGTTGCGTTGTTATAATAACAACTGATTTGATTAAATTAAACTTGCGTTTAATTTAACTGAAATATCCAGCTGCGCTCTACTGCGTCCGTTTCTGCTCCAGGATGTAAATCTCATTCATACAGCCCCGGCGCCCCTTGCTGTGTTCCATTCTGATCACGTAATACAAAGTTATACACTAATATAAGTATACGTTTTAATTATAGTTATTAATTCGTTAATCGAAATAATTAATCAAATTCTAATTTCGTAGATTACTGTTCTTCGCTACTTCGTTCTAACATTCCACCTTGTTCCAGTACTCATGCTTCTTTGAAGTGGAAAAAGGCAATTATCACGTCCTACTATTCAAAAAGGGATGGCCCGACCTTTTCTTCATTCTCTACAGTTTGATCTCCGCTCCACGCTGCTTCTGTTCTGCGGAAGTTTAAAACTATTTTAATAAATGTCTTGATTAATTATAACCAATGTTTTAAATTCTAATTAGTAAACTTAATTACCTAGTTTAAAAATCAATACAAACCTAACCCGTTCTTGCTTCAGGACCCAAAACGTATTGCTCCCAATCCTTGTTCTGGCTTTCAGTTCTCACGCTTCCCATTTCTTTTTTTTTTCTTTTTTTAAAGCAAACGGGCAAAGCCCATTTTCACTTAAACCCACGTTGCACCGCCAGGCTCCGCTCCAGCCTTCCCACGTCTTCTTCCCTGTTCGCATATCCTCAAAACATGTTGCTGAAGCACCCCTCTTCTTTATATACACTGCTACTAATGCCACCTTGCCACCCTCCTTCGGAACTTCAACCACAGTCATCCCAACGCCCAAGCTTCCTCCCTCGAAGCACCATCTCATCCTCAACCGAAATGCACAAGGAAATTTTGGGAAATTATCTTTGTATTACGAGATTTAATTGAAGGTAGACTGGATCGGTATAGTTCGTTCGTTTGGGTTTTTGTTCTCCATGCTGGAGAAAAATGAAAGGAGTATGCACAGTCAAATATATATATATATATATATATATATAGGCGAGGAGAGGAGCATTATATAAGAACAATGTCCTTTCGAAGTAGTACCACCTTTGCATGTGCCTATTTTTCTTAGCTTTGCAGAGAGCATGGAGTAGCTGAGTATTTTCCATTCATATCAATATAAGATAGCTCGTACGTGCATGTGCAAGTCTCAGCGGCATACAGAAAAGAAGATGTAGGCTATCATGTCCATAGCCATGCAGACGGTGGGTTGTAACTGGCGCATGAGTTTTCATTTGGTGGCTAATGCGTTCAGCGTGTTTTCATTTCAGTCATGTTTGAGTTTACATTGATGGTGAAATGAAGTACGGCTGTAAGGGAAGTAGGAGGCAGCATGTGCAAAACAGTGAGGGGTTGGCATGGATTTTTGGGTAGCTGCACGGTAGGTCTGAACATCTTTGTAACTGGTTGGGTTTGCAAATGTTGAAAGGAATATATGGTTAGGATGGAAAAAGGTTTGACAATAGAATAGGGTAGGATATTTAAAGAATAAAATATTACTTACTGAAACTTCGTCGTAAAGTAACAAGTGAAACTAATCACAATCAACTTCTGTTTACTGATAAAAATGCTAATCTCAGTGTAAAAAGAGATTCCGGACCCAATGGGACAAGTTTCATCGAAATCCGAGGTCGTTTGGAAAAATTTCCTTTATGAAACCAGAAATTAACACGCTTTTTAATTTACCACGATCACCAGATAAATCAAATCAACTTGAAACTGCGAACATCGATAATAACTTTTCGATACGAACCCAACGACACTAATTTCGTCGCATTCTGAGACTGTTTCCCCGGTAGGCTGTTTTTACCCCGAACCGCCCTACCCTTTTTAACGCCAAATTTCTCGATCTCTAAAAATAACAAACTATATACCTATCCTGACTCTAATCGATGATACGAACTCAACGGAACTGGTTTCGTCGAAAACAGAGTCCGTTTGCAAAACGGCTACTTTAAAGGCTTATAATTAAATAACGATTTTCCATAGCGACTAATTCAAAATTTGATTTGGCCATAACTATCAAATTATAACACGAAATCTAGATTTTTCTCTTTCATATGAAAATTATCGTCAATACGGTCCCAACGTGTCTTGTTTCACCGAAATCCGACTTATATCGAATCCTGTATTCTCAGTTGAAGTTCAAAACCAAATATTACGAACTGCAGCGCCATTTCAGGCTCGATTTATATTATATATAAATATATAATGTTCAACTTCGTTTTTAATAACGAACTCAATATTTAATTCCATTAATATTTCCAATAAAATATTTAAAACTAATTTAAATATTCATATTCAAATGGTCGAAAAACACGGGTCGTTACATTCTTCCCCCCTTAAAATAATTTCGTCCTCGAAATTGCTAAGGTAAGAAAGAACGTTATAAACCCATTTATTTCCAAATCCAATTTTATATTAAATTAGAAACCAATTCAATACTGTAAATAAATATTTTCAAAAATATCGAAAATTTTCTAACACTTTAAATTTCCAAAAAAAATTCGCCAGCTTCTCCTCTGTACGGCTCAATCGGTACAACTACAACTCGCCTTTCTAGGCCTTCTCCAATCCAAAAGAAAATGAAACAGCCAAGCGGCTTGCCAAATAGGCTCATAAATCTCCAAATCCATATAAAAATAAACGTGTACCTTTTTGTCGGGCATATCATTATATCCTTTCCATCTGCTGCCTGTCAGCATATCCAAATGCATCCCCAAACAAACTTCCAATTTTATCCTCAAAACCAAATCCTTCACGCGTCCAAGCCAAAACCCATTCTTAACTCAATTTCCATCCAATTTCAATTCTGACTCTTAACTTACCAGTCCAACACCATTTCAAATTCCTGTCTCCAAATTTCAAAATCTGATTCTACTCGATACATTATATCCCGATTCAATTTCCAGTTAATCGGTTTCAATTCAATTCATGTTTGCTTTCACAAACTATTATTTAATTTTGTTTTTGTTCAAACAATTTCCCTGGGAGTTTTCAAACAGTTCAGCTCTTTCAAAAATCAAATAATCTTTTTCAGGATTCAAACTTGTCTTTCTCAAAGCAATTCAAAACAAAACCTTTGGTAGTAATCCGTCACTTAGAACTCGAAAATGAACACTGATGATGTGGCCAGCATCCTCAGAGTTATTTCCCAGCGATCAAAGTGAGTTCAATACTATACCACTTCAAAACTCCAATTTTAAACACTTTCATTTTGAAATCTATTTCAAAATAGAATTCATGATGCTTGTAGACAATTTAAAATCTCCCAGGATTTTAAAATTCTCATATATTCAATTCGAGTTCATTTACAGACCTTTCCCACTTTTGGGGTTTTTAATTCCAATTTCTGATGTAGATTTCAGATTTAATAAATCTGCTTTCATATTATACAAATTCTAATTGGTTATTTATATAACCATTTCAATTATAATCAACCAACACATCCAATATACTAAAATACTTCAATACATATATTTTCTTTATATCAAAATATAATTTGGGTAAATTATTTCACTTACCCTCTTCAAAACATACTATGTCGGTTTATCGTACTTGAGTGTTTAGAAACCCCTATCGATACAGTGGATCAAACTGATCGATCAGAACTCATAAACAACTCAACCGATAAATCTCCACAATATAAAACAATTTTTATAAAATCTACAAATACGTTCACTCGTATACATACACTCAAACTCAATCTAGGGTATTGCTAACCCCATCTCTACTGAGTCACGCCACAGAGCCAAGGTAATTACTTAACCTTCAGCTCTGATACCACTGTAACGAACTGGGATTTTCGACTCCGAAAATCAACATCAAACTATCATGTTGACCATTCAGACATCGAACATTCCAGATCATTAATAGAAAGAAGTTAGAGGGTGAGAATAGATAAGATAGAAATATTAGAATAGAAGAAGAAGAACAACACAACACAGAGAGTCTCACATCGCAGCGGAACAAAATATAATATAGAAATAACCTTTATTGAAAGCTTTTGGAATACTTACAATATCAGAGTACACATACCATGGGACAGTTATAATAGCATGGTTCCATATACAACACACAGCGGAATAGTAGTAATATCATACGTCTGGACTTTTCCAGCTCGTCTCTTCATAGCAGTCGATAACCTGAACCTGTACAACCCGGTCTAACCCGAGCATTTACAAAACACCGGGTCAGTCTGGTGAACCAGAGTGAGGTAAACTCGCACAGTAATAAGGGTGAATCATCCAATCATGATTTTAAAGTTCAAAATCTTTTCAAAAGAAAAGGATAATCGTAAGACCAAATCCACACATAAACACGGACAGTTTTTACCTTACGATAACCCAAACCACTTTTGAAATCAATATCTTTTCTGATATTATAATAATGTCTAAATACAAGTAAATAGAATCTAGTAGAACGCTTGCATCTCACGCTCTACATATATAGTATACAATCGAAAACCGCGGGCGCTTATTGGAGATTGGATTCCAACTTGACAAGGTATGGGACCACCTGCCGATAGTGTATCTCTAGAGACGAATACACTGGGTTCAACAAGAACTTCTTGCAACCCGGCCCTCACATGACCGACCCCTCATTTCGCTTGAGTGTATCGAATGTATATCACCGACAGTTGGGATCAGCAACCGTCTCCCGACAAGGGACAGCATCGAAACATAGATTAAAGAAGCAAATAGGATTTCCTCTAGATAGGTGATTATACACCCTAATGGGAGCGACCCACATAGCCATGCTGCCTGCCCGATTTTTGTCATTTTCCAGTTGATGAGGCTTGAGGCTAGAATTTACCTTTGAACATCTGGTCGTCATTCACTTTGAATGCCACATCGTCAGATCCGTCAGATATCACTAATTGACGTCCACAAAAATACTCTAGCTGGAAGCTAAGAGAACGGCAAATCTCCGCCAACAACTATCGCACGTTTGAAGAAATCAACGTACGTGATCCTTTGGAAATACTCTGTCAGACATCCGTCCATACAGGTCATCCAGGAACAGGATGAACCGAAGGCACTCTCCTACCGCATCCATATAGGAATCACCCCATGGATCAGTAGCGAGAAATCCTTGCAACCCGTAGATTCCAACTACGACAGAATCACAGTTTATCTCTGCTTGCCAGGCAGAGAATATTAGTGGTTCTTCCGTGTATGAAAATCCACGGTCTTCAATGCTCCATCTCGACCATCTTCTGAGATCTCCACGTATTTGTTAGTCAGAATGGTTTTCGAATATAAATTCGATCCCGGTCTTTCCGTACCAACAATCGCTTTGGTCAGATTTGATAGTCGGTATTTTAACTATCAAAATATACAGTGTTTCAATCATGACACTCCAATGAGTTCACTGATTCAGTATTCTGCATCACTTGGCCTTTGACAAACTAATTTCCTTTTTGTTAAATTGAAATTTCAAATTCTTTTAATATTCAAAAATACGATATTTGAATAACTCTAATTGATTAATTAACATTCGTCTTAACTCCATTCGCTTGACTCTAGATCACAGCGATCACAATGGTTACGCCTGATTCCCTCAGGAAACATCCGACCGCCGTAGGCTATCTGCAGCCCTGCGAATTACGCTAGCAGTCGTACGAAATGGCAACTTAGCCGAATAATTATGTTTGGCTAATTCTATCTCGAATAACTATATTCAATTTCCCATTTTGAAATCTCATTTAAAATTCTCCTTTTTACTAGATCTCGTTTTCAAATAACGTTAATGTAAAATTAACGTCTTAACACTTTGAAACTTATTTATATGTTTTGGTTTATCTTAAACCCTTTTTTCGAAATCTCCTTCGACTTAATTCAAATGATTAAGTAATATTTAATTCAAGCTCTCATTCTCGCTTAACATTCCTTTTATAACTTCGTTATAAAACTTAGGTTTAAAATAAAACCTATTCATGAACTCCTCATTTCGCTTGATCAAATAATTACCCAAGCTAAACCATTCGGCTTATTTCTTATTTCCGTACTTATCAAACTGATTAACTTTCTAAAATCACTTAATAATAAATCAAAGTCTTAAATATGTAAACTATTCATTTATCTCTCTTTATATAACTTTTATTCAAGATAGTATATTCCAAAATTCTATTTCTAGTTATAAAGTAAATTTTATAACTGCATCTCTATCGATTCACATGACGGTGAATCAATATCTGTAACCCGATTGATTTTTAAAGGCCATACTCTGCCACACTTAACCAATATCGCCCATTGGTTTAAACCAAACAGATGTTGAATATCCAGTCAATAATCAACCATCAAATCAATCACACAAACAGATCAGTTCATATATGATCATATGAAAATAAATAATACATTTGAGGAATCCGGTTGGATCCCTCCAACCTGTTCTTCCCTGTATTCAAATGGTTTTTCTCAAATCAGACGGTTCAGTTTTGTTTAACTGATAAATTAAATAACGACCATTTAACATCAACCATAAGCAATTCAACCATTTTAAACACGTTTATAAATAAACGTGACCAACCAAGGTGAGTCACCTTTATTGGAACCAATCGTTAAAAATAACGATTTGATATTTCACTGAAATTAAACACAGTTTAATTTCATCAGTTAAATCAACAAACAAATGTATAACTAGCAAATAGTCAATTATTGGCAAGCAGAGCACACAAAATAAAAACCCAATTTATATAAAATATAAATAGGGAAAACTGAGTGAGTTTAACTCACCTTGAGTTGCGTTGTTATAATAACAACTGATTTGATTAAATTAAACTTGCGTTTAATTTAACTGAAATATCCAGCTGCGCTCTACTGCGTCCGTTTCTGCTCCAGGATGTAAATCTCATTCATACAGCCCCGGCGCCCCTTGCTGTGTTCCATTCTGATCACGTAATACAAAGTTATACACTAATATAAGTATACGTTTTAATTATAGTTATTAATTCGTTAATCGAAATAATTAATCAAATTCTAATTTCGTAGATTACTGTTCTTCGCTACTTCGTTCTAACATTCCACCTTGTTCCAGTACTCATGCTTCTTTGAAGTGGAAAAAGGCAATTATCACGTCCTACTATTCAAAAAGGGATGGCCCGACCTTTTCTTCATTCTCTACAGTTTGATCTCCGCTCCACGCTGCTTCTGTTCTGCGGAAGTTTAAAACTATTTTAATAAATGTCTTGATTAATTATAACCAATGTTTTAAATTCTAATTAGTAAACTTAATTACCTAGTTTAAAAATCAATACAAACCGAACCCGTTCTTGCTTCAGGACCCAAAACGTATTGCTCCCAATCCTTTTTCTGGCTTTCAGTTCTCACGCTTCCCATTTCTTTTTTTTTTCTTTTTTTAAAGCAAACGGGCAAAGCCCATTTTCACTTAAACCCACGTTGCACCGCCAGGCTCCGCTCTAGCCTTCCCACGTCTTCTTCCCTGTTCGCATATCCTCAAAACATGTTGCTGAAGCACCCCTCTTCTTTATATACACTGCTACTAATGCCACCTTGCCACCCTCCTTCGGAACTTCAACCACAGTCATCCCAACGCCCAAGCTTCCTCCCTCGAAGCACCATCTCAGCCTCAACCGAAATGCACAAGGAAATTTTGGGAAATTATCTTTGTATTACGAGATTTAATTGAAGGTAGACTGGATCGGTATAGTTCGTTCGTTTGGGTTTTTGTTCTCCATGCTGGAGAAAAATGAAAGGAGTATGCACAGTCAAATATATATATATATATATATATATATATATATATATATATAGGCGAGGAGAGGAGCATTATATAAGAACAATGTCCTTTCGAAGTAGTACCACCTTTGCATGTGCCTATTTTTCTTAGCTTTGCAGAGAGCATGGAGTAGCTGAGTATTTTCCATTCATATCAATATAAGATAGCTCGTACGTGCATGTGCAAGTCTCAGCGGCATACAGAAAAGAAGATGTAGGCTATCATGTCCATAGCCATGCAGACGGTGGGTTGTAACTGGCGCATGAGTTTTCATTTGGTGGCTAATGCGTTCAGCGTGTTTTCATTTCAGTCATGTTTGAGTTTACATTGATGGTGAAATGAAGTACGGCTGTAAGGGAAGTAGGAGGCAGCATGTGCAAAACAGTGAGGGGTTGGCATGGATTTTTGGGTAGCTGCACGGTAGGTCTGAACATCTTTGTAACTGGTTGGGTTTGCAAATGTTGAAAGGAATATATGGTTAGGATGGAAAAAGGTTTGACAATAGAATAGGGTAGGATATTTAAAGAATAAAATATTACTTACTGAAACTTCGTCGTAAAGTAACAAGTGAAACTAATCACAATCAACTTCTGTTTACTGATAAAAATGCTAATCTCAGTGTAAAAAGAGATTCCGGACCCAATGGGACAAGTTTCATCGAAATCCGAGGTCGTTTGGAAAAATTTCCTTTATGAAACCAGAAATTAACACGCTTTTTAATTTACCACGATCACCAGATAAATCAAATCAACTTGAAACTGCGAACATCGATAATAACTTTTCGATACGAACCCAACGACACTAATTTCGTCGCATTCTGAGACTGTTTCCCCGGTAGGCTGTTTTTACCCCGAACCGCCCTACCCTTTTTAACGCCAAATTTCTCGATCTCTAAAAATAACAAACTATATACCTATCCTGACTCTAATCGACGATACGAACTCAACGGAACTGGTTTCGTCGAAAACAGAGTCCGTTTGCAAAACGGCTACTTTAAAGGCTTATAATTAAATAACGATTTTCCATAGCGACTAATTCAAAATTTGATTTGGCCATAACTATCAAATTATAACACGAAATCTAGATTTTTCTCTTTCATATGAAAATTATCGTCAATACGGTCCCAACGTGTCTTGTTTCACCGAAATCCGACTTATATCGAATCCTGTATTCTCAGTTGAAGTTCAAAACCAAATATTACGAACTGCAGCGCCATTTCAGGCTCGATTTATATTATATATAAATATATAATGTTCAACTTCGTTTTTAATAACGAACTCAATATTTAATTCCATTAATATTTCCAATAAAATATTTAAAACTAATTTAAATATTCATATTCAAATGGTCGAAAAACACGGGTCGTTACATTCTTCCCCCCTTAAAATAATTTCGTCCTCGAAATTGCTAAGGTAAGAAAGAACGTTATAAACCCATTTATTTCCAAATCCAATTTTATATTAAATTAGAAACCAATTCAATACTGTAAATAAATATTTTCAAAAATATCGAAAATTTTCTAACACTTTAAATTTCCAAAAAAAATTCGCCAGCTTCTCCTCTGTACGGCTCAATCGGTACAACTACAACTCGCCTTTCTAGGCCTTCTCCAATCCAAAAGAAAATGAAACAGCCAAGCGGCTTGCCAAATAGGCTCATAAATCTCCAAATCCATATAAAAATAAACGTGTACCTTTTTGTCGGGCATATCATTATATCCTTTCCATCTGCTGCCTGTCAGCATATCCAAATGCATCCCCAAACAAACTTCCAATTTTATCCTCAAAACCAAATCCTTCACGCGTCCAAGCCAAAACCCATTCTTAACTCAATTTCCATCCAATTTCAATTCTGACTCTTAACTTACCAGTCCAACACCATTTCAAATTCCTGTCTCCAAATTTCAAAATCTGATTCTACTCGATACATTATATCCCGATTCAATTTCCAGTTAATCGGTTTCAATTCAATTCATGTTTGCTTTCACAAACTATTATTTAATTTTGTTTTTGTTCAAACAATTTCCCTGGGAGTTTTCAAACAGTTCAGCTCTTTCAAAAATCAAATAATCTTTTTCAGGATTCAAACTTGTCTTTCTCAAAGCAATTCAAAACAAAACCTTTGGTAGTAATCCGTCACTTAGAACTCGAAAATGAACACTGATGATGTGGCCAGCATCCTCAGAGTTATTTCCCAGCGATCAAAGTGAGTTCAATACTATACCACTTCAAAACTCCAATTTTAAACACTTTCATTTTGAAATCTATTTCAAAATAGAATTCATGATGCTTGTAGACAATTTAAAATCTCCCAGGATTTTAAAATTCTCATATATTCAATTCGAGTTCATTTACAGACCTTTCCCACTTTTGGGGTTTTTAATTCCAATTTCTGATGTAGATTTCAGATTTAATAAATCTGCTTTCATATTATACAAATTCTAATTGGTTATTTATATAACCATTTCAATTATAATCAACCAACACATCCAATATACTAAAATACTTCAATACATATATTTTCTTTATATCAAAATATAATTTGGGTAAATTATTTCACTTACCCTCTTCAAAACATACTATGTCGGTTTATCGTACTTGAGTGTTTAGAAACCCCTATCGATACAGTGGATCAAACTGATCGATCAGAACTCATAAACAACTCAACCGATAAATCTCCACAATATAAAACAATTTTTATAAAATCTACAAATACGTTCACTCGTATACATACACTCAAACTCAATCTAGGGTATTGCTAACCCCATCTCTACTGAGTCACGCCACAGAGCCAAGGTAATTACTTAACCTTCAGCTCTGATACCACTGTAACGAACTGGGATTTTCGACTCCGAAAATCAACATCAAACTATCATGTTGACCATTCAGACATCGAACATTCCAGATCATTAATAGAAAGAAGTTAGAGGGTGAGAATAGATAAGATAGAAATATTAGAATAGAAGAAGAAGAACAACACAACACAGAGAGTCTCACATCGCAGCGGAACAAAATATAATACAGAAATAACCTTTATTGAAAGCTTTTGGAATACTTACAATATCAGAGTACACATACCATGGGACAGTTATAATAGCATGGTTCCATATACAACACACAGCGGAATAGTAGTAATATCATACGTCTGGACTTTTCCAGCTCGTCTCTTCATAGCAGTCGATAACCTGAACCTGTACAACCCGGTCTAACCCGAGCATTTACAAAACACCGGGTCAGTCTGGTGAACCAGAGTGAGGTAAACTCGCACAGTAATAAGGGTGAATCATCCAATCATGATTTTAAAGTTCAAAATCTTTTCAAAAGAAAAGGATAATCGTAAGACCAAATCCACACATAAACACGGACAGTTTTTACCTTACGATAACCCAAACCACTTTTGAAATCAATATCTTTTCTGATATTATAATAATGTCTAAATACAAGTAAATAGAATCTAGTAGAACGCTTGCATCTCACGCTCTACATATATAGTATACAATCGAAAACCGCGGGCGCTTATTGGAGATTGGATTCCAACTTGACAAGGTATGGGACCACCTGCCGATAGTGTATCTCTAGAGACGAATACACTGGGTTCAACAAGAACTTCTTGCAACCCGGCCCTCACATGACCGACCCCTCATTTCGCTTGAGTGTATCGAATGTATATCACCGACAGTTGGGATCAGCAACCGTCTCCCGACAAGGGACAGCATCGAAACATAGATTAAAGAAGCAAATAGGATTTCCTCTAGATAGGTGATTATACACCCTAATGGGAGCGACCCACATAGCCATGCTGCCTGCCCGATTTTTGTCATTTTCCAGTTGATGAGGCTTGAGGCTAGAATTTACCTTTGAACATCTGGTCGTCATTCACTTTGAATGCCACATCGTCAGATCCGTCAGATATCACTAATTGACGTCCACAAAAATACTCTAGCTGGAAGCTAAGAGAACGGCAAATCTCCGCCAACAACTATCGCACGTTTGAAGAAATCAACGTACGTGATCCTTTGGAAATACTCTGTCAGACATCCGTCCATACAGGTCATCCAGGAACAGGATGAACCGAAGGCACTCTCCTACCGCATCCATATAGGAATCACCCCATGGATCAGTAGCGAGAAATCCTTGCAACCCGTAGATTCCAACTACGACAGAATCACAGTTTATCTCTGCTTGCCAGGCAGAGAATATTAGTGGTTCTTCCGTGTATGAAAATCCACGGTCTTCAATGCTCCATCTCGACCATCTTCTGAGATCTCCACGTATTTGTTAGTCAGAATGGTTTTCGAATATAAATTCGATCCCGGTCTTTCCGTACCAACAATCGCTTTGGTCAGATTTGATAGTCGGTATTTTAACTATCAAAATATACAGTGTTTCAATCATGACACTCCAATGAGTTCACTGATTCAGTATTCTGCATCACTTGGCCTTTGACAAACTAATTTCCTTTTTGTTAAATTGAAATTTCAAATTCTTTTAATATTCAAAAATACGATATTTGAATAACTCTAATTGATTAATTAACATTCGTCTTAACTCCATTCGCTTGACTCTAGATCACAGCGATCACAATGGTTACGCCTGATTCCCTCAGGAAACATCCGACCGCCGTAGGCTATCTGCAGCCCTGCGAATTACGCTAGCAGTCGTACGAAATGGCAACTTAGCCGAATAATTATGTTTGGCTAATTCTGTCTCGAATAACTATATTCAATTTCCCATTTTGAAATCTCATTTAAAATTCTCCTTTTTACTAGATCTCGTTTTCAAATAACGTTAATGTAAAATTAACGTCTTAACACTTTGAAACTTATTTATATGTTTTGGTTTATCTTAAACCCTTTTTTCGAAATCTCCTTCGACTTAATTCAAATGATTAAGTAATATTTAATTCAAGCTCTCATTCTCGCTTAACATTCCTTTTATAACTTCGTTATAAAACTTAGGTTTAAAATAAAACCTATTCATGAACTCCTCATTTCGCTTGATCAAATAATTACCCAAGCTAAACCATTCGGCTTATTTCTTATTTCCGTACTTATCAAACTGATTAACTTTCTAAAATCACTTAATAATAAATCAAAGTCTTAAATATGTAAACTATTCATTTATCTCTCTTTATATAACTTTTATTCAAGATAGTATATTCCAAAATTCTATTTCTAGTTATAAAGTAAATTTTATAACTGCATCTCTATCGATTCACCTGACGGTGAATCAATATCTGTAACCCGATTGATTTTTAAAGGCCATACTCTACCACACTTAACCAATATCGCCCATTGGTTTAAACCAAACAGATGTTGAATATCCAGTCAATAATCAACCATCAAATCAATCACACAAACAGATCAGTTCATATATGATCATATGAAAATAAATAATACATTTGAGGAATCCGGTTGGATCCCTCCAACCTGTTCTTCCCTGTATTCAAATGGTTTTTCTCAAATCAGACGGTTCAGTTTTGTTTAACTGATAAATTAAATAACGACCATTTAACATCAACCATAAGCAATTCAACCATTTTAAACACGTTTATAAATAAATGTGACCAACCAAGGTGAGTCACCTTTATTGGAACCAATCGTTAAAAATAACGATTTGATATTTCACTGAAATTAAACACAGTTTAATTTCATCAGTTAAATCAACAAACAAATGTATAACTAGCAAATAGTCAATTATTGGCAAGCAGAGCACACAAAATAAAAACCCAATTTATATAAAATATAAATAGGGAAAACTGAGTGAGTTTAACTCACCTTGAGTTGCGTTGTTATAATAACAACTGATTTGATTAAATTAAACTTGCGTTTAATTTAACTGAAATATCCAGCTGCGCTCTACTGCGTCCGTTTCTGCTCCAGGATGTAAATCTCATTCATACAGCCCCGGCGCCCCTTGCTGTGTTCCATTCTGATCACGTAATACAAAGTTATACACTAATATAAGTATACGTTTTAATTATAGTTATTAATTCGTTAATCGAAATAATTAATCAAATTCTAATTTCGTAGATTACTGTTCTTCGCTACTTCGTTCTAACATTCCACCTTGTTCCAGTACTCATGCTTCTTTGAAGTGGAAAAAGGCAATTATCACGTCCTACTATTCAAAAAGGGATGGCCCGACCTTTTCTTCATTCTCTACAGTTTGATCTCCGCTCCACGCTGCTTCTGTTCTGCGGAAGTTTAAAACTATTTTAATAAATGTCTTGATTAATTATAACCAATGTTTTAAATTCTAATTAGTAAACTTAATTACCTAGTTTAAAAATCAATACAAACCGAACCCGTTCTTGCTTCAGGACCCAAAACGTATTGCTCCCAATCCTTGTTCTGGCTTTCAGTTCTCACGCTTCCCATTTCTTTTTTTTTTCTTTTTTTAAAGCAAACGGGCAAAGCCCATTTTCACTTAAACCCACGTTGCACCGCCAGGCTCCGCTCTAGCCTTCCCACGTCTTCTTCCCTGTTCGCATATCCTCAAAACATGTTGCTGAAGCACCCCTCTTCTTTATATACACTGCTACTAATGCCACCTTGCCACCCTCCTTCGGAACTTCAACCACGGTCATCCCAACGCCCAAGCTTCCTCCCTCGAAGCACCATCTCAGCCTCAACCGAAATGCACAAGGAAATTTTGGGAAATTATCTTTGTATTACGAGATTTAATTGAAGGTAGACTGGATCGGTATAGTTCGTTCGTTTGGGTTTTTGTTCTCCATGCTGGAGAAAAATGAAAGGAGTATGCACAGTCAAATATATATATATATATATATATATATATATATATATATATATATATATAGGCGAGGAGAGGAGCATTATATAAGAACAATGTCCTTTCGAAGTAGTACCACCTTTGCATGTGCCTATTTTTCTTAGCTTTGCAGAGAGCATGGAGTAGCTGAGTATTTTCCATTCATATCAATATAAGATAGCTCGTACGTGCATGTGCAAGTCTCAGCGGCATACAGAAAAGAAGATGTAGGCTATCATGTCCATAGCCATGCAGACGGTGGGTTGTAACTGGCGCATGAGTTTTCATTTGGTGGCTAATGCGTTCAGCGTGTTTTCATTTCAGTCATGTTTGAGTTTACATTGATGGTGAAATGAAGTACGGCTGTAAGGGAAGTAGGAGGCAGCATGTGCAAAACAGTGAGGGGTTGGCATGGATTTTTGGGTAGCTGCACGGTAGGTCTGAACATCTTTGTAACTGGTTGGGTTTGCAAATGTTGAAAGGAATATATGGTTAGGATGGAAAAAGGTTTGACAATAGAATAGGGTAGGATATTTAAAGAATAAAATATTACTTACTGAAACTTCGTCGTAAAGTAACAAGTGAAACTAATCACAATCAACTTCTGTTTACTGATAAAAATGCTAATCTCAGTGTAAAAAGAGATTCCGGACCCAATGGGACAAGTTTCATCGAAATCCGAGGTCGTTTGGAAAAATTTCCTTTATGAAACCAGAAATTAACACGCTTTTTAATTTACCACGATCACCAGATAAATCAAATCAACTTGAAACTGCGAACATCGATAATAACTTTTCGATACGAACCCAACGACACTAATTTCGTCGCATTCTGAGACTGTTTCCCCGGTAGGCTGTTTTTACCCCGAACCGCCCTACCCTTTTTAACGCCAAATTTCTCAATCTCTAAAAATAACAAACTATATACCTATCCTGACTCTAATCGACGATACGAACTCAACGGAACTGGTTTCGTCGAAAACAGAGTCCGTTTGCAAAACGGCTACTTTAAAGGCTTATAATTAAATAACGATTTTCCATAGCGACTAATTCAAAATTTGATTTGGCCATAACTATCAAACTATAACACGAAATCTAGATTTTTCTCTTTCATATGAAAATTATCGTCAATACGGTCCCAACGTGTCTTGTTTCACCGAAATCCGACTTATACCGAATCCTGTATTCTCAGTTGAAGTTCAAAACCAAATATTACGAACTGCAGCGCCATTTCAGGCTCGATTTATATTATATATAAATATATAATGTTCAACTTCGTTTTTAATAACGAACTCAATATTTAATTCCATTAATATTTCCAATAAAATATTTAAAACTAATTTAAATATTCATATTCAAATGGTCGAAAAACACGGGTCGTTACAGCATTGAAGGAAGGAGTCGATCCTGAATCCGAGTTTGGAGATTATCTTTCTGGGAAAACACCCTCCACAAGAGAGATATTCTACGAAAAAGCCGATATTTATCTAAGACGAGAGGAGGCCAGGGCAAACCGAAAGAGAAAGTCTGAGACGGCTTCAAAAGAAAATGTGCAGAGTAATATCGCCGTGAAGCAGTCTGGGGAAAGTTCTGGCAAGGTTGAAGTAAATGTGGGAAACAAGGGTGGAAACAACAATGCTGGAAGCGGGGGTAGCAACAACAATAACCGTAATCCGAACGATAACAGAAGAAACATAAATAGGGGAAGCGATCCTAACAAAAGACCCCGATTCCAGACCTACGAGAATTATACACCATTGAACGACACCCTGGAAAATATTTACCTGGATACGTACAATGTGTTACAGTACAAAAGACCGCCACCTTGTGATTCGACCGAGAAAGAAATGGCGACAGGGAAATTTTGTTTGTTTCATGGAACTCATGGGCATTCAACCAATGAATGTCGGCATTTGAGGGATGTAATTGAGAAGCTGCTGCGTGAAGGGAAGTTGGATGAGTACAAGGTTGCCCCGAGGGACAGGGGGAAAGGAGAGCAGGCTCCAAAACAGATTCTACCTGCTCCCAAGCCTACAGCGCAGTAGAAAGGTAAAGGAATTGTTATCAACTCCATAGTGGGCGGACCTCACCCGGCAATCCGAAGTTTCAGATCAATGGATCAATATGTAAATGCTGCCAAGCATCTAGACGTGAATGAAGGTGATGATTTGGAAGATATCACCCCCATAAAACAACAGAAGACCATGTTTGACGACGTGGTATTCCGCAGCCGAGATAATACTGGGATCCAGTCACCCACTGACGATCCGTTGGTTATTACTACCACCATTGGGCCGGCCTTGGTTCATAAGGTATTAGTAGACAACGGAAGTTCCGTTAATATTTTGTTTAAAAAGTCATTCGACCAGATGAAGCTTGAATCTGAAGATTTGAAGCCATGTGAAGGATGGATCAGAGGCTTCAACGGGGCGTCGACAGCTCCCATGGGATACATAGAGTTGCCCGTGACCCTGGGGCAAGGAGAACGTAGAAGAGTGCGTATGCTTCAGTTCGTAGTATTGGACGTAGATTCGCCTTATAATGCATTTTTGGGGAGGCCTGCCCTTGCTGAATTCAGAGTTTGTATCGCCCCTTGGTGCTTGTTACTTAAATTTCCAACCGAAGCCGGAACTGGAGTAATGAGAGGGGATCAAGTTTCCGGACGGGCCTGCTATGTGGCCGAATTAAAGATGTTGATGAAAGGACTTAACGTTGAGAGTAAAGATGCCTCGTCTCCCTCAAAGGGGGACTCGGCATAGCAATTAGAGAGATTGACCCCAAAGGAGTTGCCCAAAGGAACGCCTGAAGACCTGGATCCCAGAAAAGACGAGGAACCAGAGGCTAGGAATGCAACTCCTAATGAAGCGACAGTGGAAATTCCCATTGATAAAGCTGATCCGACAAAAGTTTTGAAAATTGGTTCTCAATTGGATCCACGGCGAGCTAAAGAACTAACGGACTTCTTGAAGGCAAACTTAGACGTGTTTGCCTGGACCCATGCTGACATGTGTGGGATATCGCCATCCATTATAAGTCACAAATTGAATGTAAACCCGAAGCATCCGCCTGTGAAGCAAAAGAGACGCATGCTGGGCCCAGAGAGGTCGGCTGCTCTCAAAGAGGAAGTAGAGAAGTTGAAGCAGAATGGATTTATTCGAGATTCGACATATCCCGACTGGATATCGAATCCCGTCTTGGTAAAGAAGCCAAACGGAAAGTGGCGGACTTGCATTGACTTTTCAGATTTAAACAAAGCTTGCCCAAAAGATAGTTTCCCACTTCCCAGGATTGACCAGCTTGTAGACTCGACAGCAGGTCATGAACTTCTCTCTTTCATGGACGCATATTCTGGATACAACCAAATTCCTATGCACGTACCAGACCAAGAACATACGAGCTTCATTACGAATTTGGGATTATATTGTTATGTTGTAATGCCATTCGGATTGAAAAACGCTGGAGCTACTTATCAGCGCTTGGTGAACAGAATGTTTTATAATCAAATAGGAAAAACTATGGAAGTTTATGTGGATGATATGCTTGTCAAATCGAAACAGTCCTCCAGCCATACGCAAGACTTGGCGGAAATGTTTGGTATCCTGCGAAAGTACCGGATGAAATTGAATCCTCTGAAATGCTCATTTGGAGTGGCATCGGGAAAGTTCCTTGGCTTCATTGTGAGTTCCCGAGGAATTGAAATCAACCCTAGCCAGATAGCAGCGATTAGAAATATCGAAGAGCCGAGGAGATTTAAAGACGTCCAAAGTCTTGCAGGGAAAGTAGCGGCACTGAGTAGATTCATCTCCAAAGCCACAGACAAATGTGTTCCGTTTTTTGATTTGATTAAAAGAGGAAAGAAGAACTTCGAGTGGACTCCGGACTGTGTTGAGGCCTTTCAAAATTTATTGGAACTGCTAGAGAAACCGCCGATTTTATCAAAGCCCGTAGATCACGAAGAATTGTTTGTTTACTTGGCAGTCTCGGCTCACGCCGTCAGTACGACCCTGGTTCGAGAAGAAGACAAAGTACAAAGGCCAGTGTATTATGTAAGCAAGAAATTAGCAGCGGCAGAGCGCAACTACCCAAAAATTGAGAAGCTCGCTTACAGCCTCCTGATCGCATCCCGAAAACTTCGTCACTATTTCCAAGCCCATCCAATAACCATATACACCGACCAGCCCTTAAGGCAGGTGTTGCAGAGACCCGAAGCATCGGGAAGGTTGATCAAATGGAACATAGAACTAAGTCAGTTTGATTTGAATTTTCAACCACGAAAGTCAATCAGGGGGCAAGCTCTAGCAGACTTTATTGCGGAGTTCACCATTCCAGAGGAGGAAGTAATCAATGACAGAGTGGTTAAGTCCGAGGATGAGCTAAAGATAAATCCGTGAAAACTATATACAGATGGAGCCAAGAACGACCGAAGGTCCGGAGCTGGAATCGTCTTAGTCACTCCCGAAGGACGGTCGTTATATTACGCCCTGCGATTAGAATTTTCGGCGACTAACAATGACTCTGAATATGAAGCCCTGATTGCCGGGCTGAAGCTTGCTAAAGACCTCGGAGTAAAAATGTTAGACATATTCTGTGACTCTAAAATTGTTGTTTGCCAAGTGCGAGAGGAATTTGTGGCTCGAGGACCTCGACTTATCGCCTACCTCAGGAAAGTGAGAGAGCTATTGAATAGCTTAGAGCGGTACAACATAACGCACATTCCCAGAGTTGAAAACCAGAAAGCGGATAGGCTGGCAAAGCTGGCTAGTTCCGACAATCCAGAAGAGACTGAAATAATTCCAATTGAAACGTTGGAATCGCCAAGCTTTGAGTCAATGGAAATTGAATTCGCTTTTGAAGCGGAACCAGAGAAGGAGTCGTGGATGACTCCAATTAAGAATTTCCTTAAGAATGGGACACTCCCATCAAAGAAGAGTGAGAAAAGAGCTGTAGTTCGCAAAGCTACCAGATATGTCATACAAGATGATACTCTTTATAGGCAAGGATTTTCTATGCCCCTGTTACGATGTATAGCACACGACGACATCAAGCGTGTACTAAGAGAAGTACACGAAGGTGAGTGTGGAGATCATACAGGAGGTCAAACCTTAGCAAAGAAGATATTGCGGTACGGATACTTCTGGCCTACGATCAATAAAGATGCAGCTGATTATTCACGACGCTGCGATAAGTGCCAGAGATTCACCAAAATCCCCAGGGCACCGTCGACCCAACTTAAATCAATGGTGAGTCCTTGGCCATTTGCCACGTGGGGAATTGATATCATTGGAGTTCTACCAATTGCTAAAGGAGGAGCTAAGTATGCAATAGTGGCCGTGGACTATTTTACGAAGTGGGTGGAAGCTGAGCCCTTGACCAAGATCACGGCAAGAAAGGTGATAAGTTTTGTGGTCAGAAATATCATATGCCGGTTCGGGATCCCAAGGACGATTATAACTGACAACGGAACCCAATTTGATAGTACTGAATTCAGAAATTTCTGCCAGAAGTATAAGATAGACAAACGATATACTGCAGTTGCCTATCCGCAATCGAATGGGCAAGTAGAGGCAATAAACAAAGTAATAAAATCCATCCTCAAGAAACGATTAGAGCGTGCAAAGGCAAAGTGGGTTGATGAATTGCCCCTAGCTTTGTGGGCATATCGAACAACATTTAAAACGGCCACCGGTCATACCCCTTTCTCTCTCTCCTTGGGCTCAGAAGCTGTAATTCCAGTTGAACTAGAGGTTCCTTCCCACAGGGTGACATATTATGACCCGATGACGAATCGGGCACTCTTACTTGAGTCTCTTGATGAAGTCGAAGAGAAAAGGGACGAAGCAGATTTGTGTGCGGCAAGACATCGGCGTCAGGTGGCACGCTATTACGACAAAAAAGTTCGCCTCAGGACTTTTGAACCAGGAGATTTGGTGCTAAAGAGAGTCTTTCCATCCCTTCCTCACCTTGGTCCAAAATGGGAAGGACCCTTTGTCATTCAACGGAAACTTGAAAAAGGAACCTTCAAGTTAACGACCGTAGATGGCGAAGAAGTCCCCAGAGCATGGAATGCCCAACACTTAATGCGATATTTGAATTAGAAATGCTGTACTTTGTGTTATTTTTCTTATGAACTTTGTAATAAGGCACGACTTGCCTTGGGAAAATCTGACGATATGAATGAAGAACTATAAAGTGGATGTAGGCTACGACTTAGCCGAACCACTATAAAAATATTGTGTGTTATTTACTTTTATGCATTTACATTCATCAGTTATTCTGTTGTGATTATAAAATACAGGATGACTCAGAGCCTAAAAAGGTTGAAAACAGTTTAGACATAAAAAGAAGCACAACGACTATTTGTGCGATAAGACATAAAAGAATGAGAAAACGACATTCTTAACTCTAACTTTCCAGAGAGAAAGAGAGTATAAAAGCGTCTCCGACTGAGCGCTGAAAAAGAAATTCTTCCCCTAACTCTAACTTTCCAGAGAGAAAGAGAGTATAAAGGCGTCTCCGACTGAGCGCTGAGAAAGAAATCTTTCCCCGTTGAAAGACCGGGGAATAAATAGATGACTAAGCTCGAACTCTAACTCTCAAGAGAAAGAGAGAGTATAAAAGAAATGCCAGAAAAAACGACAGGTACTGACGACACAGGAAGTGATACCCCGTCAGAGAGTCGGGAACATTCAGATTGCTTGATTAAGCATTAAATAGTTTGTGAGAATTGACTGGGGACACGTATGTACACGCGTATTTCCCCCTCCACAACTTCGTTTCATAACTATAGACATGCATTTTTACATAAGTGCAGAACTACTAACAAACAAACATTGCAAAAAATGAGTTATTTTTATTTACAAATGAATGAATTTGTACAGGAAAATAGCTAAAAAAGAAAGTGCAGGAGCTACTTTTGTAGCAGCAATTATTGGTTCACTAAATGCTAAAACGATACAAGGCAATCCACTATTTAGATTTTGAATGAGCTTTGGATTTCTTGGCGGCTTTCTCCGCGTCCTTGGCTTCTTTCTCAGCCTCCGTCAAGATTCGCTTTGACTTCTTTTTTCCTGAAGATGCGGTGCTGGAGCCAGTAGACTTCTTCCCGGAAGGCGGGGCGCTGGAATCAAGAGAAGATTTTTTAGCGAGTTCCTTTGTAATAGATCTAGTTGAGAGCTTAACAACTAACCTTGATCCCACGTCCACAACTGCGAGGGGCTTGAGGGCCTCAGGGTCTAGTTCTTCGGCCTTTAATTGCAAGCGCTTGTCTTGATCAGCCTTCATTGCAGCCAAGGTAACGTCATCAGCACTTTTTGACTCCCCGATTATTGCAACTTCTGGTTCCTCTTCCTGACCCCCGTCACCGCCATCATCCCTTAAAGCTGCTATCACTTCTTCATCATGGGGAGTGGCAGTCTTAGTCGGCTCACTTCCTTCTCCCAAGTCTATAGAAGCAGCCTTGTCTTCCCCTTTTTTGGCCTTTTCTGCGGGCTTTGCCCCGGCGGTGGCTCCCTGAGTCACATCTGTCCTTTCGGATGATTCAACACCTACAGAATGAGAAGCAACAGTTAACAACTCAGGCGAAAACAATGGGTCTTTCATCGATTGTTCAATCACGTGGCGAAAGGTAGAAATAGCCTTAGCAAATTGAGGAGAAAAGGTAGGGATACCTTCTGAAGACCTTTCGGCAGGGGTGACTACTACCTCTGGTGCTGTTTCAGGAATAGGGGATAGCAGAGTTGTTCGGGGAATTCCTGGATTTTCAGGATCATACCCCTCTACTTCAGAAGTTGCAGGGGCAGAAGAAGAGGAACCAGCTTCGAGAACAGTTTTTTGTTTAGACTTCCGTCTCTCTTCTTCCATGGCCTCAGCGATGAGGCGGCGCCCTTCAGCTAGGCGCTCCGGTTCATCATCCCTCAAGTATTTCTCCATTAGTTTATCTTCATCGAGGGAATCGACCTTAAGTTCCTCTTTTTCCCACTCGACGATCTGATTCCATACTTGAACTAGAGTGGATGGATAATCCTCGATCCAAGAAATGTTTCGGCGACGGATGATATGTGCGAAGAATTCAATCATTAATTCGCCGAAACCCTGAATATCAGCCTCCGCCTCTGACAGTTGTTTGCGGGCTTCCTCCGCAGATTTAATAGCACACTCCACATTGCCCTCGGCCAGGGCAGCCCTGTTCTTTGCCTCCAACAGCTTTGAAGCCAAGTCGGCATTCTTCTTTTCTAATTTAGCACTCCTCTTTGCTAACTTGGCGTTTTTCCGTTCAAGCTCAGCATAAGCAAGGCGTGTCTTAGCAGCTTCTGACTTGGCCTCGTCAGCTTGCTTTTTTAATTCAGAGCGCTCCTGAGTGTGAAATTCAAGCAAGTCATGATAACGCTTTTGCATGTCCTCGAATTGTTGTTTGAAGTTAGAAGCGTCCCTTTGAGCGACAGCTAACTGAGCTTGAGTGTCTTCCAAATCTTTTCCTAGAGCTTTTAAGGCCTTGGCATCCTCCTCCGCGGTCTTTTGCATTGAGTCAGTATTTGTGATTAGAGTGCGGATGATTCTAGAAAGATTGCGTGAATATTTGAACATCTCAGTATACTGTTTTTCCACCGCATCTATCTTTGCTTTGGCCTCATCTGCCCATTTAGACGAAATAGGTTCAAGGGCAGGTAAAAAAGTCAAAGTCTCGAAGTAGTGTTTGGGAAATTGTTCCTTCAAATATGCCCGCTTTACTGCAGTTTCCGCATCTAATGGAGGAGGAGTGGGGATTGTCAATTCGGTGTCCCTGTGTGTGGAGGATTCGGTAGATTCTTTGTCTGTCCTAGGTCGTTTAGTAGCAGGAACCTTGTGCTTACTACGGGACCCGGTTTCTTTCGGAGGACTTCTCTCTCTACTGCGCTTTTCATGGGAAGAAGTGGAATCTTTAGATGGTGGTCTGTCCTCTTCCCTACGGCTTTGATAACCCTTGTATTTCTCTTGTTCCGGCCGAACTGGTGAGCGAGAACGTGAGGGTCGAGAACGATAGGGATCGTAAGGCCTTCTCTCATCCCTGCCGCGATCATCACGACGATCATACTCGACATCCTGAGGAGGATTGGACATGCTGCGACGAAGCTTTCTTATATCGTAGTAGGATCGAGACATCGTACCTGCACGATAAAACAAACGAAATTTAGAATTAATGGATTCACGAGGAAAGAGGTGCAATGAATGCTAATGCCGTTATATAAAGTGTATCCTAAGTGGTGTGTTTCCCCCCAACCAACCCGAGTCTGAAGCTAGACTAGTACGGGCAGGCTCTTTGGCCTTAGCGGGAGTGGTCTCTTCAGAAGAGGTGAAGACTAAAGGATCCTTCCTGAAATCCTCTGAAGTGTATATAGTCTCAGGTAAGGGGAGATCCCCCAAACCCTGAAATATTTGCTCATCAGTACTAGGGACATCCCCCTCGGAAGCATGAAGTGGCGACTCTTGGGAGGATTTTGACTTTTCCAGAGAAGTAGTCTCCTCGGGGGCAATATATCCTTCACGATGCTTTTCGGCCAGATTAACCAATTCGTCATCTTGTGTAGAAGATGGAGAAGGTGAAGTTTGAAGAGGCGCTGTAGGAACTCCTGAACCTTCTCCTGTCTCTGGGACTACCTCCACTGGAGGAATGTATGCGTATGGAACCGTCCCATGACCAATGCTACGAAAAACAGATAATAGCCCATGAAAGTGAAGGTATTCGTCTTTAAGGGCTTCGTCAATAGTCAAGAATTTCTGATCGCCATTAAGAAGTCGGTGCATCCGGTCAAAGAACACCTGATCTGATATCTGTTTGGGATTGTCGACTGCAAACAAAAAGGAAAACAAGTCAAGGTGATGATTCAAGTGTATCGAGCCCGGATTTAGGAAATCAGTGCTTTACTTGATTTTGTCCACCTCCTGGCGCATCCAGGCTGTTGCTTCACGTAGAACCATTCTAGTCTGGAATCTCCAGCTTTACTGCTGAATGGTGCAGAGATTATCTTCCTTTTTGGAACTGACTCGAAGTAGCAAAAAGATGGAGTCTCTCGAGTCCGATGCTTGAAATTATAGAAGAAGTGAACGTCATCGAACGTGAGCTCTATGCCTAAGATTTCACGATATGCTATGTACAAGGTGTGCAAATAGGCATATGAATTGGGATGCAACTGCATGGGGGCAATCCGCATTTGTCTTAAAAAGTCAACGATGAAGGGAGAGAATGGAGGAATGGCGCCGACCATGCACATCAATCGAGTGACCGTCATATATCCTTCTGGAGGGTTGTGGGGACGGTCAGAGCGTGAAGGCACTAGAGTGTCCCTTTTCATTATCCCGTACTTTAAGCAAATTCGGACAAGTCGATCGTTGTCGATTGTTGATTCAACGGAGTCTGGAGGTGATTCCAATATAATGGCCGATTCAAATTCATCATGGGCTCGATCGTCACCAATCCCTCCTTCCTCCTCAAAACCCAGAGAAACTTCATTCTCTGAAGACACCTCGTCGCTTTCTCGATTTCCAACCCCGTAATCTGGACCCTCACTGTCCCATTCTGGATCCGAAGGAGAAGATATATCCTCGAGAGTGATTTTGTTAGAAGTTTCCGGGGCTTCTTTCCTCTCAGCTAGTCTGGAAGAGCGTCTGGGTCTCATTGTCATAGAACTATTGAAGAAGCAATAGCACGAATTAGAGTAAATTAGCCCGTACCCCCCTGTGCATGTGTGTGAACTAAAATGTGTGCAGCGAATGTGAGAAATGCAAAGTAAAGGTGCAACAATGTAAGACGAAACTTTGAAGAGAAAGTGATAGTCAGAGTAGTTCTTAATGTTCGTTTATGTCCGCAAGGCACTATCCTAACTGTTCATGAAGTTGGAAGTAATATCTTTTAAAATAGTTGGACGAAAGTTTGGGTTTTGGATTGAGTAGTTTTCGGGTCGGATGCATACACCAGGTTCAGATCGGATAGGCAGGGTCACATGTCAGCTTAAAGCAAAGGCTCACACTCAGAGAGAAATATCCGGATCGGTTCGGGGATTGACTTTCGGGGCGGGTCGGATTAACCTGAATAACCATGCACCTATTCTCTCTTTTGTTTCACAACCCGGTCCGATCCGAGCGCATAAGTCTTGACCTCCATTTTATTCATAAGTCCGATCCGACCCGGTCAAACAAGTTAAGTCCCATTTCTTTGTCTTATTGCTCCGACCCGGTCCGGTTCTGTGAATTTCTCTCTTTTCCTTTTTCTCCTACTGTTCCCCCACCCGAACCGATCTCCTTCAATTTCCTTCCTCTTCCTCCTCTTAAGTAGCGAACCCAACTCGATATCCCAAGCCTTAATTAAAATCAAGTACTTAAGCACTCAAGTATTCAACGACGAATCTCAACACCCTCCACCAACGCCTCGAAATGGCGTCGATGCCATCAACGACGAAGGCGGAGGATGAAGGAAGCCGTGGCGATGGAATTAGTCAATTACCTTGCTAGAATCGTTCAACTTAACTGCGAATGTAAATTAAAAACAGTTATGGCAACGAGATTCGAGATTACAAGACTACCTATGTATTTGATTCAAAGATTGAAGCGAGAATTTTGAGATTTCTTGGAAAGACTAGGGTTTCGATGTGGAATCGGTTCGGTTGGGCAAGAACAGTGAATGAAAGAAAAGAAGAAAAGTGAAGTAAATTTATATAAAACACAAGCTGACTATTCGTATTCCCGATCGGACTGGCTCGAAAAGCCCAATGACGCAGCTTGGCCCACTAATCCATTGCAGAGTATAGGAAGAAGAAAATCCGTCCGGGTCGGAACCCGAACCAGAAATCCGTTCGGGTCGGAGCCCGAACCGAACAGGATAATGAACAACAACTTGACATGTGAATTCAAAAGGAAGGATGAAGGTATTGTGCCATGGCAGTCAAAGCATGCTCCGTTTCCAACAGAAGCATCCTTTGAGGGGGCAAAGTGTTAGCCTACTTTGTGAACTAGGCAACACAAAGTCTAGATATCAGACATTGAAGAGCATTTTTAATTAGAAGACTTCGGTTCGGATCGGAGAAGACACTACAACCTAGGCCGGACAGCTGCAATCGTTCAGGTCGGATAAAATCTTCTGTTCGGATCGGTGAACTGTTGCTGAGGAAATTGGTAAGGCATAGCTATTCGGATCGGAGGACAATATAATCTCAATTGGATCGGAAAGCCACCTGGTTGCCACGGAAATAGATCGGAGTGGAGCGGAGCAGATTAAAGAAGAGAGAGCGTTGCTTCCAAGCCAATCCGGGTCGGATCGGGTATCCCGATCCGAACCCCTTATATGTGTGTCTCCGACCCGAGCCCATTTTCCATATCATTCTCCAGCAAAAGCGCCTGGATATCCGGGTCGGCTATGACCAGTTCCTACCCGTAACGTTCATTACTTTGATGCGTTGTCAACACAACGATTCATCCGAACCCGAGGCTAATGGGATGGACGACACGTGGCTCCGAACCGGATCGGGTTTTGAGCAAATTCACACTTATAAATACCCCGTATGGAGACAAAGAAAAGGATCTTTTTTGGGCATTTTGAGAATTCAACCACCTCCATAGTCCGAACTCCAATACTCCCGGAGAATCCAAATCATCTTTCATTATTTGTTTTAGTCAATTGAGTGAATATAAGTGAGTTGTGAGTGGAATCGAGTGAATCTTACATTGTATTTGCAACTGAATCATTGAATATAGTGAAAGATAAGTGGACGTAGGCATTTCTTCGCCAAACCACTATAAATCCTGTGTGTTCATTTTCATTTTTATCTCATTTCATTTGCTTTTAATCAATTTGGGTGTTAGAACCACTTTTTGGTCTAACATCCCTATATATTCCTAAAGTTACATAAAGGGCAATTTATTTATATAGCTTTATTGTGGATGACAAATGGGATATAATTTCCATTATTCTTTATTTGTATGAAGTTTCTTAACAATACTTTTCAGTGTATATTTTGACCAACAATACAATTGTATATTAGAATATAAATTCTAATGCAAGTTTTGCAAATAAAAATTGGATTTTATATTTGCGTATAAATTCTACTGTATATTATGCAAATAAAAGTGATTCTTATATTTTCACATAAATTCTGTTTCAACAAAGATGAGTAAAAGTGATATACTCATTTTGTTAACAATTCTATTTCAACAAATACAATGTAAATAAAAGTGTGTTTCTAATCTTGTACTTTTATTTGTACATAAAACACAAATAAAAGTGTATCTCATGTATTTGTCTTTTTACTTGACAAAACAATGTTAATAAAAATGTTCTTTTATATCTTGTACTTTTATTTAACAAAACAATGGTAAATAAAATGTCTTTTTAACTCTTTTACTTTTATTTAACAAAACAATGACAAATAAAAGTATAATTTTCTTTTTATGCTTTATTTGCATCTAAAAATGCAAATAAGAAATATAACTCTCTTTTTACTTTTTCTTTACAATAGAAAATGTAAATAAAATGGTTCACACAATTTTGTTCTTTTTCATTACAATAGAAAATAAAAGGATTCACATTATTTTGTTCTTTTTCATTTACAATAAAAAATGTAAATAAAAGGATTCACATTATTTTGTTCTTTTTCATTTACAATAGAAAATGTAAATAAAATGGTTCACACAATTTTGTTCTTTTTCATTTACAATAGGGAATGTAAATATGTGTATTTCTAAATTCCATTCTTCTTATTTACATAAGAAAATGTAAATAATTGTAATTTCAAATTCCATTCTTTTTACTTACATAAGAAAATGTAAATAATATATATATATATCTAAATTTTATTCTTTTTATTTACATAAGAGAATGTAAATAATTGCATTTTCAAATTCTATTCTTTTTACTTACATAAGAAAATGTAAATAATATATATTTCTAAATTTTATTCTTTTTATTTACATAAAAGAATGTAAATAATTGCATTGTATATGCGATGCGAATTTCACGTCTTTTAATTACATAAGAATGTAATTTTCCATATCATGCGAATTCTCAAATTTCCAGTTACATATAAAAGTGTAATTCTTAATTTACAATGCAAATCCTCATTTCTAATTACATAAAATGTAACTTTTTAATTCACGATGCAAATTCTCTTATCTCATTACATAAAAATGTAATTTAATTTATTTGTGAATCTTACTTCTTTATTACATTATAAAAAAAATGTAATTTTTATCCTACAGTGCAAATTCACATTTTAATTACATGTAAAAATGTAATTTTCATTCTACCGTTATCATTCATTTCTAAATTACATAGAAAAATGTAATTTTTAATCATGCAATGTAAATTTACATTTTAATTACATAGAAAAATGCAATTTTTGTCATATGGTGTAACTTCATATGTAAATTACATATAAAAATGTAACTTTTGTTATGCAAAGAAAATATGTCTTTTTCTATTTTACAATGTAAAAATATGACTTTTTCTATTTTACAATGAAAATAATAACTTCTTTATTTTAAATATAAAAAGATCGTCTTTTTATTTTCATCGTCAAAATTTCATCTTTTTGTTTACAATATAAAAAGATTGTCTTTTTATTTTAAATATAAAAATATCGTCTTTTCATTTTCAACATCAAAAAGATCGACTTTTTATAGTAAAAAACAAAGTTGTAATTTTTGTAACCGAAATCAAAGTTATAATCTTTGCAAACAAAATCAAAGTTGTAACCTTTGTTAACAAAACCAAAGGTATAATCTTTATTAACAAAACCAAAGGTTCAATTTTTATAAACAAAAATAAAGTTTTAATCTCTATAACCAAAAATAAAGTTTCAAGCTTTATAAACAAAAACAAAGACTTAATCTTTTATAAACAAAAACAAAGATTGGTTCTTTGTAAACAAAATCAAAGATTCGTTCTTTTGTAACCAAAACAAAATTTCATCCTTTATAATAAAAAAAACAAAGAATTAGTCTTTATGAATAAAAAAAAAATTGGTTTCATCTTTATAAATAAACAAAAAGATTTCATGTTTTATAAATAAAACAAAGATTCATTTTATACAAACAAAAACAAAGATTCATTTTAATGAATCAAAAATAAGGATCGAATCTTTATTAATGTTATTCATTTCAAAATAAAAATCAAAACTTTGATTTGTCAATCATGATAAAAGATTAAACTTTATTTATAAATCAAAACCAAAGATTAAACTTTTTATTATAATCTTTCTACTTGTCATTGAATAACAATTCCCACAATCAATTCCAACACCAATCATACAACACATCAATAACAATATAGGCCACAAACATCAATTTCCACCATACAACAATTCAATCCATACAACATTCATTTTGTATAATGATAATATAATTAAATTAAATTAATTATATATATAAAAAATATATAGAATCTCACCTTGCTTGTTTCTGAAATGAAGTGATTCAAATCAGATCTCGTGTTTGGAGTCACAGCGGTTACGGATCTGAAAGATTTCTAATTGAAATTTATGTAAAAATTAGAATTCCGGCCTTTAACAACTGACACAGTGACGCTTAAAAGCGTGACAAAATCTGAAGCTATTTACCTCAATTTTCAGAATTGTTCAAAACTTTGAATGCGGATTTCGGGAGCTATAGTCGACGGTTTTATGAACGGTTTGCGGGAGATTGAAGAGCTACGAGAGGGCTATCTTCACCGGGAGTTGGAGGAGGTGCAGCTGCAAGGAGGAGGTGCGGCGGCGGCATGTTTGGCCGAACTTTGCGGAGGTGAATCGAGAGCTACGGGCAACGGTTTGATGTGAGATTTGTTGGAGAAGAAAGATGAAGAAAAAAGCTTCAAAAAGTTTCACTACGGCATGATCTAATTCTTAGTGGTTTGAGAGATAGGGAGGAGAGAAGTTTCGGCCATGATGGGTTACATGGTGCGGCTGAAACACGTTGGAGGAGAAGAAGCCCGACTTTGAATTTATATTATTATATTAGGTTAATCTAATTATTATTTAATTAGCCCGTTTAAGCCCGTTTTGGTCCGAACCCCGATTTAGGCCCAACGACTGTCGTTCCTACCATTTAGCCCCCATTTCGAACTCATCTAGACATGTCTCGTCAGCCCAAACTGTCATCTAGGCCTCCGTTTTGCAGTTTTAAAATTTAAGTCCTTTATTTCTAATTTTTCCGTACAAATAATTTTACCGGGACTACACACTAGCTCAGAAAAATCCAGAAAAATTATTTTTGGCTTTCTTATGATGATACGGTCCTAACAAAATTTATTTCATCGGATTCTGAGACTTTTGAAAAATGGCTATTTTTCAGTCGATTAAAATTTAACTTCAATTAAAATAAATTTTTAATCATTATTATTTAAATAAATTATTTTATATTGTCAAAATTCATTAAAATTTTCTAAAATAAAAATTTTAAATTGGTTCTGATTTTTGCGGGTTGTTACAGATGCCACACTCAATTGCCCCGTTCGTAGCTAAAAACACATTACCCGTTCGCTACAGTACCACGCTCAAATGTCACGCTCAAAAGCCACGCTCAAATACCTCGCTCGCATTGGTTAAGAACGCTCCCTATATATTTTGACCAAAGTTCATCTCAACTACTGGCCTTCAAAGAAGAAACGCCCAATGAATGAAAGAAATTATAGTGGATATTATTGCTATTATCACCAAGTCAATAGGATAAAAAAATCACTGCCGAGTGCTATAAGGCGCCATTAACTTCTTCTTGAGAGAAGGTAAACTTAAAGAGTTTATGAAGAGGAAATAATTTATAAATAAAAAGCCTTGTTAATAATCATCAATGCAAAGCAATTGAAAATGGATCTCTTTCAAAAGAAAAACCATTCAAGTCTTTGGAACATCCTAAGCACAAAAATCATCGTCACTTCTAGGGTAATTTTAATGGAAACAAATTTTTGGCATATCAAAAGTCCTGGTATAACAAGCCAAAATTCGACAGACCCAATTTTTCTTCGAAAATCCGAATCTCTCGAAGGTCGAGTTGGTTTGTCTAGTATCTTGAAGAAACTCAAAGATAAATATATCAGAGCTCATAAAAGAAATCTCACAACAGAAGGGAATAAAATGTAATAGTGGATAAACACTTACCAATATAATGACATTGTCAAACAAGTGTCTCTAAGCTGAAGAATCTCAACCACCTGTCAAACCTGTGGTTTTGTTATGAGGAGGGGATCAGAACAAAAGTTCTGGTGAATGGACAAATTATACTTTCTACAAATAACACCACTATATTGTTCTTTCATTGATTTATATTTATTAAGTTATCGGGTTTATCTCACAATATACTTTGGTTCTTCCTCATAAATCGTACATCTACTTCTAGTAGATTAACCTAATAAATAATATATATGTAGCTATATGCCCAATATATAGAGTTACTTCCTATAGGTTCCTCCTCGAGTGGTCCCCATCGTCGTACTACGAAAACATATTGGATCTCTATCTCCATGCTACGAAAGCGTACTAAGCTACAGTGAGAAAGCGAATGAGCCTCTACCACTGCGCCACAAGGACTCCCTAATCCCTGAGTTCCTCCACGGAACTCGGTCGGGGGCTTTACACATGTCTATAAAGGACAGCCTCGTTAGGCCTACATTACAAACATTCGAAGATAGGTTTGTCTCTTTTGGTGTCTCTCCAAGGCATTACCCAGCCTACCCCCATATTAATGAAAGACTATTCAAATAGCTAAATGACTGCCCTAAATCCAATCTAAACAAACATGTAGTCCCTTATCCAATGACCAGATAGTAAAAGGTCATTGGCCTCTTGGTTTAGCTCCAGTCTTTCCCAAAGACACTCGGACTGACGATAATAGGTATCAACAACCTATTATCCTTTGTTGGGTCCCAACCATAAAGCCTTCCCTTGAGGAAGCCACCAAATCATCCTAAGATCTTCCCAATCGGTCTTTAGGCAGTCCACCATCAAAGATGCAACCAAGACATACTCACTTGATGGAACCGTACAGACCATGCCTCTGTAGGTATATCTTCATTAGGCCTACTACAGAGGGCTAGCTCGGAGTATCTCCACGTCCCGTAGAAGTCTCGCTCTTACTACTGTCCCATCGAATAATAAGCTAGACATGCCTCCCTCGTGTCTCCAAACACCTATGATGATCTTCCCCGTTGGGCCCTTCATCTGCATGCGTACAGACTGATCCAGGCACATCTCATTATTACGTCATTAGATCCTACGTATAATCTTCAACTACGCGCTTGTTTTACTTACCACATTGCTAGTTAACTTAAACATGCACTTGTTTATTCTGCATTCAAGTTATTTGTTCATTAACTTTAGTTGGCTGCTTATTTTCCCTAATCAGCTCTAGTTGTCGGAATGGACCACTACATATTATTATATTCATTTAACTTAATGTCTCAATTATAAGTTTATTAATAATAAGATTACTATACTCTTTTTCATTTAATGATAGCCTCATGTTATAATATTACCACAAGTATAATTATGAGTTTGCTTAGTAAACTTATTTCCCGTAATTTAAGTTCATTTATATAATAAGCCTTTTACTTTCCATTTCTGTAACGACCCAGATTTTTGGTCGATTAATTTTAAACATTTATATTGTTTAAAATGTTGAATCAATAATATAAATGGAATTTATATATAGTTTAATGATTTAATAATCAAATTCGATTTAATTTCGAATATATCAAATTATCATAATACGAAAACAAAATATAATTGAATTTGAAGTTAAAACCGAATTAAAAACAGTTCAAATGATTAATATAAATTTTATTGGAGTTAGGACGATAATAATAATTTATTATCGATGAATTTGGTTGTTTTGAATTTAAATTATATTATATCGATTTAATATGTAACTTAAGAATAACCAATTTTCAAACGACCTCCCATTTCAAGAAAACTAATTTTATTAAATCAAAAATAGTTAATTATGCGTAGATTTCAAATTTCGTGTTAATTGGAGTTATTTTGTAAACATGCGCAATATAATCGCGTATCAATTTACGCTGTCAATTAAAATGGAGTTTATCCAAACGATCTTGGAATTTGATGAAACCAGTTCCATCATGTTCGAAATATTTAATTATTTTTAGATTTCAAGTTTTTGAACCAATCAGAGTTGTTATGTGAGAAAGCGAAATTAAATGTGAATCAATCGACAAATTTAATATTCAAAATTTTGTTATGATTTCAAATGGACCCGGAATTCAATGAAATCACTTTCATTGGGTCCAGAACGTCAAATTATAGTAGAATGTAAATTTTCATCGCGATTGGATAACATATGTTGTCATACGAATTAATAGTTCTCAAACATAAATTGCGTGTGAATATAAGTTAATAAATTATATAAAACTTCCTTAGGAAGCTGTTCTCTTATAAATAAACACCAATACCTCCATTACCCATTATTTTTCCTCACTCTCTTTCGACTCTTCTGAATGAAATCCCATATCCCTTCGCTTTCAAAATCGAAGCCTTCTTCTCCTATTAAACTTCGAAAATTCGTATAAAATCAAATACCTAACTATATCACCAAAATTTTTATTTGCTAGCTTCCAATTTTTGAATCCTTCAAACTGTACGCACGATGTTATTCTCGTTGACCCTCCTATCGCTGGAGTTTTGGGGATACCGAGACCTATGACTCAAAGATTGGTGAATTGAAAGGGTTTTGGTTCGAATGAGTGTTGAAATCAGATTGGAGGTTGGAAGTGCTCCAATTGCCTGAGTTCGAGGGTTGTTCGACACAAATAGTGCCAATAGTTCCACTGTAGCACTACACGAATGCTCGAAGTCGAAATCTAGGGGGTTGGTACGAGAGTGGAATAGATAGGTGGAGGTCGGTGATGGTTGAGGTGGTACTGGGTGGTTGGAATGATGTGAGACCACAGTTAAAGCCACGAGCAATAAGGGAAATGCTACAGGAGAGTTTCAAATTTGAAAAAATGGCAGCAGGTCTTGAATTGTTTCGGAGAAGGAGAATTAGGTAACGTAATTAAAATTAATTTAGTAATAATGACCTTTAATTCAAGTCGAATTTGTAAGCATAGCATCTCATTCAATCTAGGTCCAAATCCATTGCGATTGGTCACACTGTAATCGTAACGACGTTGTCTTCATGATAGAGTTGAATTGGAAATTTTTGGAGTCAACCGGAATCAACCATGGAACTTAATTTAAATCGAACTCGATTTATATTAAAGTTATATCGTATCTGCAATTAAAAATCACAGTGAGTGAATCTCACTCAGAATTTATTATTTAGAATTATTTTTAATCGTTAAAAGTAATTGTTGGTTGTTTGGATGCATTGATGAATTGTTGATAAATTGTGGTTATTATATATATTATTAGTTATATTTAGGCTTGGTATTTGGATGTTCCCGCAGTACCATGAGCGGATGACCCTATGCTCCACACGATATATAGAGTGGTTGACCTTTTATACTATGATATCCTGCCTTGAAGCAGGATTGGTATTATTTATGTTGTCTAACATCTGTAGATGTAGGAAAAACAGGTTGGATGGATCCAAATGGATTCCTTAAAAATTTATTGTTACTTGTTTTCATATATATTATAATATATGATGTGTTAGAAAAATTATGATGGATAATTGTGTGATTTAAATGTTTGAACAATAATGGCCCAAATAACTAGTATTTAAGTACCATAGATTTAAATTCGAACGAAAAGAAAGAAATTTTGAGGTTTGAAAGGAAAATTTATTTTTACAAAATAGAAATTGAATTTCAAATGGGATAAGAAAAATAAACTTGTGTTTAATAACAAAAAAAGTAGTTAAATTTAAAAATAATGTGTTGATGTCAAAAGTGGTCTAGTGATAGTCAACCCCCAACGTGTTAATCACACACGAAAATGATCACAAAGGCACAAGAAAAAGTAAATGAACAGAGGAGACACAATATTTTATAGTGGTTCAGCTTATAACGGTGCCTACGTCCACTTATAATCTTTGTTTATACTGTCGATCTTACAGTGGTTTTTAAGTGAAAAGTAGAGAGAAGATAGATTTTTTCTACAGAATATTGATGTTAGTCATACTATCTTTGGGTCGGATATAAGACATAGAGTAGTGAATCTCAGGTATCCTTGGGGTAGATCCCAGTAGAACAGAATGCCTTTCCATTTCAGGAATGGTTTGTATTTAGAGGCGAACCCAGATTTGCATGCGGCATGGCATACATTTTTCTGGGAATTTTACACGTGGAGCTCGATCCGGCTGAGCAGATGTAGGCAGTAGGACCCGATACGGCTTTTGAATAGTTTTTCCTCGAAATTGGCGGGTATGCATGGTATTGAATATATGACAAGTAAAAAGGAGTGATGGTCAAACTTATCCACTGCTCTGGCCTTGGGAATAGGACTTCTTTTGATAGCGTATAACTTTCTTGTTGATCTGATACTGTAGGAGATAAAATTACTGGATACTTCTGCTCCGAGATTTCAACTCGATTCGATCTTCCAGGGAATAGATTGATTGATCTATTGATGACTCGACCGACTGGTTTAATCTTTTCTTTAAAAGGATGTTGCCTTTACTTATTATATGTCTCGGGTTAGTCCGAGGTCGTTCGACCTAAGGTGACAATTCTTCTTGAGGCATGGAATGGGTCGATATCTGGTAGTAGGCTTCGACTTTGGGTTGGGACGACTTTTTGCCAAAAAGTTGTTCAACACTTTGCCCCCTAGAACACATCATTTTTGGAGAAGGGAGATTTGTTCTGGATCTTTCAGAGAATGTTAAACAACAAGAATCCAGGAAACCATGGTTGCGCCGAACCATATTAAGGACGGAAAACCGACGATCGATGTAAGAACCCGTAACTTCCCCGTGAAGGAAAGAGCGGATACTTTGAGAACAACACACAAATGAACGCAGACGGAAGAACATTTCATTGTATATTACAACAATTCCATCAGATACAAGAATATACAGAGTATAAATGAATAAATTACATTCGATAAATATCAGAGATTACAATAAATTACATAGCAGCGGAAAATAATACAAAGCACAACTGAAGGTGATATACGGATACAGAGCTTTCTGGATATCATTCCAGCTGTAAACCAGGATCCTGTGAATATAAATCTGCAAAACCCAAAATTACTAGCTGCCCGTGCAGAAAATAGGGGCACCCAGAGTTTAGGTTTAAAACAATAAACTCCAGGTCAGTCATGTGACTGGTGTGAGAACTAAAACAGTTATTTAAAGCTTTACTTTAAAAAAAAAAGTAATTCAAGGGACCACGCCGTATAACACGGAACGAGTTTCCTCCTAAGAATACTAGTGCATATAGATAAACAACGCAATGCTTTTTCGAAAAATGAAGCTATTATAAGACCCAGGTCCCATCACACAATGCAACGCAAGCCGGAGGATAGGGTTTTACCTTATAACAGCCAAACATGCTTGGTACGTTTAAAACAAATCATTTGATACTATAATAAGTGTACACAATGTCAAAACAATTTCAATCATAAATATAAATCATAGACGACATAAGTGCCCCATCCCACTATGTCGCCATACTAGGCTCTACAAATAAAGCCGAAATACACGTATTGGAAATTGGATTTCCATCATGAGTCGAGGAAAGGGGCAAGCTCCTCTCCGCGTTCGAGACACTCTAGCAAATGCCTCAGGGCTACGCACTCTGGGCAACCCCTGGATCTTCCGGGCCGGTCCTCACTTACGTTAGAGGATTGGCAATTCCTGAACACACGTTTCCCGGTCCTTACAGACCTAAATCGAGGCGCCTCATCCAACAACCACATAGGTGAAAAGTATATAAATGTCAGGGCTAGTAAGTCACTGACACCACCAAAGCTAGAAAGAAACGTCGTGCTCTCCCTGCAGTCCGTATCCCGTTTTTAACTCATACCGAGGTGTGAGGCTCGCGAATTCACGTTATACACAAAGCTGCCACGTAAGCGTGCTTTGATCATCAACCACAAGACTTTGCTTTTCAACAGAAGCCTTGATCATTGCATCTTAGCGTGCCACACAGGCAATTCATGCCATGCGACTGATGTCCATCGATATACAACCTCTGAGCTCGTACGTCTCAGAGAAGGGCGTTAAGCAAAAGAATAAATTCTCCGCCGCCAAACAGATGTATATTTAATAGAAATCAATCAACACAGAATAAAATCCAATGTCAGACACACAATCCATTTACAAGTCCGTTCTGGGTTTGAACGAAACCGGAGGCACTTTCCTCGCATATCCATCCATCTCCAAGTACGTCTGGACGACCACCGACTATTTCCATCCTCTTGGATGTACAGCCCAATCAGGATCGTTAGTAATTGCCCAAACGATGTGAAGACATCCGGTCTTCGACCACCGTCTTCATCTTCGACTTATCGTCGAATCGGTTATTCAGAATGGGTATAAACCCGGCCTTTCCGAACAACCCGCGTATATTAAAACAAATGTTACACAAACACAACATACGCCTCATTCCAATTCAGAATATTCTTTTATTCACAAAATCACATTTTTAGGGAAAGGTTCCCATAAATTTTATCCAAGATAAATTCTTTCAAATTTATCCTTTAATCTTCCTTTGGATGTCATTTCAAACCAGATTATGGTTTTCTAAACTAGTCGAGATTAGCGAACTACACCGAAGTAATTATTTATTTTATTTCCCAATCCCAACCTATTCATCCCATGAAGCAAAACTGGTAATACTCCATATCTAACACCACGGTGTTATCGGTAAAATTAATTACCATTTCACGTTCAAATCTGATTAAAGATTTAACTATCGCTTTGGAGCAAAACTGGCGATACTCCATTCTCGCTCATTTCTAAATTTGATAATTTAGATTATCGATTTACATTTCAATCTAATTGCAGATTCGTTAAAACTCCTTTTACTGGGTTAAAGGACTAGTGTTATCTAAGACACAGTTCACGACAAACCCAACTCACATTCTATTTATTATCGGGTTAAAGAACTAGTGTTATTTAAAACACAGTTCACGATAAACCCAAATCACATTCTATTTATCATCGGGTTAAAGAACTAGTGTTGTTTAAAACACAGTTCACGATAAACCCACAAATCAATTCTAGTTCAATTCAAATCAAATATATTAGGAATTCCGATTATTTAAAACCCCTTTTTAAATCTAATTTATTTATTTAAAAATAAAAACCCGGGTTTTAAATTGAGTTCAAACTAGTTCATTTCGACAAAAATCTATTTTTATCTTCTCAAATATGGAGTTTTTCACCCCGGTTTTTCTCAAATCATTTCTTATGATTTTGCACAAATTATTAATATTTTTAATAATTTTATCAAGGCCCGTACAGTCGATTTCCAACAATGGCCATCGAACTGCACTTACAGCGACCTTTTTCAAATTTGATTTGGACGTAACTCCAAATCCAACCGTTAGATTTCAAATTTCTAATATTCGTTAGAAATCTCTTTTCGATACGAACCCAACGGTTCCGGTTTTAGGAGAATCCGACGGTCGGATCTCCCGTAATGTCTGTTTGGAATAAATGGTCGGAATTCACGAACTGCCGCGGCGCGGCGCGTTCTATTCAGGCCATTATATTATATATATAATATATATAATATATATTTCGTCGATTACTATTTAAAACGAATTATATAAATAGTTTTAAATTCGTTTCAAAAATAATTTCAACTTCCATATCAATTCAAATCAAAATTGGATCTTTCCTTATAAATTCGTTTTAAAATTCTTTTCTATTCAATTCAAATTTCAATTCAATTTGAATTCATTTCAATTCGCTTTCAATTCAATTTGAATTCGTTTTCAATTCAATTCGGTTTCAAAGTCGTTTTCTATTCGATTCAATTCAAATTGGTTTTCTATTCGATTCAATTCAAATTGGTTTCCTATTCGATTCAATTCAAATTGGTTTTCTATTCGATTCAATTCAAATTGGTTTTCTATTCGATTCAATTCAAATTGGTTTTCTATTCGATTCAATTCAAATTGGTTTTCTATTCGATTCAATTCAATTTGGTTTTCTATTCGAATCATTTCAATTTGGTTTTCTATTCGAATCATTTCGAAATCGTTTTCTATTCGATTCAATTCAAATTGGTTTTCTATTCGATTCAATTCAAATTGGTTTTCTATTTGAATCATTTCGAAATCGTTTTCAATTCAATTCATATTCCATTTCAAAATATTCGATTTCGAAGTCACTCTATATTCAATTCATTTCGAAATCACTTTATGTTCAATTCATTTCGAAATCACTTTATATTCAATTCATTTCGAAATCACTTTATATTCAATTCATTTCGAAATCACTTTATATTCAATTCATTTCGAAATCGTTTTATATTCAATTCATTTCGAAATCGTTTTATATTCAATTCATTATCGTGTAAAATCGATATAAATATCGTTCACGTCAAAATGGAGTCAATCTAATCAACACGGTTTCATATAATTCTATTTTCAAATATTCTATTTCAAATATTTCGATTTCAAATATTTCTATTCCAAATATTTCTATTTCAAATATTTCTTATTATCAAAATATTTCGTTCAACACATGACTAATCTCAACGGATGAGTACTGTCAACACATGAACCTTTATTTTATATATTGATAAAGATGCAAATTTTATTATTAAAATATTTCGTTCAACACATGACTAATCTCAACGGATGAGTACAGTCAACACATGAACCTTTATTTTATATATTCTTTATTTTCTAAATTGGAATGAGGCCCAATCAATCACCATATAGCGTTAACTATATGGATTTCCATACAACACATGTATATAATAGCATTGAAAAATAATCAACCATCAACCAAAGTGCACTACACTGTATAAGCATCAAATATAGATATCTAACGCTTATAACAGCCTGTCAATCAATCGATCGACATATTTAATCAATCAGGATGAGTGAACTTCAAATTTCATCCCTACACCCATGTGGGGTTTCAAATCAACAAACACAGGTTCTATTTGTGCAGTTGGGCGATGTGTAAAATTTATTGTCCCAATCAATTCATTCAAATAGGTGTACATAAACAAACCGTCCAGTTTGTAAATGAATATTTTATTTATTCACATTCACTATATTCATATTCACGTTAAAAATTATATTTTTAACGATAAAACATTTTATTCTAACATATGAATTTCTATTCAATTCATTCTTTAAATAAAATGATATTTTTATTTTCTAACTTATTTTAGAAAATTTCGGCGGCATAACGGCACAATACTAGAGACGGGACGAGGCCTAGCCTTATTCCCGGTCTAGTGAAGGCCCACGCCATTCACACATCAATCAAATTTACCAAACAACCAAATTCAAATCAAATCATCTAACTAATTTATGCAACCAAACAAACAAGTCCATGGTCTGTGGACGATTGTGTCGGGTGCTACTAAGCACCGTCTGCATCCTAGTATATATATATAACTAGAAAAAGAAATTGAAAGGTGAGAAATTCTCACCGATAGCTATCCAACTTCACAACACTTCAATTAGAGAAATCTTCATCGTTATCGCGTCTTCGTCATCTTCGTTGCCCGTAGCCACTACATATATAAAAATCACACATTTTTATATTTTGATGTCTTTAAAATAAAAATCACATTTTTATTTATTCACTTTCAATTTTAAAAATCATATTTGTACAATCGCTTCATACATTTAAAAATCAAATTTTCACTTCGCTATTCAATATATAAAAATCGAATCTTCACTTCGCTATTCAATATTTAAAAATCGAATTTTCACTTCGCTATTCAATATTTAAAAATCGAATTTTCACTTCGCTATTCAATATTTAAAAATCGAATTTTTATCTTGTTATTCAATATATAAAAATCGAATTTTTACTATGCTATTCAATATTTAAAAATCGAATTTTTACTATGCTATTCAATATTTAAAAATCGAATTTTTCCACCGCTACTATATATAAAGACTTCGCCTTTTCACATATAAAGATTTAATTTTTATTTCACTACCTATATAAAGGTGATATTTTCACTATCTTACCTATATGAAAATCATATTTTTATATTTCTACAATATAAAAGATTATATTTTTATTATCTATATAATATGAAAATTAAATTTTCAACCTTTACATACGATAAAAATTATATTTTTAACCTTTCTACATAATAAAAATTATATTTTTCTCCTATAAAAATCCTACTTTTATTACCGCCATTATATAAAAATTCCACCATTCATTTATTTAAAAATCTTATATTTACTATCTTTAAAATAAACTAATCTTTTCTATATAAATTCATAAAAGAAAAAAATCAAATCTTTCTTTTAAATGAAAAATCAAATCTTCATTTAAATGAAAAATCCAATCTTCATTTAAATGAAAGTACATCTTTCTACTTTAATTTCATATGAAAGACGAAACCACATTTTTCATTTGTTATGTATTTATTAAAAACTGAACATAAATTAAAATAAATAAATAATAAAAAAAAACTTACAGTAGATCGGGAAAAAGGGGGAGGGGCTTCATCGTCAGGCGCTGGAGGGAGGTCATTGGTGCAGTCGCAGGTGGTGGGGCTACTGGAGTCGCGACCTCGGGTGGTCGGCGGTGAAGTCTGGAGGTGGCGGCGAGTGGATTCAGGGTGGCTCGGGAGTTTAAATCGAAGGGGTTAGAGGAAAGGGAGGAGAAGAGGCGGCGGGGTCAGATGGGGGGTGCGGCGGTGGAGGCGCCAGAGGCGGTGGCCCTCCGATGGGGAGTGGCGACGGGAATCGAGGGCTGCGGGTTTTTTTTATTTGATTTTCTGAAGGAGGAAATGAAATAGGGGGTACGGGCATAAAGGGGAAATATATATATATATATATATATATATATATATATTATTTTAAATTTCCATCAAAAAGTAACTTTTATTTTCGACCTCAAAACGAGGCCCACCGCCTATCGTCCATAGCGTTTTACCCCCATTCCGAACACAATGGGATATGTATCGTAAGCTGATTCGGCTGTTTCGATCAGTTTTCGTCAAAACCAACATATAACTCTATATATTGAATTTGAACGCGCATTTCAATTTACCGGGGTTACATACTAACTCAATAAATTCCATAAAAATATTTTCTAGCTTCGTATTGACGATACGGTCCTAACAAAACTAGTTTCGTCGAATTCTGAGACTGTTGGAAAAATGGCCATTTTCCAGTCGATTAAAATCAACTGAAACTGGTCAAACGCGTTTTCTTTTGCCACGCTCACATACTGATTCAAAAAATTATGAAATTTGGAATCTAGCAATAATTTAACATTGCGGACCCAACAAAAGTGGTTTCGTCGAAATCCGAGGTCATTTGCAAAATTTCCATTTTTAAGGGCCTGAATTCCATAGCGACTATTCAGAATTTTCAACTGGACATATCTTTTGATTCCCGCTATGAAATTTTGATTTTTCAGATTCGTTGGAAAGATATTATCAATTAGATCCTAATGTTTTTGGTTTCACTAAAATCCGGATTGTTTTGCACCCGGTACATTCAATTGAAGTTTGAAATCGAATTATCGAACTACCGCGCCATTTTCAATTCCATTTAAAATTATATATATATATATATATATTCTAACGACGGCGTATATAATATATATGGTTGAATTCTATTCAAAATAAATTTCTGGTCGATAATATTTAAAATAATCTATTTTAAATATTCAAAATTCGCTAAAATTGCCAAAATAAAAATTTTAAACTGGCCCAGATTTTCCGGGTTATTACAATCTCCCCCACTTAAAACTTTTCGTCCCCGAAAAGGAACAAAGTCGAAAGTGGTTTGATTATCTACTCTACGTTCGATTTGGCTTCCATTCTCCAACTTTTCAGTTTCTGAGAATTTTCAAATTCTTCAAAAAATTTGGCTAACACCCTAAATTTTCGAAAAATTTCGCCATAACCTCCCCTGCACCGGGAGCCACGGAAAAATCCCGAAATTGCCATATAGGCCTTCTGATCTCAAAATGAAAAAGAAAAAGCCAAGCGGCTAGCCAATAGGCTCATAAAATCATCATCACCCAAACAAAACAGTAAATTATGTAGTAAACATGTACCTATTTGTCGGGCAAACAAATTTTATTCTCTGCTCTAGCCTCCTTGCTATGACCTGTTCAAAAGATATACATGTATGCAAGCAAATGCGACCAATTTTCAATATAATTCAATATTTGGTTCAATTAGGCAAAATGGTTAAAAATTAGCAAACAAATAAACAAACAACACAAACATCAATCAATTAGTGGATTAGAGTTTCAAATTCATAATTTTGATACATATACAAAAATCATGTTTTTGATGCCAATTCACAACAATGTGTTCTAGCTATATTAGTTTTGGTTCTCACACCAGTCTAATGGAAATATATAGAAATCACACCTTCGTCACTCGAAAATAAATACTGGTGATGGTATACTTCATCATCAGGACCATGTCCGGGCGACTAGAGTGTGACTCTATATCTATCTAATATATTAAAACTTCGAATATACGTTCATGATGCGTATATGCAAAACCTTTATATACTAGATTGTCCAAATTCAAAATAAATAAATATTCAAATACGTATAAAATGGTTTAAATTTTCAAAACAAAATTGTTTTCATTCGAAAAATATAGTCTTCACACTCGTTCTAGGATACTACTGATCCTATCTCTAACGAGTCATTCTAATTGGATATTACTAATCCAATATCTGATGAATTCTTTCGTATGGTTCTAATGTGTCTTGTTCTCGAGCTCTGTAAACCAAAGCTCTGATACCACTGTAAGAACCCGTAACTTCCCCGTGAAGGAAAGAGCGGATACTTTGAGAACAACACACAAATGAACGCAGACGGAAGAACATTTCATTGTATATTACAACAATTCCATCAGATACAAGAATATACAGAGTATAAATGAATAAATTACATTCGATAAATATCAGAAATTACAATAAATTACATAGCAGTGGAAAATAATACAAAGCACAACTGAAGGTGATATACGGATACAGAGCTTTCCGGATATCATTCCAGCTGTAAACCAGGATCCTGTGAATATAAATCTGCAAAACCCAAAACTACTAGCTGCCCGTGCGGAAAATAGGGGCACCTAGAGTTTAGGTTTAAAACAATAAACTCCAGTTCAGTCATGTGACTGGTGTGAGAACTAAAACAGTTATTTAAAGCTTTACTTTTAAAAAAAAGAGTAATTCAAGGGACCACGCCGTATAACACGGAACGGGTTTCCTCCTAAGAATACTAGTGCATATAGATAAACAACGCAATGCTTTTTCGAAAAATGAAGCTATTATAAGACCAAGGTCCCATCACACAATGCAACGCAAGCCGGAGGATAGGGTTTTACCTTATAACAGCCAAACATGCTTGGTACGTTTAAAACAAATCATTTGATACTATAATAAGTGTATAGTGTCAAAACAATTTCAATCATAAATATAAATCATAGACGACATAAGTGCCCCATCCCACTATGTCGCCATACTAGGCTCTACAAATAAAGCCGAAATACACGTATTGGAAATTGGATTTCCATCATGAGTCGAGGCAAGGGGCAAGCTCCTCTCCGCGTTTGAAACACTCTAGCAAATGCCTCAGGGCTACGCACTCTGGGCAACCCCTGGATCTTCAGGGCCGGTCCTCACTTACGTTAGAGGATTGGCAATTCCTGAACACACGTTTCCGGTCCTTACAGACCTAAATCGAGGCGCCTCATCCAACAACCACATAGGTGAAAAGTATATAAATGTCAGGGCTAGTAAGTCACTGACACCACCAAAGCTAGAAAGAAACGTCGTGCTCTCCCTGCAGTCCGTATCCCGTTTTTAACTCATACCGAGGTGTGAGGCTCGCGAATTCACGTTATACACAAAGCTGCCACGTAGGCGTGCTTTGATCATCAACCACAAGACTTTGCTTTTCAACAGAAGCCTTGATCATTGCATCTTAGCGTGCCACACAGGCAATTCATGCCATGCGACTGATGTCCATCGATATACAACCTCTGAGCTCGTACGTCTCAGAGAAGGGCGTTAAGCAAAAGAATAAAATCTCCGCCGCCAAACAGATGTATATTTAATAGAAATCAATAAACACAGAATAAAATCCAATGTCAGACACACAATCCATTTACAAGTCCGTTCTGGGTCTGAACGAAACCGGAGGCACTTTCCTCGCATATCCATCCATCTCCAAGTACGTCTGGACGACCACCGACTATTTCCATCCTCTTGGGTGTACAGCCCAATCAGGATCGTCAGTAATTGCCCAAACGATGTGAAGACATCCGGTCTTCGACCACCGTCTTCATCTTCGACTTATCGTCGAATCGGTTATTCAGAATGGGTATAAACCCGGCCTTTCCGAACAACCCGCGTATATTAAAACAAATGTTACACAAACACAACATACGCCTCATTCCAATTCAGAATATTCTTTTATTCACAAAATCACATTTTTAGGGAAAGGTTCCCATAAATTTTATCCAAGATAAATTCTTTCAAATTTATCCTTTAATCTTCCTTTGGATGTCATTTCAAACCAGATTATGGTTTTCTAAACTAGTCGAGATTAGCGAACTACACCGAAGTAATTATTTATTTTATTTCCCAATCCCAACCTATTCATCCCATGAAGCAAAACTGGTAATACTCCATATCTAACACCACGGTGTTATCGGTAAAATTAATTACCATTTCACGTTCAAATCTGATTAAAGATTTAACTATCGCTTTGGAGCAAAACTGGCGATACTCCATTCTCGCTCATTTCTAAATTTGATAATTTAGATTATCGATTTACATTTCAATCTAATTGCAGATTCGTTAAAACTCCTTTTACTGGGTTAAAGGACTAGTGTTATCTAAGACACAGTTCACGACAAACCCAACTCACATTCTATTTATTATCGGGTTAAAGAACTAGTGTTATTTAAAACACAGTTCACGATAAACCCAAATCACATTCTATTTATCATCGGTTTAAAGAACTAGTGTTGTTTAAAACACAGTTCACGATAAACCCACAAATAAATTCTAGTTCAATTCAAATCAAATATATTAGGAATTCCGATTATTTAAAACCCCTTTTTAAATCTAATTTATTTATTTAAAAATAAAAACCCGGGTTTTAAATTGAGTTCAAACTAGTTCATTTCGACAAAAATCTATTTTTATCTTCTCAAATATGGAGTTTTCACCCCGGTTTTTCTCAAATCATTTCTTATGATTTTGCACAAATTATTAATATTTTTAATAATTTTATCAAGGCCCGTACAGTCGATTTCCAACAATGGCCATCGAACTGCACTTACAGCGACCTTTTTCAAATTTGATTTGGACGTATCTCCAAATCCAACCGTTAGATTTCAAATTTCTAATATTCGTTAGAAAGCTCTTTTCGATACGAACCCAACGGTTCCGGTTTTAGGAGAATCCGACGGTCGGATCTCCCGTAATGTCTGTTTGGAATAAATGGTCGGAATTCACGAACTGCCGCGGCGCGGCGCGTTCTATTCAGGCCATTATATTATATATATAATATATATAATATATATTTCGTCGATTACTATTTAAAACGAATTATATAAATAGTTTTAAATTCGTTTCAAAAATAATTTCAACTTCCATATCAATTCAAATCAAAATTGGATCTTTCCTTATAAATTCGTTTTAAAATTCTTTTCTATTCAATTCAAATTTCAATTCAATTTGAATTCATTTCAATTCGCTTTCAATTCAATTTGAGTTCGTTTTCAATTCAATTCGGTTTCAAAGTCGTTTTCTATTCGATTCAATTCAAATTGGTTTTCTATTCGATTCAATTCAAATTGGTTTCCTATTCGATTCAATTCAAATTGGTTTTCTATTCGATTCAATTCAAATTGGTTTTCTATTCGATTCAATTCAAATTGGTTTTCTATTCGATTCAATTCAAATTGGTTTTCTATTCGATTCATTTCAATTTGGTTTTCTATTCGAATCATTTCAATTTCGTTTTCTATTCGATTCAATTCGAAATCGTTTTCTATTCGATTCAATTCAAATTGGTTTTCTATTCGAATCATTTCGAATTGGTTTTCTATTTGAATCATTTCGAAATCGTTTTCAATTCAATTCATATTCCATTTCAAAATATTCGATTTCGAAGTCACTCTATATTCAATTCATTTCGAAATCACTTTATGTTCAATTCATTTCGAAATCACTTTATATTCAATTCATTTCGAAATCACTTTATATTCAATTCATTTCGAAATCACTTTATATTCAATTCATTTCGAAATCGTTTTATATTCAATTCATTTCGAAATCGTTTTATATTCAATTCATTATCGTGTAAAATCGATATAAATATCGTTCACGTCAAAATGGAGTCAATCTAATCAACACGGTTTCATATAATTCTATTTTCAAATATTCTATTTCAAATATTTCGATTTCAAATATTTCTATTCCAAATATTTCTATTTCAAATATTTCTTATTATCAAAATATTTCGTTCAACACATGGCTAATCTCAACGGATGAGTACTGTCAACACATGAACCTTTATTTTATATATTGATAAAGATGTAAATTTTATTATTAAAATATTTCGTTCAACACATGACTAATCTCAACGGATGAGTACAGTCAACACATGAACCTTTATTTTATATATTCTTTATTTTCTAAATTGGAATGAGGCCCAATCAATCACCATATAGCGTTAACTATATGGATTTTCATACAACACATGTATATAATAGCATTGAAAAATAATCAACCATCAACCAAAGTGCACTACACTGTATAAGCATCAAATATAGATATCTAACGCTTATAACAGCCTGTCAATCAATCGATCGACATATTTAATCAATCAGGATGAGTGAACTTCAAATTTCATCCCAACACCCGTGTGGGGTTTCAAATCAACAAACACAGGTTCTATTTGTGCAGTTGGGCGATGTGTAAAATTTATCGTCCCAATCAATGTCATTCAAATAGGTGTACATAAACAAACCGTCCGGTTTGTAAATGAATATTTTATTTATTCACATTCACTATATTCATATTCACGTTAAAAATTATATTTTTAACGATAAAACATTTTATTCTAACATATGAATTTCTATTCAATTCATTCTTTAAATAAAATGATAATTTTATTTTCTAACTTATTTTAGAAAATTTCGGCGGCATAACGGCACGATACTAGAAACGGGACGAGGCCTAGCCTTATCCCCGGTCTAGTGAAGGCCCACGCCATTCACACATCAATCAAATTTACCAAATTCAAATCAAATCATCTAACTAATTTATGCAACCAAACAAACAAGTCCATGGTCTGTGGACGATTGTGTCGGGTGCTACTAAGCACCGTCTGCATCCTAGTATATATATATAACTAGAAAAAGAAATTGAAAGGTGAGAAATTCTCACCGATAGCTATCCAACTTCACAACACTTCATTTAGAGAAATCTTCATCGTTATCGCATCTTCGTCATCTTCGTTGCCCGTAGCCACTACATATATAAAAATCACACATTTTTATATTTTGATGTCTTTAAAATAAAAATCACATTTTTATTTATTCACTTTCAATTTTAAAAATCATATTTTTACAATCGCTTCATACATTTAAAAATCGAATTTTCACTTCGCTATTCAATATATAAAAATCGAATCTTCACTTCGCTATTCAATATTTAAAAATCGAATTTTCACTTCGCTATTCAATATTTAAAAATCGAATTTTTATCTTGTTATTCAATATATAAATATCGAATTTTTACTATGCTATTCAATATTTAAAAATCGAATTTTTACTATGCTATTCAATATTTAAAAATCGAATTTTTCCACCGCTACTATATATAAAGACTTCGCCTTTTCACATATAAAGATTCAATTTTTATTTCACTACCTATATAAAGGTGATATTTTCACTATCTTACCTATATGAAAATCATATTTTTATATTTCTACAATATAAAAGATTATATTTTTATTATCTATATAATATGAAAATTAAATTTTCAACCTTTACATACGATAAAAATTATATTTTTAACCTTTCTACATAATAAAAATTATATTTTTCTCCTATAAAAATCCTACTTTTATTACCGCCATTATATAAAAATTCCACCTTTCATTTATTTAAAAATCTTATCTTTACTATCTTTAAAAAAAACTAATCTTTTCTATATAAATACATAAAAGAAAAAAAATCAAATCTTTCTTTTAAATGAAAAATCAAATCTTCATTTAAATGAAAAATCCAATCTTCATTTAAATGAAAGTACATCTTTCTACTTTAATTTCATAAGAAAGACGAAACCACATTTTTCATTTGTTATGTATTTATTAAAAACTGAACATAAATTAAAATAAATAAATAATAATAAAAAAACAAACTTACAGTAGATCGGGAAAAAGGGGGAGGGGCTTCATCGTCAGGCGCTGGAGGGAGGTCATTGGTGCAGTCGCAGGTGGTGGGGCTACTGGAGTCGTGACCTCGGGTGGTCGGCGGTGAAGTCTGGAGGTGGCGGCGAGTGGATTCAGGGTGGCTCGGGAGTTTAAATCGAAGGGGTTAGAGGAAAGGGAGGAGAAGAGGCGGCGGGGTCAGATGGGGGGTGCGGCGGTGGAGGCGCCAGAGGCGGTGGCCCTCCGATGGGGAGTGGCGACGGGACTCGAGGGCTGCGGTTTTTTTTTATTTGATTTTCTGAAGGAGGAAATGAAATAGGGGGGTACGGGCATAAAGGGGAAATATATATACATATATATATATTATTTTAAATTTCCATCAAAAAGTAACTTTTATTTTCGACCTCAAAACGAGGTCCACCGCCTATTGTCCATAGCGTTTTACCCCCATTCCGAACACAATGGGATATGTATCGTAAGCTGATTCGGCTGTTTCGATCAGTTTTCGTCAAAACCAACATATAACTCTATATATTGAATTTGAACGCGCATTTCAATTTACCGGGGTTACATACTAACTCTATAAATCCCATAAAAATATTTTCTAGCTTCGTATTGACGATACGGTCCTAACAAAACTAGTTTCGTCGAATTCTGAGACTGTTGGAAAAATGGCCATTTTCCAGTCGATTAAAATCAACTGAAACTGGTCAAACGCGTTTTCTTTTGCCACGCTCACATACTGATTCGAAAAATTATGAAATTTGGAATCTAGCAATAATTTAACATTGCGGACCCAACAAAAGTGGTTTCGTCGAAATCCGAGGTCATTTGCAAAATTTCCATTTTTAAGGGCCTGAATTCCATAGCGACTATTCAGAATTTTCAACTGGACATATCTTTTGATTCCCGCTATGAAATTTTGATTTTTCAGATTCGTTGGAAAGATATTATCAATTAGATCCTAATGTTTTTGGTTTCACTAAAATCCGGATTGTTTTGCACCCGGTACATTCAATTGAAGTTTGAAATCGAATTATCGAACTACCGCGCCATTTTTAATTTCATTTAAAATTATATATATATATATATTCTAACGACGGCGTATATAATATATATGGTTGAATTCTATTCAAAATAAATTTCTAGTCGATAATATTTAAAATAATCCATTTTAAATATTCAAAATTCGCTAAAATTGCCAAAATAAAAAATTTAAACTGGCCCAGATTTTCCGGGTTATTACAATATGATTGTATTAAGGACGGAAAACCGACGACCACTAAGGATCGTATTAAGGCCTGAAAACCGACAATAATCTGAATAATCGTATTAAGGCCAGAAGCGTATGAAAACGAGTTGACCCTTTTAAGTCAATCTTTGGTAGAGGCAAAAGAACTGGGATCCCTCCTATTAAATGACACCTTCAAAGCTTTGGAGTACGAGCATAAACCATGCTCAGTTTATAAATTGGGACATGAACCATATCCGGAGGACGAGTATAATCCATACTCGTTTTTTCCTGGTAAGACGGTATAACCTTTTGGCTCCAAGGTTTTTACAGTCGAACATTAACCATGTTCGTACAATGATCAGAGGGTTTGAGCATAAGCCATACTTATGCTGGAAAAAAGGAGTTTGTCGTGTCTTGAAAATTGTAATATTAGTGATGGTATTAACCATACTAGAAGGAAGAGAATAAGCCATACTCGGTTAAGAGGTTGACGAGCATAAACCATGCTCGGCTTAGTAAAAAATGGGGGAGTACTAATCGTACTCGGCTTAAGAGTTTTTTGGCAAGTATCAACCATACCCGGCTTATGAGAGTTGGCGAGTATTAACCATACTCAACTTATAAGAGTTAACGAGTATTAACTATACTCGTCTTTTAAGAGTTCATTTAAGTATAGTTGCAGGCGTTGACCATGCTCGGTTTAGAGATGGTGGCTAGCTCTGACAATACTTGCCGAGTATTAACCGTACTCGGCTTAGATTAAAGATCCTTCCGAATCCTGACAAGATTCTTAAGTCGATCAAACATAATCCATGTTCGAGGAAGAGAGTTTATTGATGCTAAGGAGCTATTACAGAAAAATGAAAACAAATCCTAAGAGGGTGATAGTTGAATCCAGAGCACGCCTTGGAGCAAAATCCTAACCCCGTACGTGTGTACTTCAACATAACCACATTATTGAAAAATAACAAAAGTACATTTATTATATCCTAAGAAATGAGTGCTTAGATCAGTTGATGATAATGTCGCGATTCCTCGGCTCAGGGTCCTTTTCGTTTCGTGGAGCTTAGGGACTGACTCGAGGAGCTTGGGGACCGACCCGAGGAGCTTGGGAAGAGGGTTATGGCGGCATGTCCTGTATAGAATTCTTAACATATAAGGGTAGCTCTCCACGTCTGACCCTTTCTTCGATGAGATCACGTAAATATCTGCATTCATTGGTGTCGTGACCTGCTACGTTATGGTATGCAATGTTTTCCGGACTCGATCTCTCTCTGAGTCGGTTCCCTTCTAGGAGGCTTGGGAAAGGTAGAGATCCTCGTATATCGAGGTAGATATCCAGCAGGAAGGAGTTGAGATCGATGTATCGGTAGTACTTGTCTTCTCTCCAGGATTGTACGTTCCGCGTTTCTTTCCAAGGCTTTTCCTTTTCCTTTGTTCTGGCCATTGGTGTTGGATGGACCTCTGTCCTTAGTAGCAACCACCTCGAGGCTTTCCATCTCGATGCTAGAATCCTCTTGCCGGAGGAATCCATCGGCTTCGGCATAAAAATCTTCAATGCCCTTGGGGGGGGGTCTCTGGTTAAAGAGATCATGAATTCTGATCGGTTCTGAACACCAGCTACGGCGACCATAAGCACCATCGATGGCTCGGGTCGATCGACTGATGCTACGGCCTCGTTAAATCTTTCTAAGAAGGGGAGGAGAGTCTCGCCGGACCGTTGCTTGTTGGAGGTAAGGAATGCCGCTCTTTGGTCGGGAGATGTGAACTCTGAACTACTCGATGAAGCAGGTGACCAACATATTCCAACTGTTGATCGACTCAGTTGTTAACTGTCGGAACCACTTGCCAGTTATTTCGGTATGAAAGAGAGAGAAGCACTTGGCCATGACATTGGTTGATGCAGTAAGCACTTCCATGTTACACATGTATCGCATGAGATGAATGGTCGGGTCAGTCCTGCTGTTTTAGGGCTCATGGATCGGAAGCTTGAAGTCTGGAGGATTTCGGGAATTTCCGATTTCCCATGTGAATGGACTGTGATGGATGTCATCCACATCCTGTTGAGAAGATGTGCCTTGGGTGAAGCGTTTGATGATGCTTGCAAGTTGGCTTCCATCTCGAGTAGTCATTGCCACAAATCTAATTCTGCACTGGGGACACCGGTGAGAATCCCAGTACTAGGCCCAAGTGAAAGCATTCCCCTGAGCCCCTGGGGTCGGCTCGACCACCGAGAGTTGAGTGAAGGTGGCCCCCGCCATAGGCATTAATTCAGGATTAGCTAAAGTCACTCGGTTATTATTGGACTGAACCATACCTCTGGCAGTGGGATTGAGCCGATTCAAGTGAGTGGTATCCATCCGGGATTCGGTATTGCCCCCGCCCGGAGCGATGTTAGAGTGGTTTATAGTAGTGTTTCCCTCCGTCATGTTGGGGACCGGTATGGTAGAGTGGTCTTGGTGATGCGGAGGGTTGCTGTCCCCAGCTCTTTATTGAAGGGGAGGCTGCATAAGACGAGTTTGCAGTAAGACGTTGGGTCGAACCGGGTGCTGCAACGTTCCTATTTCTGGCCGACCCAAAGGTTGCATTGGTTCAAGAGCTGTTTGTCCAGGGAGTTGAGTCAAGCCCTAGAGTGGAGGAAAAGTGGTCGATTGATCCGGAACTTGGCCACGGCCGACCTGTGAATCAGCAACTACCAGAGATCCGTTTAGTATTGAAGTGATGATCCTAGCACTGGCCGATTGGGAAGTGAAGTTTAACCAGAAGGAAGCAAAGGTGTGGACCAATCTGGGGCTTGGATTTCCGCAGACCGAAGATCAGCTGTTGCCCCAGCCTCATCCGGTATAAGAAATGATACTGGAATGTGATATCCCTTTTCCATCCGAGCGAGGAGGTTGTTCATCACTTCCTGTTGAAGTTTGAGAAGTTCATCCTGAGGTGCCATCTGGTTTTTGAACTGAGCCAAAACTTTATCCATGTCATCCCTAGTGAGGTATTGGGATGACTCTTCATGGGAGGAAGCCTCATGGCTTGCCTCCGTTGTTGCTGTTTCTGCGGCGTCAGCATGTCGAGATTGAGAAGGTCCTGTGTCCTTCTTCTTCTTTGTCATTGTTTCCTTAAGAGTTGCCGAAGGTCGTAGGGTATATCTACGTGCCCCTTTCGAGCGCACCAAAGTGTTGACATCAAAAGTTGGTCTAGTGACGGTCAACCATAACGTGTGTTAATCACACACGAAAATGATCACAAATATGCAAGAAAAAATAAATGAACAGAGGAGACACGATATTTTATAGTGGTTCGGCTTATAACGGTGCCTACGTCCATTTATAATCTTGTTTATACTATCGATTACAGGTTACAGTGGTTTTTCTGTGAAGAAAAGTAGAGAGAAGAGATATTTTTTCTACAGAGTACTGACGTTAGTCATACTATCTTTGGGTCGGATATAAGATTTAGAGTAGTGAATCTCATGTATCCTTGAGGTAGATCCGAGTAGAACAGAATGCCTTTCCACTTTAGGAAAGGTTTATATTTTTATGCGAGCTAGTGGGGCTAGATTTACATGCGGCAAAACATACATTTTTCTAGGGCTTTTACACATGGAGCTTGATCCGATTGAGTAGTTGTAGGCGGCGGGACCCGATACTGCTCATGAATATGTAATGACATGGGGTTTTCTCGTACCTAATCGATCGCTCAATCGACCAAGACCGTTCGAATCCTGCATACGCTAAATTTGGACGTACAACACATCAGAACAAATAACAGAAGACTTTTATAAACATTACACTAAAGTTACATCAGATTATAGAATATATCAGAGTACATCGAAAAACAATTCTACAACGGAAGATTAATTTACAATAAATTTGATACAATACAGCGGAACAATTAAACTAACATAGCGGAAGACTATCAATGCTCTAGACATAGCTTTAAGCTTCAATCCAGAATCCTACTCAATAAGTAAATATCTGCAAAACAAGCTACTCGACTGCCCATGTGGAAAATATAGGCACCCGAGTTTGCAAGTGAAACAAACTACGAGTCAGTCATGGGACTGATATGAGAAATCTTACTTAACTTAACTAATAATAAGGCTAATCACAGGACGACGCCGCTAATGCAGAACGGGTTTACTCCATTGGATTGCCAGTGCATAAATTAAATAAATCTATTAAAAACAACGCAATGCTTTTTAGAAAATGAACTCATTATAAGACTCAAGTCCAATCACACAACGCAACGCAAACCGAAGGATAGAGTTTTACCTTTTAATGATCAAACATGCTTGATACGTATAAAATAATATTTAATATTATTATTAGTGTCTAATCAGTTTTAAAATACTTTCAAAGTAAATGTATCAATACTAGATGGCATATTACCTCATCCTACTATGTCGCCGTATATAGGTTTACAATCAAAACCGTAATGTCGTATTGGAGATTGAGTTTCCATCATGAGTCGAGGCTAGGGATGGTTCCTCGCCGATTCGAGACACTCTAGCAAATGCCTCACGATTCGGACGCTGGCGATCCCTTGGATGCGGTAGGACTGGTCCACAAATACTTTTGTGGATTAATTATGCCTGAACAATACGTTTCCCGGTCCTATTGGACCAATCAGTTGGCCACTATCGACCAATATATCCGAGGCCTTGTAATCCATCATCCACATAAGTAAAAATGTCTGGGCTCCATACCATGACACCACTTCTAGCTAGAAAGAAACGCATGCACTCCTTATGATCCCTATCTCGTTTTTGACTCATACCAGGGTGTGAGGCTCGCGAAGTAACGCTTATGCACAAAGCTATGCCTAAACAGGCCGTGCTTTGATCATCAACCACAAGGCTCTACTTTTCAACAAAAGCCTCGATCATTTGCATCTTGGCATGTCACATTGAGAAACCACGCCATGCGATCAATAACTATCAGTATATAACCTCTGAGCTCGTGCGTCTCAGAGAAGGGTGTTAAGCAAGAGAATAAATTCTCCGCCACCAAGCAGATATATATTAAATAGAAATCAATTTACATAGAATGAAATCCAATGTCATACACACATCCATTTACAAGTCCGTTTTGGGTCTGAACGAAACCGGAGACACCTTATTCCTCGTCCGTATGTCCAATATGGAAGAGAGGTGCTCGCTTATCTGAACAATCAACAAGTACATCCGGACAACTACCACTATAACCCTTTCCTGGGAGAAAATCAGTCCAGGGCATCAGTAGTCATCTATTCGATGTGAAGATCGCTGGTCTTCAATCACCGTCTTCAATGTCTTCGACTTTAAATCGTCGTATAATTATTTGAAATGAGATTGAGCTCGGTCTTTTCAAATAATTCTCAAATACATATAATTTAAAATCATTTCATATTGCTAATATTATTTTATAATGATTTATAGCTATTTTTATTTATATAAAAATAGTCCAATTTATTTCAACGACGCATCGGGTCAATGGGTGGCTCTAGCACTTTTTTTCCCAGATTTGATTTACACATTTCTTGATATCTAACCATTGGATTTTAACAAAATTTATATCGTTAGAAAGATCTTCTCAAAGCGGATCGAACGGTTTCAGTTTTGGGAAAAATCGACGGTTGGATCTTTTGTTATAATCGTTTAAAGTTACGATTCCGAAACGCGAATTACCGCGCGCGATTCGTTTAATTTTAATTTATATTTATATATATAAGATTATATATAAATATAAACCATTCGACGATTCCACTGACATGCTTAACATGTCAAATAAAAGCGTGTTTTATTTGCATAACATATCTACATGTTTATAACATTAAATAAATATGTAATTTATTTACATGAATTCACTACAAGTTTCTAATGTCAATAAAATGTAATTTGTTTACATGAATTCACTACAAGTTTCTAATGTCAATAAAATGTAATTTATTTACATGAATTCACTACAAGTTTCTAATGTCAATAAAATGTAATTTATTTACATGAATTCACTACAAGTTTCTAATGTCAATAAAATGTAATTTATTTACATGACATTCTCTACATTTCTAATGTCAAATAAAAATGTAATTTATTTACATTTCATTGTAGCTAATGACAAATAAAAAGATAATTTTTATTATCATTATTTATATTTCTATTTTTAACTATAACAAATAAAAAGAAATATTTTTATTTGTATATAATTTCAATGTATAACATGTCACATAAAAATGTTTATTTTCATACACATCCTGTTGTATAATTTGACAATAAAAATGTCACTTAAATTTGTACACAATTTCTAATGTGTATTTTGACGATAAAAATGTCACTTTAATTTGTAAACAAATTCTAATGTGTATTTTGACAATTAAAATGACTCTTTAATTTGCATACAATTTCTATTTCGACAAAATGCATAAAAAAATGATACATTCATTTCTGTTGACAATTCTATTTCAACAAAATGATTAAAAAGTGATTCATACATTTTGTTGATAATTCTATTTCAACAAAATGATTAAAATAATATTTTCATTTTTGTTGACAATTCTATTTCAACAAAATGATTAAAAGTGATAATTTCATTTTTGTTAACAATTCTAGTTTAACAAAATGAATAAAAAAGTGATGATTGCATTTATGTTGACAATTCTAGTTTAACAAAATGAATATAAGTGATAATTTCATTTTGTTAACAATTCTAGTTTAACAAAATGAATAAAAAGTGGTAATTTCATTTTGTTAACAATTGTAATTTAACAAGATGATTAAAAGTGATAATTTCATTTTGTTAACAATTCTAGTTTAACAAAATGAATATAAAAAGTGATAATTTCATTTTGTTAACAATTCTAGTTTAACAAAATGATTAAAAGTGATAATTTCATTTTGTTAACAATTCTAGTTTAACAAAATGAATATAAGTGATAATTTCATTTTGTTTACAATTCTAGTTTAACAAAATGATTAAAAGTGATAATTTCATTTTGTTAACAATTCTAGTTTAACAAAAAGATTAAAAGTGGTCTTTTTATTTTGTTGACAATTCTATTTCAACAAAATTAATATTTTTGCTCAAACACAAATCTATTTAACAAAAATGTAATTTTTGTCTTACCTCAAATCTATTTAACAAAAATGTAATTTTTGTTTTCAACCATCATGTTTTGACAAAATGTAAATTTTTGTTTCAACTATTATATTTTGACAAAAATGTATATTTTGATTCAACTAATCTAACTAAACTATTTTGACAAAAACGTATATTTTGTTTTAACTAATCTATTTTGACAAATATGTATATTTTGGTTCAACTAATCTATTTTGACAAAAATGTGTATTTTGTTTCAAGTAATCTATCTTAACAAAAATGTATATTTTGCTTCAACTAAACTATTTTGACAACAATGTATATTTTGATTCAACTAATCTATTTTGACAAAAATGTATATTTTGATTCAATTAATCTATTTTGACAAAAATGTATATTTTTGATTCAACTAAACTAATTTATTATAACAAAAATGTTATATTTGTTTTCAAATTTTTTTATTATAACACAATAATCATCAAATTAGCAGACCTACATAGCAACATCAATCATCAATTCCAGATCAAATCACGTATAACATCAAATAGAATTTAACAACGGATTGAAAGAAAAATCAAAATCATAATTAATTAATTTTAATTATATAAAAAATAGAATTCTCACCATGGTTTGTAGTTCCTCATAAATTATAAATCGCTCCAAATATGTTTCCGTCTGTTCCATATTGTGGTGTTTTCTGTCACGAGTGCAACACAACAAAAATTGTTCAATTTGGTTTATGTTTGAGAGAGTTATAGAGTTTTAAACATTTAATTACATAATTGGATAATTAAAATATAATTAAATCGGATTATTACACTAATTACTTCTGCAAATCACGGTTGACCATGTATTCTCCTTCTTCCAGAAAACGATTCCTCACGTAACCCATTCCATCGCTCAAGCTTCCTCCTATCGCACGCTCCCCCATGCAACCGAAACACCATCAGACACCACCACCTGAACCGCCGACCTCGACTTCCCTCGCGCCCAGAACGCCGTCCAACTCGGTGGATCCCATCATGCATAGTCCCTCTTCGAAGCCGCCACCTTCTAGCATAGAAATCGAGACCAAAACACCACGATTACCAATCTTGTCCGTATGGATGTAAAGCTGGTGACTTGTTCTGTAACGACCCGTATTCTACGTATCATAGGATCGTAGAATGTTTATTTCTTTCACATACGAAGTCGTATGGTAATGTAACTTTGGGAGATGACTATTGGGGTCATTTCCCATGTTCATGATTTTTCCCGATTTTTAAATGACCATTTTACCTCTAGTTGGCACTGTTTTGGCCATAACTTTTGTCTAGAAAGGAATTTTGACTTGAAACCACTTCCATTGGCTCCGGATGATGGTTTACAATTCCGTAGAGTGGCCACATTAGCTAAACGGACTCACCATTTGGGAGATATGGCTGAAACAAGTTTCAGATGGTGAAAAACAACTTAATTGGGCTTAACCGGGTAATTAGCAGCTAGGCCCAGAGGGGAATTTCGGGTTTAGAGGCATAGGAGGGCTGATTAGGGTTAGGAAATCACTTTCATTTTAGTTTTGAGCCGCCACAAACCTTCTTGAGACCCTAGTAATGGCTTCCATCCTCTAAAACCACTCCAAAACACATTTTTAGTGAAGATTAAGCCTAAACTACATCAAAACAAGGCCAAATAGCAACAGAGCAAGGTTGGAGCTGCTGCTATACATAGGAATTCGACCCAAACAGAGAGTATTTCAGATTTGGTGTTTTATTTTGTGGCAAAGGTGAGTGATTTGCATAGTTTTTGCACTAATTACGGTAATTAAGGGTAATTAGTGAAGATTAGCGAATTTATACACTAATAAATTCTGGAAAAATGTTTAGAAATTTGAAAATAATATTTTATGCCTCTGTTAGAAAATTTGGATGATTTGATTAAGTTTTACTAAGTATGTGCTTAAACATGATTAAGTGGGATTATGGGAAAATGTGAGGTTTTAGCCACTTTTGATCCAATTTGATTCATTTGAATTGTCGTTTTACTGTTTGTGGTTGCTATTACATGTTGCTATGACTCTATGATGTGTCTTATGATTGATTAGAAGTGTTAGATTTGTCAAAAACGCCGTCGAATGGCGTAAAATACTTGTTGGAAGAGTTGCAGAAAAGTGCAGGTTCTGGACCGGATCGGATCGGATATGGAGGCTCGGATCGGATGAGTTGAACTGGGCAAGGGATCTGATCGGATCGGAACTTGACACTTGAGACAACTGGCAAAAAGGAAGGCCATGCTAATTGAACTGGGATCGGATCGGATAAAGGAGGAGAGATCGGATCGACTTGGAGACGCAGGTCTCGGATCGGAACTCAACCTTTGGGAGAACTAGCAAGAGGGAAGGCCACACGAATCAGATGGTGAAGGAGGGATCGGATTGTAGCATGTGAAGAACGAAGGGGCGGATCGGAGCGGAAGCACGAATTGGAAGGGAGATGGCACCCGACCCGACCCGGAGGAGGACACCCGACCCGAAGTGGAATACCCGACCCGAACCGATGTGACGCTGTGGACCCGAACCGAACCGCTACAGGAGAAGACTACGAACCGACCCGAAGTTGTGGACCCGACCCGAACCGATGGCTAGAAGGAGGACCCGACCCGACCCAGTATTGACCAATAACCCGAGATGCAAAGGTAGTCCAATATGGGAAGTTAGAGCTCAGGATCCAGTTGGGAACCGATGAGTTCACTTCATGATTGGGCTTTGCTGCGGGACGTGTGCCAAGGGGCAGTCGATGTTTACGACTTTGGATCACTATGTATGGGAAGTACGTGAACGGATTTAGGGCTGAAATGGCCTAGGTACGACTAAAGGGCTATGAACCAATGAAGTGGGGTTATTTGTAAAGATTTGGTCATGACTCCATGTGGTAAGCTTGGTAGTAGCAGTAGTTGTACAAGTTGAGCTCCGTCACTACTTCGATGGGTCTAGTGATTGACAGTGGTGGACATCGTATGCTTTACGCACCGAGTGAGAGATGTGAGGATGGTTGCTATGGATGATTTGTTTGCTATCATTATGACATGTACACCCCACCCCCGTATTCCTTACACTATTTATTATGGCACCTTAGAGTACTGTACGGTATGTGGTACTAACTCTTTGGTTGCAGGTCCAGGTTCAGGTATGGTTTAGTATACCTGTTATTATTCTGTTTAGATGCTTATCGCTCATACCAGGCTTTATGTCTGACCCAGAGTTTTATGTCTCCTCTTATTACTCTGGGTGCTCACACGAGCAGACTAGAGACAGGTTAGCTGGTGATGCACGGGTTGATGATCCGGAGACGAGCAGGAGGCTTCCACGTAATATATATATATATATATATATATATATATATATATATATATATAGTATTCTCCCTGTGTTGTTGAAGATCACTGCTTGGGCATTAGTGGTGCATCTTCTACTTTAGCTTTCTTTTGTTTAGAGACAGTAAATTTGGAAAGTTGTAATAAGCTGTATTTGGATTTTCGCTGCTCTGATGTTGATGTTGATTTTAGTTATCAGCTTATGCACTGTCTCACCTGTTTTATGTCAAGTATGTTATTATTATTATATTTTATCCCATGCGCTGTGAGACATTCTACAGGTTCCTTGATTAGTTCATTCTCTTCTTTCCTTTCTTTGGCGACCGTTCCATGCTAGTCGGGCATGTGTACAGCGCATTTTCGGAGGAAATGCCAGCTGGTGCGGGGCGGGCCGTCACACTTGGTATCAGAGCTCTAGGTTGCGTAGTTAACCTAGGAAAGTTATCAGGGAGAGATAATATACGTATACGAGAGAGCGTATTTGTGATTATTTTGGTTTTTAAAAGCTATATATATATATATATATTATTAGTAGTATAAGAATGAAGTCGTACTGCACTAGCACCACTATGGGGTCGTTAATCGCTTCCCTTTTTCAGATTGACGATGAGCCGATATACTAGAGGTGCTGGTAGGGGAGCCAATAATGGGAATGCTGCTGACATGAGGACGATGTCTACTGACCTCATGAGAGAGATGCTTAGAGATGTGCAGAGGGCAGCTCCCAATGGTGGAAATGGTGGTGGTCCAATAGTGCAGGTGCCTAGAGTCGACTTCGCCAAGCTGAATAAGGATTATACTAGCCTTGGTGGGAAGCCGTTCCACGGAACGGAGTCGGCTACGGATGTTTAGGATTGGTTGGATAGTTGTGAACGTATCTTCGAGGATTTGGGCATCGAGGATGCGATGAAGAGAAAGCTAGCGTCCCGTCAGCTGCAAGGGCGGGCAATGAATTGGTGGAATGCTATAAAGGCAGCTACACCTGAAGATCAGATTACTTGGGAGCAGTTTAAAGCTCGCTTTAGCGAGAAGTTCATTCCAGCTGCTCAGAAGTCAGTGCTGTTTAAGAAATTCTTGGAGCTCAAGCAGAATGGCTGAGCTATCTCGGAGTATATTGCTGAATTCGACACTTTGTCAAAATATGGGTTATCTCTTATTGATACCACCGAGAAGAAGAATGAGAAATTCATAACTAGTTTGGATCGGTACTTGGGGGAAAGGCTTATTAACCACGTCGATGAGATGTTTGAATCGATTGTGGGGAAAGCATTGAGATCAGAAAGTCTCTACCCTAAGCCGAAGACTGAGGTTGCATCCGCAGATGAGCCAAAGCCACAAGCAAGTGGTGGAGGCAAGGGTGGTTCCCAGAATAAGAGAAAGCAGAATCAGACTAAGGATGGCCAGAAGAAAAAGAATAAGCAAGATGTTGAGTGCTTCAGATGTGGTAAGAAGGGCCATTATGCTAGTAATTGTCGGGCCAAGCCAGCGGATAGGAAGTGCTTCAACTGTGGCCAAATGGGACATCACAAGGACAAGTGTCCGCAACCCCCTAAAGAAAAGCAAATGGTGAAAGCCTACGCCCTTAATGCTATACCTTCTTCGTCGAATGCCCCAACTGCGGCGGAGAAGGGAAAGAATGTCGTCATTCAAGGTATGCTTTCTGTTTATGATGTTCCTGTTAGAGTTTTGTTTGATACCGGAGCTTCTAGTTCTTTCATATCTAGTGATCTGGTAGATAGGTTGGGATTGGAGCCCGAGATTGTCGATAGACCTTTAGTACTGACGAACCCGATTGGTGGTTCGACTAGCCTTAGCATGATTTGTCGTAATGTGGTCTTATCGAGTCATGGATGCATGTTTGTTTGTGATTGCTTTGTTTTGGGCTTTACTGGGTTTGGCATTATTTTGGGAGTAGATTGGCTCCGAAGATACGGGGTGGTGGTAGACTGTGAGGGCTTTTTGGTGACAGCTAGAGCGGATGATGGGCGGAGGATAGTGTTTGGTGGTCTACCCAGTGAGGGGGTATTGGCTAGTTTTCTAAACTCCCTCGACATTCCGCATAGTGAGTTGTCAGGTTTGCCCGTGGTTGGCCAGTATCCGGATGTTTTCGAAGAAGTGACCGGGCTTCCACCACACCGAGAGATTGAGTTCCGTATTGATTTGGTAAAAGATGCCAGACCTATAGTGATGCCACTTTGTCGTATGGCACCAAGGGAGCAGCGAGAGCTCGAGGTGCAAGTCAGCGATCTTTTGAAGAAGGGATTTATCAGAAGGAGTGTTTCTGAATGGGGAGCACCAGTTGTGTTTGCTACCAAGGCGGATGGTTCCCTTCGTTTGTGTGTAGACTACCGCGAGTTGAATAAAGTGACGAGGAAGAACAAGTATCCTCTACCGCGGATAGATGATTTGTTCGATCAGTTGAGTGGCGCGAGAGTATTTTCCCAGTTGGATCTCGCGACAGGTTTTCATCAGCTTAGAGTGGAAGCTGAGAGTATAGCCAATACGGCATTTCGAACGCCGTCTGGATTTTATGAGTGGTTGGTCATGCCATTCGGGCTGACCAATGCCCCAGCATATTTTGTGGATCTTATGAATAGGGTATTCATAGATCAGTTGAATAGGTTTGTCCTTGTGTTCGTTGATGATATTTTGGTCTATTCGAGGACAGAGGAAGAACACAAGGAACATTTAAGAATAGTGGTGGAGGTGTTGAGAAAACACCAATTGAAAGCAAAGTTTTCTAAGTGTCACTTATGGAGGAGGGAAGTGAGGTTCTTGGGCCATGTTGTATCAGAGAATGGTATTGCCGTGGACCCGGCGAAGGTGGCTACGGTACAGGATTGGCCTACGCCCAAGAATGCAACAGATGTAAGAAGTTTTCTTGGGGTTAGCTGGATATTATCGTAAGTTTATCCAAGGTTTCTCCAAGATAGCAGCACCATTGACCCAGTTGACCAAGAAGAATCAAGCTTTTGTCTGGGATGAAAGGTGCGAGAATGCATTCAAGAGTCTAAAGGACAAGTTGACATGCGCACCAGTGTTAGTCATTCCTAAGGGGAATGAAGAGATGACTGTATACACGGATGCCTGTGGTACCGGACTGGGTGCTGTATTGATGCAAGGCGGTAGGGTTGTAGCTTATGCAAGTCGGCAATTGAAACCGTACGAGAGAAGATACCCTACCCATGATTTGGAATTAGCAGCGATCGTGTTCGCGTTAAAGATGTGGAGACACTATCTCTTGGGTGAAAGATTTGAGCTATTTACAGATTATAAGTCGTTGAAGTATCTCTTCTCTCAGAAAGATCTGAATCTCCGTCAGCAAAGATGGTTAGAGTTCTTAGCTTCCTATGATTTCGACATCGCATATACACCGGGAAAGGGCAATGCGGTGGCTGATGCATTGAGTAGGAGACATGCCAGCTTAGGGGCTATGTTTCTAGAATGGAAGCAACTGGAGTACATCGCTGGGTATGATTTCAGACCAAAGTGTGAATTGGATCCAGAAATGTTAGCAAGTTTGACGATCAGACCCACTTTGATTGAGCGGATCGGCTCTAGTCAGAAGGACGATCCTAACCTATTGGAAATCATCTCCAAGTTAGAGATGGGCATCGATGAGGAGATGAACAAGTATGGGCTTGATCGAGATGGATGGCTTAGAAAGAATGGAAAGCTTGTTGTACCCAATGTCGATGGATTGAGGGATGAAGTGCTTAGAGAATGTCATCACTCAAAACTGACTATACACCCCGGTGGTAATAAGATGTATCGAGACATGAGACAGACTTACTACTGGGAAGGGATGAAAAGAGACGTTGGGAAGTTTATATCCAAGTGCATGAATTGCCAGCTAGTTAAAGCCGAGCAAAAGAAGCCTAGTGGGTTGTTGCAACCATTAGAGATTCCCGAATGGAAATGGGAGCAAGTCTCGATGGATTTCATCGATGGCTTACCAAGAACCAGATCGGGACATGATAGCATTTGGGTAATTGTGGATCGATTGACTAAAAGTGCAAGATTTATACCAGTCAAATCGACCAGAACGACAGCTAAGTTAGCAGAATTGTATATGAAGTGGGTAGTGAGATTTCATGGAATACCTAAAAGCATTGTGAGTGACCGAGACCCGTTTTTCACTAGTGGGTTTTGGAGGAGCTTACAAGAGGCTCTAGGGTTAGAGTTACATCTCAGTACCGCATATCATCCTCAGACCGACGGTCAGACGGAGAGGGTGAATCGTATTTTGGAAGATCTCTTGAGAGCATGTATATTGGATTTTGGTGGATCATGGGATGACCATTTGCATCTAGTAGAGTTTGCATATAATAATAGCTACCAATCCAGTATCGGTATGGCTCCGTTTGAAGCTTTGTACGGAAGACCGTGCAACTCACCATCATGTTGGATAGAGACTGGCGAGAAGTTTATGCTTGGACCAGATGTGGTGAGGGAAACTTCAGATAAGATCAAGATCATTCAACAACGAATGAAGGCTGCCCAAGATAGGCAGAAGAGTTATGCTGATAAGAGGAGAAGAGACTTAAATTTCTCCGTTGGTGACTTGGTATTTGTCAAGATTTCTCCGTTGAAGAGCGTGATACGATTTGGCAGGAGAGGCAAGTTGGCACCAAGATTTGTTGGCCCATTCCCTGTTCTTGAACCAGTCGGGAATTTGGCATATAGAGTTGACTTACCAGAAAAGATGGCGGGAGTTCACAATGTATTTCATGTTTCCCAACTAAGGAAGTTCGTTCACGACCCAGATATGACTATTTCACCTGATCAGTTAGAGGACTTCGAAGTAGAACCCGAGGCGGTTGGGAACCGCAAGCCGGCCCGTATTGTCTACACGACATGAAGCAACTTCGAAGGAAGGCGGTGAAGCTAGTCAAGGTTCAATGGAGCGAGGACGAGAATGATTGTACTTGGGAAACAGAGGAGAACATTAGGAAGATGTATCCAGAACTCTTTGCCTGGAAAGATTTTAACTTCGATTTAGTTTTCCGTATGCTAGGATAGGCTTGTTTGCTTGTTTTGCATGTTTGATTGTTGTATGTGGTTGTTAGGCATGCGGGATCCTTTGTATGTTTAGGGTTAAGGAATTTCGGGGGCGAAATTTCTTAAGGGGGGGAGAGTGTAACGACCCGTATTCTACGTATCATAGGATCGTAGAATATTTATTTCTTTCACACACGAAGTCGTATGGTCATGTAACTTTGGGAGACGACTAATGGGGTCATTTCCCATGTTCATGATTTTTCCCGATTTTTAAATGACCATTTTACCCCTCGTTGGCACTGTTTTGGCCATAACTTTTGATTGGAAAGGATTTTTGACCTGAGACCACTTCTATTGGCTCCGGATGATGGTTTACAATTCCGTAGAGTGGTCACATTAGCCAAACGGACTCACCGTTTGGGAGATATGGCTGAAACAAGTTTCAGATGATGAAAAACAACTTAATTGGGCTTAACCGGGTAATTAGCAGCTAGGCCCAGAGGGGAATTTCGGGTTTAGAGGCATAGGAGGGCTGATTAGGGTTAGGAAATCACTTTCATTTCAGTTTTGAGCCGCCACAAACCTTCTTGAGACCCTAGTAATGACTTCCATCCTCTAAAACCACTCCAAAACACATTTTAGTGAAGATTAAGCCTAAACTACATCAAAATAAGGCCAAATAGCAACAGAGCAAGGTTGGAGCTGCTGCTATACATAGGAATTCTACCCAAACAGAGAGTATTTCAGATTTGGTGTTTTATTTTGTGGCAAAGGTGAGTGATTTGCATAGTTTTTGCACTAATTACGGTAATGAAGGGTAATTAGTGAAGATTAGCGAATTTATACACTAATAAATTCTGGAAAAATGTTTAGAAATTTGAAAATAATATTTTATGCCTCTGTTAGAAAATTTGGACGATTTGATTAAGTTTTACTAAGTTTGTGCTTAAACATGATTAAGTGGGATTATGGGAAAATGTGAGGTTTTAGCCACTTTTGATCCAATTTGATTCATTTGAATTGTCGTTTTTCTGTTTGTGGTTGCTATTACATGTTGCTATGACTCTATGATGTGTTTTATGATTTATTAGAAGTGTTAGATTTGTCAAAAACGCCGTTGAATGGCGTAAAATACTTGCTGGAAGAGTTGCAGAAAAGTGCAGGTTCTGGACCGGATCAGATCGGATATGGAGGCTCGGATCGGATGAGTTGAACTGGGCAAGGGATCTGATCGGATCGGAACTTGACACTTGAGACAACTGGCAAAAAGGAAGGCCACGCTAATTGAACTGGGATTGGATCGGATAAAGGAAGAGAGATCAGATCGACTTGGAGACGCAGGGCTCGGAACTTAACCTTTGGGAGAACTAGCAAGAAGGAAGGCCTCGCGGATCAGATGGCGAAGGAGGGATCGGATTGGAGCACGTGAAGAACGAAGGAGCGGATCGGAGTGGAAGCACGAATTAGAAGGGAGATGGCACCCGACCCGACCCGGAGGAGGACACCCGACCCGACCCGAAGTGGAATACCCGACCCGAACCGAACCGCTACAGGAGAAGACTACGAACCGACTTGAAGCTGTGGACCCGACCCGAACCGATGACTAGAAGGAGGACCCAACCGAACCCAGTATTGACCAATAACCCGAGATGCAAAGGTAGTCCAATATGGGAAATTAGAGCTCAGGATCGAGTTGGGAACCGATGAGTTCACTTCATGATTGGGCTTTGCTGCGGGACGTGTGCCAAGGGGCAGTCGATGTTTACGACTTTGGATCACTATGTATGGGAAGTACGTGAACGGATTCAGGGCTGAAATGGCCTAGGTACGACTAAAGGGCTATGAACCAATGAAGTGGGGTCATTTGTAAAGATTTGGTCATGACTCCATGTGGTAAGCTTGGTAGTAGCAGTAGTTGTACAAGTTGAACTCCGTCACTACTTCGATGGGTCTAGTGGTGGACATCGTATGCTTTACGCACTGAGTGAGAGATGTGAGGATGGTTGCTATGGATGATTTGTTTGCTATCATTATGACATGTACACCCCACCCCCGTATTCCTTACACTATTTATTATGGCACCTTAGAGTACTGTACGGTATGTGGTACTAACTCTTTGGTTGCAGGTCTAGGTTCAGGTATGGTTTAGTATACCTGTTATTATTCTGTTTAGATGCTTATCGCTCATACCAGGCTTTATGTCTGACCCAGAGTTTTATGTCTCCTCTTATTATTCTGGGTGCTCACAAGAGCAGACTAGAGACAGGTTAGCTAGTGATGCACGGGTAGATGATCCGGAGACGAGCAGGAGGCTTCCACGTAATATATATATAGTATTCTCCCTGTGTTGTTGAAGATCACTGCTTGGGCATTAGTGGTGCATCTTCTACTTTAGCTTTCTTTTGTTAAGAGACAGTAAATTTGGAAAGTTGTAATAAGCGGTATTTGGATTTCCGCTGCTCTGATGTTGATGTTGATTTTAGTTATCAGCTTATGCACTGTATCACCTGTTTTATGTCAAGTATGTTATTATTATTATATTTTATTCCATGCGCTGTGAGACATTCTACAGGTTCCTTGATTAGTTCATTCTCTTCTTTCCTTTCTTTGGCGACCGTTCCGTGCTAGTCGGGCATGTGTACAGCGCACTTTCGGAGGAAATGCCGGCTGGTGCGGGGCTGGCCATCACATGTTCTTCGATTTTTGTTTTACTTTCATCTTAAAATGATTCATGGATTTAAAGAAATCAGGATGGGAAGTTTAGAGCAATTCTGGCCTTTGAATAAACATGGCAGCGGCTCAGAAAAGATAGGGTTAGGGTTTGAATTTTTTAAGGTTATTTATAATATTATATTATTAAATGTTCCAATTTACAAAAAAAACCCTGTTACTTCTTAATTAACTCCAATTCCAGCCCAAAGAATGTTTTGCCTAGCCAAATACCCCCCTTACGGACACAATGGGCTAGGTCTCATCAGCCCGTTTAATCGTCTCAGCCCACTTTTCTTTAATTTAAATTATAAAACATTTAGTTATTTAATTTGATCGTACATTTTAATTTGCCGGGGCCATATACTGACTCCAAAAATTCGCGAAAAATAAATCTACCTATGTTCTGACGATACGGTCCTAACAAAATAAATTCATCGAATTTGGAGACCGTTGCAAAAATGGTCATTTTCTGGTCGATCCAATTTGACTGAAATTGACAAAACACGTTTATATTTACCGTGCTCACATATTAATTCCAAAAATTATGAAAATTGGAATCTTGCAATAATTTTACATTCCGGATCCAACCAAAGTGGTTTCATCGAAAACGAAGGTCGTTTGCAAAATGACTGTTTATTATATTAAAATATATATAAATTCCATAGCGACTATTCTGAATATTAAACTGGACATAACTTTTGATTCCCTTATGAAATTTCAATTTTTCTGATTCGTTGGAAAGATATTTTTAAACACATTTAAATATTTTTTGTTTTACTGAAATCTAATTTATTTTGAATCCTGTACATATTGAAATCGAATTTTCAAACTACCGCGCTATTTCTAACTCCTTTTATAATTAAAATAAATATATTCGTTCTAACTTTGATTAAAATAAATTTTTAGTCGTTATTATTTAAAATAAATCATTTTAAATATTTAAAATCCATTAAAATTTCCAAAATTAAAATTTTAAATAGTTTCCAAGATTCCGGGTTGTTACAATCTCCCCCACTTAAAATCTTTTCGTCCTCGAAAAGGAACGGAGCTGAAAGTTGTTTAATTAACCAACTCAACTTTCATTCGTTTATTAGTTTCAATAATTTTATTGGTTGAACTAATAATCACACAACACAATCATCAATCAATTAGTTGATTAGCTTTTCAAATATATATAACTTTTATATATTCAAAAATCATATTTTCTAAGATCGGATTATATTTAATCATAAATACGTTAATTATAAACTTGTCACTCTTAGCTCATTCTAGGGCATTACTAACCCCATCTCTAATGAGTTTTCTCATTCTAGGATACTGCTGATCTTATCTCTAATGAGTATTCTTTTATAGGATATTGCTAATCCTACCTCTGATGAGTCTTTTGTTCAGTTCTAACGAGTTGTATCCCAAAGATTTGAGTTGACCAAAGCTCTGATACCAGCTGTAACGACACAGATTTTTCCCGGACCTAATCGATCGCTAAATTGACCAAGACCGTTCGAATCCCGCATGCGCTAACTTTGGGCATACAACACATCATAACAAATAACAGAAGACTTTTATAAATATTATTATAATGTTACATCAGAGTACAGAATATATCAGACTACATTGAAAAACAATTATACAACGGAAGATTAATTTAAAATAAATTTGATACAATGTAGTGGAACAATTAAACTAACATAGCGGAAGACTATCAATGCTCTGGACACAGCTTTAAGCTTCGATCTAGAATCCTGCTCAATAAATAAATATATGCAAAACAAGCCACGCGACTACCCGTGTGGAAAATATGGGCACCCGAGTTTGCAAGTGAAACAAACTACGAGTCAGTCATGGGACTGGTATGAGAAATCTTACTTAACTTAACTAATAATAAGGCTAATCACAGGAACATGTCGCTAACGCAGAACAGGTTTAATCCATTGGATTGCCAGTGCATAAATTAAATAAATCTATTAAAAAACAATGCAATGCTTTTTAGAAAATGAAATCATTATAAGACTCAAGTCCCATCACACAATGCAATGCAAACCGAAGGATAGAGTTTTACCTTATAATGATCAAACATGCTTGATACGTATAAAATAATATTTAATATTATTATTAGTGTCTAATCAGTTTTAAAATACTTTCAAAGTAAATATTTCAATCGTAGATGGCATAGTACAACATCTTACTATGTCGCCGTATATAGGTTTACAAACAAAACCGTAATGTCGTATTGGAGATTGGGTTTCCATCATGAGTCAAGGCTAGGGATGGCTCCTCGCCGATTCGAGACACTCTAGCAAATGCCTCAGGATTCGGACACTGGCTAACCCTTGGATGCAGTAGGACCGGTCCACAAATACTTTAGTGGATTAATTATGCCTGAACGATACGTTTCACAGTCCTATTGGACCTATCAATTGGCCACTATCGACCAATATATCCGAGGCCTCGTAATCCATCATCCACATAAGTAAAAATGTCTGGGCTCCATACCATGACACTACTTCTAGCTAGAAAGAAACGCATGCACTCCCTACGGTCCTTATCCCGTTTTTGACTCATATCGGGGTGTGAGACTCGCGAAGTAACGCTTATACACAAAGCTATGCCTAAACAGGCCGTGCTTTGATCATCAACCACAAGGCTCTGCTTTTCAACAAAAGCCTCGATCATTTGCATCTTGGCGTGCTACATTGACAATCCACGTCATGCAATCAATAACTATCAGTATATAACCTCTGAGCTCGTGCGTCTCAGAGAAGGGTGTTAAGCAAGAGAATAAATTCTCCGCCACCAAACATATATATATATATATATATATTAAATGGAAATCAATTTACATAGAATGAAATCCAATGTCAGACACACATCCATTTACAAGTCCGTTCTAGGTCTGAACGAAACCAGAGACACCTTATTCGTCGTCCCGTATGTCCAATATGGAAGAGAGGTGCTCGTTTATCTGGACAATCAACAAGTACGTCCGGATAACTACCACTGTAACCCTTTCCTGGGAGCAAATCAGTCCAGGGCATCAGTAGTCATCGATTCGATGTGAAGATCGCTAGTCTTCAATCACCGACTTCAATGTCTTCGACTTTAAATTGTCGTATAATTATTTGAAATGAGATTGAACTCGGTCTTTTCAAATAATTCTCGAATACATTTAATTTAAAATTATTTCATATCGTTAATATTATTTTATAACAATTTATAGCTATTTTTATTTGTATAAAAATAGTCCAATTTAATTCAACGACGCTTCGGGTCAATGGGCGGCCCTGGCGCTGTTTTTACTCCGATTTGATTTACACATTTCTCGAAATCTAACCGTTGGATTTTAACAAAATTTATATCGTTGCAAAGATCTTCCCAAAGCTGACCTAACGGTTTCAGTTTTGGGAAAAACCGACGGTCAGATCTTTTGGTATAATTGTTTAAAGTTACGATTCCGAAAAGCGAACTAACGTGCGCGATTCGTTTAATTTAAATAAATAAATAAATATATATAAATCATTCGACAATTCCACTGACGTGCTTAACATGTCAAATAAAAGCGTGTTTTATTTGCATAACATATCTACATGTTTATAACGTCAAATAAATATGTAATTTATTTACATGAATTCACTACAAGTTTCCAATGTCAATAAAATGTAATTTATTTACATGAATTCACTACAAGTTTCTAATGTCAATAAAATGTAATTTATTTACATGAATTCACTACATGTTTCTAATGTCAATAAAATGTAATTTATTTACATGAATTCACTACAAGTTTCTAATGTCAATAAAATGTAATTTATTTACATGAATTCACTAAAAGTTTCTAACCTCAATAAAATGTAATTTATTCACATGACATTGTCTACATTTTTAATGTCAAATAAAAATGTAATTTATTTACATTACACTAGCTAATGACAAATAAAAAGATAATTTTTATTATCATTTTTTCTATTTTTAACTTTAGCAAATAAAAAGAAATATTTTTATTTGTATATAATTTCAAGTGGAAAATAGGCATAAGGACAAACTTTGGAAAAAAAATAGTCTGAAGGACGTCAAGTTTTATTTTTAGGCTGAAGGACAAACTTTGAAAAAAATTAGGCTGAAGGACAATGCTAAATACAATTAGCATTTTCTGCAGTGTAAAACTGAATAATGCTAGTTAAAACTAGCATTTTCGTGTAGTGTAAAAAACTGAATATAATGCTAATTACATTTAGCATTTTCCTTTAGCTTAATTTTGGTTCAAAGTTTGTCCTTCAGACTAAAATAAAACTTGGTGTTCTTCAACCTAATTTTTTGGCAAAGTTTGTCCTTCTCCCTAATTACCTCTAATTTTAATGTATAACATGTCACATAAAAATGTTTATTTTCATACATATCCTATTGTATAATTTGACAATAAAAATGTCACTTAAATTTGTACACAAATTCTATTGTGTATTTTGACGATAAAAATGTCTCTTTAATTTGTACACAAATTCTAATGTGTATTTTGACAATTAAAACGATTCTTTAATTTTCATACAATTTCTATTTCAACAAAATGCATAAAAAGTAATACATTCATTTTTGTTGACAATTCTATTTCAACAAAATGATTAAAAAGTGATTCATTCATTTTGTTGACAATTCTATTACAAAAAAATGATTAAAATGATATTTTCATTTTTGTTGACAATTCTATTTCAACAAAATGATTAAAAGTGATAATTTCATGTTTGTTAACAATTCTAGTCTAATAAAATGAATAAAAAGTGATGACTGCATTTATGTTGACAATTCTAGTTTAACAAAATGAATATAAGTGATAATTTCCTTTTGTTAACAATTCTAGTTTAACAAAATGAATAAAAAGTGATAATTTCATTTTGTTAACAATTCTAGTTTAACAAAACGATTAAAAGTGATAATTTCATTTTGTTAACAATTCTAGTTTAACAAAATGAATATAAAAAGAGATAATTTCATTTTGTTAACAATTCTAGTTTAACAAAATGATTAAAAGTGATAATTTCATTTTGTTAACAAGTCTAGTTTAACAAAATGAATATAAGTGAGAATTTCATTTTGTTAACAATTCTAGTTTAACAAAATGATTAAAAGTGATAATTTCATTTTGTTAACAATTCTAGTTTAACAAAATGATTAAAAGTGATAATTTCATTTTGTTAACAATTCTAGTTTAACAAAATGATTAAAAGTGGTCTTTTTATTTTGTTGACAATTCTATTTCAACAAAATTAATATTTTTGCTCAAACACAAATCTATTTAACACAAATATTATTTTTGTCTTACCTCAAATTTATTTAACAAAAATGTAATTTTTGTTTTCAACCATCATATTTTGACAAAATATAAATTTTTGACTCAACTAAACTATTTTGACAAAAATGTATATTTTGATTCAACTAATCTATTTTGAAAAAAATGCATATTTTGATTCAACTAAACTATTTTGATAAAAATGTATATTTTGATTCAACTAATCCATTTTGACAAAAATGTATATTTTAATTCAACTAAACTATTTTGACAAAAATGTATATTTTGTTTCAACTAATCTATTTTGACAAAAATGTATATTTTGATTCAACTAATCTATTTTGACAAAAATGTATATTTTGTTTCAACTAATCTATTTTAACAAAAATGTATATTTTGACTCAACTAAACTATTTTGAAAAAAATGTATATTTTGATTCAACTAATCTATTTTGACAAAAATGTATATTTTGATTCAACTAATCTATTTTGACAAAAATGTATATTTTTGATTCAACTAAACTATTTTATTATAACAAAAATGCTATATTTTTTTTCAATTTTTTTTTATTATAACACAATAATTGTCAAATTAACAGACCTACATAGCAACATCAATCATCAATTCCAGATCAAATCACGTATAACATCAAATAGAATTTAACAGCGGATTGGAAGAAAAATCACAATCATAATTAATTAATTTTAATTATATAAAAAATAGAATTCTTACCATGGTTTGTAATTCCTTAGAAATTATAGATCGCTCCAAATATGTTTCCGTCTGTTCCACATTGTAGTGTTGGAACACCCCACCTCCATCAAGGTCACTCACAGAGGGAATGCCTTAACTTTGGTGGAGGTTTATAAGTAAAAGCCACAGATGAACTCAAGACAGATATAAATACACATATTTTAAACAGCGGAAACCAAACAAACTTTTATTTCATCAATACGTGTATCAAACAAAGATTTCCATAATTGTCTCAAAATACTTCCAACATTACAACCTCATAACTGCCTTGATTATTAAAGAAGCATGAAAACATAAATAAAGTGACAAAAATCCCCATAGTGATATCCAAAGCCATTATCCGAGCAAGAAAGATCCAAATCATACATCTACATTCTTGGTGCTTGTAAAGAGCCTGACTGAGTTGAGTTGTTTCCTCCCAGTGGACTTGGGGGGGGGGGGGAACGAAAGAAAAGAAGACGGAAAGAAAATAGGGTCAGACATAAAGCCTGAGTAAATCTAGTAACTCTTCAATATGTGAATAAGAAAAGGGTATGATGGATGTAAACTAAAAATAGGAAAGTGTCACAAGCTAAGGAAGTGTCGAATGTACTATAACATCCATACTATATGTCTGCACCTATTTGAATTTATTCTAACTGGCACCCTATGGGGAGGGTGAAGTGATCCCCATTCTTTTTAAAAGATCGGCTCCTACTCGCGTTAACATGTGTCATACGACCCCCAAGAATTGTAGATACCTATGCTGGTACCACCATGGGGTGTATCAAGACCAATGGTGGCGGCCCCGACACAAAACTAGAAGGCATAGGTTGTACTACTGGTGTCCCCAATGCCCTGGTTGTCTGCTCCAGAGTGTGTGCACGCCCGCACCCTGTTAGACCTGCACTGTGCACCCACCGCCGTCGTTTGACCGCTTACAATCAGCCCAGTAATCGTGCCCCACCCTGCCTAGTTTCAGGGTACCGTTGATACCTAACTTTGGGTTACTGCTGAAACGGGTCCCTCGTTACCAGGATTTTCTAGTCGAACATGTTAAGTGGTTAAGTTTCTGTATTTACCTAACCCCACCCATCAATTCTTGTTAACATGTTGAATTTGGTTAAGTGTTATAGTTGACTTAACCCTACCATCTGTCCTTAGCCTCTTAGGAGCACCAGACCACTCACATTAGATAGGTATTGCTACGGTTACTGGATGTACCGGTCGGTTCCGGGCAGGTTTACACCGTAGCTCAGTCTAACCTCGGGTCCTTATTGGGCTCAATGCTTAACCACCCATATTGGATAGGTATTGTTGTGACTACTGGACAGCCGGGCGGGTCCGGGCAGGTTTACATCACAACTCAATCCAACCTCGGGTTAAGCATATCGTGTTTTCTAAATTTACATATTTTATTACTTCTCAACCATATGTAAATGTCATATCTTTTATTTTTGGGTATTTTCAATTCATACCGCTTATGTGTCATAATCATTGGCATGTGCCAAACATGCCAACATATATTTTCGTATTTTACACCCAACGTTATTACCCCCGTTTGTTCGCAACGTTATAACATGTGTTGGGCTTGTCACAATTCAGCCCAACTTTATAAACGTGAGGAAAAGGGGAAATCATGAACATGTAATACATAAAGGTGTGTGGCGCATGAACTTGCAATTTGGCGATTCAACTAACATATAACATGGGTCATGTGAACTTGCATTCGAATCAAAGTATGACTAAGTAGGTGACATATGAAATGACATAGTTTAGGCAAATACAAACTTGTGTTTAAACATGTTAACTTGGCATAATATCAACCACAAAACTAGCATGTTGTATATTCACAAAAATGTACAATTTTTACATCTAATCATATAGCCTATTTCAACATGAACTTGCATAGTTTATGAAACCCAAACGATGTTTGACATAGAACCAATTATATTTTGCAAATAAACATGAACTTGCATAGTTTATGAAACATAGATCCAATTATACTTGCAAACATAGATCTAATTATACTTGCCAATAAACATAAGGATGATATCATAGGTTTTGGGTCATGTAGGCATAAAAGGTCTATAACATGTTTACATAAATTCTAATTTAGACTAAGGGAATATACATAGTCCATGCCATCGACATATACAAAAAGGGATCAATTTCTAGTTTTTGCCACAAGCTTGCAAGTGCCATTGTTTTTCATATACAATTGTTCAATAGGTTTGCATCAATCAATTTATGCCACAAACATCAATACACAAGTCATGATAGAACCATTACAATACACAAAGATTATAACAACATGATTCTATTTTCATTTACATCGAATCACATCACAGTTTTTATTCATATTTTGAAAGGTCACTATACTTACAACGTGTGATGAATTCTTGTTTTCTGATTTCTGTTATTCTGATTTGGAGATGCTCTCCTTTGGGTAGCAAAGTTGCGTTGAATGATTTGATTAAGCTTTAATCTTCTTCTAATTTGATTCGTCTCTTAGGCTTGTTGGCTTGTCTCTAGGCTTTCTAATTGACGGCCATTCCTAGTTCCTCTCCAGCAGCATGACGGCTTTTGTATTCTATTATTTGTGTGAATTTAGGGTTAGACTTGAGTTGTATTTATAGAATTTTAAATTATTTTGAGCCGTCAGATGAAGATAGGAGGAACCTAGACCATACAAAGTTCAAAGAGCCAATCAAGAGGTGACACGTAAGCCCTAGTGACTCAGCCAAGCATCAGAATTCGACCAGACCCTGACCAGGCCAGCCAGGGCCTGACCAACAGGTCTTTCTGACCTGGGCGCACTTGGCAGGTGCGCCAGGCTAAAAATGTACTGGCGCACTTCCCAAGTGCGCCAGTTCAGCTTTGTTCTGGCGCACTTCCCAAGTGCGCCAGTGCATTCTGACCCGTTTTCTGGTTTTTCTGCCCAACTTCGTTCGTCCATATCTTCTTCATACGATATCCGTTTTACGCAAACTTGGACTCTATCTCAAGAAGAATTTCGAGACGAACGCAATGGCGTAACCCATTTCCCTTGATTTCATCATTTACAATTAATTATACTTTAATTTGTGAAGCTTAACGTTATAGAATTCACGGGGTGTTACATTCTCCCTCCTTAAAAGGATTTCGTCCCCGAAATCTTCAAGTTAGGAAGAAAGTATATCCTACCATCCAACAGTCCATCTACTCAACCAACAAACACAGGCATCCATTGTCCTTAAAAGAATTTTAATGCTTCATGATCATATGCATAGTGTGTGCTCATGTCCTTATCTAATGCAGAAATCAGGCGGTCTACTGATTCAGTTGACCTCCTTAATGCGAATCATGTAAGTGTCATGAATCCATTATGTATGCAAATTCTTCCTACTCATAATTCTACATGAGTGCACAACTATTCATGCAAATGCAACGACCATATGACAGCATATCAAGTTTACCACTATATACAAATAAGAATACATATATGCATATGCAGTATGAAGTGATTGAGCCGATCTAAGACCTAGGTTGTGTGTGTATATGCATCCACGAGCAACCACTAGCAACCACTTGCAGCCATCAACCATAGCATGTTTCAAATACATGTTTACATCCAAAGGGGTTTCTACCTAAGAATAAAGATAATATTGAGGAGATATACCTAAAAAGATAGATACAAGCACAACTTAAGAAAAAGAGAGGTAAAAGATGTACCCTCAAAAAGAAGAGGGTAGGCAGCGCATATTCTGTCCTCAGTTTCCCAAGTCGCATCTTCCTCGGCGTCGCTCCACTGAACTTTAACGAGTTTGACTTCGCGGTTGCGTAGCTTTTTCACTTCAGTTCCTATGATGCGGGTTGGAACTCTCCTAACAATTGCTTCACGTTCCACTTCGGCTTCTTCTAGAATGCTTGGCTCCACCACTTCCGCTAATTCATGTAGACATTTCCGGAGATGAGAAACGTGAAAGACGTTGTGAATTCCAGCCAATCTTTCAGGCAGATCTACTCTATAATCCATTTTCCCAATATTCTCGATGATAGGGAACGGTCCTACAAATCTTGGTGCTAGCTTTCCGGCGGATCCAAAGCGAACGACGTTCCTTAAAGGGGATACCTTAAGGAAAACCCTGTCCCCAACCTCAAACTCAAGGTCGGTTCTTCTTTTATCGGCGTAGGATTTCTGTCTGTCTTGGGCTGTCTTCATTCTCCTACGTATCAAGTCCACTTTCCCTGAAGTTTCTCGAATCTTGTCTGGCCCAAGTATAAGCTTATCTGTAGACTCCCACCAACAAGTTGGTGATTTGCACGGTCTTCCATACAAGGCTTCGAAGGGTGCCATGCCGATGGTAGCTTGGTAGCTGTTGTTGTAGGCAAATTCCACTAAAGGAAGGTGATCCTCCCACGTCCCTTCAAAGTCAAGAATGCAAAGTCTTAAAAGATCCTCTAAAACTCTATTCACCCTTTCCGTCTGGCCATCTGTTTGGGGGTGATAGGCCGTGCTCAAACATAGCTGTGTGCCTATAGCTTCTTGCAGACTCAGCCAAAACTCACTTGTGAAAATAGGGTCACGGTCACTAATAATGCTGGAGGGTATCCCATGGAGTCGAACTATTTCCTTGAGATAAAGAGATGCTAGAGATGAGGCAGTCCTTCTACTCTTGATAGGTATAAAGTGGGCGCTTTTAGTAAGCCTATCCACTATTACCCAAATGCTAGTGTTGCCTCTTCACGACCTAGACAGTCCATCAATGAAGTCCCTTGAAATGCTATCCCACTTCCACTGTGGGACCTCTAGAGGGTGAAGTAGTCCTCCAGGCTTCTTTTGTTCCGCCTTGACCCGTTGGCAGGTCATGCACTTAGAAACGAAATCTGCCACGTCTTGCTTCATGCCACTCCAAAAGAAAGTCCTTTTTATATCCTTGTACATCTTATCACCGCCAGGGTTTATAGTCATCTTGGAATGATGCGCTTCCTCGAGAACCTTCTTTGTCAACTCCCTTGCTTGTGGGACGCATAATCTTCCATCTCGTCTCAGCCAACCCTTATCATCGATGGTGTATCTACTGAGGTGACTAGAAGTCTCACCCCTAATAAGTCTGTCAATCACATCAACAAGCCGAGGGTCTTCACGTTGTGCAGCCCCTATTGAGTCTAAGAGAGTAGGGCGTACTTCGAGAGATGCTAACAAACCTGGTACAAAATCCGAGGAGGGCCTAAAGTTAAAACTGGCTATATACTCCAAGTTTTGCCTTTCCACAAAGGGAGGGCTTAGGGTCAGTTTCTTTCGGCTCAACGCGTCTGCTACCACGTTGCCTTTTCTGGGAGTATAGGAAATTTCAAAATCATACGAGGCAAGAAACTCCATCCATCTTTGCTGCCTCAAGTTAAGATCCTTCTGGGAGAAGAGATATTTCAACGATTTATGGTCAGTGTATAATTAAAACTTCTCACCTAGGAGATAATGGCGCCAAGACTTAAGTGCAAAGACGATGGCGGCCAACTCAAGATCGTGGGTTGGGTAGTTCTTTTCATGAACCTTCAATTGTCTTCCGCCATAAGCTACTACCCTTCCTTCTTGCATTAGAACAGCGCCTAGTCCCGTTCCACATGCATCCGTGTATACTGTGAACATTTTTCTTTCGTCAGGCAGAGTTAGAACTGGGGCTGTTGTAAGAGCCCTTTTTAATCGTTGGAAAGCAAACTCGCAGTCCAAATCCCAAGTGAACGCCAGATTCTTCTTTGTTAGCCTTGTGAGTGGGGCTGAGATTTTCACGAAATCCCTAATAAACTTTCGGTAAAAACCGGCTAGCCCAAGAAAGCTTCGAACTTCGGTTGCATTTCTTGGTGTCTTCCAATCTTGTACTGCCACCACTTTCGCGGGGTCCACAGCCAACCCTTCTTTGGACACTATATGCCCAAGAAACCTTACTTCTTTTCTCCAGAAGTGACACCTGGAGAATTTGGCTTTTAGTTGATGTGCACGGAGAGTATCCATGATTTCTTTCAGATGCTGAGCATGTTCTTCCTCACTCTTTGAGAAGATTAAGATATCATCTACGAAGACAACCACAAATTTGTTGAGGAATTCTCTGAACACCCTGCTCATTAGGTCTACGAAATAAGCGGGTGCGTTTGTCAAGCCGAAAGGCATGACAAGCCACTCGAAGAAACCGCCTGGGGTTCTGAACGCCGTCTTATCAATGTTGTCTTCAGCTACTCTTAGCTGGTTGAACCCAGTTGCCAGATCAATTTGGGAGAAGACCGTTGCACCTACAAGCTGATCAAACAAATCGTCGATTCGGGGAAGAGGGTGCCTATTTTTCTTGGTCAATTTGTTTAACTCCCTATAGTCGACGCAAAGGCGAAGCGAACCGTCTGCTTTGGTTGTGAACACCACTGGAGCACCCCATTCCGAAATGCTCCGTCTAATGAACCCCTTTTCGAGAAGTTCTTTAACCTGCTTACTGAGCTCCTTTCTCTCTCTTGGAGCCATGTGTCTGACAGGTAAAGCTACAGGCTTTGCGTTATCCACAAGATATATGCGGAAGTCTATTTCCCGCCTCGGAAGTAAGCCTTTCACTTCCTCAAAGACATCCGGATATTCTCGGACTACTCTAACTAAGGCAGATGAAATAACTAAGCATAACAGCATTCAAAGGATTACAAGAAATTTCTAGAGTATTACCAAGCCGAATCAAGAGTCTAACTACTCTTTTCTCACAGTCAAGAATGGCACTATTACTGGATAACCAGTCTATGCCTAAGATCAAACCATATCCCGAGAAGCCCAAAACAAAGGCACTACAACTAAACTCAACGCTGAGAATAGAGATTTTCAAACCCAAACAAACCATTGACAAGTAAGCGGAGCCCCCAATTGGATTTGAAACTACTAAGGGATCTTCTACCATACTAGTGTCTAGATGCAGAGATTCTACTAAGGCAGATGAAATAAAAGAGTGTGATGCGCCAGAGTCAAAAAGTGTACGAACTGGATGATCATAAAGATAGACTACACTTTCTATAGAAATATTACTACCTCGTTCCTGTTGAGGTGCCACTAGCGCATGAACCTGACCCCCTGAAGTGGATCCGGCTTTCTGTCCCTGCCCTTTCTTCTTTGGGCAGTCCTTAGCTTGGTGCCCAGTTTCTCCACAATGGAAGCAACCACCCATCTTCGCCTTCCTTTTCCGGCAGTCTTTTGATATATGGCCCACAATGCCACATAAATTGCACCTTCTCTTCTCACGGGGCTTATTGTTCTTCCCTCCTTTCTTGAAGTCTGTTTTCTTTGCTTGTAGACCTTCTTTCTTCTCTTCCCCCTTAGTTTCTTTCTTGCCGTGGTCTTCCTCGTGTAGCAACGCCATGTCCACCAGGCTTTCATAAGTCGCACCTGTGGATACATGGGTCATGGCAAGGCTGTGTAGAGGCTCATTCAAACCCTTGACGAAGCGAAGTGCCTTCTTGTGTTGGGTGTTTACTAAGTCTAGCCCAAACATGGCCAACTGATTAATCTCATTAACATATTCCCTGATCGTCATGCTTCCCTGTTTCAGAGTTAGAAACTTTTCCATTTGCAGGCTTCTTTCAGCTTGGGAGAGGAATTTCATCTCAAACCTTGTCCTGAAGTCTTCCCATGTTTCCACCGCCCTCTGAGCATTAGTAACTTCCCACCAATAGGAAGCTTCATCCTTAAGTAACCACACCGCAAGTCGTATCTTTTGCCTGTCATCCACTCCAAAGATGACAAACAAATCCTCAGTCTCCTTTAACCAGTTTCTTGCTTCAACAAAAGATTCTGTCCCATAAAAGTCTTTTCCACCCATAGCCTTGAAGTCTCTACATGTTTTTGCGAAGGCATTTCCACGAGGAGGCGGAGGAGGAGGAGGAACCGCGGCCACTGGAGGAGCGATGTCTGCTGGGCCCACGCCATTGGCCCTTGCTTCTAAGTACCTCCTAAACCAGCCGGGAATCGACACTCCTTCCGGAAGGTTAAGGTCTCCAGACATGCTGAAACAGAAAGGAAAAATTCAAAACGAAGGATATAGAAGGATAGATAGGGCACATGGCTTTGGGGGATTTTGTCTTTTTATAAATATAACACTTTTTCTAAAAGAAAATGCTTCTTTAAACTTTCTTTTTGAAAACAATTTTCAAAAACTTTTATCTTGTCTGGTAAATCTTTGCTCTGATACCAAGTGAAACACCCCTCCTCCATCAAGGTCACTCACAAAGGGAATGCCTTAACTTTGGTGGAGGTTTATAAGTAAAAGCCACAGATGAACTCAAGACAGATATAAATACACATATTTTAAACAACGGAAACCAAACAAACTTTTATTTCATTAATACGTGAATCAAACAAAGATTTCCATAATTGTCTCAAAATACTTCCAACATTACAACCTCATAACTGCCTTGATTATTAAAGAAGCATGAAAACATAAATAAAGTGACAAAAATCCCCATAGTGATATCCAAAGCCATTATCCGAACAAGAAAGATCCAAATCATACATCTACGTTCTTGGTGCTTGTAAAGAGCCTGACTGAGTTGAGTTGTTTCCTCCCTGTGGACCTGGGGGGGGGGGGGGGGACGAAAGAAAAGAAGACGGAAAGAAAATAGGGTCAGACATAAAGCCTGAGTAAATCTAGTAACTCTTCAATATGTGAATAAGAAAAGGGTATGATGGATGTAAACTAAAAATAGGAAAGTGTCACAAGCTAAGGAAGTGTCGAATGTACTATCACACCCATACTATATCTCTGCACCTATTTGAATTTATTCTAACTGGCACCCTATGGGGAGGGTGAAGTGATCCCCATTCTTGTTAAAAGATCGGCTCCTACTCGCGTTAACATGTGTCATACGGCCCCCAAGAATTGTAGATACCTATGCTGGTCCCACCATGGGGTGTGTCAAGACCCATGGTGGCGGTCCCGACACAAAACTAGAAGGCATAGGTTATACTACTGGTGTCCCCAGTGCCCTGGTTGTCTGCTCCAGAGTGTGTGCACGCCCGCACCCCGTTAGACCTGCACTGTGCACCCACCGCCGTCGTTTGACCGCTTACAATCAGCCCAGTAATCATGCCCCACCTGTGACGGCCGGGAATTTCGCTCGATCCGAATCAGTCGTTAAACCGATCTAGACCATTCGAAACCCCTGATCGTTTGAGAACAGGACAAATTGGAATGCAGACGGAAGAAAATTTCATTGCTATTACAACAATTCCATCAGATACAAGAATATACAGAGTACAATGAATAAATTACATTCGACAAATATCAGAGATTACAATAAATTACATAGCAGCGGAAAAATAATACAAAGCACAACTGAAGGTGATATACGGATACAGAGCTTTCCGGATATCATTCCAGCTGTAAACCAGGATCCTGTGAATATAAATCTGCAAAACCAAAACTACTAGCTGCCCATGCGGAAAATAGGGGCACCCAGAGTTTAGGTTAAAACAATAAACTCCAGGTCAGTCATGTGACTGGTGTGAGAACTAAAACAGTTATTAATCTTTATTTTTAAAGTTTGGTAAATCAAGGGACCACGCCGTATGACACGGAATGGGTTTCCTCCCAAGAATACCAGTGAATACAACAACAGCGCAATGCTAAATAAAGAAAAATGAAGCTATTATAAGACCCAGGTCCTATCACACAATGCAACGCAAGCCGGGGGATAGGGTTCTCCCTTATAACAGCCAAAGAATGCTTGATACATTTAAAACAAATCATTTGATACTATTATAAGTGCATAGTGTATAAAACAACTTCAAATCATAAGCATCAATCATAGGCGGCATGGGTACCATATATCATTTCGCCATACTAGGCTCTACAATCAAAACCGCAAATGTCACGTATTTGGAAGTTGGATTTCCATCTATGAACCGAGGCAAAAGATAGTCCTCAACCGGTTCGAGACTGTCTAGCCCGAGTCTCAGGAACAGCCGCAACTGCCCCTTGGATCGTCAGGGCCGGTCCACCGATGTGGATTATAATGCCTGAACACTACGTTTCTCCGCCCTTTGGGGCGTAAGTGAGCCAACGAATGACTCCATCGGACCCGGATCGTCCGATCAAACCGAGGCGCCTCGCAACAGCAACAACCACACAGGTGAAAATAATATAAATGTCAGGGCTGGTAGGTAACTGACACCACCCTAGCTAGAAAGAAAACGCATGTCCCCCCTGAGGTCCGTCTCCCGTTTTTGGTTCACCACTGGGGTGTGAGGCTCGCGAATCAACGCTACACAAAGCTATGCCACACATGCCTTGCTTTGATCATCATCCACAAGACTTTGCTTTTCAACAGAAGCCTTGATCAATTGCCACTTAGGCATGTCACACAGGCAATTCACTCCGTGCGATTGATATCCATCAATATATAACCCCTGAGCTCGTACGTCTCAGAGAAGGGCGTTAAGCAAGAGAATAAATTCTCCGCCTCCAAACAGATATATATTTAATAGAAATCAATCACACAGACTAAAACCCAATGTCAGACACACAGTCCATTTACAAGTCCGTTTTGGGTCTGAACGAAACCGGAGGCACTTTCCTCGCATATCCATCCGTCTCCAAGTACGTCTGGACGACCACCGACTATTTCCATCCTCTTGGGTGTACATCCCAATCAGGATCGTCAGTAATTATCCAAACGATGTGAAGACTTCCGGTCTTCAACCACCGTCTTCATCTTCGACTTATCGTCGAATCGGTTATTTAGAATGGGTATAAACCCGGACTTTCCGAACAACCCGCGTATATTAAAAACAAATGTTACACAAACACAACATACGCCTCATTCCAATTCCACATTCTTAGGGAAAGGTTCCCATTAATTTTATCCAAGATAAATTCTTTAAAAGTTATCCTTTAACCTTCCTTTGGATGTCGTTTCAAACCAAACTATGGTTTTCCAAACTAGTCGAGATTAGCGAACCACACCGAAGTAATTATTTATTTTATTTCCCAATCCCAACCTATTCATCCCATGAAGCGAAACTGGTAATACTCCATATCTAACACCACGGTGTTATCGGTAAAATTAATTACCATTTCACGTTCAAATCTAATTAAAGATTTAACTATAGCTTTGGAGCAAAACTGGTGATACTCCATTCTCGCTTACTTTCTAAATTTGATAATTTAAATTATCAATTCACATTTCAATTTAATTGCGGATTAATTAAAACTCCTTTTACTGGGTTAAAAAACTAATGTCATTTAGAACACAGTTCACGACAAACCCAAATTCCATTCTATTTATTATCGGGTTAAAGAACAAGTGTCATTTAAAACAACCTTCACGATAAACCCACTAATCAATTCTATTTACAACCCATTTCAAATCCAATTTATTTATTTAAAAATAAAAGGGTTTTAATTTTAGTTCAAAATTAGTTCATTTCGATGAAAATCTATTTTTATCTTTTCAAATATGGAGTTTTCATCCCAATTTTTCCCCAAATCATTTCTTATGATTTTACACAAATTATTACTATTTTTAATAATTTTATCAAGGCCCGTACAGTCGATTTCCATCAATGGCCATCGAACTGCACTTACAGCGACCTTTTTCAAATTTGATTTGGACATAACTCCAAATCCAACCGTTAGATTTCAAATTTCTAATATTCGTGAGAAATCTCTTTTCGATACGAACCCAACGGTTCCAGTTTTAGGAGAATCCGACGGTCGGATCTCCCGTAATGTCCGTTTGAAATAAATGGTCGAAATTCACGAACTGCCGCTGCGCGGCGCGTTCTATTCAGGCCATTATATTATATATATAATATATATGATAAATATTTCGTCGATTCCTATTTAAAACGAATTTTATAAATAGTTTTGAATTCGTTTCAAAAACAATTTAACTTCCATTTACAATTCAAATCAAAATTGAATTTTTCCTTATAATTTCGTTTAAAATTCATTTGAATTCAATTCAAATTTCAATTCAATTTGAATTCATTTCAATTCGTTCTCAATTCAATTCGAATTCGCCTTCAATTCAATTCGAATTCGTTTTATATTCAATTCGAATCAAATTCGTTTTCTTTTCAAATCAAATCAAATTCGTTATATATTCAATTCAAATCAAATTCGTTATATATTCAATTCAAATCAAATTCGTTATATATTCAATTCAAATCAAATATAATCGATATAAATATCGTTCGCATCAAAATAGCGCATCTCAAATCAACACGGCTTTATATATTTCAATAATTCCGTTATTCTATTCAACAAATGAATATTTATTCTATTCAATACGTGAATCTATATTTTTGTCAACACACGACTAATCTCAACGAATGAGTACTGTCCACGTGTGACTATTTTTGTTATTTAATATATTTTATAAAAATTATGGTATCTATCGTTTGATTTAAAATTAGACTCCAACCGTAAACTAGTAAGAGAACGATTCTCTGAATATTAACCCCGAAGGCCGAAACCAACATCAGATTAATATCCAGGAGGACACTCATCTTATCTATTTTTCAGTTAGTTTCTAATTTTATATATGATAAAGATATAAATTTTATTGTTAAAATATTTCGTTCATCACATGACTAATCTCAACGGATGAGTACAGTCAACACATGAACCTTTATTTTATAATATTCTTTATCTTCTAAATTGGAATGAGGCCCAACCAATTACCATATAAAGTTAATTATATGGATTCCATACAACACATGTATATAATAGCAACGATAAATAATCAACCATCATCCAAAGTGCACTACACTGTATAAGCATCAAATATAGATATCTAACGCTTATAACAGCCTGCCAATCAATCGATCGACATACAATTAATTATTGGGATTAGTGTATATCATATATTATCCCAATACCCGTGTGGGGTTTCAAACAATCAAACACAGATTTTATTTGTGCAGTTGGGCGATGTGTAAAATTTATCGACCCAATCAATATCAGTCAAATCAGTGTATATAAACAAATCGGCCGATTTGTTTATAACTATTTATTTACTCACATTCACGTTAAAAATTATATTTTTAACGATAAAATATTTTATTTTAACACATGGATTTCTATTCAGTTCATTTACAAAATAAAAATGATATTTTTATTTTTCTACTTATTTTAGAAAATTTCGGCGGCATAAAGGCACGATACTAGAAACGGGACAAGGCCTAGCCTTATCCCCGGTCTAGTGAAGGCCCACGCCATTCACACATCAATCAAATCCATTCCATTTCACCAAACAATTCAATTCAAACCAAATAATCTAACCAACTGCACAACCAAACAATTAAATAAACAAGCCATCCATGGTTTGTGGATGACGGGTGTCGGGTGCTGCTAAACACCGTCTGCATCCTAGTATATATTTCAACTAAAAATAAAATCAAAAAAGTGAGAAATTCTCACAGAATTGCTAATCCAACGCCACGACTCTTCTTAGGTAGAAATCTTCGCCGTTCTTGCCTTTTGTCACTTTCTTTGCCCGTATTCTCTAAATATAAAAATCACATTTTTACTTTGCTACTCAATATTGAAAAATCGAATTTTTACTTCACTATTCAATATAGAAAAATCGAATTTTTACTTCACTATTCAATATAGAAAAATCGAATTTTTACTTCGCTATTCAATATAGAAAAATCGAATTTTTACTTCACTATTCAATATATAAAAATCGAATTTTTACCTTGCTATTCAATATAGAAAAATCGAATTTTTACTTCGCTATTCAATATATAAAAATCGAACTTTTACTTTGCTATTCAATATATAAAAATCGAATTTTTACTTTGCTATTCAATATATAAAAATCGAATTTTTACTTCGATGTTATAGGGTTAAAAATCACATTTTTATACCGCTGCTATATAGGTAAAAATTCTATTTTTACCTCGGTGTTCGTATAATAAAGATTATTTTGATCACGCTATTCTCTATATAAAGATTTCGCCTTTTCTATTATAAAGATTTCGCCTTTTCTATTATAAAGATCTCGCCTTTTCTATTCCATCACTATAAGAATCACATCTTTATTTGGTTTTCAAATGAATAAAAATCACATCTTTATTTGGTTTTCAAACGAATAAAAATCACATCTTTATTTGGTTTTCAAACGAATAAAAATCACATCTTTATTTGGTTTTCAAACGAATAAAAATCAAATGAAGATCAGTTTTTAAAATAAAATAAAATCAGTTTTTAAAATAAAATAAAAATCAGTTTTTAAAATACATAAATAACAACAAATAAAAAGGATTATTAAACTCACCTCGATTTGGGTTTTCTGCGAAGGGTGGGGGGGGGTTTGGATGCGAGCTGCTGGCCGGAGGGGCGGCGTCGGCGAGGAGGATGGGACGTGGAGGCGCGCAGGGAGGGGCTCGGACCCCTGGCGACGGCAACGCTCCAGCTTCGTGGGGGTACGATGTTTGGAGGGTTAGGGCATTGCGCATTGGAAAGGGGGGAGGAGAGGGATCCGCCTGAGGCGGCGGGTGGCCAACGCGGGGCGCGAGGTCGGCGGCGCATAGGGGAGGGGGCGGCGCGATGTTCTAGGTTTTTTATATTTTGTTTTGATTTCTGATTTTGAAGAAAACGGGAGGGGGGGGGGTATATGAATATAATTATTTATATTTTATTTTAATTCCTCTTTTAAAAAAAGTAACTTTTTATTTCGAAGTCGAAATCAAACCCACCGCCTGTCGTCCATAGCTAATCACTCCCATTCCGAACACAATGGGATATGTATCGTAGGCTGATTTGACCGTTTCGATCAGTTTCCGTCAAAATCAACATATAACTCTATATATTGAATTTGAATGCGCATTTCAGTTTACTGGGGTCACATACTAACTCGAAAAATTCCACAAAAATATTTTCTAGCTTTGTATTGACGATACGGTCCTAACAAAACTAGTTTCGTCGAATTCTGCGACCGTTGGAAAAATGGCTATTTTCCAGTTGATTAAAATCTACTTAAACTGGTCAAACGCGTTTTCCTTTGCCACGCTCACATATTGATTCGAAAAATTATGAAATTTGAAACCTAGCAATAATTTGACATCACGGACCCAACAAAAGTGGTTTCGTCGAAATCCGAGGTCGTTTGCAAAATTTCCATTTTAAGGGCCTGAATTCCATAGCGACTATTCAGAATTTTCAACTGGACATATCTTTTGATCTCCGCTATGAAATTTCAATTTTTCGGATTCTTTGGGAAAGATATTCTCAATTAGATTCCATTATTTTTGGTTTCACTAAAATCCGGTTTATTTTGCACCCGGTACGTTCAATTGAAGTTTGAAATCGAATTATCGAACTACCGCGCCATTTTAAATTCCTTTTATAAATATAAATAAATATTTATATTCCAACGACGATTCAAATAAATATATACATTCGAATTCTATTCAAAATAAATTTCTCGTCGATATTATTTAAAATAGTTCATTTTAAATAGTCAAAATTCGCTAAAATTGCCAAAATAAAAATTTTAAACTGGCCCAGATTTCCGGGTTATTACAGTCTCCCCCACTTAAAACTTTTCGTCCCCGAAAAGGAACGAAGTCGAAAGTGGTTTGATCAATCAACTCTACGTTCGATCTGGCTTCCATTCTCCAACTTTTCAGTTTCTGAGAATTTTTAAAATTTCAAAAATTTGGCTAACACCCTAAATTTTCGAAAAATTTCTCCATAACCTCCCCTGCACCGGGAGCTACGGGAAAATCCCGAAATTGCCATAAAGGCCTTCTGATCTCAAAAAGAAAAAAAAAAGCCAAGCGGCTAGCCAATAGGCTCATAAAATCATCATCACCCAAACAAAACAGTAAATTATGTAGTAAACATGTACCTATTTGTCGGGCAAACAAATTTTATTCTTCGGCTCTAGCCTCCTTGCTATGACCTGTTCAATGTAAGTACATGTATATGCAAGCAAATGCGACCAATTTTCAATATAGTTCAATATTTGATTCAGTTAGGCTAAATGGTTCAAAATTAGCAAAAAAATAAACAAACAACACGAACATCAATCAATTAGTGAATTAGAGTTTCAAATTCATAATTTTGATATATATACAGAAAATCTTGTTTTTGATGCCATATCACAACAATAAACCTATCTATATAAGTTTTTGGTTCTCACACCATTCTAATGGAAACATATAGATATCATACCTTCGAAACACGAACATAAATACTGATGATGCACGTGCTATCATCAGTACCATCTACGGGCGACTAGAATGTGATTCTATATCTATCTAATATATTAAAACTTCGAATATACGTTCATGACGCGTATATGCAAAACCTTTATATACTAGATTGTCCATATTCAATATAAATAAATAATCAAATACGTATAAAGGGATTTAAATTTTCAAAACAAAATTGTTTTCATTTGAAAAATATACTCTTCACACTCGTTCTAGGATACTACTGATCCTGTCTCTAACGAGTCATTCTAATTGGATATTACTAATCCAATATCTGATGAATTCTTTCGTATGGTTCTAATGTGTCTTGTTCTTGAGCTCTGTAAACCAAAGCTCTGATACCAAATGTGACGGCAGGGAATTTCGCTCGATCCGAATCAGTCGTTAAACCGATCTAGACCGTTCGAAACCCCTGATCGTTTGAGAACAGGACAAATTGGAACGCAGACGGAAGAACATTTCATTGTTATTACAACAATTCCATCAGATACAAGAATATACAGAGTATAATGAATAAATTACATTCGACAAATATCAGAGATTACAATAAATTACATAGCAGCGGAAAAATAATACAAAGCACAACTGAAGGTGATATACGGATACAGAGCTTTCCGGATATCATTCCGGCTGTAAACCAGGATCCTGTGAATATAAAACTGCAAAACCAAAACTACTAGCTGCCCGTGCGGAAAATAGGGGCACCCAGAGTTTAGGTTAAAACAATAAACTCCAGGTCAGTCATGTGACTGGTGTGAGAACTAAAACAGTTATTAATCTTTATTTTTAAAGTTTGGTAAATCAAGGGACCACGCCGTATGACACGGAACGGGTTTCCTCCCAAGAATACCAGTGCATACAACAACAGCGCAATGCTAAATAAAGAAAAATGAAGCTATTATAAGACCCAGGTCCTATCACACAATACAACGCAAGCCGGGGGATAGGGTTTTCCCTTATAACAGCCAAAGCATGCTTGATACGTTTAAAACAAATCATTTGATACTATTATAAGTGCATAGTGTATAAAACAACTTCAAATCATAAGTATCAATCATAGGCGGCATGGGTACCATATATCATGTCGCCATATTAGGCTCTACAATCAAAACCGCAAATGTCACGTATTTGGAAGTTGGATTTCCATCTATGAACCGAGGCAAAAGATAGTCCTCAACCGATTCGAGACTGTCTAGCCCGAGTCTCAGGAACAGCCGCAACTGCCCCTTGGATCGTCAGGGCCGGTCCACCGATGTGGATTATAATGCCTGAACGGCTCACACTAGTCCCCCAATTCCTTGTTTTACGGCGACCCTCTCGAGTCTCGCGCCTACTGGCGAAACAACGCTCTACCCAGCGACATGTAGGGGTAAGAGTCTCCCGTTCGCCACCAAACCGCGAAGCGAGAACCCCCTATCATGCGTACCCGGCCTACTCAGGGCCAGCAACAAGAACTGGTGATACTCCATTCTCGCTTACTTTCTAAATTTGATAATTTAAATTATCAATTCACATTTCAATTTAATTGCGGATTAATTAAAACTCCTTTTACTGGGTTAAAAGACTAATGTCATTTAGAACACAGTTCACGACAAACCCAAATTCCATTCTATTTATTATCGGGTTAAAGAACAAGTGTCATTTAAAACAACCTTCACGATAAACCCACTAATCAATTCTATTTACAACCCATTTCAAATCCAATTTATTTATTTAAAAATAAAAGGGTTTTAATTTTAGTTCAAAATTAGTTCATTTCGATGAAAATCTATTTTTATCTTTTCAAATATGGAGTTTTCATCCCAATTTTCCCCTAAATCATTTCTTATGATTTTACACAAATTATTACTATTTTTAATAATTTTATCAAGGCCCGTACAGTCGATTTCCATCAACGGCCATCGAACTGCACTTACAGCGACCTTTTTCAAATTTGATTTGGACATAACTCCAAATCCAACCGTTAGATTTCGAATTTCTAATATTCGTTAGAAATCTCTTTTCGATACGAACCCAACGGTTCCGGTTTTAGGAGAATCCGACGGTCGGATCTCTCGTAATGTCCGTTTGAAATAAATGGTCGAAATTCACGAACTGCCGCTGCGCGGCGCGTTCTATTCAGGCCATTATATTATATATATAATATATATGATAAATATTTCGTCGATTCCTATTTAAAACGAATTTTATAAATAGTTTTGAATTCGTTTCAAAAACAATTTAACTTCCATTTACAATTCAAATCAAAATTGAATTTTTCCATATAATTTCGTTTAAAATTCATTTGAATTCAATTCAAATTTCAATTCAATTTGAATTCATTTCAATTCGTTCTCAATTCAATTCGAATTCGCCTTCAATTCAATTCGAATTCGTTTTATATTCAATTCGAATCAAATTCGTTTTCTTTTCAAATCAAATCAAATTCGTTATATATTCAATTCAAATCAAATTCGTTATATATTCAATTCAAATCAAATTCGTTATATATTCAATTCAAATCAAATATAATCGATATAAATATCGTTCGCATCAAAATAGCGCATCTCAAATCAACACGGCTTTATATATTTCAATAATTCCGTTATTCTATTCAACAAATGAATATTTATTCTATTCAATACGTGAATCTATATTTTTGTCAACACACGACTAATCTCAACGAATGAGTACTGTCCACGTGTGACTATTTTTGTTATTTAATATATTTTATAAAAATTATGGTATCTATCGTTTGATTTAAAATTAGACTCCAACCGTAAACTAGTAAGAGAACGATTCTCTGAATATTAACCCCGAAGGCCGAAACCAACATCAGATTAATATCCAGGAGGACACTCATCTTATCTATTTTTCAGTTAGTTTCTAATTTTATATATGATAAAGATATAAATTTTATTGTTAAAATATTTCGTTCATCACATGACTAATCTCAACGGATGAGTACAGTCAACACATGAACCTTTATTTTATAATATTCTTTATCTTCTAAATTGGAATGAGGCCCAACCAATTACCATATAAAGTTAATTATATGGATTCCATACAACACATGTATATAATAGCAACGATAAATAATCAACCATCATCCAAAGTGCACTACACTGTATAAGCATCAAATATAGATATCTAACGCTTATAACAGCCTGCCAATCAATCGATCGACATACAATTAATTATTGGGATTAGTGTATATCATATATTATCCCAATACCCGTGTGGGGTTTCAAACAATCAAACACAGATTTTATTTGTGCAGTTGGGCGATGTGTAAAATTTATCGACCCAATCAATATCAGTCAAATCAGTGTATATAAACAAATCGGCCGATTTGTTTATAACTATTTATTTACTCACATTCACGTTAAAAATTATATTTTTAACGATAAAATATTTTATTTTAACACATGGATTTCAATTCAGTTCATTTACAAAATAAAAATGATATTTTTATTTTTCTACTTATTTTAGAAAATTTCGGCGGCATAAAGGCACGATACTAGAAACGGGACAAGGCATAGCCTTATCCCCGGTCTAGTGAAGGCCCACGCCATTCACACATCAATCAAATCCATTCCATTTCACCAAACAATTCAATTCAAACCAAATAATCTAACCAACTGCACAACCAAACAATTAAATAAACAAGCCATCCATGGTCTGTGGATGACGGGTGTCGGGTGCTGCTAAACACCGTCTGCATCCTAGTATATATTTCAACTAGAAATAAAATCAAAAAAGTGAGAAATTCTCACAGAATTGCTAATCCAACGCCACGACTCTTCTTAGGTAGAAATCTTCACCGTTCTTGCCTTTTGTCACTTTCTTTGCCCGTATTCTCTAAATATAAAAATCACATTTTTACTTCGCTACTCAATATTGAAAAATCGAATTTTCACTTCACTATTCAATATAGAAAAATCGAATTTTTACTTCACTATTCAATAAAGAAAAATCGAATTTTTACTTCACTATTCAATATAGAAAAATCGAATTTTTACTTCACTATTCAATATATAAAAATCGAATTTTTACCTTGCTATTCAATATAGAAAAATCGAGTTTTTACTTCGCTATTCAAAATATAAAAATCGAATTTTTACTTTGCTATTCAATATATAAAAATCGAATTTTTACTTTGCTATTCAATATATAAAAATCGAATTTTTACTTCGATGCTTTAGGGATAAAAATCACATTTTTATACCGCTGCTATATAGGTAAAAATTCTATTTTTACCTCGGTGTTCGTATAATAAAGATTATATTTTGATCACGCTATTCTCTATATAAAGATTTCGCCTTTTCTATTATAAAGATTTCTCCTTTTCTATTATAAAGATCCCGCCTTTTCTATTCCATCACTATAAAAATCACATCTTTATTTGGTTTTCAAACGAATAAAAATCACATCTTTATTTGGTTTTCAAACGAATAAAAATCAAATGAAGATCAGTTTTTAAAATCAAATAAAATCAGTTTTTAAAATAAAATAAAAATCAGGTTTTAAAATACATAAATAACAACAAATAAAAAGGATTATTAAACTCACCTCGATTTGGGTTTTCTGCGAGGGGGGGGGGGGGTTTGGACGCGAGCTGCTGGCCGGAGGGGCGGCGTCGGTGAAGAGGATGGGACGTGGAGGCCCGCAGAGAGGGGCTCAGACCCCTGGCGGCGGCAACGCTCCAGCTTCGTGGGGGTACGGTGTTTGGAGGGTTAGGGCATTGCGCACTAGAAAGGGGGAAGGAGAGGGATCCGCCTGAGGCGGCGGGTGGCCAACGCGGGGCGCGAGGTCGGCGGCGCATAGGGGAGGGGCTGGCGCGATGTTCTAGGTTTTTTTATTTTGTTTTGATTTCTGATTTTGAAGAAAACAGGGGGGGTATATGAATATAATTATTTATATTTTATTTTAATTCCTCTTTTAAAAAAGTAACTTTTTATTTCGAAGTCGAAATCAAACCCACCGCCTGTCGTCCATAGCTAATCACCCCCATTCCGAACACAATGGGATATGTATCGTAGGCTGATTTGACCGTTTCGATCAGTTTCCGTCAAAATCAACATATAACTCTATATATTGAATTTGAACGCGCATTTCAATTTACTGGGGTCACATACTAACTCGAAAAATTCCACAAAAATATTTTCTAGCTTCGTATTGACGATACGGTCCTTACAAAACTAGTTTCGTCGAATTCTGCGACCGTTGGAAAAATGGCCATTTTCCAGTCGATTAAAATCAACTGAAACTGGTCAAACGCGTTTTCCTTTACCACGCTCACATATTGATTCGAAAAATTATGAAATTTGAAACCTAGCAATAATTTGACATCACGGACCCAACAAAAGAGGTTTCGTCGAAATTCGAGGTCGTTTGCAAAATTTCCATTTTTAAGGGCCTGAATTCCATATCGACTATTCAGAATTTTCAAATGGACATATCTTTTGATCTCCGCTATGGAATTTCAATTTTTCGGATTCGTTGGAAAAGATATTCTCAATTATATTCCATTATTTTTGGTTTCACTAAAATCCGGTTTATTTTGCACCAAGTACGTTCAATTGAAGTTTGAAATCGAATTATCGAACTACCGCGCCATTTTCAATTCCTTTTATAAATATAAATAAATATTTATATTCCAACGATGATTCGAATAAATATATACGTTCGAATTCTATTCAAAATAAATTTCTCGTCGATATTATTTAAAATAGTTCATTTTAAATAGTCAAAATTCGCTAAAATTGCCAAAATAAAAATTTTAAACTGGCCCAGATTTCTGGGTTATTACACCACCCTGCCTAGTTTCAGGGTACCGTTGATACCTAACTTTGGGTTACTGCTGAAACGGGTCCCTCGTTACAAGGATTTTCTAGTCAAACATGTTAAGTGGTTAAGTGTCTGTATTTACCTAACCCCACCCATCAATTCTTGTTAACATGTTGAATTTGGTTAAGTGTTATAGTTGACTTAACCCTACCATCTGTCCTTAGCCTCTTAGGAGCACCAGACCACTCACATTAGACAGGTATTGCTACGGTTACTGGATGTGCCGGTCGGTTCCGGGCAGGTTTACACCGTAGCTCAGTCTAACCTCGGATCCTTATTGGGCTCAATGCTTAACCACCCACATTGGATAGGTATTGTTGTGACTACTGGACAACCGGGCGGGTCCGGGCAGGTTTACATCACAACTCAATCCAACCTCGGGTTAAGCATATCGTGTTTTCTAAATTTACATATTTTATTACTTCTCAACCATATGTAAATGTCATATCTTTTATTTTTGGGTATTTCAATTCATACCGCTTATGTGTCATAATCATTGGCATGTGCCAAACATGCCAACATATATTTTCATATTTTACACCCAACGTTATTACCCCCGTTTGTTCGCAACGTTATAACATGTGTTGGGCTTGTCACAATTCAGCCCAACTTTATAAACGTGAGGAAAAGGGGAAATCATGAACATGTAATACATAATGGTGTGTGGCGCATGAACTTGCAATTTGGCGATTCAACTAACATATAACATGGGTCATGTGAACTTGCATTCGAATCAAAGTATGACTAAGTAGGTGACATATGAAATGGCATAGTTTAGGCAAATACAAACTTGTGTTTAAACATGTTAACTTGGCATAATATCAACCACAAAACTAGCATGTTGTATATTCACAAAAATGTACAATTTTTACATCTAATCATATAGCCTATTTCAACATGAACTTTCATAGTTTATGAAACCTAAACGATGTTTGACATAGAACCAATTATATTTTGCAAATAAACATGAACTTGCATAGTTTATGAAACATAGATCCAATTATACTTGCAAACATAGATCTAATTATACTTGCCAATAAACATAAGGATGATATCATAGGTTTTGGGTCATGTAGGCATAAAAGGTCTATAACATGTTTACATAAATTCTAATTTAGACCAAGGGAATATACATAGTCCATGCCATCGACATATACAAAAAGGGATCAATTTCTAGTTTTTGCCACAAGCTTGCAAGTGCCATTGTTTTTCATATACAATTGTTCAATAGGCTTGCATCAATCAATTTATGCCATAAACATCAATACACAAGTCATGATAGAACCATTACAATACACAAAGATTATAACAACACGATTCTATTTTCATTTACATCGAATCACATCACAGTTTTTATTCATATTTTGAAAGGTCACTATACGTACAACGTGTGATGAATTCTTGTTTTCTGATTTCTGTTATTCTGATTTGGAGATGCTCTCCTTTGGGTAGCAAAGTTGCGTTGAATGGTTTGATTAAGCTTTAATCTTTTTCTAATTTGATTCGTCTCTTAGGCTTGTTGGCTTGTCTCTAGGCTTTCTAATTGACGGCCATTCCTAGTTCCTCTCCAGCAGCATGACGACTTTTGTATTCTATTATTTGTGTGAATTTAGGGTTAGACTTGAGTTGTATTTATAGAATTTTAAATTGTTTTGAGCCGTCAGATGAAGATAGGAGGAATCTAGACCATACATAGTTCAAAGAGCCAATCAAGAGGTGACACGTAAGCCCTAGTGACTCAGCCAAGCATCAGAATTCGACCAGACCCTGACCAGGCCAGCCAGGGCCTGACCAACAGGTCTTTCTGACCCGGGCGCACTTGGCAGGTGCGCCAGGCTAAAAATGCACTGGCGCACTTCCCAAGTGCGCCAGTGCATTCTGACCCGTTTTCTGGTTTTTCTGCCCAACTTCGTTCGTCCATATCTTCTTCATACGATATCCGTTTTACGCAAACTTGGACTCTATCTCAAGCAGAATTTCGAGACGAACGCAATGGCGTAACCCATTTCCCTTGATTTCATTATTTACAATTAATTATACTTTAATTTGTGAAGCTTAACGTTATAGAATTCACGGGGTGTTACAAGTGTTCTCTGTTATGAGTGCAACACAACTGAAATCGTTCAATTCGGTTTCTGTTTGAGAGAGTTATAGAGTTTTAAACATTTAATTACATAATTGGATAGTTAAAATATAATTAATTTGGATTAATTACACTAATTACTTCTGCAAATCATGGTTTACCACGTATTCTCCTTCTTCCAGAAAACGATTCCTCTCGTAACCCATTCCATCGCTCAAGCTTCCTCCTATCGCACGCTCCCCCATGCAACCGAAACACCATCAGACACCACCACCCGAACCGCCGACCTCGACTTCCCCTGCGCCCAGACCGCCGTCCAACTCGGTGGACCCCATCACGCATAGTCCCTCTTCGAAGCCGCCACCTTCTAGCATAGAAATCGAGATTAAAACACCACTATTACCAATCTTGTCCGTTTGGATGTAAAGCTGGTGACTTGTTCTTCGATTTTTGTTTTACTTTCATCTTGAAATGATTCATGGATTTAAAGAAATCGGGATGGGAAGTTTAGAGTAATTCTAGCCTTTGAATAAACATGGCGGCGGCTCAGAAAAGATAAGGTTAGGGTTTGAATATTTTAAGGTTATTTATAATATTATATTATTAAATGTTCCAATTTACAAAAAAAAAACATTACTTCTTAATAACTCCAATTCCAGCCCAAAGAATGTTCCTCCTTGCTAAATACTCCCCTTCCGGACACAATGGGCTAGGTCTCGTCAGCCCGTTTGATCGTCTGATCCCACTTTTCTATAATTTAAAATATAAAACATTTAATTATTTAATTTTATCGTACATTTTAATTTACCGGGGCCATATACTGACTCCAAAAATTCCCAAAAAATAAATCTAGCTATATTTTGATGATACGGTCCTAACAAAATTAATTTCTTCGAATTTGGAGACCGTTTGAAAAATGGCCATTTTCTAGTCGATCCAATTTGACTGAAATTGACAAAACACGTTTATATTTATTGTGCTCACATATTAATTCCAAAAAATAAGAAAATTTGAATTTTGCAGTAATTTGACATTCCGGATCCAACCAAAGTGGTTTCATCAAAAACGGAGATCGTTTGCAAAATGGCTATTTATTACATTAAAAAAAAGATATAAATTCCATAGTGACTATTCTGAATATTAAACTGGACATAAGTTTTGATTCCCATTATGAAATTTCAATTTTTCTGATTCGTTGGAAAGATATTTTTAAATGGATTTAAATATTTTTGGTTTTACTGAAATACGATTTATTTTGAATCCTGTACATTCAATTGAAATTTGAAATCGAATTTTCAAATTACCACGCTATTTCTAACTCCTTTTATAATTAAAATAAATATATTCGTTCTAACTTTGATTAAAATAAATTTTTAGTCGTTATTATTTAAAATAAATCATTTTAAATATTTAAAATCCATTAAAATTTCTAAAATAAAAATTTTAAATTGGTTCCAAAATTCCGGGTTGTTATAGAATATTTCTTCCTCGAAATTGGCGGGTATGCGTGGCATTGAATGTATGGCATATAAAAAAGAGTGCAGGTTAAACTTATCTGCTGCTCCGGCCTTGGGAATAGGACTTCGTTTGATAGCGCATAACTTGCTTGTTGGTTCGATACTGTAGCGGATAATTTTACTAGATACTTGTACTCCGAGATTCCAGCTCGATCCGATCTTCAAGGAATAGGTTGATCGATCTATTGAGAATCGATCGACTGATTTAATCTTTTCTTTTGGAGGATGCTGCCTTTACTTATTATATAGTCTCGGGTCGATCCGGGGTCGGTCGACCTAAGGTGGCAATTCTTCTTGAGGCCTGGAATGGGCCGATATCTGGTAGTAGGCTTCGACTTTGGGTTGGGATGACTTTTTGCCAAAAAGTTGGTCAACACAATGTTTATAAATGAAGTGAAATAAATTATCATTGCATAATTTAGGGAATTTTAATTCAAGTATGAATTAAAACGGGATTTATAATTGGGAATCGTTTTGGAAAAAAGGAACGATGATATTTATTCCAATGTTTGGAATGTAAATTGGATTGAAATAAATCCATACGTATTTATGATTAGAATTTGACTATGTCCGTATAAAAGTATATTATTTTCAGAAAGGATATTTGTAACAACCCGCATTTTACGCATCGGAGGATCGTAAAATATTTTTATTTTATTCCTTGAGGGTTGGATCATTCTCATATTTTGATATGTTATTTATGGAGATGTGAGAATGTCCATAATTTTTACCAATTTTGTTTGCGATCGTTTTGCCCCTGTCAGTCTTGTACAAGGAATATCTTTTGACTCAGGTCAACTCAGGTGGTGAGACTTGAGCCATTGGAAAGGAAATGATGATTGCCTTTCCGTGGAGTGGTTACATTAAAGATTTGGTTCAGCGGTTTGGGAGGAATCAATGTTTTATGTTTTAACAGTTGGTTGTTCATGTTTGTGAAGCCCTAATGGGCTGATTTGGAGAGGCCATTAGTGGGCTAGTGGAAGGGTATAAATAGGGGGTGGGAGGTATGAGAAAGGGTTTACTTTCTTTATTCTCTCATTTAGTGGCCTATGTTCCTCCTTCCTTTAACACCTTCCCATCATTAAAAATCAAAATCTAAGGAAGGAAATCGAAGATCTACACCATTGGAGGTTAGATCTACATCATTTGAAGTGGGAATTCATCGGATCAAGGGGTTTGGTTCTAATTGCTTGATGTCCTGAATCTTAATTCATTGTTTTTGCTTTGATGTGGAGAATTGTTGAGTGATATGCATCTCTCACATAGATTCAATGAAGTATATGGATGTTTGATCATGTTTTAAAACAAATTCAAGTGTTTTATCATAGATCTACACCATGAGAAGTCCATTTTCATATGAATCACCCTATGATCTAATTTAGCAAGTTTAAATCGGTAGTTTCTATGTCATTCCATATGCATATGCAAGTTAGATCCGTAGATTAGATCGTATATTCATTTATCATTATTTTGGTGGAATTGTGTAATTGTGGTGATAATCGTTGTTTTCATGTTGCTAGTGACTTCATATCATGTTTTTGTCATGTTTGATGAATTGGACGAGTTTGTTTCGTCGGATTTATCGTTTGGCAAAGTTTTGGTCGAATTCGGAGGTGAACGGGGTCTGTGCAGGTTTTGGGTCGAGCGTAGTACAAGTGAAGTACAATATGCAGTACAACAAAGGGGTCGCACGTAGGGATGACGGTTGGTCGAGCTTTGCACCGGGTCGGTCGAGCAAGAAGGGATCGAGCATAGGGTGGTCGGTCATCCCTGAAGCAACGGGCTCGGTCATCTCTGAAGCAAAAGGGTTGGTCACCAAGGGCGATCGAGCAAGGCGGGTCGGTCGTGCACACATGAAAGGGGGTCGGTCTCTGTTGTGATGTTGATTGGGTCAGTCGTGTACCTAGATAAAGGGTCGGTCGTACACCCAAGTGACCGGTCGGTCGAACATGGCCATGGGTTGGTCACAGGGTCGTTTTATGAAAATTTATATTTTCATGTATGACCCAGATTTGAAGAAAGGAGCCCCTGAATCCTAGCCGCAGCGCAGTGATGTGATTGGCTCGGTGATGGTGTGACTTCGAGGAAAATTCAAGTAGGAAGGTTCAAAGTGTTGAAAGGTGTTCGTTGATCGGTGTATAATAGCGAATGAGGTGACAACTCATAGGTCGTGAGTTAGTGGATAATGGTTGCTCGAAAAGGTTGCTTGAGCTATGAAAAGTCATCGAGTTGGATGACTAGTGACATGAAGGCTGAGAAGTTATCATTTTCGTAAGTTCTAGCAGGCTCAAAGGAAGGGTACGATGGGGGCAACCCAAAAGACTGGAAGGTTGCTGGTTGAGTACTCTAGGTATCGTTGAAAGGCCTAGTTGTCAAGGTTTGACAAACATATGTATCGTTGAAAGGCATATGGAGTTTATGCTAGAACTGGGGTTATCCCCTGACATGTGGCATGGTTGGCCGTCATACGATTAACGATGGTTTTGAAGCAGGATTGGTGGTGATAGCCAAAGTTTGTCATGCTTGATTAGTTGCCTTGTTTGAAGCGTCTCATGTAGATTGTCCAACGTCGAAGGAGATGTTCCTTGGGTGCTTGTCTGATATTGGTTTAGGTCTCTGAGGCTTGTGCTTGAGGGATGTTGAGTTCAATTAGGGTGGTTTACATAAGATATATAATTTGGATGTCATGAGTGCTTTGCCATGATTGAATGGGTGTTCTGGTTTCCATAAATGTATGGTTGAAATGTTGTAAAGGTTATCACTGTCCGATGTGGGGAAGATAGGGTTGAGTTCTTCTAAGGTTGAGTTCTTCTCTGATGTTATGGGTAGATTAGTATGTTTATCTATCCATTCTCATACACTTTATTGTTGACGTTTGTTAGATGTTTTATCGCTCAATAAGACTGTTGTCTAACTCAAGGTTTTATGTTTCCCTCTTATTACCTTGGGCTGTTCATACGGTTGTGGATGGGCAGACTAGGTGGCAGGTGATTAGTGAGGACGACGTTGCAGTTCGGAGGCGAACTGGGGGCTTACGTACCAGTTTTATTACTATCTACTATTTCTGTTTCCGTTGTTTGAGCTACTCTATGAGTGTTGTAGTGAGGCTTTATGTACAGACTTTGATATTTCCTATGATGTTTGGATAGTCTTTCAGGATGTTGTGAAAGTTTCAAAAGTTTGTTATATGATGCTTCACTATTATTACCTATTGTATATGTTCTAATATATTTTATCCTTGCGCTGTGAGTTCTACGACAGGTTCCGATGATGTTGTTTACCTGTGATGATCGTCCATAGCTGCCCGGCACACCTTTCAGTGCATTATTCCTCTTTTTTAGTGCAGGGGTTATGGGCGATCGTCACAATATTATAATTATAATTATATTTAGTTGAAACTATAATTTAGAAACTATAAATCCTAAGAAGCTAATATTTTAATATTTAAAATATGAGAATAGATTCAATGTTCATATATATATATAAGTTATAATAATAAAATATTCCAAAATGAGAATCGAGTTTCAAATGAATTTTTAAAAAGGAAACTTGTTTAAGGAAGTTAATTTGTAAACTACATTTATAAATATGATGAAGTAAAGTTCATCAGATGACTTGGAAATAGATTTTCCAAATGTAAGAAATGGCATTTAAAGATCATATTTCAAATGAGATAGAAGCTGAGATTTTTATGATATTATAAGTAATATAGTTTTTTGGAATTACGAACTTTTATCTATCTCAAGATAAGAACATTGTCGATCAAGGTATGAGAGGTAATTAAAATACCCCAACTTGAACGACTTCACTATTATCAAGGGATGATATTAGTTTGCAATGGTAAAAGATATATTATTTCTAAGCGAATTGAAATTTAATATAGGAAATTGAGTTGCGAATAACCTTATAACCAAGTTATGAGTTTTGAATGAAGTAATCAACGATTTTGAAGAATCAGAATACTTAAATTAGATATGAAACCTGAGCTTAAACGATATTAAAATATCGAAGGATGGAGTTGAGATTTATTTAGCAAACGAAGTTTAAACATTTACATTTAAATTTAATTAAAACGAACTTGTTGCGGCGTAGTAGTTATAGTTTTACATTTCGAACTTCAATTGAGTATAAAAAACTCAATTTAGGTCGGAATTCTTTGAAACGAGAATCGTTAGGACCTATTGAATGATAGTTTTCTAATAGAGGAGAAAAATCAGGATTTCTTCTTATAGATTTTAAGTTATGCCATAATTAAATTTTCAGAAAAATAACGTTATAGTTGTTTATAAACCATAATGATTTATTTAAATAAATAAAAGATTTTGAATGAATAATATTCGAATTTCCTACAACAACCTGCTATTTTTAACAATTTAAATTTCGATTTTAAATCGAATTTTTATTTTGTAAATATTATATAATTTTCCACATTGGGAATTTGAAATTTGAAATACGCTCAGTGAGATGTAGTAGTTGTGAAAATTTCATTGGAAAATTTGAATGTTTGTCGGTCGCTCAATTTTTGGTGCAAAGCTGCGCATAACAGTTCAAATTTTAGCTACTGTAAATTCTCTTTGAAACCAGTTCAGACAAACACAAAAAATATTATGTTCATTGTCATGAATTCAATGGCACAATCCGTTTCGTGAAAATCGGAAATTTCGAGCTTAATAAAAATATTTTTCGATGCCAAATTTACAGCAATAAAAATCTTTCCGAAACCAAAATGTCCCAAAATGAAAAAGTTTTACTTCCTTGTTCTATTCTTTAATTTGAAATTCGTTTCACAAAAATCGGACTTTTTGACCTCCGTTCAATTATTTTCCTGTGTGAATTTCTCATTTAAAGGGGTTCGTAATGCGTTTTTGAATGAAGCACCGTGACTCTGCAAACTGTATACTATTGCGTCTGTCTCGTCGAGCTGATTACCGCAATATATCCACTTATCCATTTCAGTGCTCGGTTCGCGATGAAATTGCAAAAAGGCTTGCGTAGTTCATTTTTTAAACAAAGTCATTTGAGTAAGATATGTACGTACTCGGGTTCTGCAAATTTTTCTATCCATTTTGGGTCTACAAAGCCCAATTTGCAACCTTCACATTAGGGTCGTCAATTTCCAACACGACTCATAACCTGCATGAAAAAAAACCCGACCAGACCCATTTATAAACGGGTCAATTTCGGGTCTACCCGCTCTGACCCGTTTAATAAACGGGTTGACCCGACCCGACCCGTGAACTCGTTTCTGACTTATCATGACCCGTTTAATATAAAACATATTTTTATTACTCTACAATATACAAAACCTAGGCCCAGCCCAGTCCACTACCCATTTGCCGCTTTACCCTAATTTACAAATTACCAAGCCGCCACTCATTCAGTTATTCTAATTTCTGCGGTTCTACTTCTTCACTGATTCACTCCTTCAAGTTTTCATGTTTATTACCACATTAATAACTTTTTACATTTTTATTTTCATCTTAGCTTGCAACAAGTGAATGACGACAACGCCCTTCTTTCATGTTTTCATCTTTTTGTACAAATATTTTTCTTAACGGCTTACATGAATCAAACCCGCAACCTGCACGATTATAAATGGGTCAACCCGAAACCGACCCGTTTAATAAACGAGTTGAGCTGACACGACCCGAACTCAACCCGAACACGACTTGACCCAACTCGAACCCGATCCAACCCGACCCATTGATAACCCTACTTCACATGGCACTCGAACGGTCAAAAATGTGAAAGGTCACATATATTTTCAATATGCTATTTCCTTTAAAAGCTTTAGTTTTGTTTACCACGTTCATTATGCATTTCATATTTTTCCAAGTTTTGTCTCATGTATTCATGCATGCGGATTTGCAATTATTGCTTCATTTTTCTTCCAAAAGCTATAAACCTTTTGTTCCAAAGACATTCCTTAATTCCCAAAGTCGTTCACTTGCTTTCCTGATGCCACCATTCATTCGATGCATATATATATATATAATCATTCATGTTTCTTCACGTTTTATCCCGCCTCACATTTCTCTTCTCAGCAGCTTCCTTTCAAAAAGAACCCATTGCCATATTTCTTTTGTTGGTTCCCCATCGTGACTTACCTCCTTCACACACCAACCTGTTCCTCCCACAGCCTCCGACCGAGCCTCCCCATTTTCACACCAAAGCTCCGCCCATCAGCCAAAGCCGACCTCAACCGTGCCTTCCTTCGTGTTGACCCCTCACTTTAGTGCCTCGCCTCCTGGCCTCGGCAGCAACTGCCGAGCACTGCGCTTTCCTGCTCCAGACTAAGACCTCCGCCTCTTTCCTAAAACTGACCTAAGCACTACGTGAGTGTGTTTTGGGTATTGTTTTTTTGCGTGAGTTCATGTGTGATATGTGTGTGAGTGTTTGTATGTGAGTTTGTTGGTTGCGTGGTGTTGTGTGTGTGCGTGAGTTAGTGTATGTGCATGAGTAGGTGTGTGCATATGAGTTATAGTATGTATGTGTTGTTTCATGCGTGTTTATGGAGTGAGTGTTATGTACAGTGTGAGAATATTTGTGATTTATGAAATGGTGCATGAGTTATTAGGCATCTTTGTGTGTATTTTGTGGTGTTGTGTTATTTGTTGGTGTATGAGAGTGTCTTGGGTGTGGTATATATATTATATATATTCTGTGTGTGTGTGTGCGTGCGTGCTGTTTTTAAAATATATATATTATGTAAGGATATATGGGTGCATTTCATATATTATATATAAGTTTACCATGCGTGTATATATATAGAAATATATATAATATTTTAGTAAATGATTGGTTGTGTTTATTTTTGTTGAGTTGAGTTCGAAAAACTATTCCAAAACCCAATGGTCATACTTATACATTGAGTAATCCCCTATCCACCTCTTATAATATATATATATATATAATATTGAGTTTTATCAAGGATAAATCCATTCTGAGTCATTCTTGGGTGTCGTCGTCTCATTATATATCTATTCATTTATCGTCCCCATTCTATGCCACAAAAGTGAGTTTATCTCACACTTAACTTACATGGTTTCATGGATGTTAGATTCAACATAAATGAACTATGGGAAAATGTATAGGAATGCTAGTAGAAATCGTTTAATTTGGTATGCATACACCTTTTATATATGACATGACGATATATATATATATATATATATATATATATATAACACGTAGGTGCACTAATGATATATATGACTTATGATATAATTGATGTTATGTGATGATTGGTTTATGTTGCGGATTTCCATAGTTTTAGGAAAAATCACTATGGTCATACCCGAACAGACATTAAATGAGGGAAAAATTGTTATGGGTTGAAATAATAGACCTGATTGATTTTACTGAATTTGGGATTACGCGTTGAAATGATATATACCCGTAAAATTATAGATTGCGGATTGTAATGATAAATATCAGTATCACTTGACCATATGGTAGAAAATTATATACAGACATCGTTGGTCATATTTTTGAAGTAAAGTGAGTTGGAAAATTTGATTTTCAAAATAATAACTTAAGATTTTATATTTTTATATATATACTTTTAATTTAAAGGTTTTAATACCTAAATTTTGTAAATTTTGAATTATATGTTTTAAAATAATTTTATGAGTAAATATGGATTTAAATATTTATTTAAGATTTTATTATTATTTTATTTATTTTAAAACTATATAATTTAATAAGGATAGTAATATAAGGGGATGTTCTTTGGCTTCTAACGGGTCCGTTGGCTAACGGCTCGTTTAGAGCCGTTGGCACTTCTCCCCTCATTCCCCAACCCTTATAAATCCTCCCCTCACTCATCTTCTCCTCACTCACCTTCTTCCACTCTTTCTTACAATGAAAAATCCATTTCTAAATGATGGTGATTCCGATTCAGACGCTTTAGAGGATATCATCCTAATTGGAGCGTACTTACGTGGTCGCCGAAGCGAAATAGGACGCCAGATTCATACTTCGACGTATAACGGATTGATGTGGATAGACGACATACTTAACGGTCATCAGGCAAGATGTCAAAGGTAGTTTCGTATGAAACGGTTATGTTTTCTTTCGTTATGCGATAGGCTGGAAAGTTGCGGATTGACCACTTCAGAAAATGTTACTGTTCGAGAAGCGGTTGGGATATTTTTATGGACTATTGCCACAGCTTATTTGAACAGACAAGTGGCTGAAAGATTTCAAAGGTCAGGTTGCACAATCTTTCATTATTTTCATGCTGTTTTGAATGTCGTCCTAGTATTATCTACCGCTGTTATAAAACCGGGTGATCCTCAATTTAACTCAATTCCTGCTGAAATTAGCAATGATAACCGTTACTATCCATACTTTAAAAACTGTATTGGTGCAATAGACGGCACACATGTTATGGCACACTTACCTCCAGATCGAATTGTTCCGTACATCGGACGAAAAGGATACGCTACACAGAATATTTTGGCTGTATGCTCGTTCGATTTACTATTTACGTATGCTGTATCTGGATGGGAAGGTACTGCACACGACAGTCGAATTTTTAATTCTGTGGTGAATGGCAGAAGTTCCAATTTTCCTCATCCTCCTACTGGCCAGTATTATGTTGTGGATTCCGGTTTTCAACTTACAACTGGGTATATACCACCATATCGAAATGTTAGATATCACATCCCCCAGTTTCGTATGACCACAAATCAACCGAAATCGCATAATGAAAATTTTAATTTCTACCATTCTAGTTTACGTATGGCAATTGAGAGGACATTCGGAATATGGAAAAAGAAATTTGTTATACTCAGAAATATGTCAACCTACAAGTTCACAGCTCAAACAAAAATTGTTGTTGCTACGATGGCTATACACAATTATATACGCAAATACAATATGGGTGATCCAGATTTTATGGCTTATGATGATGATCCAAATCTTATTCCAGAAGAGTACGAACAAGAATACGCCGACGTGCGAAACATAGGCAATAATGACCTAGCACCGGCTTAACGCTATCAAGGTAGCACTGATATGGCAGTGCGTCGCGATCACATAAGAGACGAGCTTGTTGCAGCAGGATTGCACTAATAGATTTCTGCAATGTATCACTTTATCTACTGTTTTCTTATTTCTGCAATGTATCCCTTTAGGTGCTTTTTTGTATTTCTGCAATGTATCACTTTCTGTACTGTTTTTATGTAATGATCCGTTATGTTTTGTTAACTGTGTTATTCTGCAATAATTATAATGTTATGTTTAATCGGTAATTAGTTAAATTACAAAATATAAATAAAATACTCCGCTTAAATTCTTTGCTTAAATACTCCGCTAAAACCGCCAAACGCATGGTCCGCTAACTACCATTCTCCGCTATAATACTCCGCTCAAATTCTCCGCTTCCGCTTGCAAAGAACACACCCTAAGTTTTTTAAACTTTAATTTAATATATTATAATAAATTATTCTTTTAAACCTATTTTTAAATTATTAAACTTATATATGTAAATAATCTGTTTTCTAATTAAATTTTTAGAATTCATAAACTTATATATATATTTCGAAATTTATTTTTTAGTATATTTTGTAAACTTTAATAATAAACATAAATATAAATAGGTTGTGATTTCACGATTTAAACTTAAGTTTTAAATTTAATATTGTTATTTGATTAAACGAATGAACTTATATAAGATATGAATTTGAATTGATATGAACTTTTATTAGAGATGAATTTGAATTGGCTTAAAATATGAACTTTATAAGAAATGAACTTGAGTTGCGTAAATTGATTTTTAGTTTGAATTTATAATTGATATGAAATGAATTCGATTTTAAAGTGACTTGATGTGAGTTATATAAATATTATATATGGAATTAATTTTATAAATCGTTTGGTTTGAACTAAGAAATTTGTTAAATCGAATTTATAAGAATAATTTTAAATCGAATGATTTGAATTTATAAATAATGATTATGATTGTATGACTTGAATTATAAAATGTGATATGAATTGTTTGAATTAAAATATAAGATTTTGATTTGAATTGTATATATTGAATTCGAACTGAAGTGTTGGGGTTTTATGAATCGACTTAAAGGAATTTTATAAAAGGAGAAATTAGATTATATGAATAGATTAAAATTTGGACTTTGACAAAAATAAATTAAACTAAAGTTAATATTATAGTACTGGTTAAATAAAACCAAAGTTAAATATTATAGTGTTGGTTTATACTATATTTTGAGATATTTACGATATGATTTTCTAAATCGATTTGATTAAAGCAATTTAAGTGAGTTGTTTCAAAATTTAAATATAATCGAAGTTAGATGTTTGATTTTAATTTCAATTTGAATTTGAGATTTCGTATAATGATTTTAAAAAGTGATTATAAAATAATGACCATGGTGTGAAAAATGCAAACGATTGGTTGTTAAAGAGACCGAGATCGGCTATTATCATACTCTCTGCCATACCAAAAACCACTTTACCAACTGTCCAAGTGGTGAAGTTCCATAACTAGGTAGGATGGTTTGGCAGACGATTCTATTTTCATATTAACTATGTGACCATGACTCCCATGAGTCAGCTCGATGTGACTAAAATAGGAGCTATGCCGAGACCAAATGAGGTCATTCCGGTGCTGCAAATGGTATATCCACCCTGGCGTTCCTCTTATGCCTTGTCACATGCCATATACGAGCCAACTATGATTTTGTTTTGTACTATTTTATATGGAGTGCCCTCTGATATCCCTCCAGTTTATGGAGGAATTACAGTACTGTATTTACTACGTGAATATATAAACGATGTAAGGGTAATAATGGTAATCTCGCTTACTCTATTTTGATATTTACTTTACTGATAGACGCTATTGTATATAGCATATTATTTATATATATATAGTTTGACGGATCCTTAGAGGATGGTGATCCCAAACATCCTTTAAGTTGCAAATTATATTTCATTAAACATTTCATTTTAGTTGATTTACTTCCATGAGTATGTGATGCGAGTTGTTTTGTTTTGCATTATTGCTCGGGTCAGATTGAGTATTACAACTTTCGAGATTTACTCTTAAAGCTTGGAGCTTACATTTGGTTTTGTTCACCTTGTATCTACCTATTGTTCAGTTGTTCTAGTTTCAGTTGTTTATATCGTTTCTATTTCATACAGTTATCACTAGTTTATGTAAAAGGGATGTTGTATTAGACTTCAGTTGTATCATTTATGTAAACTCTGTTGTGAAATTTTATTTAATAGCTTCATGAGCTGCTATTGTTTATTTTCCGCTGTGAGATATTATATTACTCTGTGTCTGTGTCTATGATCTGTGATTCTGTGATTTATTCTATTTATCCCAGAATCTAATAACAATCTGTCTTTTTGAACAGATCGAGTTTGACATGTTTTGTCGATTCAACACGGTCAAAATGGCGGGTCGTTACTAGTGGTATCAGAGCTTTGGTCTATCAAAGCTTTAGCCTATAGGGTAAAATCTCATTAGAGATAGTGTGGAGATACCGTAGAATGAGTGGAATCAGTCGCAAAATCCTTCTTGAGAGAGAAAGAGCATATTTTGAAAGTATAAATGGTTTTTTAAATAGTTTTAAACAAATATTTTTGGATATAAAATTTTGCTTAGTATTTAAATCTTTTTCTAAAATTTTCCTTCCATTTGAATCCATCTTCCTTCTAGATCCTCTTTGATTAGGTTCTTTCGTTCGTTTAGCTTTTAACTCGAATCCTATAACTTATCCTTGTCCATAACAAGGTAAGAAGTAGAAGAAGAGTATAAGTCTTCTAGCGAGTTCACTCTTATTAAATATTGGTTTGAAATAGGTATTATAATATAACATTTTCATAATGCGATATTAAAATTCTGATATATATTTGTGGAAGATGTATATTTGTAAGTAACATTATGCTTTGGTAATAGCAATATTTTGAAAAGATTTGGTGTTTATACTTTAAGATTTTATATTTTATAAACTATATATTTTAAATAAGATTTAAAGATGAAATTTTTGTAAGAAATCCATTTTATCTAGGTTGAATAATATTTTGGAAAAGTTTATATATTTTGGACATTTTTGTAGAAATGCTCCAAATTGTTATGGTAAATATTTTGGGAATCTTGTTGAAATGGTTGAAATCTATAATGGTATAGTTTATGAATGTATGTATGTATATATGTATATATAGGAATTTATAAATTTAAATAGGATTATAAAGATTTTAATTTGTGATGTATATATATGTTGAACTTATGGAATTGAAGCAAGTTTTATATGTTTGAGTATAGATAACATGGATTTGAAAATATTTGGGTATAGTATAGAATAATATTGTTATGCATTTGATTTAATAATAATATTTTTGGTAAATTTATTAAGGTTTGAGATTGAATTTTTATAGATAAATGAGTGGGGGAGGGAGATATAACCCTACATAAAATTATAATAAATAAACGACTTAAAATATGTTATTTATAGTATAAGATTGAGAAGTTTGTATCTATTTTGTTTAAATAGAAAAGATGTTTTGAGTACTTATGTGACAACCCCAATTTCGATAGGCCGATTTTTTTTCTTCCAAAATTCCGATCTATCGAAATGCAAATTGGTTTGCTCTGGTATCCTGCAGAAAAGACAGAGACAAAACATGTCAGAGCTCAGAAAAATATCTCACAGCGGAAAGGATAAAATATAGTATAATCAAAACATAGCCTTACCGTATTGTTAATACTGCCTAACCAGTATCCAAAGCAATCATGTCTCTGCCACAATCTAACCTGCGAGTATGTTATGAGGAGGGGGTCAGAACACAAGTTCTGGTGACTGGATTTAAACTATACACTTTGGATAATCTTACATATACCGTTCAATCACATTTTCTTATTTATTAGGTTACTTGGGTTAACAACACTCAAGGCTTACACACACATCGTACCCATTTCTCCGAGTAGATTAACCTAATACAGTGTATATGTAGCTACCCCCAACTAAGGTACACCCATGGTACCCTATTCGCACGGTCTCCACCGTATCATCACAGGTATATAGCAGTCCCTAATCCTACGGCCGAATGTCGTACGGATTTCTGTATATATGTCAACGCTACGTCTGCAAAGAACCACTACTTCTATATTACGTAAGCGTTCGGACTGCCATCTTTGAACCATTCGATCGAATTAGGTTCCATCCTCGAATAATGCCCTCTAGTTGTAACACCCCACACCCGCTATAGTCACTCATAAAGGGAATGCCATAGCATCGGTGGAGTATTTTAGTGAATATAGAACAGAAAAATTACAACAAGACAGGTATAAATAGTACTTGAAATTTTAAAACATCATCTCATAACAGCGGAAATAAACATGTCTGGTTACATCATAAAAACACGATAAAAGTCAAGTACAATATTCATCAAAATAAAGAAGTACATAATCCCACTCTCTCATACAATAGCCATAAGAAAAGAAAAGATAACTGGATAACTGGAGCTTTACATCTACCCAAGCTCCTCAAGACTGGAAACAGAAATCCGATCAAGCTCTACTACCGCTAGGATCCACCGTAGGACCTGAGGGTTGGGAAAAAGATAAAAACAACGGGGTCAGACATAAGTCTGAGTGAGTCCTATAACCCTAACAATACAACCATTAAAGTAATTAGGGTATGACATAAATAAGGTACGGTACCTCTGGGGATAATGACCACACTAAGTAGCCAACAAAACATAGGGTGTACTAAGATAACCGAGAAGACGCTTTTATCCTCCCAAGGATAATTATTAGATTACACCACCCCAGACTTATTCACCCAAGGGTAATTCCTACACTGCACCACACCAGTTCTACCCACCAAGAGTAATTCCTACTTAAAGGTTGATCCCACTAAGTGTACTTAGTAATTTTTACCCGGTAGTTTCTTGTACCCCTACGCAGGTGCCGTCTGCCCCTATTTTTACTAGGTGTACCCACTACCCCCAAGCGATCGGCTCCCTACCGTAGATACCCGTGCTGGTCCCACAAAAGGGGGTGTATCATTCCCCAAATTGGCTACCATATAATATCACTGTGCACGGCTTTATATCTACACGATGCAACAACGACTTACCAACCAGCCCGGGTCCACACACGCATATGAAACCCGTTGATCCCGCGTTGCCACCGCTAACCCGTTTTGGCCTCTTACAGTCAAGCCCAATATGCGTGTCCCGTCACCCGACTAGAGTCGAGCCTACAAAGATACGTTTGGGATATTGGTTGAAATGGGCCCCCACAAGCTACTACTTAAGCTTGTCGTTTAATCTAGTGCATCCCACTTAACCCTTTAACCATGTCCCCTTACATGTTATAAATCTTGGTTAAGTCCTTTAATCATATTTCAATTGCCACTTAGGGCACCCACTAGATTCCCACATGCCACCCATGGCACTTACTTAACCCCTTAATCATGTTTAATTACATGTTCCACCTTGGTTAAGTATTCTAATCGTATTCTCACATGCCACCCATGGCACTTACTTAACCCTTTTATCATGTTTAATTACATGTTCCACCTTGGTTAAGTATTCTAATCGTATTTTTCTATTGCCACCCAAGGCAACCCACTAGTCTCATCATGCCACCCCAAGGCACCCACTTAACCCCTCATGTCCCACTACATGCTAATATGGTTAAGTGTTTCTTAATTCATTAATTAAGATCATGACCTCATAAAGACCTCCCACATTAGACCGTCTTTTATGACTGCTGGATATGCCGGTTGGTTCCGGGCAGACTTCTGTCATAAAAAGGGCCTAACCTCGTGTCTTTACTTTAATCATGTATTTAATTTATGACTAAGACCTCTCACATTGGGCCAATCATTTGTAGCTGCTGGATGGCCGGTCGGTTCCGGGCAGACTTCCGCTACAAAAGGGTCCAACCTCGTGTCTTAGTTGATTAATTAAACCTAATTAATCACCCCCATATTAATTATCCCTAATTAATATCAAATTTTCCATAACATGGGTAGACCTAACTCAATAGGTAAATTCCCATGGGGTAGACCTAACTCAATAGGTAAATTCCCACTTATGGTAATTTATTTTTATGGTATGCTTAATCATACCCAATCATACTTTTATTAACATATTTATTACCCCATCGTTCCTCACGTAAATCGTTCTCATTTCACGACATAATAAAGGGAAAGATCCATCACAAATATCATGGGTTTAGCATATAACTTTGTTATGGGTTAAGAGGATGTCAACTTGCATATATGAACATATATTAACCCAACTACATATAACCCAAACTTGCATATTATCATACCCATGATTTGCATAACATATGACATATGAGTTTGCATATTATCATACACATATCTTGCATAACATGTTAAACTTGCATATAAGCATCCTCATAACTTGCATAACATGTTAAACATGCATTTAAGCATACACATAACTTGCATAAGCATTCACATACTTGCATGGGCATTCATATACTTGCATAAGCATTCACATACTTGCATATCACATTAAGCTCGCATTTAAGCATATACATAACTTGTATAACATCATGCTCATAACTTGCATAATCTCATAAACTTAACTTGCATAACACTATGCACACAACTTGCATACCCTCATACACATAACTTGCATATGCACATAACTTACATAACATGTTGAGCTTGCATGTAAGCATAACTTGCATAATATGTCGAACTTACATATATGACTTGCATCTTAAAGGAGGGTAAACATGCATAGCATATAAGAGTGCCATCTTGCATATGTATATACCATATTTAAAAGGGTAAACTTGCATATCATGATTTATGCATAATACCAAACACTTAGCATGCATAAAACCACTTACTTATCATGCATAGAATCAAATACTTATTATGCATAAAACCAAATACTTATTATGCATAAAACCAAATACTTATTATGCATAAAATCAAATACTTATTATGCATAAAATCAAATACTTATTATGCATAAAATCAAATACTTATTATGCATAAAACCAAATACTTATTATGCATAAAATCAAATACTTATTATGCATAAAATCAAATACTTATTATGCATAAAACCAAATACTTATTATGCATAAAATCAAATACTTATTATGCATAAAATCAAATACTTATTATGCATAAACCTACCACTTAACTTGCATAAACCCAAACACTTAACATGCATAAAACCCCATACTTAGTATGCATACAATCAAATACTTATCATGCATAACGTCAAGTACTTTAGCATGAATAACATCAAATACTTAACATGCATAACACCAACTACTTAGCATGCACAAAATCACATGCATAACTTGCATATCATGTTACATATAACTTGCATATATTCTCACATATAGTTTGCATAACATGTCACATATGCATAAATGTTTAACATGGTGTTTTGCATCATAAAACATGGCCTTAACTTGCATTTAACATAAAACTTGCAAATCACATATCATACAAACTTGCATAAATACATTCATCCACAAACATAGCCATGTCTTATCACATCCTACCATAATCAATTTAACAATTGATTATTAAAGCCATAGAAACTCACCAAAACAAGATTAGCAAGTTAAATGAAGCAAATCCCAATGATTAAGTAGAAGAAGATGTAGATTAGCTTGCAAATCCTCTTAGGATTTTTAGTGGAGGCTCTCCAATTTTCTAAGTGGTGGCATAATGGCCTTAGATCTATTTTTTGGTAAGGATAAGGGGGGTATTAGGGTGTATATATAGATTAGTTAGATGTTTTAGGACCATAGGATATACCCTAGAACCAATCCTAGCCTTTAAAGCATGTCTTGGGGAAGAAGTCAAGTGTAGGAACCATTTAGGGCCCAAAAAAAACAGCCCAAAACTCATCCCGGGCCTCAAAACATGAGCAGTTTTTGTTTTTGATTTTTCGTGAAACTTTGACGGGCCATAACTTGGTCATACGGACTCCGATTTACGAAAACTCGGACTCTATTTCGCGTATTTTTCCGAGACGAACGCAATGGCACAGCCCATTTCCCCTGATTCAGAATATTAAATTTAGTTCTGCTCTGATTTATGTTATAACAAGTTATTTAACATACGGGGTGTTACATTCTCCCCTACTTAAAGGATTTCGTCCCCGAAATCTCTAAGTCAAGAAGAACGTATCCTACCAACCAAACAACCATCTACTCAACCATCAAACACTGGCATCCATTGTCCTTAAAACAATTTCTAATGATGTATGAGCATATGCAAAAAGTGTGTGTATATGTTCCCTATCTAATGTATGAACATATGCAAACCATGATAGTGCCATGCATCCATTATGTATGCGAGGGAACCCTATCGACACATACAATATCTACATGAGTGCACAATCATTCACCAAAATGCATCATCCATATGATAACACAATCATTATACATCCATAAATATAGCTTCCTACACACAATTTTATGCAATATGCAATATGAAGTGATTGAGCCGATCTAGTGCCTAGAGTGTGTGTATATGCATCCACGAGCAACCACTAGCAAACACTTGCATCCACTTGCATCCATCATACATAACATGTCTCAAACACATGTTTCAACCATAGGTTTATCCTATCTAAAGGTCAAAAGTACTAACGAGAGGACATACTAAGGATAAGATAAGCACAAGATATGTGATGAAGGAGAAGCAAAAGGATATACTGTAACACCCCACTCCCACTATGATCACTCACTAAGGGAATGCCATAGCATCGGTGGAGTATTTTAGTGAATATAGAACAGAAAAATTACAACAAGACAGATATAAATAGTACTTGAAATTTTAAAACATCATCTCATAACAGCGGAAGTAAAACATGTCTGGTTACATCATAAAACCACAATAAAGGTCAAGTACAATATCCATCAAAATAAAGAAGTACATAATCCCACTCTCATACAATAGCCGAACAAAAGAAAAGATAACTGGATAACTGGAGCTTTACATCTATCCAAGCTCCTAAAGACTGGAACAGCAATCCGATCAAGCTCCACTACTGCTAGGATCCACCGTAGGACCTGAGGGTTGGGAAAAAGATAAAAACAACAGGGTCAGACATAAGTCTGAGCGAGTCCTATAACTTTAACAATACAATCGTTAAAGTAACCAGAGAAGACATAAACTGATATACGGTAACATATAGGGATGAATGGCTACCCTAAGCAGTCAACTAAACGAAGATAAAGGATAAAGACGCATCTACCCTCCCTAAGGTAAATTACTAAACTGCACCACACCAGTCGTTCCTAACTTAAAGGTTGATCCCACCCAAGGACTTATAAAATTTACTAATTAGTACCTACGTACCCCTAGGTGACCAAGTAGGCGCCACGGGGCCCTACAATCCACTAGGTGTACACACTACTTCCCATTCGATCGGCTCCCTAACGTAGATACCCGTGCTGGCCCCACCGTGGGATGTATCATTCCCCAATGTGGCAACCTGATGGAACTAAAGGTGCACGGCTTATATCTACTCGATGCAACAACGGCTTACCTACCAGCCCGGGCCCACTCACGCATATGAAGCCCGTTGGACTTGCGTTGCCACCGCTAACCCGTTTGCCTCTTACAGTCAAGCCCAGTATGCGTGTCCCGTCCTCGACATGGGTCGAGCCCACAAAGATACGTATGGGTTACTGGTTGAAATGGGCCTCCACAAGCTACCCACCTAAGCTTGTCCCTTTTTCTAGTATATCCCACTTAACCCTTTAATCATGTTTTAATTACATGTTCCATTTTGGTTAAGTATTCTAATCGTATTTTCTATTGCCACCCAAGGCAACCACTAGATTTTCTCATGCCACCCGAGGCACCCACTTAACCCCTCATGTCCCTCTACATGCTAATGTGGTTAAGTGTTTCTTAATTAATTAATTAAGAACGTAACCTTTGTAAAGACCTCTCACATTAGACTGTCTTTTATGACCGCTGGTTAAGCCGGTTGGGTCCGGGCAGCCTTATGTCATAACAGAGTCTAACCTCGTGTCTTTACATTAATTACGTATTTAGTTTGTGCCTAAGACCTCTCACATTGGGCTAACATTTGTAGCAACTGGTTAAGCCGGTTGGGTCCGGGCAGTTTTACGCTACAACTGAGTCCAACCTCGTGTCTTAGTCAATTAATTACACCTAATTAATCACCCTCATAATTTTATATTAATTATCCCTAATTAATCAAGTTTTCTTAACATGGGTAGACCTAACTTAATAGGTAAATTCCCATGGGGTAGACCTAACTCAATAGGTAAATTCCCAACACATAGTATGGGTACACCTAACCAAATAGGCAAATTCCCATACTATGTTTATTTATTTTGTGTTATGCATAATTATATTAATTTCACACAATCTTATTAACTTATGCATTTAATTACCCCATCGTTCCCACGTAATTTCGTTCATGATATAACACATATAAAAGGTGTCAACTTGCATATGAATGAACATGTTTCAAAGGTGCCATCTTGCATATTAACAAACACATAACTTGCATATGAACTTGCATAACATGTCACATAACTTGCATATAATATGTCACATAACTTACATATTCATTTTGCATAACAAACTTGCATATTAGCTTATAGACTTGCATAATGTGTCATCATGAACTTGCATATTAATAAACATGTAACTTGCATATTTACATACATGTAACTCGCATATTAACAAACATGTAACTTGCATATAAAGAAACATGTAACTTGCATATTTACATACATGTAACTTGCATATTAACAAACATGTAACTTGCATATTAACAAACATGTAACTTGCATATTTACATACATGTAACTTGCATATTAACAAACATGTAACTTGCATATTTACATACATGTAACTTGCATAGCATATTACCATGAACTTGCATAACATGCATATGATTACATAGCCCACAACTTGCATATTTAGCATCATGCAAACATAACATACATCATATTAAACTTGCATAAGCTTACATACTCAACATGCATAAACATAAGATTAATGCTAACATCATATCATATGATTCAAAGCTCATTAACCCACATACAAAACCATAAATCTCATCACATCTCATCTAATTAGTTTACCAAAAGATCATCAAAGTGATAGAAACTCACAACTAGCAACTTTGAACACCAAATGAAGAAGATTAAGATGCTAAGAAGGGATTAGAAGTTGATTAGAGAGTGATTAGTATGCAACCCTCTTCATAAAATTAGTGGAGGCCATGAGAGCTAGCATTTTGCCATAGTTTAGCCACTAGGTTTAATTATGAATGAATTAGGGTAGGTTAGGGTCTTATTTATAGATTAGGCAAGTGTTTTAGGCCATAGGATTAACCCTAGATTCAATCCAAGCCATCAAAGCATGTCTTGGGGAAGAAGTCAAGTGTAGGAACCATCTAGGGCCTTTAGATTAAAGATGGACCATGAGAACCATTCAAATGCAAAATCTGCACTTGAGCGAATCGGCCCACGGGTTGACAGCCAAACACCCTGGATTAACCCCTAGTCGACCCAGCGGGCTCGGGTCGACTTCAAAAATCGGCCGGTTCGGTTATTCCCCTCTCCCAATTCGCTGTTTTGAGCATTTTTGCATATTTATTTATTAAATTTTCAATTATATATATATATATATATATCAATATATATATATATATATATATATATATATATATCTACACAACCCATTTCACCTAATTAAGTATACTTTAATTTGGGAATTTTCGTGAAACTTCGCGAGGCCACATCTTGGTCATACGGACTCCGATTTTCGAAAACTCGGACTCTATTTCGCGTATTTTTCCGAGACGAACGCAATGGCATAGCCCGTTTCCCTTGATTCCCATTTTAGAATTAAATTCTGCCTCGATTTATGTTATTACAGGTTATTGAAAATACGGGTTGTTACATTCTCCCCTCCTTAAAGGATTTCGTCCCCGAAATCTTCAAGTTAGGAAGAACGTATCCTACCATCCAATCATCCATCTACTCAAAGCATCATCCACGAGCAATCATTGTCCTTACAAGATTCTAAATGCTGGATGGATATATGCAAAAGTGTGTGTATATGTACTTACCTAATGCGAAAATCAGGCGGTTACTGATACAGTAAACCTCCTTAATGCAAACCATGATAGTGCCATGCATCCAATATGTATGCGAAACCCTATTGACACATACAAATTTCTACATGCGTGCACAACCATACACAAAAATGCATCATCCATATGATAACACAGCCATGATACATCCATCAATCTAACTACCACATCCATTTATGCAATATGCAACATGAAGTGACTGAGCCGATCTAGTGCCTAATGTGTGTGTATATGCATCCACGAGCAACCACTAGCAAACAATTGCATCCATATGCATCCATCAACCATAACATGTTTCAAACACATGTTTCAACCATAGGTTTTACCCTATCTAAAGGTCATAGGTATTAGCGAGAGGATATACTAAAGATTAGATAAGTACTAGACAAGCAATAAAGGAGAAGTTAAAAGACATACTCTCAAAAAGAAATGGATACAAAGAACGCATCTTTGCTTCCGTCTCCCAAGTAGCATTGCTTTCGTCATCTCCCCATTGCACTTTAACTAGCTGAACTTCTCTGTTCCTCAACTTCCTAGTTTCTGACCCAAGGATGCGAGTAGGAGCTCGTCGAATCGTCGCATCACGCTCTACCTCTACATCTCTAAGCAAGCTCGGCTCTACCACCTCCGCGGTCTCATGTAAGCACTTCCTCAAATGTGATACATGGAATACATCATGAACACCACTAAGTCTGTCGGGCAACTCCACCCTATATGCCATCCGTCCAATCCTTTCCTTAATAGGAAACGGCCCAACAAATCTCGGTGCTAACTTCCCTACGGACCCAAAGCGAACAACATTTCTCAATGGAGATACTTTGACAAAAACCATGTCCCCAACCTCAAACTCAAGATCCGTCCTTCTCCGATCCGCATAAGATTTCTGTCTATCTTGCGCTGCTTTCATCCTTTTTCGAATTAAATCAATCTTCTCTGAAGTCTCTCTAACCATATCCGGCCCAAGCAAGATCTTATCCGTAGATTCCCACCAACATGTAGGAGATCGACAAGGCCTTCCATAAAGAGCTTCGAAAGGAGCCATACCAATACTGGACTGAAAGCTGTTATTATATGCGAACTCCACCAAAGGAAGATGTTCTTCCCATGTACCTCCAAAATCCAAGATACAAAGCCTCAAAAGATCTTCTAAGATACGGTTCACCCTCTCAGTCTGACCGTCCGTCTGAGGATGATATGCGGTGCTCAAACACAACTGAGTCCCTACCGCCTCTTGCAAACTTCTCCAAAACTCACTAGTGAAAATAGGATCTCGATCACTCACAATGCTGGATGGTACGCCATGCAATCTAACAATCTCTCTAACATAGACTGAAGCAAGCCATGGAGCGGTCCTCTTACTCTTTACGGGTATAAAATGGGCACTCTTGGTAAGTCTGTCTACCACAACCCAAATTCCCGTATTGCCCTTCCTCGATCTCGGTAACCCGTCGATGAAATCCATCGAGACACTATCCCACTTCCACTGTGGAACTTCCAATGGGTGTAGCAACCCACCGGGTTTCCTTTGCTCCACTTTAACTTGTTGGCACACTAAGCATCTAGCCACATACTCGGCCACATCTTTCTTCATACCGGCCCAGAAGAAAACTCTCTTCATGTCTTGGTACATTTTGTCTCCACCGGGATGAATAGTCATTCTTGAACGATGTGCATCATCCAAAATAGCCTTCTTCAAACCCTCATCTTGCGGTACACAAAGTCTACCGTCTCTATGCAACCATCCCTTATCATCTATGGTGTATCTACCCAAATGGCTGGACGACTCCCCTCTTATAAGCTTCTCTACCAACACAACCAACTGTGGGTCGTCTCGCTGAGCCTCGCCAATCCGTCTCAAAAGAGTAGGTCTAACCTCCAAGGATGCCAACAAACCAGGTACAAAATCAACAGAAGGTCTGAAGTCAAACAAAGAAAGAAACTCCAAGCTTCGTCGTTCCACGAACAATGGACTCAAAGATAGCCTTTTTCTACTTAAGGCGTCTGCCACCACGTTACCCTTACCAGGGGTATACGCTATCTCGAAATCATAGGATGCTAAGAACTCCATCCACCTTTGCTGTCTTAGGTTTAAATCCTTCTGAGAGAATAAGTACTTCAATGATTTATGGTCGGTGAACAACTCGAATCTCTCACCAAGAAGATAATGGCGCCAAGACTTAAGTGCGAAAACAATCGCGGCCAACTCTAGATCATGGGTAGGGTAATTCTTCTCATGCACTCTCAATTGTCTCCCTCCATAGGCTATTACCCTTCCCTCCTGCATCAAGACTGCGCCTAATCCTGTTCCACAAGCATCGGTATAAACAACAAACGGCTTACTTCCATCCGGGAGCACTAAAACTGGAGCGGTGGTCAAAGCTCTCTTTAACCGTCGGAAAGCATCATCACAATCTACATCCCACGAGAAAACCAGATTCTTTTTCGTCAAGCGGGTTAATGGGGCTGATATCTTCGCGAAGTCTTTGATGAACTTCCTATAATATCCTGCCAACCCCAAGAAACTTCTTACCTCGGTAGCATTTCTAGGAACTTTCCAATCCTGGATAGATACTATCTTTGCGGGATCCACAGCTATCCCTTCCTTAGAGACCACATGCCCTAAGAATCGCACTTCTCTTCTCCAAAAATGGCATTTAGAGAATTTAGCTTTAAGACTATGCGCTCGAAGAGTCTCCAACACTTCCTTGAGATGTAAGGCATGCTCTTCTTCATTCTTGGAAAAGACCAAGATGTCATCCACAAAAACTACTACAAACTTATTCAGATACTCTCTGAACACTCTACTCATGAGATCAACAAAGTATGCAGGGGCGTTTGTCAACCCAAATGGCATCACTAGCCACTCATAAAAACCATCCGGAGTCCGGAAAGCAGTCTTCTTTATACTGTCCTCCGCCACTCTTAACTGATGAAACCCTGTAGCTAAGTCCATCTGCGAAAATACTGACGCGCCAACCAACTGATCAAAGAGATCATCTATCCTCGGTAATGGGTGTCTATTCTTCTTCGTGAGCTTATTAAGTTCTCTATAATCCACACAAAGTCTGAGGGACCCATCCGCCTTCGTGGCAAACACTACTGGAGCTCCCCACTCCGATATACTTCGCCTTATGAACCCCTTCTCAAGCAACTCCCCTACTTGCTTATGAAGTTCTCTTCTCTCACGAGGAGCCATGTGGCGTACTGGCAAAGACACTGGTTTGGCATTATCCACCAAATAAATTCGGAAATCTATCTCCCGCTTCGGAGGCAAACCCTTTACTTCTTCAAACACATCCGGATATTCCCGGACTACTCTGACAGAACACAAACTCTCGACCGAAGCATCGAGCGATTCAAGATAACTTAGCAAAACAGATTCCATGGGATTGCAAGAGATCTCGAGAGTGTTACCCAAGCGGGTCATGAGCCTGACAACTCTCCTTTCGCAATCAAGAACGGCACCATTACTGGATAACCAGTCCATGCCCAAGATCAACCCATAGCCCGTGAAGCCCAATACAAAAGCATCACATCTAAACTCAACGCTAAGTATAGAAATCTTCAAACCCAAACATATCATAGACAGATATATGGAGCCCCCAATTGGGTTTGAGACAACCAAGGGATCATCAACTAGACTGGTGTCTAAGTGCAGTGACTCAACTAACGATGATGAGATAAAAGAATGCGATGCGCCAGAGTCAAACAAAGTACGAACTGGATGATCAAACAGAAAAACCAGACTTTCAACGGAAATAGTTCTACCTCTCTGCTGAATCGGTGGAACTGAGAGAACCTGAACTTGCCCCCCTGACTGAGGTGGTGCTATAAGAGCTTGCACCTGGCCTCCTGAGGTAGACCCCGTCTTCTGCCCCTTCTTTGGGCAGTTTTTCACAAGATGCCCTGCTTCACCACAATGAAAGCAACCGGTCTTCTTCTTTTTGCGACAATCCTTACTAAGGTGTCCTGGTGTTCCACAATTGAAGCATTTCTTCTTCGTCTTCTTTTTGTCACCATTGCCTTTTCCGCCCTTGCCTTGTTGTTGCTGTTGCGGTTTCTTCTGATCCCCCTTTTTCTCTGGTGCCTTAGAATTCTTATCATCCTCATGCATAAGTGCCATGTAGACAAGCTTCTCAAAAGTGGCCCCCATAGGAATGTGAGTCATAGCTATTCCTTGCAATGGTTCGTTCAAGCCTCTAACGAACCTCAAAGCCTTCTTCTCCGGTGTATTCACCAACTCTATGCCAAACCTTGCTAATTGATTGAATTTGTTGACATATTCTTTCACCGTGAGATTCCCTTGCTTCAAATTCAAGAACTTCTCCATAAACAGATTCTCTTCCGCCCTTGAGAGAAACTTAGCCCCAAACCTTTGCTTAAAATCTGCCCAAGAGTCAACAGGGCGTTCTCCATTAGTGACCTCCCACCAGAATGAGGCCTCTCCCTTCATTAACCAAGCCGCCAACTTGACTTTCTTTCCCTCTTCCACTTCAAAGATATCTAGCAACTCTTCCACTTCCTTAAGCCAATCTCTAGCCTCTACGAAAGTCTCTGAACCAAGAAAAGGTTTTCCTCCTATAGCCTTGAACTCCTTGCAAACCTTAGCAAAATTATCCACTCTAGGCTGAGGAGGAGGAGCGGTTGTCTCTGGTGTAGTAGCATTGGCCGGACCCGCAGCCGCGGCCCTAGCCTCTTGCAACCTCCTATACCATAGTGGTATAACTAAACCCTCCGGGATGTTAAGATCTTCAGCCATGCTGAAACGAAAGAGGAAAGATTCAAAAAGGAGATTCTGAAAGATAAAGATATGGCTATTGGGGATTATGCTTTTCTTTTTCAAAAACTTTTTCTTTTAGAAGACATGCTTTTAAAAATACTTTCTTCGAAAATACTCTTAGAAAGTAGTTTTTCTCAAAAATTTTATCTGTTCTGGTAACCTTAAGCTCTGATACCACGTGTAACACCCCACTCCCACTATGATCACTCACTAAGGGAATGCCATAGCATCGGTGGAGTATTTTAGTGAATATAGAACAGAAAAATTACAACAAGACAGATATAAATAGTACTTGAAATTTTAAAACATCATCTCATAACAGCGGAAGTAAAACATGTCTGGTTACATCATAAAACCACAATAAAGGTCAAGTACAATATCCATCAAAATAAAGAAGTACATAATCCCACTCTCATACAATAGCCGAACAAAAGAAAAGATAACTGGATAACTGGAGCTTTACATCTATCCAAGCTCCTAAAGACTGGAACAGCAATCCGATCAAGCTCCACTACTGCTAGGATCCACCGTAGGACCTGAGGGTTGGGAAAAAGATAAAAACAACAGGGTCAGACATAAGTCTGAGCGAGTCCTATAACTTTAACAATACAATCGTTAAAGTAACCAGAGAAGACATAAACTGATATACGGTAACATATAGGGATGAATGGCTACCCTAAGCAGTCAACTAAACGAAGATAAAGGATAAAGACGCATCTACCCTCCCTAAGGTAAATTACTAAACTGCACCACACCAGTCGTTCCTAACTTAAAGGTTGATCCCACCCAAGGACTTATAAAATTTACTAATTAGTACCTACGTACCCCTAGGTGACCAAGTAGGCGCCACGGGGCCCTACAATCCACTAGGTGTACACACTACTTCCCATTCGATCGGCTCCCTAACGTAGATACCCGTGCTGGCCCCACCGTGGGATGTATCATTCCCCAATGTGGCAACCTGATGGAACTAAAGGTGCACGGCTTATATCTACTCGATGCAACAACGGCTTACCTACCAGCCCGGGCCCACTCACGCATATGAAGCCCGTTGGACTTGCGTTGCCACCGCTAACCCGTTTGCCTCTTACAGTCAAGCCCAGTATGCGTGTCCCGTCCTCGACATGGGTCGAGCCCACAAAGATACGTATGGGTTACTGGTTGAAATGGGCCTCCACAAGCTACCCACCTAAGCTTGTCCCTTTTTCTAGTATATCCCACTTAACCCTTTAATCATGTTTTAATTACATGTTCCATTTTGGTTAAGTATTCTAATCGTATTTTCTATTGCCACCCAAGGCAACCACTAGATTTTCTCATGCCACCCGAGGCACCCACTTAACCCCTCATGTCCCTCTACATGCTAATGTGGTTAAGTGTTTCTTAATTAATTAATTAAGAACGTAACCTTTGTAAAGACCTCTCACATTAGACTGTCTTTTATGACCGCTGGTTAAGCCGGTTGGGTCCGGGCAGCCTTATGTCATAACAGAGTCTAACCTCGTGTCTTTACATTAATTACGTATTTAGTTTGTGCCTAAGACCTCTCACATTGGGCTAACATTTGTAGCAACTGGTTAAGCCGGTTGGGTCCGGGCAGTTTTACGCTACAACTGAGTCCAACCTCGTGTCTTAGTCAATTAATTACACCTAATTAATCACCCTCATAATTTTATATTAATTATCCCTAATTAATCAAGTTTTCTTAACATGGGTAGACCTAACTTAATAGGTAAATTCCCATGGGGTAGACCTAACTCAATAGGTAAATTCCCAACACATAGTATGGGTACACCTAACCAAATAGGCAAATTCCCATACTATGTTTATTTATTTTGTGTTATGCATAATTATATTAATTTCACACAATCTTATTAACTTATGCATTTAATTACCCCATCGTTCCCACGTAATTTCGTTCATGATATAACACATATAAAAGGTGTCAACTTGCATATGAATGAACATGTTTCAAAGGTGCCATCTTGCATATTAACAAACACATAACTTGCATATGAACTTGCATAACATGTCACATAACTTGCATATAATATGTCACATAACTTACATATTCATTTTGCATAACAAACTTGCATATTAGCTTATAGACTTGCATAATGTGTCATCATGAACTTGCATATTAATAAACATGTAACTTGCATATTTACATACATGTAACTCGCATATTAACAAACATGTAACTTGCATATAAAGAAACATGTAACTTGCATATTTACATACATGTAACTTGCATATTAACAAACATGTAACTTGCATATTAACAAACATGTAACTTGCATATTTACATACATGTAACTTGCATATTAACAAACATGTAACTTGCATATTTACATACATGTAACTTGCATAGCATATTACCATGAACTTGCATAACATGCATATGATTACATAGCCCACAACTTGCATATTTAGCATCATGCAAACATAACATACATCATATTAAACTTGCATAAGCTTACATACTCAACATGCATAAACATAAGATTAATGCTAACATCATATCATATGATTCAAAGCTCATTAACCCACATACAAAACCATAAATCTCATCACATCTCATCTAATTAGTTTACCAAAAGATCATCAAAGTGATAGAAACTCACAACTAGCAACTTTGAACACCAAATGAAGAAGATTAAGATGCTAAGAAGGGATTAGAAGTTGATTAGAGAGTGATTAGTATGCAACCCTCTTCATAAAATTAGTGGAGGCCATGAGAGCTAGCATTTTGCCATAGTTTAGCCACTAGGTTTAATTATGAATGAATTAGGGTAGGTTAGGGTCTTATTTATAGATTAGGCAAGTGTTTTAGGCCATAGGATTAACCCTAGATTCAATCCAAGCCATCAAAGCATGTCTTGGGGAAGAAGTCAAGTGTAGGAACCATCTAGGGCCTTTAGATTAAAGATGGACCATGAGAACCATTCAAATGCAAAATCTGCACTTGAGCGAATCGGCCCACGGGTTGACAGCCAAACACCCTGGATTAACCCCTAGTCGACCCAGCGGGCTCGGGTCGACTTCAAAAATCGGCCGGTTCGGTTATTCCCCTCTCCCAATTCGCTGTTTTGAGCATTTTTGCATATTTATTTATTAAATTTTCAATTATATATATATATATATATCAATATATATATATATATATATATATATATCTACACAACCCATTTCACCTAATTAAGTATACTTTAATTTGGGAATTTTCGTGAAACTTCGCGAGGCCACATCTTGGTCATACGGACTCCGATTTTCGAAAACTCGGACTCTATTTCGCGTATTTTTCCGAGACGAACGCAATGGCATAGCCCGTTTCCCTTGATTCCCATTTTAGAATTAAATTCTGCCTCGATTTATGTTATTACAGGTTATTGAAAATACGGGTTGTTACATATACCCTCCGAAAGAAAAAGGGTACCTCGAACGCATCTTCGCTTCCGTCTCCCAGGTAGCGTCACTCTCTTCATCTCCCCTTTGTACTTTGACTAGTTGAACCTCTCTGTTTCTCAGCTTCCAAATCTCTGACCCAAGGATGCAAGTAGGAGCTCGTCGAATCGTCGCATCACGCTCTGCTTCCACTTCTCTAAGCAAACTCGGCTCTACCACCTCTGCGGTCTCATGTAGGCACTTCCTCCCATAGAATACATCACTAAGTCTGTCGGGCAACTCCGCCAATGGAAGATGCTCCTCCCATGTACCTCCAAAATCCAAGATACATAGCCTCAAAAGGTCTTCTAAAATATGATTCACCCTCTCGGTCTGGCCGTCCGTCTGAGGATGATATGCGGTACTCAAACGCAACTGAGTCCCTACCGCCTTTTGCAAACTCTTCCAAAACTCTCTAGTGAAGATAGGATCTCGATCACTCACTATACTGGAGGGTACCCGATGCAATCGAACTATCTCTCGAAGATATACAAAAGCTAGCCATGGAGCAGTCCACTTACTCTTCACAGGTATGAAATGGGTGTTCTTAGTAAGTCTGTCTACCACCACCCAAATTCCTGTATTACTCTTTCTCGATCTGGGTAACCTGTCAATAAAATTCAACGAGGCGCTGTCCCACTTTCATTGCGGAACCTCCAATGGGTGAAGCAACCCACCCGGTTTCTTTCGCTCCGTCTTCACTCGTTGGCACACCAAGCATCGAGCGACATGCTCGGCCACATCTTTCTTCATACCGGCCCAGAAGAAAGCCCTCTTCATGTCTTGGTACATCTTACCCCCACCGGGATGAATGGTCATCCTAAAACGGTGTGCGTCATCAAGAATAGCCTTCCTCAAACCCTCGTCCTGCGGTACACAAAGTCTACCGTCTCTACGCAAACACCCTCTATCTCTAAGGTGTACCTACTCAAATGGCTGGACGACTCCCCCCCTTATGAGCTTCTCTACTAACTCAACCAACTGTGGGTCGCCCCTCTGTGCTTCTCCAATCCGCCCCAAAAGAGTAGGTCTAACTTCCAAAGAAGCTAGCAAACCGGGTACAAAGTCAACGGAAGGTCTAAAGTCAAACTTAGAAATAAACTCTAAGCTCCGTCGTTCAACGAACAATGAACTCAAGGACAACCTTTTTCTACTTAAGGTGTCTGCTACCATGTTACCCTTACTCATAGGATGCTAAAGATCCCATCCACTTTTGCTGTCCTAAGACTATGCGCTCGAAGAGTCTCCAACACTTCCCTAAGATGTAGGGCATGCTCTTCTCCACCAGAATATCATCCAAGATCATCATAACCGTCTCCCACGCAGACCACCCTAGTCGAATTCGGCATCCCCCAAATGCAAGCCCCAAAGGCCTAAACCAATATCAGACAAACACCCAAGGGATACCTCCTTCGAATTCAGACGACCTACGTGAGACGATACTAGTAAAAATGGCTAAATAATTAAGCCCTTGACCAATTCTGGATGTTCTCGCCAGTCTCGCTCCAAAACCGTCGTTTATCCTATACTGGCCCTGCTCAGCCTATTGAGCACATACGAAAACTTATTTCGCTCCTAGAAAAGACCCAGATGTCATCTACAAAGACCATCACGAACTTATTTAGGTACTCCCTGAACACCCTTCTCAACAAAGTATGTGGGGGCGTTCGTCAAACCCAATGGCATCACCAGCCACTCATAAAAGAAAACATCCGGAGTCCTAAAGGTAGTCTTTTCTATGCTATCCTCAGCCACTCTCAACTGATGAACTTCCGTGGCTGAGTCCACTACTAAAACACTAAGGCGCCAACCAACTGATCAAAGAGATCATCAATCCTTGGCAATGGGTGTCTATTCTTCTTTGTGAGTTTCTTTAGTTCTCTTTAGCCTACACAAAGTCTGAGGGACCCATCCGCCTTCATAACAAAAACTACTGGAGCGCCCCACTCCGATATACTTCGTCTTATGAACCCTTTCTCAAGCAAATCGCCTACTTACTTATGGAGTTCCCTCCTCTCACTAGGAGCCATGTGGCACACTGGCCAAGATACTGGTTTGGCCTTATCCACCAGATATATTCGGAAGTCAATCTCCCGCTTCGGAGGTAAGCCCTTCACCTCCTCAAACACATCCGGGTATTCCCGGACCGCTCTAACAGATCGCAGACTCTAGACCAACATGTCAGGCGATTCTAGATACCTTAGCATAACAGATTCTATGGGATTACAAGAGATCTCGAGAGTGTTACTTAGGCGGCCCATAAGCCTAACAACTCTCCCTTCAAAATGAAGAACAGCACTCCTACTGGATAACCAGTTCATGCCCAAAATTAACCCATAGCCCGTGAAGCCCAACAAGCATCACATCTAAACTCAACGCTAGGTATAGAAACTTTCAAACCCAAACATATCATGGAGCCCCAACTGGGTTTGAAACAACTAAGGGATCATCTACCAAACTGGTGTCTAAGTGCAGTGACTCAACTATCAATGGTGAGATAAACGAACTCGATATATCAGGATCAAATAAAGTTTGAATTGGATAATAAAGAAATCCAAATTCCAACCTAGACGGTCTTATCCCCACCTGGTACCCTAGTCGTGAGGGAATACAACTACCCTCCAGAAGATTCCATACCTTGCCCTTGCTTCTTTGAACAATCCTAATAAGGTGTCCTATTCCTCTTAAAAGGATAACCACTTGCCTTCTTCTTCCCTATTCTCCACTCGTAACCTCCCACCAATGAGGTTTCATCTTTCATTAACCAAACAACTATTTGAGCCTTCCTCCCATCGTTTATCCAATAGATACCTACCAGTCCTCCTCCTTATTGAACCAACTTCTAATCCGACTAACGTCTAAGTCCCTTGAAGTGGTTTTCCATCCTTATCTATCTTAGAAAGATCATCTATACGCGGAGGGGAAACTCAAAACGAGAGAAAGGAAGAGATTCAAAATGGAGAATTCGAAAGATATAGATATGGCTATTGGGGATTATGCTTTCCTTTCAAAAACTTTTCTCTTAAAAGACATGTTTTTGAAAATACTCCTTTCCAAAAATGTTTTAGAAAAATAGTTTTCTAAAAATTTTATCTGTTCCGGTAACCTTTGCTCTGATACCACGTGTAACACCCCACACCCGCTATAGTCACTCATAAAGGGAATGCCATAGCATCGGTGGAGTATTTTAGTGAATATAGAACAGAAAAATTACAACAAGACAGGTATAAATAGTACTTGAAATTTTAAAACATCATCTCATAACAGCGGAAATAAACATGTCTGGTTACATCATAAAAACACGATAAAAGTCAAGTACAATATTCATCAAAATAAAGAAGTACATAATCCCACTCTCTCATACAATAGCCATAAGAAAAGAAAAGATAACTGGATAACTGGAGCTTTACATCTACCCAAGCTCCTCAAGACTGGAAACAGAAATCCGATCAAGCTATACTACCGCTAGGATCCACCGTAGGACCTGAGGGTTGGGAAAAAGATAAAAACAACGGGGTCAGACATAAGTCTGAGTGAGTCCTATAACCCTAACAATACAACCATTAAAGTAATTAGGGTATGACATAAATAAGGTACGGTACCTCTGGGGATAATGACCACACTAAGTAGCCAACAAAACATAGGGTGTACTAAGATAACCGAGAAGACGCTTTTATCCTCCCAAGGATAATTATTAGATTACACCACCCTAGACTTATTCACCCAAGGGTAATTCCTACACTGCACCACACCAGTTCTACCCACCAAGAGTAATTCCTACTTAAAGGTTGATCCCACTAAGTGTACTTAGTAATTTTTACCCGGTAGTTTCTTGTACCCCTACGCAGGTGCCGTCTGCCCCTATTTTTACTAGGTGTACCCACTACCCCCAAGCGATCGGCTCCCTACCGTAGATACCCGTGCTGGTCCCACAAAAGGGGGTGTATCATTCCCCAAAGTGGCTACCATATAATATCACTGTGCACGGCTTTATATCTACACGATGCAACAACGACTTACCAACCAGCCCGGGTCCACACACGCATATGAAACCCGTTGATCCCGCGTTGCCACCGCTAACCCGTTTTGGCCTCTTACAGTCAAGCCCAATATGCGTGTCCCGTCACCCGACTAGAGTCGAGCCTACAAAGATACGTTTGGGATATTGGTTGAAATGGGCCCCCACAAGCTACTACTTAAGCTTGTCGTTTAATCTAGTGCATCCCACTTAACCCTTTAACCATGTCCCCTTACATGTTATAAATCTTGGTTAAGTCCTTTAATCATATTTCAATTGCCACTTAGGGCACCCACTAGATTCCCACATGCCACCCATGGCACTTACTTAACCCCTTAATCATGTTTAATTACATGTTCCACCTTGGTTAAGTATTCTAATCGTATTCTCACATGCCACCCATGGCACTTACTTAACCCTTTTATCATGTTTAATTACATGTTCCACCTTGGTTAAGTATTCTAATCGTATTTTTCTATTGCCACCCAAGGCAACCCACTAGTCTCATCATGCCACCCCAAGGCACCCACTTAACCCCTCATGTCCCACTACATGCTAATATGGTTAAGTGTTTCTTAATTCATTAATTAAGATCATGACCTCATAAAGACCTCCCACATTAGACCGTCTTTTATGACTGCTGGATATGCCGGTTGGTTCCGGGCAGACTTCTGTCATAAAAAGGGCCTAACCTCGTGTCTTTACTTTAATCATGTATTTAATTTATGACTAAGACCTCTCACATTGGGCCAATCATTTGTAGCTGCTGGATGGCCGGTCGGTTCCGGGCAGACTTCCGCTACAAAAGGGTCCAACCTCGTGTCTTAGTTGATTAATTAAACCTAATTAATCACCCCCATATTAATTATCCCTAATTAATATCAAATTTTCCATAACATGGGTAGACCTAACTCAATAGGTAAATTCCCATGGGGTAGACCTAACTCAATAGGTAAATTCCCACTTATGGTAATTTATTTTTATGGTATGCTTAATCATACCCAATCATACTTTTATTAACATATTTATTACCCCATCGTTCCTCACGTAAATCGTTCTCATTTCACGACATAATAAAGGGAAAGATCCATCACAAATATCATGGGTTTAGCATATAACTTTGTCATGGGTTAAGAGGATGTCAACTTGCATATATGAACATATATTAACCCAACTACATATAACCCAAACTTGCATATTATCATACCCATGATTTGCATAACATATGACATATGAGTTTGCATATTATCATACACATATCTTGCATAACATGTTAAACTTGCATATAAGCATCCTCATAACTTGCATAACATGTTAAACATGCATTTAAGCATACACATAACTTGCATAAGCATTCACATACTTGCATGGGCATTCATATACTTGCATAAGCATTCACATACTTGCATATCACATTAAGCTCGCATTTAAGCATATACATAACTTGTATAACATCATGCTCATAACTTGCATAATCTCATAAACTTAACTTGCATAACACTATGCACACAACTTGCATACCCTCATACACATAACTTGCATATGCACATAACTTACATAACATGTTGAGCTTGCATGTAAGCATAACTTGCATAATATGTCGAACTTACATATATGACTTGCATCTTAAAGGAGGGTAAACATGCATAGCATATAAGAGTGCCATCTTGCATATGTATATACCATATTTAAAAGGGTAAACTTGCATATCATGATTTATGCATAATACCAAACACTTAGCATGCATAAAACCACTTACTTATCATGCATAGAATCAAATACTTATTATGCATAAAATCAAATACTTATTATGCATAAAACCAAATACTTATTATGCATAAAACCAAATACTTATTATGCATAAAATCAAATACTTATTATGCATAAAATCAAATACTTATTATGCATAAAACCAAATACTTATTATGCATAAAACCAAATACTTATTATGCATAAAATCAAATACTTATTATGCATAAAATCAAATACTTATTATGCATAAAACCAAATACTTATTATGCATAAAATCAAATACTTATTATGCATAAAATCAAATACTTATTATGCATAAACCTACCACTTAACTTGCATAAACCCAAACACTTAACATGCATAAAACCCCATACTTAGTATGCATACAATCAAATACTTATCATGCATAACGTCAAGTACTTTAGCATGAATAACATCAAATACTTAACATGCATAACACCAACTACTTAGCATGCACAAAATCACATGCATAACTTGCATATCATGTTACATATAACTTGCATATATTCTCACATATAGTTTGCATAACATGTCACATATGCATAAATGTTTAACATGGTGTTTTGCATCATAAAACATGACCTTAACTTGCATTTAACATAAAACTTGCAAATCACATATCATACAAACTTGCATAAATACATTCATCCACAAACATAGCCATGTCTTATCACATCCTACCATAATCAATTTAACAATTGATTATTAAAGCCATAGAAACTCACCAAAACAAGATTAGCAAGTTAAATGAAGCAAATCCCAATGATTAAGTAGAAGAAGATGTAGATTAGCTTGCAAATCCTCTTAGGATTTTTAGTGGAGGCTCTCCAATTTTCTAAGTGGTGGCATAATGGCCTTAGATCTATTTTTTGGTAAGGATAAGGGGGGTATTAGGGTGTATATATAGATTAGTTAGATGTTTTAGGACCATAGGATATACCCTAGAACCAATCCTAGCCTTTAAAGCATGTCTTGGGGAAGAAGTCAAGTGTAGGAACCATTTAGGGCCCAAAAAAAACAGCCCAAAACTCATCCCGGGCCTCAAAACATGAGCAGTTTTTGTTTTTGATTTTTCGTGAAACTTTGACGGGCCATAACTTGGTCATACGGACTCCGATTTACGAAAACTCGGACTCTATTTCGCGTATTTTTCCGAGACGAACGCAATGGCACAGCCCATTTCCCCTGATTCAGAATATTAAATTTAGTTCTGCTCTGATTTATGTTATAACAAGTTATTTAACATACGGGGTGTTACACTAGTCTTATGATACACCACCCAGAGCGACATGAGCGTACCTAGACTTTCCCACGTACGTATCGCCAATCGTTCTCAATGTCTATTGCACATGTTCTCTATATGTGAGCCCGAGTCCCATAACAGGGCTAATCAAGAAACACGGAACTCGGTCGGGGGATTTCAATTATCTGCCGATTGCAGATGCTAAGGTCTGCTTTTACAGTGGCTATGGTCCCACTAGACCCCTCCCTCAACTAATGAAAGGCACCCAAGAATATCAAGAATAAGAACTTAACCCCGGCCCCCTATGCCCTTCAAACCTATTGGCCAACCTCACCCATAACTACATAGCAAAGTATATGGTCTTTTGGAGTTCGCCGCCTTTCCGCTTTACGTACTGACTGAAGATGGTAGGTAGACGACGAGTTGCTATCACAGGGCACTAACTGGTCTCGCCGAATCACGCTGGTCCATCTTAGTCTTTTGATTGCCCCTTATTATTGCAATCAAGGCATACTCATTGGTTCACCTACGTAGACCTAACCTCTGTGAGTACAGGCGGATCATCTGCCACTCGCAGAGGAATACCAAGAGTACCCTATGTCCCCGGAAGCCGCATGCTTCTTAACCCAGTCCGTTGGAGCCTACAAGAATATCTAGATGGACATGCGCTCCTCTTTGTGTCTTTTGACACCCCGATGATCTACCCCTTATGGTTATTTATCCTCTAATGTATGGACTGGTCCAAGCGCCTCAGTTTTATATGTCATTAGACCCTATGTCTAACCATTCTTTTACGCGCTTGTCTCAGCTCACCAGGTTTTCAGTTAACCTGGTTATTCGAATTCATATTGAATTCTTATTCAAATTACCAAGTTTCTCTTGCTTATTAATTTCAGTCATACAACTTAATTCATTTAAGTTTATTAATAAGCTTACAACATGTTATTCTCTAGATTGTGGCCTAAGGTCTGTGATCCACAATCCCTTTTATATTCTTGTTTGATTTCAATAACATGTTTTACTTAATATGTAATTAAGTATATCCAATTCACATGTTTCCAATTAACATGTCACTTACCATTTATGATTAAATATAACTTATTTCATTTCATAAGTTTTCCTCATCCTTTCTCATTTAATCATAATTCCATTTTACGTCATCAATACGACTTACCGTTGTTTACTTATTAACTTAGTTCTATTAACTAAGGCCCATTAACAAGTTTCTCTACCCATTTATTTTAACCTATGTTATAATTTCCCCTTGTCCCTAGGACAAGTCTAACCATGTTATTCTTACCAACGGGTTTCAGACTCCCAGACTACTTAATTTATAATTAAGTACAATATATTTTCCCCTTTTTCTTAACTGGTTTCAGGTTTTCCACTTTTCTGATTACTTAATTTACAATTAAGTGTCACTTAACTTAATTCACCAGTTATCCCATTCCCTTACTAGTTTATTATAACCTAAGTTATAATATTCGCTTGTCCCTAGGACAAGTCTATCTATTATACAACATTTTTATTAATGTTATTTATTTATAATAGGTTATTATCATTCCCCTTTTAAAACATTTACTGTTGTAAACCATTATTCTTCATTCACTGTAATATATGTTCCTTATTATATTAAGGAAAACAATTCATGCACCTTATCAGTTTGATAGAAGGAATCAATGATTTATTTTCATAACGTTTTCCCATCTAAATCCGTGGTAGCAAGTAATTTCTTTACTTTTTCATTAATTATTGTGGCTTACTTGCAACAACATTCTCAGAAATAAGTCATTTAGGGAAATACGTCATTTTCCCTCTTATCACACTAACTCAGTTCATTGCATCCCTTCCTTTCTTATTTTCTGAGTTAGACATTTAATTACCATCCTTTCCATTTATTCATATCTTGTTATATATATATATATATAAGCACTAGACCTCTGACATTAAGCCTATACTTGTGGACGCCGGATTTGCCAGGCTGGCCCGGACAGACTTCTACCACAAGCTGACTTAACCTCGTGTCTTAGCACATGTTGTTAATTCTTTCACTTAGGCCTCTCACATTAGGTTAAACATTAGTGGCTGCTGGATATGCCGGTCGGGTCCGGGCAGACTTCCGCCACTAATGCAACCTAACCTCGTGCCATAAGTGTAGTTACAAATTCAATCACTTATGTTCATATCAAATTGCGCTTCCAAATTAAAATCTCAAAACATAATATATGTTATGTTCCAAAATCCCATTACAAGAAAATTTTACACATATTATCCTTTTTACTGTAATATAGTTTACAGTAATCTAATTTACATGTCATCCAATTTTTGCCTATATTTTCTCGCATGTCATTTTCAACATATGTTTAATTCTACTAGGACATGTAAACATTCAATCGGGTAATTATTTTAACGTGTCGTTCAATCAATAATATGTCCCAAGTAAAACATGTAATTACAATCACTGAATTGACTATTCATATCCTAACAAGTTTATTTTCTCCAACATGTAAGAATTCAATAACTTAGCCAATTCAACATAGGAATTTCCTGACATTTCATATCAACATTTCAATTCATTACAACATCAATTTATAATTAAACTGGCCATTTCACATTTTATTAAAAAGGGGAATGCTAAACAATATTCATAACATTATCTAAAGGCTATAGCTTAAACCACTCGCCTTTAAGCTTTCCCCCAACTTTGGATCTGATCCGTTCTATCATCCATGGTTTTCCTTTTCCCTTTAATTTGATTCACGACCTAACGACCATGGATTTATTATTTCATGAAAAGAGAAGGGAAAGAGAAATAATTTAAATAGATTGGTTCTTAGAGGTTTACCTTTATTTTATGATTCAATAATCTTTTTTATTACCGTTGATTCCCTCTTCCAGATCTGAATTCATAATCCTCCTAGGCTAACATTTTAATTTCAGAATAGATTTGAGAAGAGAGAGAGGGAGGGAGCCATGGCAGGGCTCTAGCGTAGCTGCTGAATTATGATGTTTAGGGTTAGGTCTAGGGTCTTATTTATAGGTGCTCAAGACCTTATCGTACACGCAGCACTGAGTCAGCATTTAACCCAGTTAAGAAAATAGTCTAGGTTCGCAGATGAATATAGCCAAATCTTATCGTACACGCAGTGCTGAGTCAGTGTTGGGTCCCGTAAGCTGTTTTGACGCAGAAATTTGAATTTCGAATGTTTGAATTGTTTTGGCGTAGAAATTTGATTTTCGAACTTTTGAATTTCTGAAATTTATTTAACTGTTTTATTCACATGAAATATTCTTATATGTATACAATTCCTCTAACGACCATTTTATGTGTATATATATATGCACAACTTTCGTTTTATTTTCAAAATTCAAACGATGTTGCACCGTTATTTGATTCTTGCCATATTTCATTGAATGTATCCTTATCTTGAATTTTATCTTTCGTATACATATATTTCTGCATATATATATATATTCTCATATATATATACATATATTTTCTTTATTTCCTTATGTGTACAGTCTTATCCTTTCAAATTTTGAATTTGTATACGTACATATATTTGCATATTCAGTTGGCCTTCTCTAAAACAAAGATAAAAATTATGTCGCCGCCGGGGTTCGAACCCCCAACCTCCATGTTACAAATCCAATGCCTTAAACAACTGAGCTATGAAGTCTTTTGTTAATAAGTCTTAGAACAATTATAATTATTGTTCTCCCCTTACTTCTCTTTTCATGTTAGTTACAATACTTGAATTAAACCATTACATGAATCTTTTTCTTTTATTTTTCTTTTAATGTTAATGCATTATGTTTGCAAAACAGTGCATGCAACATATTTACATTGCATGCAACCAATCCTTTCTTTCTTTCAATGCATGCATTACATTTTTTTAGTGCATGTATTTATTACATGCAATCCTTATTTTGTTCTTTATTTTATATTTTAATTTGTTTGTATATATATATATATATATATATTTCTCTTGTGTGTATACAAACTTCTAGAATTAATAACTTCTTCATATGATGCACGTTTTACGTAAACCAGGTGTCTATCTTGACCAGAATTCCGAGACGGACGCAATGGCGCGGTCCGTTTACTTAATTCTCATTATTTAATTAACTTAGTCTTATTTTATTATCTTAACAATATAGGGTGTTACATTCTCCCACCCTTAGGAAATTTTGTCCCCGAAATTTAATAAGGGTAAAATCAATCAAACCCTTGCATAATATACATCCATCATGTATGCATCCAAGTTTAGCAAACATTGTGCACTTGTGCAGAGTGAAGTACAACATAATAATGCATGTATGCTTAAGCGGTACCTCCTATGTGTATGCAAATTTCTCAAAAATCCTTTTAAAATACTATGCTCACATCCTAGATATACTGGCAGTTCTACATGAATGCAATATTTTGAAAATCAAAATGCTTTTTCATCAAATTTTCCCATACTCTTACTGAGTAAGAGCATAGTTCATCCAATTGTTGCATCCATAATCCTACCAACCAACTTTATTTTTTGAATTTTAGAAAAATCTAATTTTCTAAATTCGATTTCTAGTGTTACAAAAAGGTGGAAAATGGAAATTTTCACACCTTCCATTTTTTTATATACCTTTTTTCCAACTGTTCTTGGATTTTATGAAACAATTTATAAAGATTTCCTATTTTCCAATCCAAGCACATCCCACATAAGAAAATTTTCATTGTTGTAGCTTTTTTTTCGTCTCATCTTGCAAAAAAAATTCAAATCGCAAAACTAGAGTAAATACAGACAACTATTTTCCTCAATCGGGTTTATGACTTGTTCTTACCTATATGGTCAGTTCAGTCTCCTACTACAAGGTGCCAACATCCACTCTATTCTCATTTTCTACAACTTATTTTGTCCATCCAACAAAATTCTCTTTTAAATAATTTATCAAAAATAATAGTCAAAAGAATAGACAGTTCAAAACTTTCTTGATTAAAAATTCTTGTATGAAATATAACAAGAAAAACTAGCGAGCTATACATGCTCTATAATATGCACCTTTTACTGAGAGAATTTCACTTTAAAACTCAATATATACATCTTTACATATTTTAAAACTATAACTTTTAAGATTAAAACTTGAAAACACCATAAACCATTTATTTTCCTAAAACTTTTATAATCTCAAGTTCTTAAAAGTTAATAATGGGGTTAGACTCAAAGTGGGTTTCCAACTTTTCTAGGTTCTCCTAGACACTCCCCAAGGTCAATTCCCTCAACTATATATATTCCTAATCCATTTTTCTCTGTTCTACCTTTTTCCAATTTGTAAGGTTTTACTGCCAAACCAACTAACCCAAAATACTAATCATATGGGGTTTACTTTCCTTTCGTATAAAGTATATTGTACACTTCCCAACAAAACTTCCTAAGGGTCTCAAATTTTCTTATTCATTCATTTAGTGTACAAAACAAACATCCCATTCCATACCATATTATACTCTTTCTATTTAGTGGGTTCCTTTATGGATCTAGGTGTATATATAATATATTCATATTTTTAAAAATACAAGTACGTTCACTCACTATTTATATAGGAATCCTAAACCTAAGCTCTGATACAAGATGTGACAACCCCAATTTCGACAGACCGATTTTTTTTTAAATTCCGACCTATCGAAACGCGGATTGGTTTGCTCTGGTATCCTGCAGAGAAGACAGAGACAAAACATGTCAGAGCTCAGAAAAATATCTCACAGCGAAAAGGATAAAATATAGTATAATCAAAATATAGCCTTACCGTATTGTTAATACTGCCTAACCAGTATCCAAAGCTATCATGTCTCTGCCACAATCTAACCTGGGAGTATATTATGAGGAGGGGGTCAGAACACAAGTTCTGGTGACTGGATTTAATCTATACACTTTGGATAATCTTACATATACCGTTCAATCACATTTTCTTATTTATTAGGTTACTTGGGTTAACAGCACTCAAGGCTTACACACACGTCGTACCCATTTACTCCGTAGTAGATTAACCTAATACAGTGTATATGTAGCTACCCCCAACTAAGGTACACCCCATGGTACCCTATTCGCACGGTCTCCACTGTATCCTCGCAGGAATATAGCAGGTCCTAATCCTACGCCCGAATGTCGTACGGATTTCTGTATATATGTCAACGCTACGTCTGCAAAGAACCACTACTACTATATTACGTAAGCGATCGGACTGCCATCTTTGAACCATTCGATCGAATTAGGTTCCATCCTCGAATAATGCCTTCTAGTCTTATGATACACCACCCAGAGCGACATGAGTGTACCTAGACTTTCCCACGTACGTATCATCAATCGTTCTCGATGTCTGTTGCACATGTTCTCTATATGTGCGCCTGAGTCCTGTGGCAGGGCTAATCAAGAAACACGGAACTTGGTCGGGAGCTTTCAGATATCTGCCGATTGCAGATGCTAAGGTCTGCTTTTGCGGTGGCTATGGTCCCACTAGACCCCTCCCTCAACTAATGAAAGGCACCCAAGAATATCGAGAATGAGAACTTAACCCCGGCCCCCTATGCCCTTCAAACCTATTGACCAACCTCACCCATAACTAGATAGCAAAGTATATGGTTTTTTGGAGTTCTCCGCCTTTCCGCTTTACATACTGACTGAAGATGGTGGGTAGACGACGAGTTGCTATCACAAGGCACTAACTGGTCTCGCCGAATCACGCTGGTCCATCTTAGTCTTTTGATTGCCCCTTATTATTGCAATCAAGGCATACTCATTGGTTCACCTACGCAGACCTAACATCTGTGAGTACAGGCGGATCATCTGCCACTCACAGAGGAATACCAAGAGTACCCTACGTCCCCGGAAGTCACGTGCTTCTTAACCCAGCCCGTTGGAGCCTATAAGAATATCTAGATGGACATGCACTCGTCTATGTGTCTTTTGACACCCCGATGATCTACCCCTTATGGTTATAAATCCTCTAGCGTATGGACTGGTCCAAGCACCTTAGTTTTATATATCATTAGACCCTACGTCTAACCATTCTTTTACGCGCTTGTCTCAACTTACCAGGTTTTTAGCTAAATTGGTTATTCTAATTCATATTGAATTCTTATTCAAATTAACAAGTTTCTCTTGCTTATTAATTTTAGTCATACAACATAATTCATTTAAGTTTAGTAATAAGCTTACAACATGTTATTCTCTGGATTGTGGCCCAAGGTCATTGATCCACAATCCCTTTTATAATCTTGTTTGATTTCAATAACATGTTTTACTTAATATGTAATTAAGTATACCCAATTCACATTTTTTCAATTAACATGTCACTTACCATTTATGATTAAATATAACTTATTTCATTTCATAAGTTTTCCTCATCCTTTCTCATTTAATCATAATTCCACTTTACGTGGTCAATACGACTTACCGTTGTTTACTTATTAACTTAGTTCTATTAACTAAGGCCCATTAATAAGTTTCTCTACCCATTTATTATAACCTATGCTATAATTTCCCCTTGTCCCTAGGACAAGTCTAAACATGTTATTCTTACCAACGGGTTTCAGACTCCTAGACTACTTAATTTATAATTAAGTACAATATTTTTTTTTCCCTTTTCTTAACTAGTTTCAGTTTTTCCCCTTTTCTCATTACTTAATTTACAATTAAGTGTCACTTAACTTAATTCACCAGTTATCCCATTCCCTTACTAGTTTATTATAACCTAAGTTATAATATTCACTTGTCCCTAGGACAAGTCTATCTATTATACAACATTTTCATTAATGTTATTTATTTATAGTAGGTTATTATCGTTCCCCTTTTAAACCATTTACTGTTGTAAACCATTATTCTTCATTCACTGTAATATATGTTCCTTATTATATTAAGGAAAACAATTCATGCACCTTATCAGTTTGATAGAAGGAACCAATGATTTATTTTCATAACGTTTTCTCATAGCAAGTAATTTCTTTACTTTTTCATTATTTATTGTGGCTTACTAGCAACAACATTCTCAGAAATAAGTCATTTAGGGAAATACGTCACTTTTCCCTCTTATCACACTAACTCAGTTCATTACATCCCTTCCTTTCGTATTTTCTGAGTTAGACATTTAATTACCATCCTTGCCATTTATTCATATCTTATTATATATATATGTATATGTATGTATGTATATATATATAAGCACTAGACCTCTGACATTAAGCCTATACTTGTGGACGCCGGATTTGCCAGGCTGGCCCGGACAGACTTCTACCACAAGCTGACTTAACCTCGTGTCTTAGCACATGTTGTTAATTCTTTCACTTAGGCCTCTCACATTAGGTTAAACATTAGTGGCTGCTGGATATGCCGGTCGGGTCCGGGCAGACTTCCGCCACTAATGCAACCTAACCTCGTGCCATAAGTGTAGTTACAAATTCAATCACTTATGTTCATATCAAATTGCGCTTCCAAATTAAAATCTCAAAACATAATATATGTTATGTTCCAAAATCCCATTACAAGAAAATTTTACACATATTATCCTTTTTACTGTAATATAGTTTACAGTAATCTAATTTACATGTCATCCAATTTTTGCCTATATTTTCTCGCATGTCATTTTCAACATATGTTTAATTCTACTAGGACATGTAAACACTCAATCGGGTAATTATTTTAACGTGTCGTTCAATCAATAATATGTCCCAAGTAAAACATGTAATTACAATCACTGAATTGACTATTCATATCCTAACAAGTTTATTTTCTCCAACATGTAAGCATTCAATAACTTAGCCAATTCAACATAGGAATTTCCTGACATTTCATATCAACATTTCAATTCATTACAACATCAATTTATAATTAAACTGGCCATTTCACATTTTATTAAAAAGGGGAATGCTAAACCATATTCATAACATTATCTAAAGGCTATAGCTTAAACCACTCGCCTTTAAGCTTTCCCCCAACTTTGGATCTGATCCGTTCTATCATCCATGGTTTTCCTTTTCCCTTTAATTTGATTCACGACCTAACGACCATGGATTTATTATTTCATGAAAAGAGAAGGGAAGGAGAAATAATTTAAATAGATTGGTTCTTAGAGGTTTACCTTTATTTTATGATTCAATAATCTTTTTTATTAACGTTGATTCCCTCTTCCAGATCTGAATTCATAATCCTCCTAGGCTAACATTTTAATTTCAGAATAGATTTGAGAAGAGAGAGAGGGAGGGAGCCATGGCAGGGCTCTAGCGTAGCTGCTGAATTATGATGTTTAGGGTTAGGTCTAGGGTCTTATTTATAGGTGCTCAAGACCTTATCGTACACGCAGCACTGAGTCAGCATTTAACCCAGTTAAGAAAATAGTCTAGGTTCGCAGATGAATATAGCCAAATCTTATCGTACACGCAGTGCTGAGTCAGTGTTGGGTCCCGTAAGCTGTTTTGACGCAGAAATTTGAATTTCGAATGTTTGAATTGTTTTGGCGTAGAAATTTGATTTTCGAACTTTTGAATTTCTGAAATTTATTTAACTGTTTTATTCACATGAAATATTCTTATATGTATACAATTCCTCTAACGACCATTTTATGTGTATATATATATGCACAACTTTCGTTTTATTTTCAAAATTCAAACGATGTTGCACCGTTATTTGATTCTTGCCATATTTCATTGACTGTTGCCTTATCTTGAATTTTATCTTTCGTATACATATATTTCTGCATATATATATATATTCTCATATATATATATACATATATTTTCTTTATTTCCTTATGTGTACATTCTTATCCTTTCAAATTTTGAATTTGTATACGTACATATATTTGCATATTCAGTTGGCCTTCTCTAAAACAAAGATAAAAATTATGTCGCCGCCGGGGTTCGAACCCCCAACCTCCATGTTACAAATCCAATGCCTTAACCAACTGAGCTATGAAGTCTTTTGTTAATAAGTCTTAGAACAATTATAATTATTGTTCTCCCCTTACTTCTCTTTTCATGTTAGTTACAATACTTGAATTAAACCATTACATGAATCTTTTTCTTTTATTTTTCTTTTAATGTTAATGCATTATGTTTGCAAAACAGTGCATGCAACATATTTACATTGCATGCAACCAATCCTTTCTTTCTTTCAATGCATGCATTACATTTTTTTAGTGCATGTATTTATTACATGCAATCCTTATTTTGTTCTTTATTTTATATTTTAATTTGTTTGTATATATATATATATATATATATTTCTCTTGTGTGTATACAAACTTCTAGAATTAATAACTTCTTCATATGATGCACGTTTTACGTAAACCGGGTGTCTATCTTGACCAGAATTCCGAGACGGACGCAATGGCGCGGTCCGTTTACTTAATTCTCATTATTTAATTAAGTTAGTCTTATTTTATTATCTTAACAATATAGGGTGTTACATTCTCCCACCCTTAGGAAATTTTGTCTCCGAAATTTAATAAGGGTAAAATCAATCAAACCCTTGCATAATATACATCCATCATGTATGCATCCAATTTTAGCAAACATTGTGCACTTGTGCAGAGTGAAGTACAACATAATAATGCATGTATGCTTAAGCGGTACCTCCTATGTGTATGCAAATTTCTCAAAAATCCTTTTAAAATACTATGCTCACATCCTAGATATACTGGCAGTTCTACATGAATGCAATATTTTGAAAATCAAAATGCTTTTTCATCAAATTTTCCCATACTCTTACTGAGTAAGAGCATAGTTCATCCAATTGTTGCATCCATAATCCTACCAACCAACTTTATTTTTTGAATTTTAGAAAAATCTAATTTTCTAAATTCGATTTCTAGTGTTACAAAAAGGTGGAAAATGGAAATTTTCACACCTTCCATTTTTTTATATACCTTTTTTCCAACTGTTCTTGGATTTTATGAAACAATTTATAAAGATTTCCTATTTTCCAATCCAAGCACATCCCACATAAGAAAATTTTCATTGTTGTAGCTTTTTTTTCGTCTCATCTTGCAAAAAAAAATTCAAATCGCAAAACTAGAGTAAATACAGACAACTATTTTCCTCAATCGGGTTTATGACTTGTTCTTACCTATATGGTCAGTTCAGTCTCCTACTACAAGGTGCCAACATCCACTCTATTCTCATTTTCTACAACTTATTTTGTCCATCCAACAAAATTCTCTTTTAAATAATTTATCAAAAATAATAGTCAAAAGAATAGACACTTCAAAACTTTCTTGATTAAAAATTCTTGTATGAAATATAACAAGAAAAACTAGCGAGCTATACATGCTCTATAATATGCACCTTTTACTGAGAGAATTTCACTTTAAAACTCAATATATACATCTTTACATATTTTAAAACTATAACTTTTAAGATTAAAACTTGAAAACACCATAAACCATTTATTTTCCTAAAACTTTTATAATCTCAAGTTCTTAAAAGTTAATAATGGGGTTAGACTCAAAGTGGGTTTCCAACTTTTCTAGGTTCTCCTAGACACTCCCCAAGGTAAATTCCCTCAACTATATATATTCCTAATCCATTTTTCTCTATTCTACCTTTTTCCAATTTGTAAGGTTTTACTGCCAAACCAACTAACCCAAAATACTAATCATATGGGGTTTACTTTCCTTTCATATAAAGTATATTGTACACTTCCCAACAAAACTTCCTAAGGGTCTCAAATTTTCTTATTCATTCATTTAGTGTACAAAACAAACATCCCATTCCATACCATATTATACTCTTTCTATTTAGTGGGTTCCTTTATGGATCTAGGTGTATATATAATATATTCATATTTTTAAAAATACAAGTACGTTCACTCACTATTTATATAGGAATCCTAAACCTAAGCTCTGATACCAGATGTGACAACCCCAATTTCGACAGACCGATTTTTTTTTAAATTCCGACCTATCGAAACGCGGATTGGTTTGCTCTGGTATCCTGCAGAGAGGACAGAGACAAAACATGTCAGAGCTCAGAAAAATATCTCACAGCGGAAAGGATAAAATATAGTATAATCAAAATATAGCCTTACCGTATTGTTAATACTGCCTAACCAGTATCCAAAGCTATCATGTCTCTGCCACAATCTAACCTGGGAGTATATTATGAGGAGGGGGTCAGAACACAAGTTCTGGTGACTGGATTTAATCTATACACTTTGGATAATCTTACATATACCGTTCAATCACATTTTCTTATTTATTAGGTTACTTGGGTTAACAGCACTCAAGGCTTACACACACGTCGTACCCATTTACTCCGTAGTAGATTAACCTAATACAGTGTATATGTAGCTACCCCCAACTAAGGTACACCCCATGGTACCCTATTCGCACGGTCTCCACTGTATCCTCGCAGGAATATAGCAGGTCCTAATCCTACGCCCGAATGTCGTACGGATTTCTGTATATATGTCAACGCTACGTCTGCAAAGAACCACTACTACTATATTACGTAAGCGATCGGACTGCCATCTTTGAACCATTCGATCGAATTAGGTTCCATCCTCGAATAATGCCTTCTAGTCTTATGATACACCACCCAGAGCGACATGAGTGTACCTAGACTTTCCCACGTACGTATCATCAATCGTTCTCGATGTCTGTTGCACATGTTCTCTATATGTGCGCCTGAGTCCTGTGGCAGGGCTAATCAAGAAACACGGAACTTGGTCGGGAGCTTTCAGATATCTGCCGATTGCAGATGCTAAGGTCTGCTTTTGCGGTGGCTATGGTCCCACTAGACCCCTCCCTCAACTAATGAAAGGCACCCAAGAATATCGAGAATGAGAACTTAACCCCGGCCCCCTATGCCCTTCAAACCTATTGACCAACCTCACCCATAACTAGATAGCAAAGTATATGGTTTTTTGGAGTTCTCCGCCTTTCCGCTTTACATACTGACTGAAGATGGTGGGTAGACGACGAGTTGCTATCACAAGGCACTAACTGGTCTCGCCGAATCACGCTGGTCCATCTTAGTCTTTTGATTGCCCCTTATTATTGCAATCAAGGCATACTCATTGGTTCACCTACGCAGACCTAACATCTGTGAGTACAGGCGGATCATCTGCCACTCACAGAGGAATACCAAGAGTACCCTACGTCCCCGGAAGTCACGTGCTTCTTAACCCAGTCCGTTGGAGCCTATAAGAATATCTAGATGGACATGCACTCGTCTATGTGTCTTTTGACACCCCGATGATCTACCCCTTATGGTTATAAATCCTCTAGCGTATGGACTGGTCCAAGCACCTTAGTTTTATATATCATTAGACCCTACGTCTAACCATTCTTTTACGCGCTTGTCTCAACTTACCAGGTTTTTAGCTAAATTGGTTATTCTAATTCATATTGAATTCTTATTCAAATTAACAAGTTTCTCTTGCTTATTAATTTTAGTCATACAACATAATTCATTTAAGTTTAGTAATAAGCTTACAACATGTTATTCTCTGGATTGTGGCCCAAGGTCATTGATCCACAATCCCTTTTATAATCTTGTTTGATTTCAATAACATGTTTTACTTAATATGTAATTAAGTATACCCAATTCACATTTTTTCAATTAACATGTCACTTACCATTTATGATTAAATATAACTTATTTCATTTCATAAGTTTTCCTCATCCTTTCTCATTTAATCATAATTCCACTTTACGTGGTCAATACGACTTACCGTTGTTTACTTATTAACTTAGTTCTATTAACTAAGGCCCATTAATAAGTTTCTCTACCCATTTATTATAACCTATGCTATAATTTCCCCTTGTCCCTAGGACAAGTCTAAACATGTTATTCTTACCAACGGGTTTCAGACTCCTAGACTACTTAATTTATAATTAAGTACAATATATTTTTTTCCCTTTTCTTAACTAGTTTCAGTTTTTCCCCTTTTCTCATTACTTAATTTACAATTAAGTGTCACTTAACTTAATTCACCAGTTATCCCATTCCCTTACTAGTTTATTATAACCTAAGTTATAATATTCACTTGTCCCTAGTACAAGTCTATCTATTATACAACATTTTCATTAATGTTATTTATTTATAGTAGGTTATTATCGTTCCCCTTTTAAACCATTTACTGTTGTAAACCATTATTCTTCATTCACTGTAATATATGTTCCTTATTATATTAAGGAAAACAATTCATGCACCTTATCAGTTTGATAGAAGGAACCAATGATTTATTTTCATAACGTTTTCTCATAGCAAGTAATTTCTTTACTTTTTCATTATTTATTGTGGCTTACTAGCAACAACATTCTCAGAAATAAGTCATTTAGGGAAATACGTCACTTTTCCCTCTTATCACACTAACTCAGTTCATTACATCCCTTCCTTTCGTATTTTCTGAGTTAGACATTTAATTACCATCCTTGCCATTTATTCATATCTTATTATATATATATATATATATATATATGTATATGTATGTATGTATATATATATAAGCACTAGACCTCTCATATTAAGCCTATACTTGTGGACGCCGGATTTGCCAGGCGGGTCCGAGCAGACTTCTACCACAAGCTGACTTAACCTCGTGTCTTAGAACATGTTGTTAATTCTTTCACTTAGGCCTCTCACATTAGGTTAAACATTAGTGGCTGCTGGATATGCCGGTCGGGTCTGGGCAGACTTCCGCCACTAATGCAACCTAACCTCGTGTCATAAGTGTAGTTACAAATTCAATCACTTACGTTCATATCAAATTGCGCTTCCAAATTAAAATCTCAAAACATAATATATGTTATGTTCCGAAATCCCATTTCATGAAAATTTTAGACATATTATCCTTTTTACTGTAATATAGTTTACAGTAATCTAATTTACATGTCGTCCAATTTTTTCCTATATTTTGTCGCATGTCATTTTCAATATATATTTAATTCTACTAGGACATGTAAACTTTCAATCTAGTAATTATTTTAACATGTCGTTCAATCAATAATATGTCCCAAGTAAAGCATGTAATTACAACCACTGAATTGGCTATTCATATCCTAACAAGTTTATTTTCTCCAACATGTAAGAATTCAATAACTTGGCCAATTCAACATAGGAATTTCCTGACATGTTCATATCAACATTTCAATTCGTTACAACATCAATTTATAATTAAACTGGCCATTTCACAATTTATTACAAAGGGGAATCCTAAACGATATTCATAACACTATCTAAAGGCTATAGCTTAAACCCACTCACCTTTAAGCTTTCCCCAAATTTTGGATCTGATCCGTTCTATCATCCATGGTTTTCCTTTTCCATTTAATTTGATTCACGACCTAACGACCATGGATTTATTATTTCATGAAAAGAGAAGGGAAGGAGAAATAATTTAAATAGATTGGTTCTTAGAGGTTTACCTTGCTTTTATGATTCAATAATCTTTTTTATTAACGTTGATTCCCTCTTCCAGATCTGAATTCATAATTCTCCTAGGCTAACATTTTGATTTCAGAATAGATTTGAGAAGAGAGAGAGGGAGGGAGCCATGGCAGAGCTCTAGCGTAGCTGCTGAATTATGATGTTTAGGGTTAGGTCTAGGTCTTATTTATAGGTGCTCAAGACCTTATCGTACACGCAGTGCTGAGTCAGCATTGAACCCGGTTAAGAAAATAATCCAGGTTTGCAGATGAATATAGCCAAATCTTATCGTACATGCAGTGTTGAGTCAGCATTGGGTCCCGCAAGCTGTTTTGACGCAGAAATTTGAATTTCGAATGTTTGAATTGTTTTGGCGTAGAAATTTGATTTTCGAACTTTTGAATTTCTGGAATTTATTTAACTGTTTTATTCACATGAAATATTCTTATATGTATACAATTCCTCTAATGACCATTTTACGTGTATATATATATGCACAACTTTCGTTTTATTTTCAAAATTCAAATGATGTTGCACTGCTATTTGATTCTTACCATATTTCATTGACTGTTGCCTTATCTTGAATTTTATCTTTCGTATACATATATCTCAGCATATATATATATATATTCTCATATATATACATATATTTTCTTTATTTCCTTATGTGTACGTTCTTATCCTTTCAAAATTTGAATTTGTATGCATACATATATTTGCATATTCAGTTGGCTCTCTCTAAAACAAAGATAATAATTATACCGCCGTCGGGGTTCGAACCCCCGACCTCCATGTTACCAATCCAATGCCTTAACCGACTGAGCTATGAAGTCTTTTATTAAAAAGTCTTAGAACAATGATAATTATTGTTCTCTCCTTACTTCTCCTTTTCATGTTAGTTACAATACTTAAATTAAACCATTGCATGAATCTTTTTCTTTTATTTTTCTTTTAATGTTAATGCATTATGTTTGCAAAACAGTGCATGCAACATATTTACATTGCATGCAACCAATCCTTTCTTTCATTCAATGCATGCATTAATTTTTTTAGTGTATGTATTTATTACATGCAATCCTTGTTTTATTCTTTATTTTATATTTTAATTTGTTTATATATATATATATATTTCTCTTGTGTGTATACAAACTTCTAGGCTTAATAACTTCTTCATATGATGCACGTTTTACGTAAACCAAGTGTCTATCTTGACCAGAATTACGAGATGGACGCAATGGCGCAGTCTGTTTTACTTAATTCTCATTATTTAATTAAATTATTCTTATTTTATTATCTTAAAGATACGGGGTGTTACAACTTATCTGATGTTAAAATTGGCCAATGAATACTTAGTGATTTGGGTATGCGTCTAATCTACATATATGTTAAATCCCATTTGTACTAGGTAGATATAGAGTCATACTCTAGTCACTTAAAAATGATTCTGGTGATGACTATAGCATCATCGATATTCATGTTCAGGTTTTGAAAGCGAGATAGACATACCTTGCTTATCGACACATCGAGTGGATACTTAAAATTATGAAATGGTTGAAAATATTTTAACTTTTGATTTAAATATATATTTCAAATATATATGAGTGAGATGGTAGATGTGGAAAATTTAGTTTAAATATATCAAATTATTTAATTACTATTTCTCTTCCTTGTCCCTTTTCAAGGACGAAAAGTTTTGAGTGGTGGAGAATGGAACAACCCGCTATTTTTAACGACTTAAATTACGATTTTAAATCGAATATTATTTTGAAAAAATTATATAATTTTCCACAAGGGGAGTTTGGAATTTTAAATACGTTCAGTGAGACGTAGCAAATGTGGAAATTTCGTCTGAAAATTTGAATGTTTGTCAGTTGCTCAATTTTCAGTGCAAATCTGCGAATAATTGTTCAAGATTTAGCTACTGTGAAATTTATTCGAAACCATGAAAAATATTATGTTCATTGGCACGACTACGATGGCACAATCCGTTTCGTGAAAATCGGAAGTTTCGAGCTCAATAAAAATATTTTTCGATGCCAAATTTACAGCGACAAAAATCTTTTCGAAACCAAAATGTCCCAACATGAACAAGTTTTCCTTCCTCGTTCTATTCTTTAATTTGAAATTCGTTTCGCGAAAATCAGATGTTTTGATCTCCATTTAATTGTTTTCCCGTGTGAATTTCCCATTTAAATGGTTTCGTAATGCATTTTTGAATGGAGCATCATGACACTGCAAACTGTATACCGTTGTGACTGTTTCATCGAGATGATTACCTCAATATATTCATTTGTCAGTTTCAGTGCTCGGTTCGCGACGAAATTGCGAAATGGCTTGCGTAGTTCATTTTTGAAACAAAGTCATTTGAGTTCGACATGTCCCTATTCGGGTTCAACATATTTTTCTAGCCATTTTGGGTCTACAAACCCGATTTGCATCCTTCACTTGGTTCTCAAACGGTCAAAAATGCGAAAGCTCACATATATCTCCAATATGCCATTTCCATCTTTAAAAGCATTAGTTTTTCAACCATGTTCATTATGCATGTCATCTTTTCCAAGTTTTGTCCCATGTATTCATGCATGCGATTTTGCAAATGTTGCTTCAATTTTCTTTCAGGAGCTACAAACGTTTTGTTGCCAAACACATTCCTTAATTCCCAAAGTCGTTCCCTTGTTATGTCAATACCACCATTCATTCATGTATATATACATATATATGCATATATATATATATATAAAGAAAGCACTCATGTTTCTTCACTATTTATCCCACCCCATGTTTCTCTTCTCAGCAGCTTCCTTTAAAAAAGAACCCATCGCCATTTTTTCTTACTTTCCCATCGTGAATTGCCTCCTTCACACGCCGACCTGCTCCTCCCACATCATCTGGCCGAGCCTCCCCATTTGCGCACTCGAGCTCCGCCCATCAGCCAAAGCTGACCTCTACCGTTCTTCCTCCATGTCGATCCCTTAATCCAGTGCCTTGTCTCCTGGCCTCGGCAGCAAATGTCGAGCACTGCATTGCCCTGCTCTAGCCTTGCCTTTGACCGAGACCTCCGCCCCTTTCGTGAGACCATCCCAAGCCCTGCGTGAGTGTGTTTTGGGTATTGTTTTTTTGCGTGAATTCATGTGTGATATATGTGTGAGTGTTCATACGTGAGAGTATTGGTTGCGTGGTGTTGTATGTATGCATGTTGTGTCTGTGCATGAGTTAGTGTGTGCGTGTGTGTGCATAAGTAGGTGTTTGCGTATGAGTTGTCGTGTGTATGTGATGTTACGTGCGTGTGTATGGAGTGAGTGTTGTGTACAGTGTGAGAATATTTGTGATTTAAGAAATGGTGTATGAGCTATAAGACATCTTTATGTGTATTTTGGGGGTTGTGTTATTTGTTGGTGTGTGAGAGTGTCTTGTGTTATATATATATATATATATAATATAGTTTTTGTGTGTGTGTGTGTGTTGTCTTTAATATATATATATATATATGTATATATTATGTAAGGATATATAAATGCATTTCATATAGTATATATAAGTTTTACCATTTGTGTATATTTACAGAAATATATATAATATTTTAGTTAATGATTGGTTGTGTTTATTTTTGTTGAGTTGAGTTTGGTGTTGAGTTCAAAAAACCATTCCAAAACCCAATGGTCATACTTATGTGTTGAGAAATCCCCTAATCTCCTCTTATATATATATAATATTGAGTGGTTATTCGAGGTTAAATCCATTATGAGTCATGCCTGGATGTCGTCATCTCATTCTATATCTATTCATTTGTCATCTCCATTCTAACTTACATTGTTTCATGGATGTTAGATTTAGCATAAATGAACTGTGGTGAAAAGTATAAGATTGCTAGTAGAAATCGTTTTATTTGTTATGCATATACCTTCAATATATACAACGATATATATGACATGTATGTGCACTAATGATATATATATGTATATATGACTTATGATATAATTGATGATATATGATGATTGATTTATGTTGCAGATTTCCATAGTTTTAGGGAAAATCACTACGGGCTAAAATGATACATAACCAAACGGAAATTAGATTAGGGAAAAATTGTTATAGGTTGAAATAATAAACCTGAATGATTTTTACTGAATTTGGGATTACGGGTTGAAATGTTATATACCCGTAAAATTATAAACTGCGGATTGAAATGATAAATATCCGTATCAGTTGACCGTAAGGCAGAAAATTATATACGAACACCGTTGATCGTGTTTTTGAAGTAAAGTAATTTGGAAAATTTGATGTTTAAAATAATAACTTAAGATTTTATATTTTTATTTTATTTTTTAATTTGAAGATTTTGAAACCTAAACTTTGTAAAATTTAAATTGTATGTTTTATAACAATTTTATGAGTAAATATGCATTTAAATATTTATTTAAGATTTTACTTATAATTTTATTTATTTTAAAGGGTGCGTTTTTTAGAGGTCCCTATTAAGGTTTGAAATTAAAACCACGTCCCTCCCATATAAAATCTTCAAACCCGGTCCCTAGAATTACTTCCGCGTGACACATCTTGAAAGTTCCGCTTCCTCCTTTCTTCCCTTCGCCTCCTCCATTTCCTGCAAGAAAAACAATGCGGCAGTGCATAAAAAATATATATTCTAAAATCATAAAATAATCTCAGAGATCCACGCCAATCGAAAAAAAAGTTGCATACATGTATACAACTATTGCCAATAGTTGCACACATGTATGCAACTATTGCATAAAGGGAGTTCAGTTAACGTTTTTGCCTACAGATATGTTGCACACATCTGTGCATGTTTTCAGTTTTATTTGCACACTTGAATGCAAGTAAAAATGAACTGCATTTCACTATTATGAATTATTGCATCCTTCTATGCAAGAAATGTGCAATACATGCACAGAAATATGCAAATAAATCAAGGTGGAAGGAAGCACTGGAATACATGCACATATGCATGCAACAAAATCAAATATGTGCATAATATGATGCATTTAACTGCACTTTTCCCCGTTTTCTTGCTGTTTTTTGTTTTTTGGACTGAATTTTTTGTAGAATGCATAATTTATTTTAATATTAATTTACGATTTTTTTATTTTTTTAATTATTATTTCATGAAGTTTTGAAAAATAGGGACCTAATTTATAATAAGTTTATGACCGAATGTGAGCCTAATTAAGTTTGCTTTTAGGGACCTAAGCCTTATTTCCACTATTTTAAAACTATATAATTTAATAAGAACGGCAATGAAAGTATTTTAAACTTTAAATTTAATATATTATAAAAAATTATTCTTTTGAACCTATTTTTAAATTATTTTAAACTTATATATGTTTATAATCTATTTTCTAATTAAGTTTTAAAATTTATAAACTTATATATATATTTAAAAATTTATTTTTTAATATATTTTGTAGACTTTAATAATAAACTTAAGGATAGATAGGTTGTGATTTCGCGATTTAAACTTAAGTTTTAAAGATCTAAATTTAATATCGATATTTGATTAAATGGGTGAACTTATATAAGATCTAAATTTGAATTCGAATTGATATGAACTTTTATTAGAGAAGAATTTGAAATGGTTTAAAATATGAACACTATAAGAAATGAACTCGAGTTGCGTAAATTGATTTTTAATTTGAATTTGTAATTTATATGAAATGAATTCGATTTTAAAGTGACTGATTGTGAATTGGTGTATATAAATTTTATATATGGAATTGATTTTATTATCGTCTGGTTTGAACACAGAAATTTGTTAAATCGAATTTATAACAATGGTTTTAAATCAAATGATTTGAATTTATAAATAATGATTTTGACTTGAATTATAAAATATGATATGATTGTTTGTATTGAAATATAAGGTTTTCATTTGAATTGTATATATTGAATTCGAACCGAAATGTTGGAATTTTATGAATCGACTTAAAGGATTTTTATAAAAAGTGAAATTAGATTATATGATTAGTTTGAAATTTGGACTTTGACAAAAATAAATCAAACTAAAGTACTACCGAAGTTAAATATTTTAGTTTTGATTTAAATGGCATTTGAGTTCTTTAAGTTATGATTTAAATATAAGTCGATTTTGGATTGAAAATCGATATGCGAATATTTTTCGAAAGTTAAATAAAACCAAAGTTAAATATTATAGTATTGGTTTATACTATATTTTGAGATCTTTATGATATGATTTTCTAAATCGATTTGATTAAAACGATTTAAGTGAGTTGTTTCAAAATTTAAATATAATCGAAGTTAGATATTTAATTTTGATTTCAATTTGAATTTGAGATTCATATATTGATTTTAAAAAGTGATTTATAAAATAATTACCACGGTGTGGAAAATGTAAATGAATGGTTATTAAAGAGGCTGGGATCGGCTATTGTCATACTCTTTGCCAATACTGAAAACCACTTTAATAATGTGTACGCCACGAAGTTCTAGAAAGAAGTAGGATGGTTTGGCAAACTATTCTATTTTTATATTAATTACGTGACCATGACTCCCATGAGTCAACTTTATGTGACTAAAACAGGAGCTACACCGGGACCAAGTAAGGTCATTCTTCTTATAGAGCGCACTTCTTCGATACCATTCTATTACTTTTGTAATATGTTTGGTGGCCACCCCCCGATTTGGTTATGGAAGTGTGTCTCGAGGTGGGCGGTAGTTGCTGTTATGCGTTACTGCTAGTCTGGCTCTTCAAACGGTGTGTCCACCCTGGCATTCCTCGTGTGACTTGTTACATGCCATATATGAGCCCACTATGATTTTGTTTTGTACTATTTTATATGGAGTGCCCTATTATAGCCCTCCGGTTTACAAAGGAATTGCGGTACTGTATATACTATGGGAATATACAAATGGTGTAAGTGTAATAATGTAATCTCGCTTACGCTATTTTGATAGGCATTATTGTATATAGCATATTATATATATATATATATAGTTTGATGGATCCTTAGAGGATGGTGATCCTAAACATCCTTTAAGTTACTGATTGCATTTCATTGAACATTTCATTTAAGTTGATTAACTTCCATGAGAACGTTAGTCCTGATTCGAGTTGTTTTGTTTTGCATTATTACTTGGGTTATATTGAGTATTACAGCTTTTTTTCGAGATTTACTCTTGGAGCTTACATTGGGTTTTGTTTAACTTGTGTCTATCTATTGTTCAGTTGTTCCAGTTTTAGTTGTTTCTGTCAATTCTATTTCATATAGTTATCACTCATTTATGTACAGGGGATGTTGTATTAGACTTCTACTGTATTATTTATGTAAACTCTATTGTAAAATTTTATTTACTAGCTTCATGAACTACTATTGTATTATTTATTTTCCGTTCCGAGATATTATATTGCTCTGTGTTTATGTCTATGGTCTGTGATTTATTCTATTTACCCTAGAAGCTAATAACAATATGTCATTTTGAATGGATCGAGTTTGACATGTTTTGTCGATTCGGGACGATCAAAATGATGGGTCATTACATTTCCATTAGAAAGATCCAGACCTAAGTTATAAATAAATATGAAGTCAAATGGAGTAAATAAATTTACTTTTGAAACAAAATCAGAATTTAATTACTGAATGAGGTCAACTAATTAGAAATTAATCAGTTAAAAGTGTTTTTGGATCAAACTTAACCTTAGTTAGTTAAATTAGGTTTGTGAATTTAACATTGAAATCGAATAGGGAACTTGAGTTGAAAATGGAATACAATTGATTTATAAGCAAGATTAAAATATATACGATATGTTCGAAACTAAAAGGGATTTGGCAAAGGAGATAATTAGAGAATAAACTAGCGAATTGAGTTCCAATGATTGAATTGATTTGAAATAAATGGGAAATGGATGTATATGGATTAATTATTTCTCCATATGACTTGCATTAATTGTCTAACAGCTACTTCAATGGAAGCTCCCTTCTAAGCTCTAAGTGATTTTATTCAGCTTTCTTCTTGCTTTATTTTTGTTGCCATTGGTTTCTTCTCGTGTGTTTCTCGATCGTTTATGGTATCTTTTATCGGATTCTCTTTTCCTAGGGTTTTCTCATGGCTTCGGGATCCGCCCCGTTCATTCTATGTGGGTCCTTTAATCGGATCTGCCCCGATTTAGGGGCTAGTGTGTTAGCAATCTCGGCACTGATTCTGGATCCGCCGTCTGTGGTGGTGGATGTTTGTTCTTTTGTCTCGATACACGTTTTCTCCTTACAATCATTCACCGTGTTATTGAGGCAGATATTTCTTCTTCTTGATGGTTGGTTCATGGAGGTCACTCATGTCTATACTGGTGGCTTGGCCCCACTTCCTACTACCTATGGTCGGCTTGGCTCTGCTCCACCACTGCTAGGAACAATTCCAATGTCGATCTCTAATTCTTCGTTGTTTAGTGGGGATTTTATCACCCTATTCTGGCCGAAGTTGGTTTTTAAAGGGTCGCCTCTGGTAGGTTGTTTTGTAGCTGACTTCTTGGTCAGTTTGGTTATCTGTGGTTCTTCAGTTTGCTCTTTTGTGAGTGTCAGCCCCTCGGGTGAGGAGATTGGAGAAAGGTAAGTGAGCCTTCTATCCACTTCTTACCACGAAGGCTGCCACCCACCTTCCCATGCTTGTCCTTTAAGCACTTGATCGACAGTCCGCTACCCCTTTCAATTGGCTCTCGAAGGCGCTGGCATGCGAAAAAATCCAACAAATTGGGATGGTCTGCTGTTTCAAAGTTTATTGACGTCGAGGAGGGCTTGGCTCGTGAAATTGTGCCCTCTCGGGTGCCTGTGATGAATTCTTTCAAACTCCTACTGTATTGTCCCTTTGAGATTGAGGCTCAGCCTTCTGCTATTGCCTATGGGATCACACGGGGTATTGGCTCCTCGTGAGCCTTGCTCTGATGGTCCATTTGTGAGACATATTCATGTGAAACCAAATCCTAAAACTTTAGGTGAGGCAACGATGTGTTCCTATAAGGTTTGCTCTGATGTTCCTATAATAGTTCAAGTATTGTTTATTACTCCTTTTTCTGTTCTTATTGATGGGCATTTAGGTTTATTGATTTCTTATGGCTATAATGATCATCTAGTTTCATGTTACACGTGCTTTCCACCCTATGTTGAATATGTTCCTTTACTTGTGGGTTGTGTGGGTTATTTTAATTCCCTCTCATCAGGCTATGTGTGTGATATGCCTGCTAGCCTTGTATTTGATCACTTTGTGATCCTAGTTGTTTTTCGCCTTGGCTTCATTTGGTTTTTGGTATCATTTCTATACTATTGGCCTGCATAATCCTTTTTGAATTGTGCACTGGTCGGGTTTGGCTTCGTGAGCTATGCGGGCTTTTCTGTGGGGGTCTTGCTGGACACCAGATTGGTAGGAACGATGAGTCGCAGTGAGGCCGGGTATGTTTCATCTACGACTCGAGTTTTTTGGTTTTGGTTATAGGTAGTATGATGGTTAATTCGTTGGGTTTTTGGGGCGTTGGCTTCGTGGGATGGGCGGTCTCCTATTTGTAGACGTATACTATTCCACTTCTTGGTCGTCTATACGGACTACACGGGAGAGTGCCTTCCTACATTGACATTACCATGTATCGATCTTCGATGTATCGGTAGTAGGACTTTACCTATTATGAGGATTTGTCAATCTAATGATAGCTCGTCCTTGGTAAAGTTCACACAGGAATTGGTGTCACGTCCCTTGAGTGAAACTACATTGCTCCCATCTGTTTTTCCTTCTGTCATCTCGGCGTGTCCTCCTTCTCCTCCTGTTAGCCCCATGTCACCGGCTTTTGCCTCTTTTCCTCTCCTTAGCAAGGATGAGATCGCGATCATTAATGATCGCTTGTCTCCCCTTACTAAGAATTCCTGCCCTCAGCATCCTAGCTCTTGGTCTTCTCTTCCTCTCTCCTCTTCTCGCTGTAGAGTGAGTTCGGCTCCCCGTACTCCTCGCACTATACGTACACATTTTATAGCAGCGTCTGAGTAGATCGTTCGATCTGCTTAGCACACACTTTATCTCATCTAACCGTGTTTGTGTTTTTCTTCTTTTCTTGTTTCTTTTTATCTGCTTTTGTTGTTGCATTCTTTTATCCTCTTTTCGATGGTGATCTTCTTGTTCTGGAACATGCATGGCATCAGCAACGATGCGTCTATGGCTAGACTTAAGTGTATCGTTAAGAAGCATGCGATCTATTTGGTGGCGCTTCTAGAACCTTTTATGGGTCCGAAGGAGGTCTCTAAGTGTAATATGTCCCTTGGCTATGGTACTGCCTTAGCCAATGTCTCTGAGATGCTTCAGATCCTTTGGTCCAAAGACATCGTGGTCCACCCTGTCTTTGGCTCGGCTTAGCTTCTCTCCGTAGTTTGTTCTACGTCCCTTCTCCCCTCCCCTTCCTTTTTTTGCCCATTTATGCTAAATGGGATCGGATTGAGAGACTGACCCTATGGACCGACATCCTCTCTCTTTCCGATTACGGTTTTGGCGTATCGGTTTTAGGCGGAGACTTCAATGTTGTCGCCTGCCAAGCCGAATAAAGAGGTGCCTCCTCTGTTAATCGGGCGACTACGGTGGATTTAACTCCTTTATCATCAACTTTGGCCTCTCGGAGGTCTTTTTTGTTGGCTTGACCTTTACTTTGTGTAACAAACAGGAAGGGCCTAACCAGATTCTATCTCTACTTGACTAGGTCTTTGGATTTGTACATTGGTTTAACCTTCCGTTCTCATTCACCGTCTCCCATCTGCATCGTACCTTCACGGATCATGCTCCAATTATTCTACGTTGCTCTCCCTTTGCCCAGTCTGGCCGTTGTTCTCTCCGGTTTCAAAGTATATGGATATGTCACCACACATTCCTCCCGGTTGTGGAAGATTCTTGGAATGTCCCTGCCATCGAGTTCCCTGTCGTGGTGTTCTCTACTAAGATGAAACGTCTCAAGGCTTGCCTTAAGACTTGGAACATGCAAGTATTCAAGAATATCTTCGATCATGTTAGGGTAAACGAAGAGTCTCTTATCTTAGCTGAATCATCTTTTGATGAAGTTCCTTCTCCTGCTAACGAGCCTTGGGTGCTCGCTCAGCTTGGCTTCTCATCGGAGCTCCGTATTGAGAACGTCTTCCTTCGCCAAAAAGAAAGGATCAAGTGGGTCATCAAAGGATATATAGACTCCAAATTCTTCCATTTATATATCCATAAGAAGAACAACATCCTTTCGATCCTTTAGATCCAACTCCCCGATCTCTCTTTGGCTTCCACTCCAATGGAGGTTAATTAAGGGACGATTTTATCTCACTTCCAATCGTTTGTGGGTACTCCTTCGGTGTCCATCTCTGACCCATTCCTTCTAAATTTTGTCCCCAGATTGGTCTCTCCATCTGATATCGTCGACCTTGCCGCTCCTCCTTTCTCCGAAAAAATTAAGGCTTGTGTTTTTGCACTCAGCAAGGATAGCGCTTGTGGGCCTGATGGTTTCAACGGAGTTTTTTTCCAGGAGTTAATCGATAATTGAGAACGGGTGATATGAAACACAAAGTTATCACTATTCAGATTATTGTTTGGGAGTTTATGACACATTCTATTATTGTTTTTGTCAGTTCTTGGGTTGTCAGGTCCTATATATATCTGTTGGGTCATTCCTTGGGTTGTTGGGTCCTATATATACTGTTGGGTCCTATTGAAGGTTGTTGGGTCTCTTAATAAATAGTACTTGGTAGGCTTCTGGGCTATCTATTGGGTTGTTGGTCACATATATATATAGTTGTTTGGCTATCTTTTAGGCTGTTGTGTCCTATTCTTGACTTTTATTACTTCTCTACATTTATTTACTTTGTTTTCAAGAATTTTAATAATTTATGAATGTTTTCACCATTGTTGTTGATGTTGAATTTATCTGTATAGCCTTGGAGCTATCATGTTGATTATATATAGTGATTTCATTTATGTTGCTTTGAACTCTTGAACAGGCTCTACATGTTGACGGTTTTTTTTAGAGCAGGATGGGTGTGTAGCGTGTTGCTACACAGTCTATTAGCATATATATATATATATATATTAGATAAATATTATGGTCGAAAAGCCCAATTAGTAGCATAAAAGAGTAGTATAGGACATAGGTAGTCCAATACGTCTGCCAAAAAACATGCACAACACATAGTAGATCATAACATGATAATATATATACAATAAAATGGCATCACAATACTACTGGAAAGAAACGAAGAAGCCTGGAATAGATGAGGTCAGTTAACATAGAAAAGCTGAGTTGCTCTCTTGTGTACCTGAAGATGTAGGGGCTGGAAGAGTGTGCTTGAAGCGCTGTAACACCCCGTGTTTTCAGTAAACATTAAAGTAAAAAATTAAAGAATAAATAATTACAAATGCGAAAATTAAGGGAAACAGGTTACGCCATTGTGTTCGTCTCGAAATTCTGCTTGAGATAGAGTCCGAGTTTGCGTAAATCAGACTCCGTACGAAGGAGTTATGACCTTTAGAAGATTCGAGAATTTAAATAAACAGCTCAGATTAAAGTTCAGAAAATTCAAATTTCAAAATCAGAAGCAGAAGCGGGCTGGGCGGGAATTTTCGTGCCTAAGGCCAGGTCGTCCTGGAGGTCGACCTCTCCCCATACAGGTCGACCTAGGGGTCGACCTCCCCCTCGGGTCAGATCTAAAATCTGACGTTTTTCTTTGTGTGACGATCTGCTGTGTCATTAGGGCTTGTGTGGCAAGTTATGGTTGGTTCTCTTAGGTTTGAATGGCTTTGATTTGCCCTAGGTTGATCTGACGGCTCCTATTAAATCAAACTTCTATATAAGCAACCTAAATCTAAACCTTAAGCCACACAAAAATATTCCTAAGACCGTCATGCTGTCAACACTCAACCTAGAGTAGCCGCCATTCTCCTTCAACTAGAAAGCAAGTTAGGAATTACATATCAAATCTAATTCAACTAAGAGAATTCAACGTCCACAACAAAGAAGAGCTATTCAAATTCAGAATACAGATCCCAGAACACAAGACTAATCTCCTTTTTGTAAGTCCAGTTATCATTTAGACCTAAATGATATTAGAATCGTGACTAAATAACTGGATGTAGAACAACGCCTAATGCAAATTTATGACTATCTTTTTTGTTAAAACTGAATTGATTAAGACTATGACTCTTATCATGTTAAGTTTGTGACCATGTTGTATGTAATTTGATGATAAATGTTAAATGCTTGGAAATGAATCCATATGTTGTATAATTTGGCAATGACATATATGTTGTGTAATTTAGCGATGACATATTATGTTGTATACTTTGGTGATGACATAATAAAGTAGCGATGACATATTATGTTGTATAATTTAGCAATGGCATTTCATGTTGTGTAAATTGGTGATGATATACCATGTTGTATAATTTGGTGATGACATTTCATGTTGTATGATTTGGTAATGACACCTATATGTTGTAACAATTTGGAAATTTTGCTCTGTTTATGCAAGTTCAACCATGATCACATATATGACCAAAACTACATGCTAATATGATTAGGTTCATGTTAAATTTGATCCAACTAATTTGCAAGTTCGCAACTAAATGCCTAATTTTAAGTTTATGTAGTTCTATGTAAAACCCCTATTTCATGATTCATGTTGAATAGATCTAAATTTTTAAGTTTATAATTGAATGTATAATGTTCTATGCCAAATTCATATGATACATGTGTAGTTAGATCCATATTTTTATGATGTTGGAATTATTACATGTTCCTCATTTTCCCCTTTTGTGTGTAAGTTAGGCTATGTATCGAGCCTAACATTTTATGTGATATATGCGAACGTTTAAAGGGGGTAACGTTGGGGAAAACATGAAATTACATATAATTGGCATATTTTGTTCATAAACATGTAAATGTTTTATGGCATAAAGTGGTATAAATTTTTATACCTAAAAATTATGAACTTGATTTAAAAAGGGAAAGTGGGGCTTGACATGAATGACAATAATTTACATATAAATATAAAGAGGTAAATATGTAAATTTAGAAAAGACGAATATGCCTAACCCGAGGTTAGATTGAGTTAGGGTGTAAGACTGCCCGGAACCGCCCGGTACATCCAACAACCGTAACAATATATATCTAATGTGGGAGGTTACTGCATTGAGCCTAAAAGAACCCGAGGTTAGACTGAGTTGCGGTGTAAAACTGCCTGGACCCGACCGACACATCCAGTGACTGCAACAATACTTGTCTAATGTGAGTAGTTGGTGCTTTAATGAATGAATTAAAGCTAAGTCAGGAATGGTAGGGTTAAGTTAATTAAGGCAACACTTAACCAATACAACATGTTAACTAAACTAATGAGTGGGGTTAGGTTAACTTGGATACTTAACCAATTTAACATGTTGATTAGGAAACCCTAGTAACGGGGACCCATTTCAGCAGTAACCCACATAGATGTATCATTGTACCCTGAACTAGGCAGGGTGGGGCACGATTACTGGGCTGATTATAAGCAGTCAAAACAACGGCGGTTGGTGTGTCAGTGTAGGTTCCGACAGAGTACGGGCGTGCACGTACTCCGGAGTGGAAAAAGCAGGCACTGGGCATCAGTAGTTATACACTGTGCATCTTGAATCGTGTCGAATTGCCACCATAGGATTTGATACACCCCTTGGTGGGACCAACACAGGTATCTACAATCGAGCAGGGCTGTATGACACAAGTAGTAAATGCGTGCGAGTAGGAGTCGATCGATAAAAAGGGATCTCTGGGTTTGAACTCTTGATGGTGGTTGAAATATCTAGTAGGTGCAGAGAATATGGATATGAGTGCGATAATATGATTAGTTTATGTTACCTTGTTTATCTTGCCTTATCCTATGTTATTTATTTTCCTTGCTATTGTCCCGTGTCCAGCTTATTTAAGTCATGGTTCTCTTATCAGTTTACATGTTGAATAATCACTGGACTTACCGGACTTATGTCTGACCCATTTTTCTTTCGGTCTCTTATCTTCCGTTTCCCCCTTCAGGTATGTTGAATCAAGGAATTCATGGCATTTTGATTAATGACAAGGAGAAGTTTCAAGATCGACAAAAAGAAGAGATTCAATGGTATTGAAAGTTAGAGGTTGATTATTTAGTAATTTAGTTGTGTTAAAAATGTTAAAATCTATCCTCAAATAATCATATACCTCAGTAGTTTATATATATATATATATATATATATGTATATATATGAATGCACATTCATTGTGCATAATGCCAGAAACCGGTCGACCGGTTTCAATACGTGCGGTCGACCGTTTCTGGGCAGAAATGCACAATGAACGTGCACACATGTATATAACGTATATATATATTCAAATACCAGTCTACTGGTTATTTTTTACCTGTCGACTAGTGTTCGAACTAAAAGAAACTCTTCGTACAGACATCTTCATTCATCAATGGTTGCTTCCTTTTCTTTTCATCAAAAATCATTTCTATTCAATACTTCTCTTCACCAATGTTTTCGACTCTTTATCCTCTATAAATACAACATGAAATCATCAATTCCAATAACTGATTCTTTCTATCTATTCGTGATTTCATTCTTGATCATTCAAAGCATTCAAAAGCTCATAATCTTCTTATATCGCTGTTGAATCCTAGAATCTACATACTATTCTTTTGATTCAAACACGATATCATCTTCCAAATCTTCACGAATTCAAATTCTATTTGAGGATAAGATTATAGGAAGGTTGTACAAGAATTGACAAATTCGTGTTATTAAGAACACACATTGTCAAATTATAAGTCTACTCATCTAGTGTGAAGTCCTCCGTGTTATGAGAGGCAAAGTTGTGAAGTCCTCGTGTTGTAAGAGGCGTGAAATCTCGTTCGGCTGCTCGGGTATTGTGAACCTGTTCCTCCGGGTGAAGCGAGGTAGTTGATTAGTGAAAATCCAGAGAGAGGTCTGGGAATGGACGTAGGATGGTGCTCCGAACCAGTATAAAAATCCCTGGTGTGATTTTCCTTTTACTGCATTTACATATTTGTGATACTGTTTCTGTGAGATCTTTCTATTTCATATTTATTTGCATAACTATTGTATTAGACAAATAGTCATGTGTTATTCCATATTACACGATCCGAGTGTACTATTACCTGACAAGTACACGCACACACTTTCAATTTGGTATCAGAGCACGGTCATCTTATAACCGTAACACAGTTATTTGATATATTCTTGTAATATGGCAAATAACCCAAGTTCTAGCACTTAAAACACCACTTACACGGAAGGTCAATCAACACAAAGACCTCCATTCTTCAATGGCCTTAATTATAGCTATTGGGCAACACGTATGTCATTTTACATGCAGTCAAATAACTATGATGCCTGGAATGCTACACAAAAAGAAATAGTGATTCCAACAACTGAATATTCAGAATGGACACAAGCTGAGAAAATGGCATCAGCCGTAAATGCAAAAGCAATAAACATGTTTTGTGCATTAGATCAAAACGAATATAACCGTGTTAGTATCTGTACCACTTCATATCAAATTTGGCAAACGCTAAAAACCACTCATGAAGGTACTAACAAGGTTAAACAAGCAAAAATAGCATTGTTGAAAAGTCAATTTCAAAATTTTAAAATGAAGCCGAATGAAACATTCAATTAGATGTATTCGTGATTTCAAACCATTCATCATGCACTTATCGGATTAGGGCAAAAATATTCTGATTTTGATGTAGTTTCAACAGTCCTACATTCTTTGACTAATGAATGGGAAGGAAAAGTATTAGCAATAGAAGAAGCTAATGATCTTTCCACCATGAAGCCAGATGAATTGATAGGAAATCTTATGTCCTATGAAGCTAACTTGCAGGCTAGAAAAGAACAAAAAGAAGAAAAGAAAAATGTAGCTTTTCATGCTGAAAAAGATGAAGACATCTCATATTCCGAAGATGAAGATCTAGCGTTCATTGCAAAAGGATTCAAGAAATTCTTAAAGCAACGAAAAGTAGTCGATACAACAAAAAGAAGTTCAGCTTAAACAAACCATCATCATCAAATATAGAATGCTTCAATTGTCACAAAAAGAGACATATGCAAAAGGATTGTCCGAAGTAAAAGAAGAAGTCAGAAAATGAAAAATTCAAACACAAGAAGGACAAGTCAAAGAAACGAGCATTCTCAGTGACATGAGATGATTCAGACTCATCTTCTTCTGATAGTGAAAGTGACTCAGACAATGAACAAGCTAATGTATGTCTCATGGCGACAAAAGATGAGGTACAAATTCCTTCTTTTGAAGAAGTTCTTGATATAAATGCTGAATTAATATTTAAATTTAAAGATATGAAACGACAATGCAAGCAAGCTCAAGCAGATTTAACTAGAGCAGAATTTGAACGAGATATGTTAAAAGACGAGAAGAAAATATTAGAAGAGGAACTTGAAAAAGTTCAAGAATAATCATCTAATATTGATTCTCAATTATCTCTTTTAAGTCAAGAAATTGAAACTCAAAAAGAGAAAAATGATGCTATTACTACTGAAAATCATGAGTTTAAGGCGAAAGTCAAAATTCTAGACCTAGAAAAAGCTAGTTTACAAACTAAGTTGGACAACATCACTCAAAATGTTTCTAACTTCAACAAAGTTCGAGAAAATTTGACAAAAAATATTGAAAGTTCGCAATCTGCTACGAATAAACAAGGTTTGGGATATAAGAAACAAGATATCAAGAAACATCTTGGCAATAAAAGAAAAAGAAAAAATAAAAGAGTACAAGAAACTGAAGCTAAGAAAAATCTTAGTTTATTATATTCCAAACCAAAACCGGTTGTGAAATTTCAAAAGAAAAATGTCAAGACTATCCAAATATGGGTTCCTAAAACAAATAACAATTTGATTAGGAACAAATACATTCAGAATTTTTTGAATACCGTGCATCATAATTCCAATTATTTATATAAAGGGGATACCGGACCCGTATGGGTTTGGACTCCTAAGACCTAACTCTTAGGACCCTATGGAAAGGTGGGTACCATGAACTTAATTTTATTTTTTGCAGGTCCCACTTAAGAAAAGAGGAAAGTGGATACTGGACAATGGTTGCTCGAAGCATATGACTAGAGACAAGAGCTTATTGACAAATATCACTTATTCAGATGGTGGCTCCGTTACTTTTGGAGATAATTCAAAAGGCTATATCATCGGCAAAGGCGATGTGAGCAATTGTGATACATCTAACTTACCTCTTATTACAAATGTCATGCTAGTTAAAAATTTAAAACACAATTTACTTAGTATCAGTCAACTATGCGACAAAGGTTTTACCATTTCTTTTTCGGATAACAAGTGTAGTATTTTAGACAAAGATCGTAATTTAGTTTTCGAAGGTTATAGAGACAGAAATATTTATATTCTGAATATGAATATTAATCATAATTCAGATATGTGTCTTGTTGCAAATGATAATGATCCATGGCTATGGCACAAACGTTTTTGTCTTATAAACTTCAGAATTATCGACAAGCTAGCCAAAAATGATCTAGTTAGAGGAATACCCAAAATGAGTTTTACGGTTGATAATATTTGTGATGCATGCCAATTAGGAAAATTGACTAAATCGTCATTCAAATCCAAGAAAGTCATATCAACATTACAACCACTTGAGCTATTACATATGAATTTATTCGGACCAACACAGGTTCAGTCAATAAATCATAGTCGATATGTGTTTGTAATTGTTGATGATTATTCTCGTTATACATGGGTGATTTTCTTGAAAAACAAAAGTGGCACTTTTAATCATTTCAAATCCTTCGTCAAGAGAATTCAAAAATCAAAAGAGCTTAAGGTTAAGAATATAAGAAGTGATCACGGCGGAGAGTTCGAAAATAATGAATTTGAACATTTTTGTACAAAGAAAGGTATAAATCATAAATTTTTGTTTCCTAGAACTCCACAACAAAACGGAGTTGTAGAACAGAAAAATCGAACATTACAAGAATGTGCCAGAACATTATTAAATGGATCCACCTTACCAAAATATTTTTGGGCAGAAGCTGTTGCAACTACGTGTTATGTTTTAAATCGTGTATCCATTCGACCTCTTAGCAAGAATACACCTTATTAGTTATTTAATCAAAGAAAGCAAAATATCTCATACTTCAAAGTTTTTGGTTCTAAATGCTTTATTTTAAATACGAAAGACTATCTTGGAAAATTTGATCCAAAATCCGATGAAGGTATATTTGTCGGATATTCAGAACGAAGCAAGGCCTATCGTATATTTAATAAGAGAACTAAAACTATTGAAGAATCACTTCATGTCTCTTTCGATGAATTCTATAAACTGTCTCATAATGTATCAGATGACGAAGAAACTATAGTCACTGATAATCTTATCATCACAAATAATGACTCTGACTCAGAAATTGTTGAGGATATTCCTCAGCCTGTTGTGATACCTTCTCCACCAAGAGTTCGATCTCCTCCGAGAATTCTAAGAGATCATCCGGTTCAAAATGTTATTGGAGAAGTAACATCACAAATAAGAACAAGGAGACAACTCAATCAAATGGGTCATGTCGCGTTTCTTTCAAATATCGAACCAAAGAATCCGAAAGAAGCTGCTACCGATGATTACTGGATCATTGCCATGCAAGAAGAACTAAATTAGTTCGAGCGCAATGATGTCTGGGAACTTGTTCCAAGACCAACTGATCAGTCAGTTGTTGGTACGAAATGGGTCTATAAAAATAAGGCCGACGAACAAGGAAATATAACCAGAAATAAAGCAAGATTAGTAGCACAAGGATACAATCAGGAAGAAGGTATCGATTACGAAGAAACTTTTGCACCCGTTGATCGACTAGAAGCTATTAGAATCTTATTGTCCTTTGCTTGTTGTCATAAATTCAAACTTTATCAAATGGATGTCAAACGTGCTTTTCTAAATGGGTTTATCAAAGAGAATGTATATGTCGAACAACCTCCCTTGTTCGTACATGAGAAACATCTAGATCACGTATATAAACTTAAGAAAGCTTTATACGGACTAAAAAAAGCACCTCGTGCTTGGTATGAACGTTTAAGAAGTTATCTTACTGATTCTGGATTTCAAATTGGTAAAGTCGATCAGACTTTATTCATCAAACATTCTCAAAAAGATATATTAGTTATCTAAATATATGTAGACGATATTATATTTGGCTCAACAAACGATAAACTCTGCAAAGAGTTTGCAAATATTATGACCAAAGAATTTGAAATGTCTCATATGGGAGAACTATCGTATTTTCTTGGTCTTCAAATCAAACAGCATTCTAACGGTATTTTTTATTAATCAAGAAAAATACTGTGGAAACCTTATCAAATGCTTCGGTTTAGAAAATACATCTGGTAAACCGACTCCTATGAGTACGACTACACATCTTGAAAAAGATTAACATGGTAAGAATGTTGACCAGAAGTTATATCGAAGCATGATTGGTTCTCTTCTTTATCTTACCGCAAGTCGTCCTGATATAATGATGAGTGTTTGTTTGTATGCAAGGTTTCAAGCAAATCCTAAAGAATCACATTTACGAGCTGTAAAACGTATAATACTGTATCTTAATAAAACCAAAGACTTTGGTCTTTTCTACCCAAAAGATTGTCCATTCGAATTAGTGTCCTATAGTGATGCTGATTTCGGCGGCTCTCGTACGAATTGAAAGAGTACAAGTGGTACGTGCCATTTTATTGGAAAATCACTTGTCTCTTGGTTTAGTAAGAAACAAAATTGCGTTTCACTCTCGACATGTGAAGCTGAGTATATATCAGCAGCTCTAGCTTGTACTCAAGTACTATATATGCAACAAACACTTCGTGATTTTGATATTCATTTATCAAACTCCATCATATACTGTGATAACACAAGTGCGATCAACTTATCAAAAAACCCAGTCAATCATTCTCGAACAAAGCACATTGATATTCGACATCATTTCTTAAGAGATAATATTGAAAAAGGAACAATATGTCTCGAATATGTCCAGACTGAACATCAGCTAGCGGACATTTTTACTAAGCCTATACTTGAATCAAGTTTTATTTCTTTGCGTAGAGAGCTTGGATTGATTTCTAGAACTGAACTTGATGTTTAACGTATAAACGTACATAAACATTGATAAGTTATTTTCTAAACGGTGCTTTCATTTCTATATATCTTAGCTATTAAGTAGCTTTTACTATTATTAGTAAAAAAAATATGAGTTTTAAATTTTTATGGTTTATATGATCTGAATGTTTTTAACCATTACTCTTTATTTAGAAAATCCTATATATATATATGTGTGTTCTTTCCTTCTCTTTTCTGCAACTACTACCTTTGAGTCCATTTTATTATTCGTAAACGAGTTTAATTATATCCAAAATGGCACACATCTGCGAAGAATGTGCTCAGAGATCACATATCTCGGTCACTAGTTCTAAACCGGAGGAATACTACTCTCCAGAGACACCTAAAAGTGGACTAGAATGTTCGCATACCCCCAGATATACACCAAAGTACAAACGTGCTAAGAAAGCATTATTTTGCTCCCCACGGACTAGAGAAAGGATAAGTGAGATTCACCACTACCAGAAACATCAGATGGATCTTCAGCGTCAACTTCATTACGAACAAAAACTTACGTCCAACCGTTTAACTCTCTTAGAACGCATGGCGTCATTTTTCTGTAGCACGGATAAACACGGCGTTCATGAACCAATGTTACACGCTCCATCTTCATCTAGGAGTCCTAACTCCTGGGATCGTAACTACATGAGAAATGAAGGAGCAAAGGAAACTTGGTCGCCATGGACTCCGAGAGTTACCAATATCAAAGAATTTTCCGAAGACAAGTCATCCACCTCCCATTGATCTTATATCGTTATTACTTTATTGGATAATAAGTGTTTTTCAATAAGATTTCCTTTGTTTGTTTTCATATATTTTGTTTGATTCTTTCTTATTTTGAAATAAATTATTTTTTGCAGAATTATAGAGCTTCAAAAAATCTCAGAAAACAGGAAAAACAAAGCTCAGATGAAACGGTCAACTGCCAGAAATTTACCAGTCGACCGGAAAAGTCTCTGGAAAACATATTATTCATATACCAGTCGACCGTATGAAGTTAACGGTCGACCGTTTAAGTCTATGGAAAAATATGCCTTTTCATCAACCAGTCGACCGAATAAATTTTCACCAGTCAACCAAAAATGTTTCTGTTTGAAACCAGTCGACCAGTGAAAACTCAACGGTCGACCGGTTACGTGATTTTCTGTTTTTAAAATCCCAATCAAAACGTTGGTTCTATCAAACTCACCCATTCACTTCCTTTTTATCTCTCTCACACTCTCAAACCCTTTGAAAACCAAAAAATCCTCAAATTTCTTTCTCCTACAAAATCAATGGCTCCACCACAAAAGAGATTAAAGAAATCAAGTTCTACTCAACTTCAACCTATTGATTCCAATATCAAACAATGGATAATGGATCCAATAGCAGTGAGAAGATGGAATGCTATGAAAGATTATACGATTTACGAAGGTTATTTCATCAATTTCACTGATTTTATTCTCTACGATGTTAAAGAATTAGCAAAACAAGCTCGTATTCAAAATCTCCTAGACCATTATAAGAACAACGTGGAAATCAATCATACCATGATTTCTATGCTAATCTTAACTTAGACAAGTTTAAACCAGAGAATTCTGCTCATTGTCTATGGTCCGTTGTATGTGGTGAGCACATTTTTATTTCAAAGGAACGAATGGCCACGGTTCTCGGTTCGCCTAATAATGGAAGAGAATTCTCTACCGATTTTTGTACTGTTCATACTCGAGACAAGGTCAGTCATCTTTTTATTGAAGATCATAAAATCAGTACAAAAGCAATTAACCTACGGCCTACTGCTAGAATTTTACATCATACTATCACACACTCTTTATTGCCGAGAGTTGGTAATTTTGATGCCATATATAAAGAGAATTTTAAGGCTTTGTATGCGATATATGGAGATATAGAAATTAACTGGATAAGCATGATCTTTGATGAGATTCTGCTTGTGAATAATCGTACAAGACCACACTTATTCTACAATGAATATATCATGCGACTTCTACTCGATTGTGGTCTCAAGTCTCCCCAATCTAAAATCTCCAAACCAAAATATATCGACAATGCAACGAGAAAGAGAATGAAGCTTCCTGAACCTTGTTTGAATATCATACCCTTCGAACAATATCAACAACAAGGTCCCCAAGAAAGCACTTCATCAAAAGCCTCCAAACCTAAACCAGAAGAGGTTAAACTCCTTCAACCATCCTCGTCGACTAAAGATTCACTTGAACAAATTGCTCGGAATCAATTCCTTCTTGAAGCAAGACTTAAGCGTACCGACAACAAAATCGAACATTTAAATACAAAGCTTGACAAGCACTTCTCAAAACTTAAGTCTTTCTTTGGTACTCTTTGGGATGCAATTTCATGTGCATCGTCATCCTCCTCTACGCACATACAAGACCCAGGCAGACGTCCAATGCCTCCTACTTTTACATGGTCATCTTCAGAGGAAGGCACAAGTTCTGGAGCAACTGTTGGACGTGGTCGTGGGGAAACCGAGACTGAAGAAGAAGATGTTCAAGACGAAGGAGACAAGGAAGAAGAAGGAAACAAAGAAATAGATTGGGATACAACTGAATCCGATTCTCTACATCAGTAGTTCTTTTCATCCACGTCTTTTGGTATTATATTTTACTTAAGCAAGACTTAACTCAGCACTTGTACATAAATAGTGTTGTATTTCATTTTAGGTTTGTACGTATTAACTCGTAGATACATAACTTGTTTGGCTATGTCTGGTGTGTATTGTATGCTACAATCCTTGTGCATTTCATGCTTAAGTTATGGTATTTGTATGATATCTACTCCTTTTTGTCGATGACAAAGGGAGAGAAAAATGTTACTAACAATATGTTTTGCAGATTTGTTTAATATATATTTCAGGGGGAGTACATATTCAGGGGGAGCTAGAAACACTTTCAGAGCATGTTGTCATCAATCAGAAAGAGGGAGAATGTTGAGTCAAGGAATTCATGGCATTTTGATTAATGACAAGGAGAAGTTTCAAGATCGACAAAAAGAAGAGATTCAATGGTATTGAAAGTTAGAGGTTGACTATTTAGTAATTTAGTTGTGTTAAAAATGTTAAAATCTATCCTCAAATAATCATATACCTCAGTAGTTTGAATATATATATATATATATATATATATATATATATATGAATGCACATTCATTGTGCATAATGCCAGAAACCGGTCGACCGGTTTCAATACGTACGTGCGGTCGACCGTTTCTGGGCAGTAATGCACAATGAACGTGCACACATGTATATAACATATATATATATATATATATATATATATATATTCAAATACCAGTCTACTGGTTATTTTTTACCTGTCGACTGGTCTTCAAACTGAAAGCAACTCTTCGTACAGACATCTTCATTCATCAATGGTTGCTTCCTTTTCTTTTCATCAAAAATCATTTCTATTCAATACTTCTCTTCACCAATGTTTGCGACTCTTTATCCTCTATAAATACAACATGAAATCATCAATTCCAATAACTAATTCTTTCTTTCTACTATATTTATTGCTGATTTCATTCTTGATCATTCAAAGCATTCAAAAGCTCAAAATCTTCTTATATCGCTGTTGAATCCTAGAATCTACATACTATTCTTTTGATTCAAACATGATATCATCTTCCAAATCTTCACGAATTCAAATTCTATTTGAGGATAAGATTATAGGAAGGTTGTACAAGAATTGACAAATTCGTGTTATTAAGAATGCACATTGTCAAATTACAAGTCTACTCATCTTGTGTGAAGTCCTCTGTGTTGTGAGAGGCAAAGTTGTAAAGTCCTCGTGTTGTAAGAGGCGTGAAATCCCGTTCGGCTGCTCGGGTATTGTGAACTTGTTCCTCCAGGTGAAGTGAGGTAGTTGATTAGTGAAAATCTATAGCGAGATCAGGGACTGGACGTAGGACGGTGCTCCAAACCAGTATAAAAATCCCTGGTGTGATTTTCCTTTTACTGCATTTACATATCTGTGATACTGTTTCTGTGAGATCTTTCTATTTCATATTTATTTGCATAACTATTGTATTAGACAAATAGTCATGTGTTATTCCATATTACACAATCCGAGTGTACTATTACCTGACAAGTACACGCACACACTTTCAAGGTACACAGGGAGGGAGTAGCTCAGCTTAATTTGGACCGTTCATCTTTCCAAGCTTGAAGACTCTGTGATGTATAGCTTGGAACCTCTTATCTTTGGCTATGGCTTTGAACACACTACTACTTGGGGATTTATGTAGTTCTTATTGTGTTTTATGCTTCTTTATGTTATAATCAAGACAGAGATTTTGATGTAATGATTTGGAAGTTGTTTTGAGACAGTTTGCAGTAATGTTTTTGTTATAAACTACGTATGAAATAAATTTATTCTTTTTCCGCTGCTTATATATGTCTGTCTTGTAAATTATCTGTGTCTTTTACCTATAATACTCCACCAAAGTTAAGGCATTCCCTTTGTGAGTGACCTTAACGGAGGTGGGGTGTTTCACTTGGTATCAGAGAGAAGGTTTACCATCAGATAAAAAATATTTGAAAACTGTTTTTCAAAAAGAAAGTTTAAAGAAGCAATTTTCAAGAAAAAGTGTTTTATTTTAAAAAAGGCATAATCCCCCAAAAGCCATATGCACTATCTTTCTATCCTTTGTTTTGAACCTTTCCTTTTTCATTTCAGTATGTCTGGGGATCTTAACCTTCCAGAGGGCGTGCCGGTACCTGGCTGGTTCAGAAGGTACCTAGAGGCTAGGGCTAATGTCGCAGACCCAACAGACGTTCCTCCGCCCCCAGCTGCAGCGGTTCCTCCTCCTCCTCTGCGTGCAAATGCTTTCTCAAAAATATGTAGGGACTTCCGAGCCATGGGTGGAAAGAACTTCAATGGAAATGAATCCTTCGTGGAAGCAATAAACTAGCTCAAAGAAACTGAGGATTTGTTTGATATCTTCGAAGTGGATGATAGGCAGAAGATACAGTTGGCCGTATGGTTGCTCAAAGACGAAGCTACCTATTGGTGGGAAGTTACTAACGCTGAAAGACCAATTGAAACCTGGATGGATTTCAGAATGAGGTTTGAAATGAAATTTCTCTCACAAGCTGAACGAAGCCTACAAATGGAGAAGTTCTTAGCTCTCAAACAGGGGAGTATGTCTGTAACACCCTGTAATTTTATAACATTAAAATTCACAAATTAAAGTATACTTAATTTTTAGAAGAATAATTAAGTGAAATGGGTTGCTCTTTTATATTCGTCTCAAAATTTTGGGTCAAGATAGACATTTGGTTTGCACGAAACGGATACCTTATGAAGATGTTATTAAGCCTTGAAGTTTGTATGCATATGAGAGAAATATATATATATATATATATGTAAATAAAATAAATAAATATTCAATAAAGTTCAAAACAGCAAATCGGGAGGGGGAATAGCCGAACCGCACTATTTTTGGAGTCGACCCGAGCCCCGCTGGGTCGACCCGAGCCCCGCTGGGTCGACTAGGGGTCGATCCAGGGTGTTTGGCTGTCAACCCGTGGCCTGATTCGCGCTGAGGGCCGATGTTGCATCTGAGTGGTCCTGATGATTTCTGGGTTAATCTAAGAGCTCTAATCGATCCTAGACATCTATATATACACCTTAAGACCTAACCCAAATTCATAAAATATTATCTATGACACCATTATGCTATCAAGCTCTCTCTTAAACCCTAGCCGCCGCCTCTAAATTAAATCTCAAGTGTTCATACACAATTCAAATCAAAATTTAGAGCTTCAACAATAATTAAAGAAGATTAATCAACGTCAATTCAACGTTTCTGCACCAATTTCAATTCATTAATCCTTTTCTTAAGCCACGAAAGGCGAGTACAGTTATTTTCACAAATCTAATGGGATTAAAGTAACATGAAAAAGTTGTAAAAAGGATTCATATATATGTTTGTAATGAAAATCTCACCAAGTCTTCACCTTTTTGATTCATGTCATCATATGCCTATGTTTCTATGTAAAGTTCATACCTTTTATCAGTTTATTCATGTTGAATCTTTTATTATGCCTCTATGCCAGTCTATACGTCTCTTTATTTCATAATGATGTTTTATTCCAATTTTCTATGAATTGATTCTCTCTTCTTACCCCTATTCCTTTTATTTGTGGATCTAGGCTACCTTCGAGCCTATATTAAAAATACGTGTGAATGCGAATACATGGGAACGATGTGGAATATTGGGAATATGGGAAATTTGGAAAATTGGATATTATTGGATATTTTGGATAATTGGATAATATGTGAAATTGGCATATTTGGGTATGAATTACATGGAATTGATGAAATTGCCTAAAATTGTAAATTTGTAATTGAGGCTAATTAATGTGTAATTAGTGACAATTTGGAATAAGCAATATTATAGACATGATTATATGTTAATTGGATATATATGACATGAAAATTGGGTATGGGTGAAATACTATGTTAATGAACCTTTGACACGAGGTTAGGCGCAATTGTGACGTAAGACTGCCCGGAACCGCCCGGCAAATCTAGCGGTCACAATTGGACGTCTAATGTGAGAGGTCAAAGAAATGAATTGTAGGAGTAACAGTTAATGACATGAGTTTAGACCCAGTTTGTGGCGTAATACTGCCCGAAACCGCCCGACAAATCCAGCGGCCACAAAGTGTTCGGTCTAATGTGAGAGGTAATGCACCATTCGTCATAAGAAATGAATTAAAGAATATTAACCATAATAAGACATGGGTATGGTTAGAGGGTTAAGTGGGGTGACATGTAAATTATGGCATGTAAATATGGACTTAACCGGAATAAGATAGGACATGTAAATTATGACATGTAAGTATGGACTTAACCGTTGCATGTGTAAGACATGAACATTTAAATTAAAATGGTTAAGTGGGAGAAAAACCTAGTGGGGACCAAGCATAGGTGGGAGGCTTGTGTCGGATGGGGACCAGTTTCAACCAGTAAACCATTTGAGTATTTAATTGGGCCCGGTACTAGGCCGGGGTTGGGGCATGCTTATTGGGCTTGAATATAAGAGGTCAAAACGTGAATACCGGTGGCAACGCAAGTCCAACAGGTTCATGTGCGTGCATGGGTCCGGGCTGGTAGGTAAGACATTGTTGCATCGTGTAGGTATGGCCGTGCATTTCATGTTGGTATCGGGGTTGCCACTTTGGGGAGTGATACACCCCACTGTGGGGCCAACATAGGTGCCTATGGGGTTTAGGGAGCCAATCGAATGGGTAGATTAAGGATACCTTAGCGGTGGTAGGAGCAAGCCGGCACCTACGATAGAAGCTAGGTACAAGTAACTACCAAGTTTGTCATGTGAGTACAGTTAGCGGGAAGGGATCAACCTCTAGTAAAAAGAGACTAGTAGATGTGCGGTGTAATTAAGTAAGGTGGTGTAACTTAGCAAAATTGCGGTGCAACGAAATACATGTTGGTTGAGTTGGATAGTCCTTTGGGTGCTAGTCTGATGTTGACTTCGGTCTTCGGGGTTAGTACTTGGAGGGTTGTTCACTTAGCCAAGGTGTAGGATTGTCGTAGTACTTAGGAATGAAATCATCTTGTCCATCCTTTTTATCTACCTTATCTAAGTTACATCCATATCATGATGCCTATTTATGTCTTGATCATTTACCTTACCTATTATTTGTTAAAATTACTGGACTCGCCAGACTTTATGTCTGACCCGTTTGTTTCCACCTCTTTTCTTTCCTTCCCCCCCCCCTCAGGTTTACAAGGAGGGAATACTAAAGCTTAGTGCCGATTTCTTTCAGTTGCTTGAAAAGAGTAGATGTATCGCTTTGGACTCTCTCATCTTTATGGCTTTGCTTATGCTCAATGGGGATTTATGAATTTATGTTATTTAAGTATTTGCTTCTTTATGTACTTTGAAGTTTTTGGAAAAGACTATTGATCCTGTTGTAATGGTTTTGGAAACTACTTATGTACGCTTGTTTTGAGTTATGATGCTATGAAATAAGTTTTATCTTCCGTTGTGTTGTTTTATTTATTTATTCTTGTAATTTATCTGTTCTATACAACAATAACACTTCATGGACATTGATGCATTCCCTTTGTGAGTGACATTAATAGACATAGGGTGTTACACGTGGTATCAGAGCTATGGTTACAAGAACAAATAAAAAGTTTTGAAAAGTGTTTTCAAAAGTATTATTTTCCTAGAAAGTATTTTCAAAAACTTGTTTTAAAGAAGCTATTTTCAAGGAAAGTTTACTTTAAAATGCATAATCCCCGCAAGCCATACATCTCTCTTTCGCTTCCCTTGTTTCGAAACTCTTTCTTTTTTCTTTTCAGCATGTCTGGAGCATCTGAGATACCAGAGGGTGTTCATGTACCCGGTTGATTTCGTCAATATCTCGAGGCTAGGGCTGCTGCCGCGGGTCCGACCGACGTTCCTCCTCCTCCTCCCCCAGCTCCAGTCATTCCTCCGCGTGAAGATGCTTTCTCCAAGATATGTAAAGACTTTCGTTCGATGGGTGGAAAACCTTTTAGTGGGTCTGAAACGTTCGTTGGAGCTAGAAATTGGTTGAAAGAAGTGGAGGATCTGTTTGGCATTTTTGATTTGGACGATTGTAAGAAGGTCCAATTGGCTGCTTGGTTGATGAAGGATGAAGCTTCGTTTTGCTGGGAGGTTACTAATGGAGAGCGTGCTGTAGAGACATGGGCAGATTTTAGGGGAAGGTTTGAGTTGAAATTCCTTTCTCAAGCTGAGGAGAGTATGTACAAGGAGAGGTTCTTGACATTGAAGCAGAAAAACTTGACCGTGAAGGAGTATGTGACCAAATTTAATAAGTTCGCGATATTTAGACTAGAGTTGGTGAATACGCCTCACAAGAAGGCCTTGAGTTTTGCAAAGGGCCTAAACGAACCGCTTCACAGTTTAGCTATGTCCCACATTCCAATAGGGGCTACATATGAAAAGATTGTTGATATGGCATACGTGCATGAAGAAGAGAAGGGTGTAAGTACTTTTAGGCCGCAAGATAAGAAGGAGGATCCAAAGAAAGCCCAACAACAAAAGAAAGGTGGTAAAGAAAAGAGGAAGTGTCACAACTGTGGGATACCCGGCCATTTGAAGAAAGACTGTAGGAAGAAGAAGAAGTTCGCTTGTTATCATTGTGGTGATCCAGGTCACGCTGTCAAGGACTGTCCTAAGAAGCAAGGGCAGAGGGCAGGTTCTACTTCGGGAGGGCAGGTTCATGCTCTCATGGCTCCGGGGCAGGAAGGAGGTAGAAAAATTTCTGTCGAAAGTTTGATTTTCTTGTTTGATCATCCTGTCCATACTTTATTCGATTCTGGCGCATCACATTCGTTTATCTCTACATCATTAGTTGAAACACTGCACTTAAATACTAGTCTCATTGTGGATCCATTGTAGTCTCAAATCCTATTAGTGGGTCGGCTCATTTATCCATGGTTTGTAGGGATTTGAGATTGTCTATCTTAGGCGTTGGTTTTGAATGTAATGCTTTTGTGCTTGGTTTCATGGGCTATGGGTTGATTCTAGGGATGGATTGGCTAGCCAGACATGGTGCCATCCTAGATTTTGAACGAAGGGTAGTAAAATGGTTGACTCGTAGTGGAAAGACCCTTGATATTTCTTGTGACCCTAGAAGATCGGTGATGCTTAGTTATCTTGAGTCACTTGACGCATCCAATGATGATTTACATTCTGTTCGTATAGTCTGTGAATATGTTGATGTCTTCGATGAGGTGAGGGGTCTACCCCCAAAACGTGAGATAGACTTTCGTATTTATCTTGTAGACAATACAAAACCCGTATCTCTGCCAGTACGCCACATGGCTCCTCGTGAGAGGAGGGAACTCAATAAGAAAGTAGGGGAGTTACTTGAGAAGAGGTTCATAAGACATAGTATATCAGAGTGGGGTGCTCCAGTAGTATTTGCCACGAAGGCGGATGGGTCCCTTAGACTTTGTGTGGACTATAGAGAACTTAATAAGCTTACAAAGAAGAATAGGCACCCACTGCCGAGGATTGATGTAACGACCCGAAAATTTGCGACCTTGATTATCCGATATACGACACATATCGAACATCAATAGTCGAAATTACCGGATGGTTAATGAAAGAAATTAGAGGGTGAGAATAGATAAGATAGAAACTTAGAATAGAAGAAGAAGAAGAAGATACAACATCAGAGTAACACGAATCTCACAGCGGAATGAACAACATATAATAGATAACATATCCTTAAAATAAAATCAGTATATGTATACAATAACATTATCAGAGTACAATCGCTAACTCCTTTCGATTAAACTATAATCGCTAACATATCCTTGAAACTAAATTCGATTAACTCCTTTCGATTAAAGTATAATCGCTAACTCCATTCAATTAAACTAACATCGATTAACTCCTTTCGATTAAACTAACATCGATTAACTCCTTTCGAATAACTAATATTCGACAAACTCTATTCGAATAACTAAATTCGATTAACTCGACTCGACGAACTTAACTCGACTAACTTAACTTGACTCGACTAACTCGACTCGACTAGCCATATTTGACTAACTCTACTAACTTGGTTCGACAAACTGGATTCGATTAACTAGGCTCGATTAACTTGGTTCGACCCACTCGATTCGACTAACTTGGTTTGACTAACCATACTCGATTAACTCAACACGATTTACTTAACTCGATTCACTTAACTTGATTTACTTAACTCGATTCATTCTCTTCGTTTAACTCGATTCACTTACTCGATAACTCGAAAATCTTAACTCGATAACTCGAAAATCTTAACTCGATTATCTTAACTCGATAATCTAACTCAATAACTTAACTCGATAAATCTTAACTCGATTCGCTTAACTCTAGATCGCAGCGATCACAATGGTTACGCCTGATTCCCTTAGGAAACATCCGACCACCGTAGGCTATTTACAGCCCTGCGAATTACGCTAGCAGTCGTACGAAATGGCAACTTATCCTGAATAACTCTGTTAAATCAACTCTATCTGGTTAACTCTAACTCTAATCGATTAACTCTAACTCTAATCGATTAACTTTAATTGGTTAACTCTACTGGTTAACTCTAACTCTAATCGATTAACTTTAATTGGTTAACTCTACTGGTTAACTCTAACTCTAAACGATTAACTCTAACTCTAATCGATTAACTCTTCGTCCATATTCAGTTTCAATTATCGACGTTGAAATCGATTCTTACTTCTCTATATAAGTCATGACTTATATATTCCATTTATCCAATGATAAATAATTTACTTAATTTATAAAATATTATTTATAAATTAATCTTCCCAATTTAACTGTTAAAACATATTTCTATTTAATTTTACTTTAAATACATCTTTTCCCTTTTACTGTTAAAAACAGATTTCCATCTTCGATTCATTTCCTAAATATTCCTTTGATTTAATCCTATTTATCTAATAAATAAATATTCCTTTCAATTCTATTTATTTTCTAAATAAATATCTTATTTACAACATTCTATTTATTTCCCATAAATAAATATTTCCATTTAATCTATTTGTAAATGTTTTACAAATATTCCTCTTTCTATTTCCATTTGTAAATGTTTTACAAATGTTTTCCTTTTTATTTCTCTTTGAAATTGTTTTACAAATATTCCTCTTTCTATTATATTTGTAAATGGTTTACAAATATTCTTCTTCCTATTTGTTTTACAAACATTTTTCCCTTTATATTTGTTTTTACAAATATCTTCTTTTATATTTGATTTCACAAATATTTTTCTTTATATTTGTTTTCACAAATATTTCCCTTTATTTTATCTTATTTATTTACCAAATAAATAATCCATTTACAATGTCATACTTATTTATCTTAATAAATAATTCAGTTTATAAATATTCCATTTATAAATATCCTTTTTATAAATATTTCCTATTTATAAATATTCCCGTTTATAAAATTTTCTTTGATTTTATAATTATTTTCTCTTTTATAAAATCCCTTGATTTTATAAATATTTTATTTTCAAATATCACTATGAAAATTCCCTTATCAACATTCTGGTATGTTATGGTATTTAATCATATCAAATCATGATGACCAACATCGTCCAAACACACACAATCGACAACAGATTATATATCACATCATATATTACAGTATATGAGTAGAACAGTATTATAAATATTGAGGAACCCAGTTGGGTCCCTCCAACCTGTTTCCCTGCATCGCAGATGTTAAACAACATGAGTATAAAATATTCTGTTAAACAGAATCAATATTCGATTAACGATTTATATATATACATCGTTATCTATGATTTTAATCAATACACAAACAATTCAACCAAACAGTTAACACACAGCAATCAGTCATCATTTATCAGTTCTTAATATACGTTATAAAAATAGAACTGTTCAGAGTTGCTGAGTTTTACTCACATTGGCAGTTCATTGTTAAAGAACGATAAACTGTTTGTTTGATTTGAATCAAACAATTTATTTCACTGTAAATTCAAACGAGCTCCAATCCACTCCCAGTCAGTCTCATTTGGTAGTCGTCGTCCATACGATCCCAACGCAACTTACGGTTCGTTAATCTGATATCGTATGATCAAGTTATAGCATTTCAAAGTTTGTACACTTATTTAAATAACTAAAACATGGATTTTATTTTTTAAAAAAAGGGCCTTACCCTTTTGTTTCCTTCCCTGGCCCGTTAACACCCTCAGGCCCTACATCAACCCTTCATCCCCGATGAAATCCAGAGCGACCTGTTCTCATTTTCACCATGACCGAACTATTTGCTTCCACGGCCTTCCTCTCCACTTCATCTTAAATCATACAAAAATCACCATAAATCTTCTCATCCATTCCTCTTCAATCTCATACCCTTAAACTACACCTCGCTCTCAAGAATCACCTCGCGTTCTCCACCCAAAAACCACGCTGAACAGTAAGGTACCAAACCAAATTATCTCCAAAAACTCCAACAAAATCACAACAAGTGCCATTTTCCTCACTCAATCCAAAACTACTCTCGAAAACATGAATTACATCACATAGGATTCACGATTTTGAACCCTAGGTGTATTGCGGAAAAATCCAGTTGTGACAGGAAGTATTCGAACCCAAAGCAAGTTACACAGAGTGAAGAAAATCTCAAGGGGAATTCAAGAATACATGTTTTGAGATTTATCGATTTTTGTTTGAATTTATATGATTTTAAGACGATCGAACAATTTACTGGAAAATGAAGTGAACCTGGCGGCTTGAATTCCTCTTCTCACGTTTTTAAACCTTTCGGTTGTGGTTGAGAAGGGGGATAGGTGGCCTTGTTTAGGTCCACGCAATTTTTAGGATATTTTAGTTATTTTATTTTAATCATTTTATATTCGTTTCTGACCTCTAAAAATCCTTGTGATCAAACACGATACCTAAAAATCACGAAACCGGACATGCAGCTAGAGTTCGACATTACGGTCCCAACGAAACTGGTTTCGTCGAATTCCGACTCCGTTTGCTCACACAGCGTATTTTTAAAGGTCCAATTATCAACTGTTTCTTACATTAAAAATCGGTACGGCTACATACTGACTTCAAAAATCACGAAAACTGAAATCTAGCAATAATTTAATATTGCAGATCCAACAAAATTAGTTTCGTCGAATTCTGAGGTCGTTTGCAAAACTGGCTATTTTTAAAGCCCTAAATAACCCTTTTAAATATATAAATATATTTAAAAACAATTAAATTTAATATTTAAAAATAAATATTATCGTATATATTCACAGTGGAATACCATACAGCTTCAGAAAAATCTTATATGGATTTCTAACTCGATATTTCAAATCTGGGTCAACCCGATATTCAATTTATATTGAAATTCCTTTTTAAAATATAAATAACTCCTTTATAAATTATAAAGGAGTTCCACAGCGACTTTTCTAAAATTTGATTTTGACATAAATCAAAATCTACACGACGAAATCCTAATTTTTCTCTTCCACTAGAAAAATATACTTCCCCGGCTCCTAACGTTTCTTGTTTCACAGAAATCTGGTGCGATGACCCCAAAACCCCGTACGACGACGTTAAGGGTAATCTTTGGAATATAGCACATAAATAGATAATAGCAGAACAAAAATAAATAAATACACCAGATAATGTACAATAGAATACACTGGATAAACATAATCATCAGAGTTACACAGTATATAGGATCGTACTTAGTACAAAATACAGTTCAGCTATACATAAATGTCTACAGCGGAAAACAAAACATAATATGTACAACAGGAGCTGAACAACATAAAAAGAGATAAATGGTAGAATCCATCTTCAGCTCCGGCTATCCAAAAAGAGTTTGCTAAAACCTGAATACAAGGCTGCCCGTGTAGAAAAAGGGGCACCCGAGTTTGGAAGGGAAACAAACTATGAGTCAGTCATGGGACTGGTATGAGAAATCTACTTAACACATTTTATAATATGGCTAATCACAGGACCACGCCACTTTCGCGGAACGGGTTTACTCCATTGGATTGCCAGTGCTTTAAAACAAGTAAATCTTTTCAACATCGCAATGCTTTTTATAAAAATGAAGCCATTATAAGACTCAGTTCCCATCACACAATGCAACGCAAACCGAAGGATAGAGTTTTTACCTTATAATGGCGAAAATATGCTTGATACGAATAAAACAAAAGCATTTGATATTATTACTAGTGTTTATATGTTTCAACAAAAATTTCAAATCATAAGTATCAATCATAGACGACATTAATGCCCCATATCACTATGTCGCCAGGTATACAATCAAAACCGCACATGTCGTATTTGGAAATTGGATTTCCGTCATGAACCGAGGCCAGGGATCGTCCTTACCGAATTCGATACAATCTAGCCCATGTCTTAGGCAAGCGCGCAGACAAGCCTTGGATCGTCAGGGCCGGTCCACCGATGTGGATTGTTATGCCTGAACACTGCGTTCCCCCACCCTTTGGGGCGTAAATGAGCCAAATGACTCCATCGGCTTCACATAGTCACCGATATATCCGAGGCGCCTCACAACAGCAACAACCACATAGGTGAAAATAATATAAATGTCAGGGCTGGAAGGCCATTGACACCACCCTAGCTAGAAGGAAACGCATGCCCTCCCTGAGGTCCCCTCCCATTTCTGGTTCATACCGGGGTGTGAGGCTCGTGAATCAACGTTATACACAAAGCTATGCCACACAGGCCGTGCTTTGTTCATCAACCACAAGACTTTGCTTTTCAACAGAAGCCTTGATCATTTGCCACTTAGGCATGCCACACAGGCAATTCACTCTATGCGTCTGATTTCTATCGATATATAACCTCTGAGCTTGTACGTCTCAGAGAAGGGCGTTAAGCAAGAGAATAAATTCTCCGCCGCCAAACAGATATATATTCAATAAAGATCAATCAGCACAGAAAAAAATCCAATGTCAGACACACAGTCCATTTACACGTTTATTCTGGGTCTGAACGAAACCGGAGGCACTATATACCTCGCATACCCATCGATCTCCACGTACGTCTGGATGATCACCACTTATTATCTATATTTCGGGATGCCTCCCAATCAAGACATCAGTTATCATCCAACCGAGGTGAAGATCTCTGGTCTTCAACCACCGTCTTCATCATCGACTTCTTACCGCCGATCAATTATTTGAAATGATATTTAACTCGGCCTTTTCAAATAATTCACGTATATTTAGAATTTAAATCAATTCATTTCAATGGTTAAATTATTCGACATCAATAATTCTGTTTTTTAAATGTAATTTTCACGCCAAACACATTCAACCATCAAACATCTAATAAACCGGGTAAATTCGGTTTATTTTCCATTCCATATCATTTATAATATTTTATAACGATTTATCGCTATTTTTATTCATTTAAAAATAGCCAATTCATTCAAACAACGCTTCAGGCCATAACGCGGCCGTGGCGCTGTTTTTCTTCAGATTTGATTTACACATATCTGAAAATCTAAATGTTGGATCTTCACAAATTTTATATCATTAGAAAGATCTTTTCAAAACGAATCCAACGGTTTCAGCTTTGGGAAAATCCGACGGTCGGATCTCCCGGTACACTCGTTTGAAGTTTCGATTTCAAAATACGAACTGCAGCGTCGTTATTCGATTTATTTTAATTATATTTATATATATATATATAAATATAATCGATTCTGGCGCTGTTTTTCTTCAGATTTGAATTAAACATTCCAGACAATCCAACCGTTGGATCTTCACAAAGTGGGTGCCGTTGGAAAGATATTTCCAAAGCGAACCCAACGGTTTCGGTTTCGGGAAAATCCGATGGTCGGATCTCCCGCACTAATCTTTTGAAATCACGGTTTCAAAACACGAACTGCAGCTTCGTTATTCGATTTAATTTAATTATACTTATATAAATATATATAAATATAATTCTTTCTTCGATTTCAAAACTATATTCATTTCATATATTTGATAAAAATGATATTTTTATCATCAAAAATATTTATTCAACACATGAATATTTTTAGCATTTCATATTCACAATAAAAATGTAGATTTTATTGTTCAATCTATATATTCAACACATGAGTGTTTTTGACTTCACACATACGATAAAAATATGATTTTTATCGTTCTAGTCTTTTATTCTACACATGAATACTTTCTATGGTTGATATATATAATAAAAATGGTATTTTTATCTTTCAAACAAATTTACTCAACACATGAGCTTCATTCAACACATGAATTTCTATTCAACACATGAATATTTTCTATAGTTGATATATATAATAAAAACGTTATTTTTATTGTAAAACAATTTATTTCAAAACAAGATTATATTATATAGTTTATACATAAGGTAAAAATGTTATTTTTGGTGTTAAAATAATTTATTTAAAACACTAGTATTTTATATAATCTATATATGTGATAAAAATGTTATTTTTATTTTTCAAAGAATTAATTCTATACACGAACTCCACTCAACATATGAGTTTATTTCAACACATGAATTTTATTTCAACATTCAACACATGAATATTATTTCAACATTCAACACATGAATTTTATTCAAACACAAAAATATTTCAGAAAATTTCGACAGCATAACGGCAGGGTAGTTAAAACCGGGACCGTCCCTAGTACGGCTCCTCGCTCTACCTTAAAGCCTCGTAGCTTTTGACAATGGGGATTTTCAATATCTAGTTCGTACGTAGATGAATTTTCCCATATACTAATCCTATTGGGATTTCAACCACAATCATTTATTTCAAATCAACCATTCATGATACTCACCAAATTTTCACATCAGCCAATAATCCAAACAATATCACAACCAATATATATCGTCCATGGTCTGTGGACGAGAGGAGTGTGTATATATATACGTATATAACTATATTTCGATTTCATTTCAATATAATTTCAATTTATTTCAATGCACATATCATTTTTACAACGCATATATAACTTATACATCGAACATACAACTTATATAACACTTATACATGTGGTGTACAACGCTTATATAACTCATACTTCGACTATATAATTTATACATCGTTGATTCCATATCGTTTATAATTCAGAAATCTCACATTGGGTTCCACTCCACCAAAAATAGCAGAAGGCTCAGAAAAATATTCGGTCTCTTCTAGAATGTAGAAGACGTCCTCACGAGTCCACTTTCTCTTGTTTCACTGGATTTCGTCCACATAGCAAAAAGATATGATTTTTACAAGTTTGCAACACTTAAAAGTGTAAAAATCAGTTCAAAATAAACAAGCCGATACCTTTCAGTTTTGTTCAAAACTAGGTTTGGATTTTTCTTCTAATCCGTGTAGTTAGGGGCCGATCGGCCTACGCCACGTTGAAGCGCCAGGAGGGGCACTCCTGCGCCAGAAGTAGGGCCCACTTCGGTGGCCTGTAGGTGGCGCGGCGGCGGTGGGAAGGTCTCGACTTCCTGTCGTCGGTTCTCTCAAATAACTCCACTAAAAATTTCAAATTTATATGGATGTGAAGCTCATGAGACGATCTACAAAAACCATAACTGGGGCATGTGATTTTGGTGCGTGGATTTGGAGAAAAAGAGGAGAGAAGGAATGAAGGCATTTCCGTCGTGCGCGATTTTTAATATCGGGGGGAGAGAGAGAGTGACGGCCAATGAGATATTTTTGTTTTATTTATATATTTTAAAAATCTAAAAATACCCCTTATCTCATACGAACTCCTATCCAAACCCAACGACTATCGTCCCTAGCTAAATACCCCATTCCGAACACAATGGGATATGTTTCATAGGCCCATTTGACTGTTACAGTCAGTTTTTCTTCAAAGTAAAATATAAAACATTCAATATTTGATTTGAACGTACATTTCAATTTGCCAGGGCCACATATTGATTCTAAAAATTCCCGAAAAATAAATATAGCTATGTTTTGACGATACGGTCCCAACAAAACTAGTTTCGTCGAATTCTGAGACCGTTTGAAAAATGGCCCTTTTCTGGTCGATCCAGTTTAACAGAAATCGACCAAACACATTTTCTTTTGCCACGCTCACAGGCTAACTTCAAAAATTATGAAATTTGAAACCTAGCAATAATTTGACATCCCGGTTCCAACAAAAGTGGTTTCGTTGAATTCTGAGGTCGTTTGAAAATGGCCATTTTCACGGGCTATATAAACTCTATAGCGACCTTTCTGAAAATTCATTTGGCCATAACTTTTGATTCCCGCTATGAAACCTCGATTTTTCAGATTCGTTAGAAATATATTCACTAACAGATTTAAATATTTTTGGTTCCACTAAAATCCGTTTTATTTTGCACCCGGTACAGTCAGTCAAAGTTTGAATTGAAGTTTTGAAACTGTCGCGCCATTTCAGGCCTGTTTATAATTTAAAATAATTATATTTATTTTCAAACGTCGATTCAAACATACTTTTCGTCGTTATTATTTAATATAATTTATTTTAAATATATAAAATCCACTAAAATAGCCAAATTAAAAATTTTAAATTGGCTCAGATTTTCTAGGTTGTTACAATCTCCCCCACTTAAAACTTTTCGTCCTCGAAAAGGAACGAAGTCGAAAGTTGTTTGATTAACCGACTCAACTTTCCTTCTGGCTTCCATTCTTCAACTTTTCAGTTTTTAAGAATTTTCAAATTTTTCAAAAATTTGGCTAACACCCTAAATTTTCGAAAAATTTCGCCATATATAGGTATACAATCAAAACCGCACATGTCGTATTTGGAAATTGGATTTCCGTCATGAACTGAGGCCAGGGATCGTCCTTACCGAATTCGATACAATCTAGCCCATGTCTTAGGCAAGCGCGCAGACAAGCCTTGGATCGTCAGGGCCGGTCCACCGATGTGGATTATTATGCCTGAACACTGTGTTCCCCCACCCTTTGGGGCGTAAATGAGCCAAATGACTCCATCGGCTTCACATAGTCACCGATATATCCGAGGCGCCTCACAACAGCAACAACCACATAGGTGAAAATAATATAAATGTCAGGGCTGGAAGGCCATTGACACCACCCTAGCTAGAAGGAAACGCATGCCCTCCCTGAGTGAAACACCCCACCTCCGTTAGGGTCACTCTCAAAGGGAATGCCCTAATTTTGGTGGAGGTTTATAAGTACAAGTCACAGATATACAAGACAGAAATAAGAACACATATTTGTAAACAGCGGAAGAACAACAAACTTTATTTCATCAAGTCAAATACGTGTTACAACAACATCCTTTCCAAAAACATAACATAACACTTTCATAATCTGTCTTGAGTACATTATTTTTAAAGAAGCATAAATAAAACATAGATAAACTGCAAAAGCCCCATAGTGGATTGTCCAAAGCCATAGTTCAAAACAGGAAAGTCCAAGCAATACATTTCTCTTCTTCAAGCTGGATGTTGAGGTTGGTCAAGCTGCTGTGTTCCCTCCCTGAGGACCTGGGGGGGGGGGGAAACGGAAGAAAGAAGACGAAAGAAAAATAGAGTCAGACATAAAGCCTGAGTAAGTCTAGTACTACTTTGTCTATGAATAAAGAACTGGGTATGATAAGTAAAACAGGAAGTGGGCAACATTATAAACTTGGTTAAGTTATCTAGGGTCGAATATACTATCGTACCCCATGTTAATCTCTGAACCCATATAAACTAGTTTCCAATTTGCACCTCATAATCAGGGTGATGTGATCCATTCAATGATGATCGGCTCCTACTCGCATAGTTACATGTGTCTTACGGCCCCCGATGTCTGTAGTTACCTATGCTGGTCCCACCATGGGGTGTATCAAGTCCCATAGTGGCAACCCGACACAACCTTAGAGTGCAAAGGTATGCTACTGGTGTCCAGTGCTTTATTTTTCTGCGCCGGAGTGCGTGCACGCCCGCACACCGTTAGAACCTACACTGCTACACCACCGCCGTCGATTTGACCTCTTATAATCAGCCCAGTAATCGTGCCCTACCCTGCCTAGTTTCAGGGTATCCTGATACACCTTTTAGGGTTACTGCTGAAAAGGGTCCCCCGTTACTATGTTTTCTATCTCTAGCCAACATGCTAAGTTGGTTAAGTGTTTCCTAACCTAACCCCACCAGTCCGTTTAGTTTAGCATGTTCTATTTTGATTAAGTCTTTAGTTCACTTAATCCTAACAATCCTGACTCAGCCTTAATTGTCTTATTAAGGCCCTGACCTCTCACATTAGACAGGTATTGTTGTGGCTGCCTGTTGCCGGTTGGTTCCGGGCAGTCTTACGCCACAACTCAGTCTAACCTCGGGTCCTTGCTGGGCTCCATGTTTAACCTCCCACATTGGATAGGTATTGTTGTGACTACTGGACAACCGGGCGGTTCCGGGCAGGTTTACATCACAACTCAATCCAACCTCGGGTTAAACACATCGTCTTTTCTACATTTACATATTTTGTCATTCTTCTTTATTTCTTATATGTAAATATTTGCGGCCCATTATTAAGTTAATGGTGTAAAGGTTACACCAATCATGGGCCCAACCCATACTTGACTTTGGGCCCTTCTATTTCATATTTTCATTCATTAATTAATTTTTAACCCAACGTTATTTTCCCCCGTTTTACACGTCCGTTTATATATATTGGGCTTAGCCTTTTAAAGCCCAATTTAGCCATGCGAAAAGGGGAGGCTTATGGCGTATACACAAAGAGGGGAAAGTGAGCGCATGAACTTGCATATGACGTTGGAAAATACATAATAGAAATTGGTGTACTTGCATAGTGGTGACATGTATTTTGGTCATAAAACATAGGTGACATAAATCAAGGCATGGAAACTTGCATAGGTTTAACTACAACATGAACCTATATTCTTATTTAGGCATAATGTCAAACATAAGCATGGCCTAAATACTTCTAGCATAAACATGGCATATTGTCAAACATAAGCATGGCATAAAATACTTCTTGCATAGGCATGGCATATTGTCAAACATAAGCATGGCATAAAATACTTCTTGCATAGGCATGGCATATTGTCAAACATAAGCATGGCATAAAATACTTCTAGCATGAACATAGCATAATTCAACTTAATCATGATTTAAGCCTAATCACATAACGATGGTATAAACATACTTATGCATAAATATTCCTAAACATGGTGTTTGCTTTAAACTTGCAAAAAGGGGATTTTTGAGTCCAACCTAGCCATGTCATCATATAATCCTTTGAAACAAGATAGACTTAATAACGGATTTCAATTATGCCAAATGTCATTCCTAGCCATATTCATAAGTTTGCAAAAGCATGACTTAATACATGGATTATGGTGTCAAAATTCCACATAGTTTCATATGAACTATAATAACCAAACTTGTTTCAATTACTTGCAAAATGATTTATGCACAAAAATATACATCATAATGGCATAATAACAAAGCCCCAAACTTGCATGAATTTCAATTAACTACATACATGTAGCTTCAATATAGATTACACAATTTGCGCAATATTCCAAACGTATACTTGCATAGAACTACCGCATGTAGTTCTTTATAATGAATAACATAATTTTGCACAAATATGAATTACTTCCATTGCCACAATTCAAGCATACACATCAACACAGTTGTTTATTAATACCAAAGTAATACTCTACTTACAATGGTTTGATGAATTCTCTAGTTTAGGGATTGAAGACGCAAATTCCTTTGTTGAATTGATTAGCTTTAGGTTGCTTGAATTGCTTTAGGCCTTAGAACTTTCTCCCTAATCCTTTCTCTAGTCGACGGCTATTCTTTGTCGTTCCTCAGCAACATGGCGGCTATAATCTTATTTTGAATGAATAGATTAGGGTTTAGTCTAGGGTTGTTTATATAGAGGTTAGGAATTGATTAGGACCCTTGATGTTGCTAGGATAGATCATAGCCATACATTAGGAAGAGAGACCAATAAAAACCCGCCACCTAGCCCTAATGACAAAGCAGACCACTGAAATTCGACCAAACACAGACCTGGCCAGCCAGGTTGACTGGGCTCGACCAGGTCGACACCCCTGTCGACAGCCCTGTCGACATGGGTAGCCCAGGTCGACAGCCCAGTCGACCTGGGTGGCTAGGCGGGTGTTTTATCCGCCTGGCCCATTGGGCCCCATTTCAAATTATTATTTTATTCTGTTTGAATTTTAAATTTAATTCAAAACTTCCGAAGGCCATATCTTCTTCATACGGACTCCGTTTTTCGAAAACTCGGACTCTATTTCGCGTATTTTTCCGAGACGAACGCAATGGCGTATCCCGTTTCCCTTAGTTCTTTGATTTCAAATTAATTATACTTTAATTTGTGAGTTTCACAGTCATAGAATTTGCGGGGTGTTACATTCTCCCCCACTTAAAAGGATTTCGTCCCCGAAATCTTCAAGTTAGGAGGAATGTATATCCTAACATCCAATCATCCATCTACTCATCCATCAAACACGAGCATCCATTGTCCTTAAAAGACTTCTAATGCTTCATGATCATATGCGAGGTGTGTGTGTACATGAACTTATCTAATGCAAAATCAGGCGGTCTACTGATTCAGTTGACCTCCTTAATGCGAATTATGTAAGTGCCATGAATCCATTATGTATGAAAATTTTCCTATTCATGATTCTACATGAGTGCACAATCATTCAATACAAATGCAACATCCACATGACAACACATTAAAGTTCAACCCCATACGAATGCAAACATATATGCATATGCAATATGAAGTGATTGAGCCGATCTAAAACCTAGATTGTGTGTGTATATGTAACCACGAGCAAACACTAGCAATCACTTGCAACCACTTGCAACCATCATACATAACATGTTTCAATTACATGTTTCCATCCAAAAAGATTCTACCTAAAAGATACGGTCGAGGAAATATACCTAAAAAGATAAAAGCGCAACTTAAGGAAAGAGAAAGATCAAGGATGTACCCTCGAACAGAAAAGGGTAGGTAGTACGGATTCTAGCTTCAGTTTCCCAAGTCGCGTCTCCCTCGGCGTCGCTCCACTGAACTTTGACGAGCTTGACTTCGCGGTTGCGTAGCTTCTTCACTTCTGTTCCTAATATGCGGGTTGGAACTCTCCTTATGGTTGCTTCGCGTTCCACTTCGGCCTCTTCGAGGATATTTGGCTCTACCACTTCAGCTGACTCATGCAGACATTTTCGGAGATGTGAAACGTGAAAAACGTTGTGGACTCCGGCCAACTTCTCGGGTAGCTCTAATCTATAAGCCATTTTCCCAATCTTCTCGATGATAGGGAATGGCCCTACGAATCTTGGTGCTAGCTTTCCTGTGGTTCCAAAACGAACAACGTTCCTTAGCGGTGATACCTTGAGAAAAACTCTGTCTCCAACTTCAAATTCAAGGTCGGTCCTCCTCTTGTCGGCATAGGACTTTTGTCTGTCTTGGGCCGTCTTCATCCTTCTTCGTATTAAGTCTACTTTCTCTGAGGTCTCTCGGATCATATCTGGTCCAAGTATGAGCTTATCCGTGGACTCCCACCAACAAGTGGGCGATCGGCACGGTCTTCCGTATAAAGCTTCGAAGGGCGCCATTCCGATGGTTGCTTGATAGCTGTTGTTGTAGGCAAATTCCACCAAAGGAAGGTGGTCTTCCCATGTCCCTCCGAAGTCAAGGACGCATAGTCTTAAAAGGTCTTCCAAAACTCTGTTCACTCTCTCCGTTTGGCCGTCAGTTTGGGGATGATAGGCTGTGCTCAAGCATAACTGCGTTCCTACTGCTTCTTGCAGACTCCGCCAAAACTCGCTGGTGAAGATGGGGTCTCGGTCACTAACGATGCTAGATGGTATTCCATGGAGTCGCACGATTTCCTTAAGGTAAAGTGATGCTAGGGATGAGGCAGTTCTCTTACTTTTGACAGGTAAAAAGTGGGCGCTTTTAGTAAGCCTATCCACTATTACCCAAATACTAGTGTTGCCTCTCCTAGACCTAGGCAGCCCATCGATGAAGTCTATTGAGATGCTATCCCACTTCCACTGCGGGACCTCCAGAGGATGTAGCAGTCCGCCAGGCTTTTTATGTTCCGCCTTAACCTGTTGGCACACCATGCACTTAGAAACGAATTCTGCCACGTCCTTTTTCATGCCGTTCCAGAAGAAAGTCCTTTTTATGTCTTTGTACATTTTATCTCCGCCTGGGTGTATCGTCATCTTGGAGTGATGTGCTTCCTCGAGAACCTTCTTTATTAAATCGTTTGTCTGTGGGACGCATAGTCTTCCATCTCGCCTTAGTACACCCTTATCGTCAATGGAGTATCTGTTGAGGTGACTTGAAGTCTCACCCCTAATTAGCCTATCAATTATTTCCACAAGCTGAGGGTCTTCGCGCTGTGCTGTCCCTACTAAATCCACTAAAGTTGGGCGCACTTCGAGAGATGCAAGCAAGCCCGGTACGAAATCGGAGGAGGGCCTAAAGTCGAAGCTGGCTATAAACTCTAGGCTTTGTCTTTCAACAAACAATGGGCTTAGGGTCAATTTCTTTCGGCTCAACGCGTCTGCCACTACGTTGCCTTTGCCCGGAGTGTAGGAGATTTCGAAATCGTACGAGGCAAGAAACTCCATCCATCTTTGTTGCCTCAAGTTAAGATCTTTCTGCGAGAAAAGATATTTCAACGATTTATGGTCAGTGTAAAGTTCGAACTTCTCACCTAGGAGATAGTGTCGCCAAGACTTGAGTGCAAAGACGATGGCGGCTAACTCTAGATCGTGGGTTGGGTAGTTCTTTTCGTGCACCTTCAACTGCCTCCCGCCATAAGCTACTACCCTTCCTTCTTGCATTAAGACGGCGCCTAGCCCTGTCCCACATGCATCCGTATAAACAGTGAACATCTTGCTCCCATCTGGCAGCGTCAAAACTGGGGCTGTTGTGAGAGCCCTCTTCAGTCGTTGGAAAGCAAACTCGCAATCCAAATCCCAATTGAATACTAGATTCTTCTTGGTCAATTTCGTGAGCGGAGCTGAAATTTTCGCAAAATCCCTTATGAATTTTCGATAGAAACCTGCTAGTCCTAAAAAGCTTCGGACCTCAGTTGCATTCCTTGGTGTCTTCCAATCTTGTACCGCCACTACCTTAGCAGGGTCCACCGCTAACCCTTGTTTGGATACTATGTGGCCAAGGAACCTCACCTCTTCCCTCCAAAAGTGGCATTTGGAGAATTTGGCTTTTAGTTGATGGACTCCCAAAGTTTCCATGATTGCCCTTAAGTGTTGAGCATGTTCCTCTTCATTCTTTGAGAAGATAAGGATATCATCTACGAAGACCACTACGAATTTGTTGAGGAAATCTCTAAATACCCTACTCATCAGGTCCACGAAGTACGCAGGTGCATTTGTCAAGCCGAAAGGCATGACAAGCCATTCAAAGAAGCCGTCTGGGGTTCTGAAAGCCGTTTTATCAATGCTATCTTCAGCCACCCTTAGCTGATGAAAACCGGTTGCTAAATCGAGTTGGGAGAAAACAGACGCTCCTACAAGCTGGTCAAATAAATCGTCAATTCTAGGGAGAGGGTGCCTATTCTTTTTCGTTAGCTTGTTGAGCTCCCTATAGTCAACACACAGACGGAGTGAACCATCCGCCTTTGTAGCGAACACCACTGGAGCGCCCCATTCTGAAATGCTCCTCCTAATGAACCCCTTTTCTAGAAGCTCTTTAATCTGTTTACTGAGCTCTTTCCTTTCTCGTGGAGCCATATGTCTAACGGGCAACGCAACGGGCTTTGCATTATCTACAAGATATATGCGGAAGTCTATTTCCCGCTTCGGAGGCAAGCCCTTCACCTCTTCGAAGACATCCGGATATTCCCGGACCACTCTAACTGATTTCAAATTTTCAACAGAGGCATCTAGCGATTCAAGATAACTAAGCATAACCGCATACGAGGGATTACAAGAAATTTCCAAAGTATTACCGAGCTGGGTTAGGAGCCTAACAACCCTTTTCTCACAATCAAGGATGGCCCCATTACTGGATAGCCAATCCATACCCAAAATCAAACCATACCCCGAAAAGCCCAAAACAAAGGCACTACATTGAAATTCAATACTTAGGATAGAAATTTTCAAATCCAAACAGATCATAGACAAATGAGCTGGGCCCCCAATTGGGTTTGAAACAATTAAGGGGTCCTCTACCATACTAGTTTTTAGGTGCAGAGATTCTACTAAAGCAGACGAGATAAAGGAGTGTGATGCACCAGAATCAAACAAAGTGCGAACGGGGTGATCATAAAGATAAACTACACTTTCTACAGAAGTATTTATACCTCGCTGTTGCAATGGTGGCGCTTCTAGCACATGAACCTGTGCCCCTGGGGTGGATCCAGTGCCCTGCCCCTGTCCTCGTTTCCTTGGGCAGTCCTTAGCCCTGTGGCCTGTCTGACCGCACGAAAAGCACCCACCATTCTCCTTAGCCTTCTTCTTCCGGCAGTCCTTTACTAAGTGCCCCACTTTGCCACAGAAATTACACTTCCTCTTCTCTTTGTTGCCCTTTCCGCCCTTCTTGAAGTCTGTCTTCTTAGGCTGCAAACCCTCTTTCTTCCCTTGAGAGCTTTCTGCTTTGGTCTCCTTCTTGCCCTTGTCCTCTTCATTCAGCAATGCCATTTGCACCAATCTTTCATACGTGGCTCCCATGGGTATATGGGTCATGGCCAAACTATGTAATGGCTCATTTAACCCCTTGACGAAACGGAGAGCCTTCTTATGCGGGGTGTTGACTAGGTCAAGCCCAAACCTAGCCAGCTCATCGAACTGATTCACATACTCACTGACAGTCTTGTCCCCTTGCTTAAGAAATAAGAATTTTTCCAACTGCAAACTTCTTTCTGCATCTGAGAGAAACTTAGTCTCAAATCTTGCCCTAAAGTCCTCCCATGTATCCACTGGTCTTTCAGCATTGGTGACTTCCCACCAGTAGGAAGCCTCGCCCTTCAATAGCCACACCGCTAGTTGTACCTTTTGTCTATCTTCTACCTCAAAGATGATGAATAGGTCCTCCGTTTCTTTTAGCCAATTCCTAGCTGCTACGAAGGACTCAGTTCCATGGAAATCCCTTCCTCCCATAGCTTTAAAATCTTTACATATCTTAGCGAATGTGTTTCCCCGTGGAGGAGGTGGAGGAAAAGGTGCTGCTGCGGCTGGATGATTCCCTTCAGCTGGAGGAGGAGGAACGGTAGGACCTGGCTGAGTGGCCCTTGCTTCTAAGAAACGTCTAAACCAACCAGGTATGGGCACCCCTTCCGGCAAGTTAAGATCTTGGGACATGCTGAAACAAAAAGGATAGATTCAAAACGAAGGATAAGAGATAATACCTATGGCTTTGGGGAGTGGACTTTGCCTTTTTAGAATAAAATAATATTTTTCTTTTAAAAATGCTTCTTTAAATTTCCTTTTTGAAAATAATTTTTCAAAACTTTTTATCTTATCTGGTAAACCTATGCTCCGATACCAAGTGAAACACCCCACCTCCGTTAGGGTCACTCTCAAAGGGAATGCCCTAATTTTGGTGGAGGTTTATAAGTACAAGTCACAGATATACAAGACAGAAATAAGAACACATATTTGTAAACAGCGGAAGAACAACAAACTTTATTTCATCAAGTCAAATACGTGTTACAACAACATCCTTTCCAAAAACATAACATAACACTTTCATAATCTGTCTTGAGTACATTATTTTTAAAGAAGCATAAATAAAACATAGATAAACTGCAAAAGCCCCATAGTGGATTGTCCAAAGCCATAGTTCAAAACAGGAAAGTCCAAGCAATACATTTCTCTTCTTCAAGCTGGATGTTGAGGTTGGTCAAGCTGCTGTGTTCCCTCCCTGAGGACCTGGGGGGGGGGGGGAAACGGAAGAAAGAAGACGAAAGAAAAATAGAGTCAGACATAAAGCCTGAGTAAGTCTAGTACTACTTTGTCTATGAATAAAGAACTGGGTATGATAAGTAAAACAGGAAGTGGGCAACATTATAAACTTGGTTAAGTTATCTAGGGTCGAATATACTATCGTACCCCATGTTAATCTCTGAACCCATATAAACTAGTTTCCAATTTGCACCTCATAATCAGGGTGATGTGATCCATTCAATGATGATCGGCTCCTACTCGCATAGTTACATGTGTCTTACGGCCCCCGATGTCTGTAGTTACCTATGCTGGTCCCACCATGGGGTGTATCAAGTCCCATAGTGGCAACCCGACACAACCTTAGAGTGCAAAGGTATGCTACTGGTGTCCAGTGCTTTATTTTTCTGCGCCGGAGTGCGTGCACGCCCGCACACCGTTAGAACCTACACTGCTACACCACCGCCGTCGATTTGACCTCTTATAATCAGCCCAGTAATCGTGCCCTACCCTGCCTAGTTTCAGGGTATCCTGATACACCTTTTAGGGTTACTGCTGAAAAGGGTCCCCCGTTACTAGGTTTTCTATCTCTAGCCAACATGCTAAGTTGGTTAAGTGTTTCCTAACCTAACCCCACCAGTCCGTTTAGTTTAGCATGTTCTATTTTGATTAAGTCTTTAGTTCACTTAATCCTAACAATCCTGACTCAGCCTTAATTGTCTTATTAAGGCCCTGACCTCTCACATTAGACAGGTATTGTTGTGGCTGCCTGTTGCCGGTTGGTTCCGGGCAGTCTTACGCCACAACTCAGTCTAACCTCGGGTCCTTGCTGGGCTCCATGTTTAACCTCCCACATTGGATAGGTATTGTTGTGACTACTGGACAGCCGGGCGGTTCCGGGCAGGTTTACATCACAACTCAATCCAACCTCGGGTTAAACACATCGTCTTTTCTACATTTACATATTTTGTCATTCTTCTTTATTTCTTATATGTAAATATTTGCGGCCCATTATTAAGTTAATGGTGTAAAGGTTACACCAATCATGGGCCCAACCCATACTTGACTTTGGGCCCTTCTATTTCATATTTTCATTCATTAATTAATTTTTAACCCAACGTTATTTTCCCCCGTTTTACACGTCCGTTTATATATATTGGGCTTAGCCTTTTAAAGCCCAATTTAGCCATGCGAAAAGGGGAGGCTTATGGCGTATACACAAAGAGGGGAAAGTGAGCGCATGAACTTGCATATGACGTTGGAAAATACATAATAGAAATTGGTGTACTTGCATAGTGGTGACATGTATTTTGGTCATAAAACATAGGTGACATAAATCAAGGCATGGAAACTTGCATAGGTTTAACTACAACATGAACCTATATTCTTATTTAGGCATAATGTCAAACATAAGCATGGCCTAAATACTTCTAGCATAAACATGGCATATTGTCAAACATAAGCATGGCATAAAATACTTCTTGCATAGGCATGGCATATTGTCAAACATAAGCATGGCATAAAATACTTCTTGCATAGGCATGGCATATTGTCAAACATAAGCATGGCATAAAATACTTCTAGCATGAACATAGCATAATTCAACTTAATCATGATTTAAGCCTAATCACATAACGATGGTATAAACATACTTATGCATAAATATTCCTAAACATGGTGTTTGCTTTAAACTTGCAAAAAGGGGATTTTTGAGTCCAACCTAGCCATGTCATCATATAATCCTTTGAAACAAGATAGACTTAATAACGGATTTCAATTATGCCAAATGTCATTCCTAGCCATATTCATAAGTTTGCAAAAGCATGACTTAATACATGGATTATGGTGTCAAAATTCCACATAGTTTCATATGAACTATAATAACCAAACTTGTTTCAATTACTTGCAAAATGATTTATGCACAAAAATATACATCATAATGGCATAATAACAAAGCCCCAAACTTGCATGAATTTCAATTAACTACATACATGTAGCTTCAATATAGATTACACAATTTGCGCAATATTCCAAACGTATACTTGCATAGAACTACCGCATGTAGTTCTTTATAATGAATAACATAATTTTGCACAAATATGAATTACTTCCATTGCCACAATTCAAGCATACACATCAACACAGTTGTTTATTAATACCAAAGTAATACTCTACTTACAATGGTTTGATGAATTCTCTAGTTTAGGGATTGAAGACGCAAATTCCTTTGTTGAATTGATTAGCTTTAGGTTGCTTGAATTGCTTTAGGCCTTAGAACTTTCTCCCTAATCCTTTCTCTAGTCGACGGCTATTCTTTGTCGTTCCTCAGCAACATGGCGGCTATAATCTTATTTTGAATGAATAGATTAGGGTTTAGTCTAGGGTTGTTTATATAGAGGTTAGGAATTGATTAGGACCCTTGATGTTGCTAGGATAGATCATAGCCATACATTAGGAAGAGAGACCAATAAAAACCCGCCACCTAGCCCTAATGACAAAGCAGACCACTGAAATTCGACCAAACACAGACCTGGCCAGCCAGGTTGACTGGGCTCGACCAGGTCGACACCCCTGTCGACAGGGCTGTCGACAGCCCTGTCGACATGGGTAGCCCAGGTCGACAGCCCAGTCGACCTGGGTGGCTAGGCGGGTGTTTTATCCGCCTGGCCCATTGGGCCCCATTTCAAATTATTATTTTATTCTGTTTGAATTTTAAATTTAATTCAAAACTTCCGAAGGCCATATCTTCTTCATACGGACTCCGTTTTTCGAAAACTCGGACTCTATTTCGCGTATTTTTCCGAGACGAATGCAATGGCGTATCCCGTTTCCCTTAGTTCTTTGATTTCAAATTAATTATACTTTAATTTGTGAGTTTCACAGTCATAGAATTTGCGGGGTGTTACATTGAGGTTCCCTCCCATTTCTGGTTCATACCGGGGTGTGAGGCTCGTGAATCAACGTTATACACAAAGCTATGCCACACAGGCCGTGCTTTGTTCATCAACCACAAGACTTTGCTTTTCAATAGAAGCCTTGATCATTTGCCACTTAGGCATGCCACACAGGCAATTCACTCTATGCGACTGATTTCTATCGATATATAACCTCTGAGCTCGTACGTCTCAGAGAAGGGCATTAAGCAAGAGAATAAATTCTCCGCAGCCAAACAGATATATATTTAATAAAGATCAATCAGCACAGAACAAAATCCAATGTCAGACACACAGTCCATTTACACGTTCATTCTGGGTCTGAACGAAACCGGAGGCACTATATACCTCGCATACCCATCGATCTCCACGTACGTCTGGATGATCACCACTTATTATTTATATTTCGGGATGCCTCCCAATCAAGACATCAGTTATCATCCAACCGAAGTGAAGATCTCCGGTCTTCAACCACCGTCTTCATCATCGACTTCTTACCGTCGATCAATTATTTGAAATGAGATTTAACTCGGCCTTTTCAAATAATTCACGTATATTTAGAATTTAAATCAATTCATTTCAATGGTTAAATAATTCGACATCAATAATTCAGTTTTTTAAATGTAATTTTCACGCCAAACACATTCAACCATCAAATATCTAATAAACCGGGTAAATTCGGTTTATTTTCCATTCTATATCGTTTATAATATTTTATAACTATTTATCGCTATTTTTATTCATTTAAAAATAGCCAATTAATTCAAACGACGCTTCAGGCCATAACGCGGTCGTGGCCCTGTTTTTCTTCAGATTTGATTTACACATATCTGAAAATCTAACCGTTGGATCTTCACAAATTTTGTATCCTTAGAAAGATCTTTTCAAAACGAATCCAACGGTTTTATCTTTGGGAAAATCCGACGGTCGGATCTCCCGGTACACTCGTTTGTAGTTTCGATTTCAAAATACGAACTGCAGCATCGTTATTCGATTTATTATAATTATATATATATAATCGATTCAAGCGCTGTTTTTCTTTAGATTTGAATTAAACATTCCAGACAATCCAACCGTTGGATCTTCACAAAGTGGGTGTCGTGGAAAGATATTTCCAAAGCGAACCCAATGGTTTCGGTTTCGGGAAAATCCGATGGTCGGATCTCCCGCACTAATCGTTTGAAATCACGGTTTCTAAACATGAACTGCAACTTCGTTATTCGATTTATTTTAATTATACTTATATAAATATATAAAAATATAATTCTTTCTTCGATTTCAAAACTATATTCATTTCATATATTTGATAAAAATGATATTTTTATCATCAAAAATATTTACTCAACACATGAATATATTTAGCATTTCGTATTCACAATAAAAATTTAGATTTTGTTGTTCAATCTATATATTCAACACATGAGTGTTTTTGACTTCACACATACGATAAAAATATGATTTTTATCGTTCTAATCTTTTATTCAATACATGAATACTTTCTATGGTTGATATATATAATAAAAATGTTATTTTTATCTTTCAAACAAATTTACTCAACACATGAGCTTCATTCAACACATGAATTTCTATTCAACACATGAATATTTTCTATAGTTGATATATATAATAAAAACGTTATTTTTATTGTAAAACAATTTATTTCAAAACAGGATTATTTTATATAGTTTATACATAAGGTAAAAATGTTATTTTTATTTTTCAAAGAATTTATTCTATACACGAACTCCACTCAACACATGAGTTTATTTCAACACATGAATTTCTATTCAACACATGAATTTTATTTCAACATTCAACACATGAATGTTATTTCAACATTCAACACATGAATTTCTATTCAACACATGAATTTTATACAAACACAGAAATATTTTAGAAAATTTCGGCAGCATAACGGCATGGTAGTTAAAACCGGGACCGTCCCTGGTACGGCTCCTCGCTCTACCTTAAAGCCTCGCAGCTTTTGACAATGGGGATTTTCAATATCTAGTTCATACGCAGATGAATTTTCCCATATACTAATCCTATTGGGATTTCAACCACAATCATTTATTTCAAATCAGCCATTCATGATACTCACCAAATTTTCACATCAGCCAATAATCCAAACAATATCACAACCAATATATATCGTCCATGGTCTGTGGACTAGAGGAGTGTGTATATATATATATATATATATACGTATATAACTATATTTTGATTTCATTTCAATATAATTTCAATTTATTTCAACGCACATATCATTTTTACAACGCATATATAACTTATACATCGAACATACAACTTATACAGCGCTTATACATGTGGTGTACAACGCTTATATAACTCATACTTCGACTATATAATTTATACATCGTTGATTCCATATCGTTTATAATTCAGAAATCTCACATTGGGTTCCACTCCACCAAAAATAGCAGAAGGCTCAGAAAAATATTCGGTCTCTTCTAGAATGTAGAAGACATCCTCACGGGTCCACTTTCTCTTGTTTCACTGGATTTCGTCCACATAGCAAAAAGATATGATTTTTACAAGTTTGCAACACTTAAAAGTGTAAAAATCAGTTCAAAATAAACAAGCCGATACCTTTCAGTTTTGTTCAAAACTACGTTTGCATTTTTCTTCTAATTCGTGTAGCTAGGGGCCGATCGGCCTGCGCCACGTTGAAGAGCCAGGAAGGGCGCTCCTGCGCCAGAAGTAGGGCCCACTTCGGTGGCCTGTACGCGGCGCGGCGGTGGTGGGAAGGTCTCGACTTCCTGTCGTCGGTTCTCTCAAATTACTCCTCTAAAAATTTCAAACTTTATATGGATGTGAAGCTCATGAGACGATCAACAAAAACCTTAACTGAGGCATGTGATTTTGGTGCGCGGATTTGGAGAAAAGAGGAGAGAAGGAATGAAGGCATTTCCGTCGTGCGCGATTTTTAATATCGGGGGGAGAGAGAGAGTGATGGCCAATGAGATATTTTTATTTTATTTATATATTTTAAAAATCCAAAAATACCCCTTATCTCATACGAACTCCTATCCAAACCCGACGACTGTCGACCCCAGCTAAATACCCCCATTTCGAACACAATAGGATATGTTTCATTGGCCCATTCGACTGTTACAGTCAGTTTTTCTTCAAATTAAAATATAAAACATTCAATATTTGATTTGAGCGTACATTTCAATTTGCCGGGGCCACATATTGATTCTAAAAATTCCCGAAAAATAAATCTAACTATGTTTTGACGATACGGTCCCAACAAAACTAATTTCGTCGAATTCTGAGACCGTTTGAAAAATGGCACTTTTCTAGTCGATCCAATTTAACAGAAATCGACCAATCACATTTTCCTTTGCCATGCTAACAGGCTAACTTCAAAAATTATGAAATTTGAAACCTAGTAATAATTTGACATCCCGAATCCAACAAAAGTGGTTTCCTCGAATTCTGAGATAGTTTGCAAAATGGCCATTTTCACGGGCTATATAAACTCTATAGCGACCTTTCTGAAAATTCATTTGGCCATAACTTTTGATTCCCGCTATGAAACCTCGATTTTTCAGATTCGTTAGAAAGATATTCACTAACAGATTTAAATATTTTTGGTTCCACTAAAATTCAATTTATTTTGCACCCGGTACAGTCCGTCAAAGATTGAATTGAAGTTTTGAAACTGCCGCGCCATTTCAAGCCTGATTTATAATTTAAAATAATTATATTTATTTTCAAACGTTGATTCAAACATACTTTTCGTCGTTATTATTTAAAATAATTTATTTTAAATATATAAAATCCACTAAAATGGCCAAATTAAAAAATTTAAATTGGCTCAGATTTTCCGGGTTGTTACATCTGGCTTAAAACGAATTCTGTATATTCAGTTGAAGTTCAAATCGTCAATTAACGAACTGTCGAGCCATTTCGAGCTCGATTTTAATTATAATATAATTATACATTCAAACTGTCATTCAAATAATATATTCGTTATTTTAATTCAAATTCTAAACTGAATTAAATATCACAGATGATCCAGTTCACACCATAGCACCATTTCAGCCAATTCTGATTATTTCAGAATTAAATATATTATTTAATTTATTATTTTAATTAAATATTCACCATTATTTAATTCAATGACCATGAAATCCTTTTAATCACCTTTTAAATAATTAAATAAATTAACTATTATATCGCTGAAAATGCAGGTCATTACATTCTTCCCCACTTAAAATAATTTCGTCCTCGAAATTGCTAAGGTAAGAAACAAACCCTATCGACTGGCTAGACTATATTGTTCACTTATCAACTTCAGTTTCCCTTGACTAATTTAATTTCTATTAAATTATTAATTTAATTCTACTAACGAATATTTTCAAAAATCCTGAAAATTTTCCAACACCCAAAATTTCTGAAAAATTTCGCCAGCGCCTCCTTTGTACTGGTCAATAGGTCAAACTCCAACTCGCCACTCCGGGCCATCTCCAACCCAAAAGAAAATCAAACAGCTAAGCGGCTTTCCAATTCGGCACATAAAAATCTCAAACCCAATATATAATATAAACTGGTACCTTTTTATCGGGCATATCGTTATATCCTTTACATCTGCTATCAATTCAACATATACCAATGCCATCCATCTCCAATCACTTTTATCTCCCACACAACCATTCGCTTTTTACCAAGCCAAATTTTCATTTCAAACTCAAGTTTTATCCTTTATACCAAACTCTTATTTTACCAAACCACTTCTATTTCAACCCCTTATCTCACAAATCCAATATGTTCTCGATATTATTCTAATCCAATTCAGCTACCACTTAACTGGCTTTATTTGAATCCCAATTTGCTTTCACCATTTACTGTTTAATTTGTTCTTAATTCAAACAATCTTCTTCCTGGGAGTTTTCAAACTGTTTACCATATCAAAAATCAAACTTTCCCTTTCAGGATTTAAAAACAACTCATTTTCCCAAAACAATTCGAAATCAATATTTTTGGTAGTAATCCGTCACTTACAAACTCGAAAATAAACACTGATGATGCTGCGCAGTCATCATCAGAATTATTTTCTAGCGACCGAAGTGAGTTCAATACTATATCACTTTCAAAACCATCTCTAAACATTTCTATTTTGAAATCATTTCAAAATAAAATTCATACTGCTTGTAAAACAATTAAAAGTCTCCCAGGATCTTAAATTTTCCCTTTTTTTATCCAAATCCATTTACAAACACTTATCCAATTTTCCAGAATTTTAATTCAATTTCTGGTTTAAATTTCAGATTTAATTCGCTACGTAACACTTACACGAATTCTACTTGGTTATATATATAACCATTTTACTTTTATAATCTTACTCGATTATAATAACAACCAATATATCCAATATATTATATTCATTTCAATATAAATCCTTTATATCAAAATATAATTTGGGTAAAATTATTTCGTTTACCATCTTTCCAAAACATACCATGATGGTTCATCGTATTCGAGTGTTTATAAACTTCTACTGATACAGTGGACCAAATTGATCGACCAGAATCCATAAACAACTCAACCAATAAATCTCCACAATATAAAATCATTTTACATTGAATAACAAATACGCTCTCTCGTATATATACACTCAACTCAATCTAGGGTACTGCTAACCCTATCTCTACTGAGTCACGCCACAGAGCCAAGGTAATTACTTAACCTTAAGCTCTTATACCAACTGTAACGACCCGAAAATTTGCGACCTTGATTATCTGATATACAACACATATCGAACATCAAGAGTCAAAAATACCGGATGGTTAATGAAAGAAATTAGCGGGTGAGAATAGATAAGATAGAAACTTAGAATAGAAGAAGAAGAAGATACAACATCAGAGTAACACGAATCTCACAGCGGAACGAACAACGTATAATAGATAACATATCCTTGAAATAAAATCAGTATATGTATACAATAACATTATCAGAGTACAACACTTACAACACGGCGAAAATAACGATAGCTATATAATCCTGAAGCCTCCTGCTCCAAGCTTTTCCAGTATATCTGTAAATCCCGACTACTTGACTGCCCATACAAAATTGGGCACCCAAGAGTTTAGGGAAAACAAAATAAAATAAACTCCGGGTCAGTCATGGGACTGGTGTGAGTAAAACAGCTTAAAACGGTTTGAATAAGTAAACAATATCTCATAAGACCACGCTGTATAACGAAACGGGTTTTTCCCTTATGAGAATTCAAAATATCTTTATATCAAAAACCTTTTGATATTATAATAATGTTTATCAACCACAATATAATAATCATCTAGTAGAAACGCTTTCATCTCACGTTCTACATATATGGTGTACAATCAAAAACTGCAAGCACGTATTAGGTAATGGATTTCCAACTATGACAAGGTATGGAACCACCTTACGCTAGTGTACCTCTAGAGAGGAATACACTGGGTTCAACAAGAACATCTTGCAACCCGGCCACACATGACCGACCACTCATTTCGCTTGAGTGTATCGAATGTATATCACCAACGGTTTGGATCAACAACCATTTCCTGAATGGGACAGTATCGACAATAGATTATAGAAGTAAATGAAACTCTAAATCAGGTGATAATACACCCTAATGGGAGCTACCCACATAGCCATGTTGCCTGCCCGATTTTTGTCATTTCCAGGATGTGAGGCTAGAAGCTACGCTTATCTTTTACATGCCACATCTTCATTCACTTAGAATGTCACATCGTCATACCCTTTAAATCACAAATTGATTTATCCAAAAATAACACGGGTATACAGCTAAGAGAAACGAATTCTTCCGCCACCAAATGTGAATACGTTTGAAGAGATCAACTTACGCGATTTATTAGATATACTCTGTCAAACCTTCGTCCATACAAGTTATCATAGGACTGGACAAACCGAAGGCACTATTCAGTACATCCATCTTAGGCACTGTTATCTAAGACTTATACAATAGCCCTTGCACTTTAATCCGTCTTCAATTATCTTTGGCATATATGATTCGCAACGCTTATGCCAATACGGAGTGGTTCTTCGGATAATAATCCAACCGGTCTCTCCATATTAACAATGTTAAAATGGTCAAAAACTTCGATAGTTGGTGAGTTAACTATCACAGAAAACAGGTATGCAAACAACGATATTATTTCCAGATGGAAATTATATCGATCAATCATCATTTAACATTTATCTCTTTAGTTCATTAATTTACTTATCTCCTGTTTCCATATATTCTAAATTCTTATTTTCTCTTTTATCAGAAAACATTTCTGATTCTTGTCTGGAAAACATTTCCAAATCTCTTTCACGATCAAACCTTACCATTCCTTAGTTAAGAAGGAAGTCAATCAAGTTGGGGTATAATTACCTCTCAGACCTTAAATGAACAACGTTTTAACTTCGAAATGGTCAAAGTTTATCTTTTAATCTTTAACAAATTTCTTTACGTAACTCGCGGATTCTATTTACGAATCCACTTCTTTATTTGAAAACATTGATTTTAACGATAACGTTATAATCCCTACTTCTGAAATATATAGTTAACATCTAACTTTTATTTCTTATTTTGAATAATTAACCTAACAACTAATTTATTTAAAAATAAATAAATATTGATTTAAGAACTGGAAAGTAAATAATACTTTCCCGAATTTGAATCGAATTCGCCAATTAACTCTCTTCGAGTAATCTCTATTTGATTAACTCTTCTTCGAATAACCTATATTCGATTACCTCACTTCGAGTAAGTTATATTCGATTTTCTCTTTTCGAATAACTTATATTCGATCTCTTTCTTTCGAATACGCTATATTCGATAATTTCCTTTCGAATAACTTATATTCGATAATCTCACTTTCGAATAACTAAATTCGATTAACTCCTTTCGATTAAACTATAATCGCTAACTCCTTTCAATTAAACTAACATCGATTAACTCTTTTCGATTAAACTAACATCGATTAACTCCTTTCGAATAACTAATATTCGACAAACTCTATTCGAATAACTAAATTCGATTAACTCGACTCGACGAACTTAACTCGACTAACTTAACTCGACTCGACTAACTCGACTAGCCATATTTGACTAACTCGACTAACTTGGTTCGACCAACTGGATTCGATTAACTAGGCTCGATTAACATGGTTCGACCCACTCGATTCGACTAACTTGGTTTGACTAACCATACTCGATTAACTCAACTCGATTTACTTAACTCGATTCACTTAACTCGATTTACTTAACTCGATTCACTCTCATCGTTTAACTTGAAAATCATAACTCGATAACTCGAAAATATTAACTCGATAACTCAAAAATCTTAACTCGATTATCTTAACTCGATTATCTTAACTCGATAATCTAACTTAATAACTTAACTCGATAAATCTTAACTCGATTCGCTTAACTCTAGATCGCAGCGATCACAATGGTTAGCCTGATTCCCTTAGGAAACATCCGACCGCCGTAGGCTATTTACAGCCCTGCGAATTACGCTAGCAGTCGTACGAAATGGCAACTTATCCTGAATAACTTTGTTAAATCAACTCTATCTGGTTAACTCTAATTGGTTAACTCTAACTCTAATCAATTAACTCTAACTCTAATCGATTAACTTTAATTGGTTAACTCTACTGGTTAACTCTAACTCTAATCGATTAACTTTAATTGGTTAACTCTAACTCTAATCGATTAACTCTAACTCTAATCGATTAACTCTTCGTCCATATTCAGTTTCAATTATCGACGTTGAAATCGATTCTTACTTCTCTATATTAGTCCTAACTTATATATTCCATTTATCCAATGATAAATAATTTACTTAATTTATAAAATATTATTTATAAATAAATCTTCCTAATTTATCTGTTAAAACAGATTTCTATTTAATTTTACTTTAAATAAATCTTTTCCCTTTTACTGTTAAAAACAGATTTCCATCTTCGATTCATTTCCTAAATATTCCTTTGATTTAATCCTATTTATCTAATAAATAAATATTCCTTTCAATTCTATTTATTTTCTAAATAAATATCTTATTTATAACATTATATTTATTTCCCATAAATAAATATTTCCATTTAATCTATTTGTAAATGTTTTACAAATATTCCTCTTTCTATTTCCATTTGTAAATGTTTTACAAATGTTTTCCTTTTTATTTCTCTTTGAAATTGTTTTACAAATATTCCTCTTTCTATTATATTTGTAAATGGTTTACAAATATTCTTCTTTCTATTTGTTTTACAAACATTTTTCCCTTTATATTTGTTTTTACAAATATCTTCTTTTATATTTGATTTCACAAATATTTTTCTTTATATTTGTTTACACAAATATTTCCCTTTATATTATCTTATTTATTTACCAAATAAATAATCCATTTACAATGTCATACTTATTTATCTTAATAAATAATTCACTTTATAAATATTCCATTTATAAATATCCTTTTTATAAATATTTCCTATTTATAAATATTCCCGTTTATAAAATCTTCTTTGATTTTATAATTATTTTCTCTTTTATAAAATCCCTTGATTTTATAAATATTTTATTTTCAAATATCACTATGAAAATTCCCTTATCAACATTCCGGTATGTTGTGGTATTTAATCATATCAAATCACGATGACCAACATCGTCCAAACACACATAATAGACAACATATTATATATCACATCATATATTACAGTATATGAACATAACAGTATTATAAATATTGAGGAACCTAGTTGGGTCCCTCCAACTTGTTTCCCTGCATCATAGATGTTAAACAACACGAGTATAAAATATTCTGTTAAACATAATCAATATTCGATTAACGATTTATATATATACATCGTTATCTATGATTTTAATCAATACACAAACAATTCGACCAAACAGTTAACATACAGCAATCAATCATCATTTGTCAGTTCTAAATATACATTATAAAAATAGATCTGTTCAGAGTTGGTGAGTTTTACTCACATTGGCAGTTCATCGTTAAAGAACGATATACTGTTTGTTTGATTTGAATCAAACAATTTATTTTGCCGTAAATTCAAACGAGCTCCAATCCATTCCCAATCAGTCACATTTGGTAGTCGTCGTCCATACGATCCCAATGCAACTTACGGTTCGTCAATCTGATATCGTATGATCAAGTTATAGCATTTCATAGTTTGTACACTTATTTAAATAACTAAAACATGGATTTTATTTTTTAAAAAAGGGCCTTACCCTTTTGTTTCCTTCCCTGGCCCGTTAACACCCTCAGGCCCAACATCAACCCTTCTTCCCCGATGAAATCCAGCGTGACCTGTTCTCATTTTCACCATGACCGAACTGTTTGCTTCCACAACCTTCCTCTCCACTTCATCTTAAATCATACAAAAATCACCACAAATCTTCTCATCCATTCATATTCAATCTCATACCCTTAAACTACACCTCGCTCTCAAGAATCACCTCGCGTTCTCCACCCAAAAACCACGCAGAACAGTGAGGTACCGAACCAAATTATCTCTGAAAACTCCAACAAAATCACAACAAGTGCCATTTTCCTCACTCAATCCAAAACTACTCTCGAAAACATGAATTACATCACATAGGATTCGTGATTTTTAACCCTAGGTGTATTGCGGAAAAATTCAGCTGCGACATAAAGTATTCAAACCCAAAGCAAGTTACACAGAGTGGAAGAAAATCTCAAGGGGAATTCAAGAATATATGTTTTGAGATTTATTGGTTTTTGTTTGAATTTATATGATTTTAAGAAGATCGAACAATTTACTGGAAAATGAAGTGAACCTGGCGGCTTGAATTCCTCTTCTCACATTTTTAAACCTTTCAGTTGTGGTTGAGAAGGAGGATAGGTGGCCTTGTTTAGGTCCACACAATTTTTAGGATATTTTAGTTATTTTATTTTAATCATTTTATATTCGTTTCTGACTTCTAAAAATCTGTTTGATCACACACGATACCTAAAAATCATGAAACCGGACATGCAGCTAGAGTTCGACATTACGGTCCCAACGAAACTGGTTTCGTCGAATTCCGACTCCGTTTGCTCACACAGCGTATTTTTAAAGGTCCAATTATCGACTGTTTCTTACATTAAAAATCGGTACGACCACATACTTACTTCAAAAATCACGGAAACTGAAATCTAGCAATAATTTAATATTACGGATCCAACAAAATTAGTTTCATCGAATTCTGAGGTCGTTGGCAAAACTGGCTATTTTTAAAGCCCTAAATAAACCTTTTAAATATATAAATATATTTAAAAACAATTAAATTTAATATTTAAAAATAAATATTATCGTATATATTCACAGTGGAATACCATACAGCTTCAGAAAAATCTTATATGGATTTCTAACTCGATATTTCAAATCTGGGTCAACCCGATATTCGATTTATATTGAAATTCCTTTTTAAAATATAAATAACTCCTTTATAAATTATAAAGGAATTCCATAGCGACTTTTCTAAAATTTTATTTAGACATAAATCAAAATCTACATGACAAAATCCCGATTTTTCTCTTCCACTAGAAAAATATACTTCCCGAGCTCCTAACGTTTCTTGTTTCATAGAAATCCGGCTTAAAACGAATTCTGTATATTCAGTTGAAGTTCAAATCGTCAATTAACGAACTGCCGCGCCATTTCGAGCTCGATTTTAATTATAATATAATTATACGTTCAAACTATCGTTCTAATAATATATTCGTTATTCTAATTCAAATTCTAAACTGAATAAAATATCACAGATGATCCAGTTCGCACCATATCGCCATTTCAGCCAATTCTGATTATTTCAGAATTAAATATATTATTTAATTTATTATTTTAATTGAATATTCACCATTATTTAACGACCATGAAATCCTTTTAATCACCTTTTAAATAACTAAATAAATTAATTATTATATCGCTGAAAATGCGGGTCATTACAATTGACGATCTCTTCGATCAGTTAGTTGGCGCCTCAGTGTTTTCGCAATTGGACTTGGCCACTGGTTTCCATCAATTGAGAGTGGCTGAGGATAGCATAGACAAGACTACCTTTAGGACTCCAGATGGTTTCTATGAGTGGCTTGTGATGCCCTTCGGTTTGACAAACGCCCCCGCATACTTTGTTGACTTGATGAGTAGGGTGTTTAGGGAGTACCTTAATAAATTCGTGGTGGTCTTTGTGGATGACATCTTGGTCTTTTTTAAGACCGAGGAAGAGCATGCCCTACATCTTAGGGAAGTGTTGGAGACCCTTCGAGCGCATAACCTTAAAGCTAAATTTTCTAAATGTCACTTTTGGAGGAAGGAAGTGAGATTCTTAGGGCACGTGGTTTCCAAAGAAGGGATAGTTGTGGATCCCGTGAAGGTGGTGGCCATCCAAGATTGGAAGTTCCCTAAAAATGCTACCGAGGTGAGGAGTTTCTTGGGGTTGGCAGGCTACTATAGGAAGTTTATCAAGGACTTCGCAAAAATATCAGCCCCATTGAGACGCTTGGCGAAGAAGAACCTAGTTTTCACATGGGACGTAGATTGTGATGATGCGTTCCAACGTTTAAAGAGAGCTTTGACCACAACCCCGGTCTTAGTATTGCCAGATGGGAGTAAGCCATTTACCGTTTATACCGATGCTTGTGGGACAAGACTAGGCGCAGTCTTAATGCAAGAGGGGAGGGTAATAGCCTATGGAGGAAGGCAGTTGAGAGTGCATGAGAGGAATTACCCTACACATGACCTAAAGTTGGCCGCTATTGTTTTCGCGCTTAAGTCTTGGCGCCATTATCTTCTTGGCGAGAAATTCGAATTGTTCACAGAAGACAAATCGCTAAAATACTTGTTCTCTCAGAAGAACTTGAACTTAAGGCAGCAAAGGCGGATGGAATTTTTAGCGTCCTACGATTTCGAGATAGCATATACCCCTGGCAAGGGTAACGTGGTGGCAGACGCCTTAAATAGGAAAAGGTTGTCCTTGAGTCCGTTGTTTGTTGAGCGGCGAAGCTTAGAGTTCATCTCTACGTTTGACTTAAGACCTTCCATTGACTTTGTACCCGGTTTGCTAGCATCCTTAGTGGTCAGACCTACGCTTTTGGGATGGATTGGTGTAACAACCCGTATTTTCAATAACCTGTTATAACGTAAATCGAGGCAGAATTTAATTTATAAATCTGAATCAAGGGAAATGGGCTATGCCATTGCGTTCGTCTCGGAAAAATACGCGAAATAGAGTCCGAGTTTTCGAAAATCGGAGTCCGTATGACCCGATTAAGGCCCAACGAAGTTTTCAGAAAAATTCAAAGTAAAAACAGATTTCAAATTCAAGTTTGAATTTGAAAATTTGGTCAGATTGGGCCAGGCGGGAAACTTCCCGCCATAGCACCCAAGTCGACAGCCCTATCGACTTGGGAGTCGACTTGGTTGGACCCAAGTCGACAGCCCTGTCGACTTGGCTGTCGACTTGGCTCAGCCGGGCAGTTTTGCCTGGTGCACCATTTTGGGATTGTGTTGAGTTTGGGGGCCAGATTCGGTTTTGAAGGCTGAGATTGGAACTAGGGTTTAATCCTAAGGTTGAAACTAATCCTAATCTCTATAAATAAGCCCCTAACCTAACCCTAAATCATCATTATTCATTCAAGTAACTAAACTATGGCAAAATCAATCCTCTCATGGCCTCCACTCTCTTCATAAAATTCCTAAGTTATTTCTATGAGAGATTTTCCATGCATACAAGTGTTTTCAAGCTTGTATGAGTGTCATTAGCTTGCATTCAAGTCAAATTTCCATATTTACATCATAAAGCAAGGGTTTTTGTTGATTTGGAGCTTGCATTTTGGGTTTATTTGATTGCATAAGGGCTTTGTCATATTTTTGTGTCTTCATAAGCATTGTAAGCCCTTTTCTACTTTCATACTTAAACTCTAAAGTTAAATGAATGATGCAAGTTTGGTTGACCATTATGATATGCAAGTTTGCCATGATATGCAAGTTTACCATGTCATGTTATGCAAGTTTGATATGTTATGATATGCAAGTTTATCATGTTATGTTATGCAAGTTTGCCATGTTATGATATGCAAGTTTATCATGTTATGATATGCAAGTTTATATGCAAGTTTGCCATGTTATGTTATGCAAGTTTGCTATGTTATGATATGCAAGTTTGCCATGTATGTTATGCAAGTTTGGGTGAATCATTTTACTCATGTTATCATGTTATGCAAGCTTATCTTGAGTATATGAACATAAAGCTTCAAGCTTTATGCTAAAGGTTGCACTTTGGCAACATGTAAGTTATCATATCTCTTATGATAACTTGCATGTGAGGCTAAATGCGAACTTATGGCCATTTCTACATGTCATTTATCACCATGTATCACCAATATGCTAAGTTTGGTTTTATGCATGCTTTTGAGGCCTAAAAATGTAATATGCAAGTATATGAACATATGTACATTTCATATGCCACCATGTTAAACTTGTGGCTTCAACACCTTTATGTCATGATTATGCCAAGTTCCCTCTTTCTATCCTTTATGCGCTATTGCGATATGTAAGCGATGGGATTGCGTTTGGGGTTGGGTAAACTTAAAAGACATAAAAACATAAGATTGGGAATTTACCTATTAAGTTAGGTCTACCCATTGGGAATTTACCTATTAAGTTAGGTCTACCCAAATTCTTGAAAACTTGCAACATGTTTTGGAAACATGATGGACATGACACTTAGAAAATATAAGTGTGACCAACTCGAGGTTGGGTTGAGTTTGTAGCGTAAAACTACCCGGAACCGACCGGCTTAACTAGTTGCTACAAACAATAGGACCTAATGTGAGAAGTTGGTCATGTTGTACCTTGAACCCGAGGTTAGACCAAGTTGTGGTGTAAAGCTACCCGGACCCGCCCGGCTTAACTAGTAACCACAACAAGGTCTAATGTGAGAGGTTAAGGCACATTAAATTAATTAATGCCTCATGATTAGGGTTAAGTCATGGTCCACTTAATACTTAACCAATTTGGGCTTGGTAGATTAATCAGGGTTAAGTCGTGAACTCATCGTTACACTTAACCAAGTTAATCCATGATTAGTAAAAGGGTTAAACCGTACTTAACCCACTAGAAAATCCTATCAATGGGGGTCCACTCCAGCAGTAATCCCAAGTTCGTATCATTAAGACCCTAGGGTCTAGGCTAGGGTGGGGGGGCACAATTACTGGACTTGAGGTAAGAGACCAAAAACGACGGCAGAGTGGTACGCCGGTGTAGTTCCGGGCGGACTTTTGGTCGTGCACATAGTCCGAAGCCGGGGAAAACATGCACGGGTACCAGTAGATCGAGACTGTGCACTTATGTTTATGGTGTCCAGGGGTTGACACCCTAGGGCTTGATACACCCGACGGGAGACCCTGCACAGTCTGACTACAATTATGTTTGGGCCGCATTGACACCAACACGTGATGAGTTAGGCTTATAGGGAGCCGATCGACTAGACCGTTTGGTTGGACCGCGTATTAGGGTCATTTCATGTAATTGGGCCAAAGCTTGGGCCAAGGGATCAATACATGTTTATTCAAGTCATGTTAGTTTGCTAGTACACATGTGGTGCAAAACCTTAAACCTGATTATGCGATGACACCTTTTATCTATCATGCCAGTATGTAGTTATCCTTATGTTCATCTCAGTTTTCATCATGCCAGTTAACTTTATCAGTTTACATTGATTGTAGTAGGGCTTACTCAGTCTTTTTGACTGACCTGTTTTTCTTTCGCCTCTTTTCTTCCGTTCCCCCCCCCCCCCCAAGGTTCTCAGGGTGGGAATATTGGAGCTTAGCTTGGATTTCTGATCGCTTGCTTATGGGATTTAGCTCATGTACGGTTGGACATGAAGCTAGCTATGGTTATCACTTATTTTGGGGATAGTACTTATGTATTTCAGTTTTTCAGTTGATGGTGTTTTTATCTAGACTTGTGTATTTGGAAAGTTAACATTATGTTGTACCAGACTTGTTTTGAAATAGTTTGAAATCTTCCGCTATTTTATTTATCTTATTTACTCTGTTTACATATATACATATGTTCTTGTTCTGCCTTGATATATCATTATGCATGTTTACCTGATTCAAACGCCCCTCCAAGGTCAGAGTGCTTGCAAGAGACACCCTGGCGGAGGCGGGGTGTTACATTTGGTATCAGAGCCTATGGTTTTCGAGAAGGAACAAAAAGGTTTTTAAAACTTTTGGAAAACTATTTTCAAAATCAAGTATAAAGTATTTTCCAAAGAAAAGTCTAGTTTATTTTAAAGGCTATTCCCCCAAAAAGCCATTAGCAAAATTCCCTCGTTTTTCTCCATTCTGAATCTATCTTTTTCTTCGTTTCAGTATGGCCAATAACTTTGCCATTCCGGAGGGAGTACACGTACCTATTTGGTATAGGAGACTTTTGGAGGCTAGGGCGACCGAAGCCGGCCCCGCAGATGCTCCTCCTCCTCCGGTGGTTAACGTTCCTCCTCCTCCTGTCGCTGAGGTTCCTCTTCCTCCTCCCCCTCAGCATCCTCAAGTTGACTTCGCAAAGATTTGCCAAGACTTTAAGGCGATGGGTTGCAAGAATTTCATTGGAACCGATACTTTTGTAGAGGCAAGGAATTGGTTGAAAGAAACCGAAGATCTTTTTGCCTTCTTTGATATAGATGACCGTAGGAAGGTTTTATTAGCAGTGTGGTTGCTAAAGGAAGAAGCTGCACGTTGGTGGGTGGTCACCACCGCTACTAGGCCAATTGAGACTTGGGATGACTTTCGGGGAAAGTTTGGACTAAGGTTCCTATCACAAAAGCAAGAGGACATGACTATTAGGGAATACATAGATAAGTTTAATCAACTGGCTCGGGTCGGTTTAGACTTGGTTGACACAGCTCAGAAGAAGGCCCTATACTTTGCTCTAGGATTAAACGAGCCATTACATGATTTAGCCATGACTCATATACCCTTGGGGGCAACTTTCGAGAGTTTGGTGAATATGGCCCTACTCAATGAAGAGAATAGGAGTGACAAGAAGGAGGAGAAGTCTGAAGATAAGAAGGAAAAGAAGTGCTTTACTTGTGGAAGCTCGACTCATCTAAACAAGGATTGCAGAAAAAGGAAGGGCACTTGCTTTAACTGTGGAAAAATGGGACACTTAACTAGGGATTGCCCGAAGAAGCAAGGGCAAGGCCAGGGTCAGACTCAGCGTGCTGGACCTTCGGAAGGGCAAGTCATGCTCTCAATGCCGCTCCAGTTCCCGATCGAGGTAGTATTTCTGTTGAGAGCCTTGTATATATTTCTGATTTTCCAGTTCATACCTTGTTTGATTTTGGTGCATCGCATAGTTTATTTCATCTGGTTTAGTTGAAGGTTTGCACCTAAGTACTAGTCTAGTTAATGATCCCGTGTGTGTTTCAAATCCAATTGGGGGTTCCGCCCATTTGTCTATTATCTACGTGGATTTGAAAATCTCTATCTTGAGTATAGAATTCTCACGTGATGCTTATATTCTCGGTTTCGTGGGGTATGGGTTGATTTTGGGCATGGATTGGTTGTCCAGTTTTGGAGCCATTCTTGCTTTTTGAGTATAGGGTTGAGAGGCTCATGACTCGCCTCGGTAATACCCTAAAAATTTCTAGTAACCCTATAAGTCCCGTCATGTTGTGTTATCTTGAATCCCTCAACTCGTCTATCGATAGTTTGCAATCGGTGAGGGTGGTCCGAGAATATCCTGATATCTTGGGTGAAGTGAAGGGGGTTACCCCTAAACGAGAGATAGATTTCCGCATTTATCTGGTTGATAATGCCAAGATAGTTTCGTGGCCGGTTAGGCACATGGTCCCGCAAGATGAGAGTTAAGTAAGCAAGTCAAGGAGTTGCTTGAGAAGAACTTCATTAGATGAAGTATATCCGAATGGGGAGCGCCTGTAGTATTTACTACCAAGGAAGATGGTTCTCTTCGACTTTGTGTTGATTATCGTGAGTTAAACAAAGAGAATAGACAACCATTACCAAGGATCGATGATTTGTTTGATCAGCTTGTAGGAACATCTGTTTTCTCTCAGCTTGATCTTGCTACTGGATTCCATCAGCTCAGGGTAGCTGAAGATAGTATAGACAAGACTGCGTTCAGAACTCCAGATGGATTCTTCGAATGGCTTGTCATGCCGTTCGGCTTGACTAATGCACCCGCATATTTCGTGGACTTGATGAGTAGGGTGTTTAGGGAGTTCTTGAACAAGTTTGTTGTGGTCTTCGTAGATGATATTCTGATCTTCTCTAAGGACGAGGAAGAACATGCTAGGCATCTCGTGGAGGTGATGGATACGCTTAGAGCGCATCAGTTGAAGGCCAAGTTCTCCAAGTATCACTTTTGGAGAAAAGAAGTTAGATTTCTTGGGCACATAGTTTCTAAGCAAGGCTTAGTGGTGGATCCTGCTAAAGTGGTCGCGGTTCAAAACCAAAAAGCTCCGACGAGGACAATTGAAGTAAGAAGTTCTCTCAGTTTAATTAGTTAGTTAGCGTCCCTTGAGCTTAGACCTACTCTTCTGGATCAAGTAGGGACTTCACAGAAGGAAGACCCGCAGTTAGTCGAGATCATGGACAAGTTGATTCGAGGCGAGATGATAAGTCACCTCGCTATAGATGACAAGGGATGGCTAAGACGCGATGAGAGAAAGAAGATTCTTGAAGAGGCACATCACTTGAGGAGGTGGCCGAATTTGTCCCAAGGTGCATGTTGTGCCAACAGGTTAAAGGCCGAGTCATAGAAGCCCGGTGGGCTATTACATCCATTGGAGGTCCCCGCAATGGAAGTAGAAAAGTGTCACGAAGGATTTCGTGAATGGACTGCCTAGGTCAAGGAAAGAGAATAAGAGCATGTGGGTCATAGTAGGTAGACTCACGAAGAGCGCTCATTTCACTCCGGTAAAGAGCGAAAGGACTGCATCATAGCTAGCGACAGTTTACTTTCAAGAAATAAAGCGGTTGCACGAGGTTCCCTAAAGGATAGTTAGTAACCATGACTCAATTTTCACTAGCCAGTTTTGGGATAGTCTACGGGAAGTCATGGGCAAGCAACTGAATCTAAGTACGGCCTATCATTCACAGGCGGATGGCTCATTTCGTTCAAGCATGAGTTATAAAAAAAAAAATCACGTTAGTAAGAGCAATTGGCAACGTGGATTGGTATTTCCAAGTAAAGTTTTGCTGCGTGGAATACTTTATAGTAAGTAAACGAGATCCAGGATTCACTAGTGAATTTTGGAGAGCTTGCATGAAATCATGAGGTCATAGTTATGTTTAAGCCAAGAATGATAGAAGATTAAGTGAAAGAGGAAGACGAGAGGCGACAATGAAATGGGTTCCAACTCATATTTGGAAATAAGAGTTAAGAAGCTAGGAAATCATGAGGTAAAAGACGGTCAAAGCACAGTGGAGTTAAGCTCAAGGAAACGTGACTTAGAAGACTGAAGGCTAGATACACGCATCATATCTCTTTCTAAGAGTATATCCTTGATCCTTGCTTTCCGGTGAAACTTACTCGCATGTTATCTTTTACATATATCCTCTCGGTCCCGTTCTCGATCCCACTTCTGTTGTAAACTCCATAAGGGGGTATGACTCATCGGTTAGTAATACATGTCAGGGTTAGGAAGGGATTTCTTATAATCCGAAAGGGGTATATCCTGCTTATCTTCCCGATCTCTTTGTAGCATATCTTTTGCTATCCATGTTTGTCTTGATTATCTAGTATATCGTGTTAATCTTGTCATGAGAACCTTAGGTAGAAACCCTTTGGATGAAACATGTGTTTGAAACATGTTATGCTTGATGTTTGCAAGTGGTTGCAAGTGTTTGCAAGTGGTTACTCGTGGATGCATTATACACATTAGGCACTAGATCGGCTCACACACTCCTCATATTGCATATGCATGAGTGTTTATGCTTATTCATGGATGGAAATTTTTGTGTTATCACATGGATGTTGCATATGGATGTATGTTATGTGCACACATATAGATGTTATACATTATGTTAGGAATTGCATACATATGGATTCATTTCACTAACATAATTTGCATTGATGATATTTGCATTAGATAAGTACATATACACACACCTTTGCATATGTTCATGCAACATTTAGAATCTTGTAAGGACAATGATTGCTCATGGATGATGTTTTGAGTAGATGGATGTTGGATGGTAGGATACGTTCTTCCTAACTTGAAGATTTCGGGGACGAAATCCTTTAAGGAGGGGAGAATGTAACAACCCGTATTTTCAATAACCTGTTATAACGTAAATCGAGGCAGAATTTAATTTATAAATCTGAATCAAGGGAAACGGGCTATGCCATTGCGTTCGTCTCGAAAAAATACGCGAAATAGAGTCCGAGTTTTCGAAAATCGGAGTCCGTATGACCCGATTAAGGCCCAACGAAGTTTTCAGAAAAATTCAAAGTAAAAACAGATTTCAAATTCAAGTTTGAATTTGAAAATTTGGTCAGATTGGGCCAGGCGGGAAACTTCCCGCCAGAGCACCCAAGTCGACAGGCCTGTCGACTTGGGAGTCGACTTGGTTGGACCCAAGTCGACAGCCCTGTCGACTTGGCTGTCGACTTGGCTCAGCCGGGCAGTTTTGCCTGGTGCACCATTTTGGGATTGTGTTGAGTTTGGGGGCCAGATTCGGTTTTGAAGGCTGAGATTGGAACTAGGGTTTAATCCTAAGGTTGAAACTAATCCTAATCTCTATAAATAAGCCCCTAACCTAACCCTAAATCATCATTATTCATTCAAGTAACTAAACTATGGCAAAATCAATCCTCTCATGGCCTCCACTCTCTTCATAAAATTCCTAAGTTATTTCTATGAGAGATTTTCCATGCATACAAGTGTTTTCAAGCTTGTATGAGTGTCATTAGCTTGCATTCAAGTCAAGTTTCCATATTTACATCATAAAGCAAGGGTTTTTGTTGATTTGGAGCTTGCATTTTGGGTTTATTTGATTGCATAAGGGCTTTGTCATATTTTTGTGTCTTCATAAGCATTGTAAGCCCTTTTCTACTTTCATACTTAAACTCTAAAGTTAAATGAATGATGCAAGTTTGGTTGACCATTATGATATGCAAGTTTTCCATGATATGCAAGTTTACCATGTCATGTTATGCAAGTTTGATATGTTATGATATGCAAGTTTATCATGTTATGTTATGCAAGTTTGCCATGTTATGATATGCAAGTTAATCATGTTATGTTATGCAAGTTTGCCATGTTATGATATGCAAGTTTATCATGTTATGGTATGCAAGTTTATATGCAAGTTTGCCATGTTATGTTATGCAAGTTTGCTATGTTATGATATGCAAGTTTGCCATGTATGTTATGCAAGTTTGGGTGAATCATTTTACTCATGTTATCATGTTATGCAAGCTTATCTTGAGTATATGAACATAAAGCTTCAAGCTTTATGCTAAAGGTTGCACTTTGGCAACATGTAAGTTATCATATCTCTTATGATAACTTGCATGTGAGGCTAAATGCGAACTTATGGCCATTTCTACATGTCATTTATCACCATGTATCACCAATATGCTAAGTTTGGTTTTATGCATGCTTTTGAGGCCTAAAAATGTAATATGCAAGTATATGAACATATGTACATTTCATATGCCACCATGTTAAACTTGTGGCTTCAACACCTTTATGTCATGATTATGCCAAGTTCCCTCTTTCTATCCTTTATGCGCTATTGCGATATGTAAGCGATGGGATTGCGTTTGGGGTTGGGTAAACTTAAAAGACATAAAAACATAAGATTGGGAATTTACCTATTAAGTTAGGTCTACCCATTGGGAATTTACCTATTAAGTTAGGTCTACCCAAATTCTTGAAAACTTGTAACATGTTTTGGAAACATGATGGACATGACACTTAGAAAATATAAGTGTGACCAACTCGATGTTGGGTTGAGTTTGTAGCGTAAAACTACCCGGAACCGACCGGCTTAACTAGTTGCTACAAACAATAGGACCTAATGTGAGAAGTTGGTCATGTTGTACCTTGAACCCGAGGTTAGACCAAGTTGTGGTGTAAAGCTACCCGGACCCGCCCGGCTTAACTAGTAACCATAACAAGGTCTAATGTGAGAGGTTAAGGCACATTAAATTAATTAATGCCTCATGATTAGGGTTAAGTCATGGTCCACTTAATACTTAACCAATTTGGGCTTGGTAGATTAATCAGGGTTAAGTCGTGAACTCATCGTTACACTTAACCAAGTTAATCCATGATTAGTAAAAGGGTTAAACCGTACTTAACCCACTAGAAAATCCTAGCAATGGGGGTCCACTCCAGCAGTAATCCCAAGTTCGTATCATTAAGACCCTAGGGTCTAGGCTAGGGTGGGGGGCACAATTACTGGACTTGAGGTAAGAGACCAAAAACGACGGCAGAGTGGTACGCCGGTGTAGTTCCGGGCGGACTTTTGGTCGTGCACATAGTCCGAAGCCGGGGAAAACATGCACGGGTACCAGTAGATCGAGACTGTGCACTTATATTTATGGTGTCCAGGGGTTGACACCCTAGGGCTTGATACACCCGACGGGAGACCCTGCACAGTCTGACTACAATTATGTTTGGGCCGCATTGACACCAACACGTGACGAGTTAGGCTTATAGGGAGCCGATCGACTAGACTGTTTGGTTGGACCGCGTATTAGGGTCATTTCATGTAATTGGGCCAAAGCTTGGGCCAAGGGATCAATACATGTTTATTCAAGTCATGTTAGTTTGCTAGTACACCTGTGGTGCAGAACCTTAAACCTGATTATGCGATGACACCTTTTATCTATCATGCCAGTATGTAGTTATCCTTATGTTCATCTCAGTTTTCATCATGCCAGTTAACTTTATCAATTTACATTGATTGTAGTAGGGCTTACTCAGTCTCTTTGACTGACCTGTTTTTCTTTCGCCTCTTTTCTTCCGTTTCCCCCCCAGGTTCTCAGGGTGGGAATATTGGAGCTTAGCTTGGATTTCTGATCGCTTGCTTGTGGGATTTAGCTCATGTACGGTTGGACATGAAGCTAGCTATGGTTATCACTTATTTTGGGGATAGTACTTATGTATTTCAGTTTTTCAGTTGATGGTGTTTTTATCTAGACTTGTGTATTTGGAAAGTTAACATTATGTTGTACCAGACTTGTTTTGAAATAGTTTGAAATCTTCCGTTGTTTTATTTATCTTATTTACTCTGTTTACATATATACATATGTTCTTGTTCTGCCTTGATATATCATTATGCATGTTTACCTGATTCAAACGCCCCTCCAAGGTCAGAGTGCTTGCAAGAGACACCCTGGCGGAGGCGGGGTGTTACAATTGGTGAGGCACAGCGAGATGACCCACAGTTGGTTGAGTTAGTAGAGAAGCTCATAAGGGGGGAGTCATCGAGCCATCTCAGTAGGTATACCCTAGATGATAAGGGTTGGTAACGTAGGGATGGTAGACTTTGTGTACCACGAGACGAGAACTTGAGGAAGACCATTCTTGATGATGCACATCGTTTGAAGATGACCATTCATCCCAGCGGGGACAAGATGTACATGGGCATGAGACGAGTTTACTTTTGGGCCGGTATGAAGAGGGATGTGGCCGAGTTTGTCGTTAGATGCTTGGTGTGCCAACAAGTAAAAGCAGAGCAAAAGAAACCCGGTGGGTTGCTTCACCCATTGGAGGTCCCATAATGAAAGTGGGAGAGTGTCTCGATGGACTTTGTTGATGGGTTACCAAGATCGAGGAAGGGTAATACGGGGATTTGGGTCATGATAGACAGACTTACTAAGAGCGCCCATTTCATTCCCGTGAAGAGTAAGAGGACTACTCCATGGTTAGCCTCCGTATACATTCGAGAGATAGTTCGTTTGCACGGTGTTCCTTCTAGCATAGTGAGCGATCGCGATCCTATTTTTACTAGCGAGTTTTGGAAGAGCTTGCAAGAGGCGGTAGGGACTCAGTTATGTTTGAGCACCGCATATCATCCTCAGACGGACGGCCAGACCGAGAGGGTGAATCGTATCCTAGAGGACCTTTTGAGGCTATGTGTTTTAGACTTCGGAGGTACATAGGAGGAGCATCTTCCTTTGGTGGAGTTCGCGTATAATAATAGTTTTCAGTCTAGCATTGGCATGGCACCTTTCGAGGCTCTTTATGGAAGGCCGTGTCGTTCACCTACATGTTGGTGGAAATCTACAGATAAGATCTTGCTTGAGCCCGATATGATTAGAGAGACTTCGGAAAAGATTGATTTGATTCGAAGGAGGATGAAGACGACACAAGATAGGCAGAAATCGTACGTGGACAAGAGGAGGACAAATCTTGAGTTTGATATTGGGGACATGGTCTTTATCAAGGTGTCTCCATTACGGAATGTTGTTCGCTTTGGCTCCGTTGGGAAGTTAGCACCAAGGTTCGTAGGGCCATTTCCTATTAAGGAGAGGATTGGACAGATGGCGTATAGAGTGGAGTTGCCCGAGAGACTTAGTGGTGTACACGACGTATTCCATGTATCACATTTGAGGAAGTGCTTGCATGAGACTGCGGAAGTGGTAGAGCCGAGCTTGCTTAGAGATGTGGAGATAGAGCGTGATGCGACGATTCGACGAGCTCCTACATGCATTCTTGGGTCGGAGATTAAGAAGTTGAGGAATCGAGAGGTCAAGCTAGTCAAAGTGCAATGGGGAGATGATGAGAGCGACGCTACTTGGGAGACGGAAGAGAAGATGCGTTCATTGTACCCTTTTCTTTTTGAGGGTATGTCTTTTAATTTCTCCTTTATCGCTTAGCTTGTACTTGTTTTATCTTTAGCATGTCCTCTCGCTAGTATCTTTGACCTTTAGATAGGGTAGTCCTATGGTTGAAACATGTGTTTGAGACATGTTATGTATGGTGGATGCATGTGGATGCAAGTGTTTGCTAGCAGTTGCTCGTGGATGCATATACACACACATTAGGCACTAGATCGACTCAGTCACTTTCATATTGCATATTGCATATAAATGGATGTATTTAGTAAAATGAAAGTACATTGAATGTGTGTATCATATGGATGTTGCATTTAAATGAATGGTTGTGCACACATGTAGTAATGATATGTATAGGGTTCTTTGCATACATGATGGATACATGGCACTATCATTATTTGCATTAAGGAGGTCGACTGAATCAGCGGACCACCTAATTTTGCATTAGTACATGGACATATACACACACTATGCATATGTACATGAAAAGCATTAGAAATCTTTTAAGGACAATGGATGCTTGTGGATGATGGTTGAGTAGATGGATGATTGGATAGTAGGATACATTCTTCTTAACTTGGAGATTTCGGGGACTAAATCCTTTAAGGAGGGGAGAATGTAACACCCCGTAATTTTATAACATTAAAATTCACAAATTAAAGTATACTTAATTTTTAGAAGAAGAATTAAGTGAAATGGGTTGCGCTATTATGTTCATCTCAAAATTTTGGGTCAAGATAGACATTTGGTTTGCACGAAACGGATACCTTATGAAGATGTTATTAAGCCTTGAAGTTTGAATGCATATGAGAGAAATATATATATAAAAATTAAATAAATATTCAAAAAATTTCAAAACAACAAATCGGGAGGGGGAATAGCCGAACCGCACCATTTTTGGAGTCGACCCGAGCCCCGTTGGGTTAATACGTGGCCCACCGATTCAGTCGACAAGGGGTCGATCCAGGGTGTTTGGCTATCAACTCGTGGCCCGATTCGCGCTGAGGGCTGATGTTGCATCTGAGTGGTCCTGATGATTTCTGGGTTAATCTAAGAGCTCTAATCGATCCTAGACATCTATGTATACACCTTAAGACCTAACCCTAATTCATAAAATATTATCTTTGACACCATTATGCTGTCAAGCTCTCTCTTAAACCCTAGCCGCCGCCTCTAAAGTAAATCTCAAGTGTTCATACACAATTCAAATCAAAGTTTAGAGCTTCAACAACAATTAAAGAAGATTGATCAACATCAATTCAACGTTTCTGCACCAATTTCAATTCATTAATCCTTTTCTTAAGCCACGAAAGGTGAGTACGGTTATTTTCACAAATCTAATGGGATTAAAGTAACATGAAAAAGTTGTAAAAAGGATTCATATATATGTTTGTAATGAAAATCTCACCAAGTCTTCACCTTTTTGATTCATGTCATCATATGCCTATGTTTCTATGTAAAGTTCATACCTTTTATCAGTTTTTTCATGTTGAATCTTTTATTATGCCTCTATGCTAGTCTATATGCCTCTTTATTTCATGATGATGTTTTATTCCAATTTTCTATGAATTGATTTGCTCTTCTTACCCCTATTCCTTTTATTTGTGGATTTAGGCTACCTTCGAGCCTATATTAAAAATACGTGCGAATGCGAATACTTGGGAACGATGTGGAATATTGGGAATATAGGAAATTTGGAAAATTGGATATTATTGGATATTTTGGATAATTGGATAATATGTGAAATTGGCATATTTGGGTATGAATTACATGGAATTGATGAAATTTCCTAAAATTGTTAATTTGTAATTGAGGCTAATTAATGTGTAATTAGTGACAATTTGGAATAGGGAATATTATGGACATGATTATATGTTTAATTGGATATATATGACATGAAAATTGGGTATGAGTGAAATACGATGTTAATGAACATTTGACACGAGGTTAGGCGCAATTGTGACGTAAGACTGCCCGGAACCGCCTGGCAAATCCAGCGGTCACAATTGGACGTCTAATGTAAGAGGTCAAAGGAATGAATTATAGGCGTAACGGTTAACGCCACGAGGTTAGACTCGGTTTGTGCCATAAGACTGCCCGGAACCGCCCGGCAAATCCAGCGGCCACAAAGTGTTCAGTCTAATGTAAGAGGTCATGCACCGTTCGTCATAAGGAATGAATTAAAGAATACTAACCATAATAAGACATGGGTATGGTTAGAGGGTTAAGTGGGGTGACATGTAAATTATGACATGTAAATTATGACATGTAAATATGGACTTAACCAGAATAAGATAGGACATGTAAATTATGACATGTAAGTATGGACTTAACCGTAGCATGTGTAAGACATGGACATTTAAATTAAAATGGTTAAGTGGTAGAAAAACCTAGTGGGGACCAAGCATAGGTGGGAGGCTTGTGTCGGATGGGGACCCGTTTCAACCAGTAACCCGTTTGAGTATCTAATTGGGCCCGGTACTAGGCCGGGGTTGGGGCACGCTTACTGGGCTTGAATATAAGAGGTCAAAACATGAATAAAGGTGGCAACGCAAGTCCAACGGGTTCATGTACGTGCATGGGTCCGGGCTGGTAGGTAAGACGTTGTTGCATCGTGTAGGTATGGTCGTGCATTTCATGTTGGTATTAGGATTGCCACTTTGGGGAGTGATACACCCCACTGTGGGGCCAACACGGATGCCTACGGGTTTAGGGAGCCGATCGAATGGGTAGATTAAGGGTACCTTAGCAGTGGTAGGAGCAAGCCGGCACCTACGATAGCAGCTAGGTACAAGTAACTATCAAGTTTGTCATGTGAGTACAGTTAGTGGGAAGGGATCAACCTCTAGTAAAAAGAGACTAGTAGATGTGCGGTGTAATTAAGTAATGTGGTGTAACTTAGCAAAAGTGCGGTGCAACGAAATACATGTTGGTTGAGTTGGATAGTCCTTTGGGTGCTAGTCTGATGTTGACTTCGGTCTTCGAGGTTAGTACTTGGAGGGTTGTTTGCTTAACCAAGGTGTAGAATTGTCTTAGTACTTAGGAACGAAATCATCTTGTCCATCCTTTTTATCTACCTTATCTAAGTTACAGCCATATCATGATGCCTATTTATGTCTTGATCATTTACCTTACCTATTATTTGTTAAAATTACTGGACTCGCCAGAGTTTATGTCTGACCTGTTTGTTTCCACCTCTTTTCTTTCCTTTCCCCCCTCAGATTTGCAAGGAGGGAATACTACAGATTAGTGCCGATTTCTTTCAGTTGCTTGAAAAGAGTAGATGTATCGCTTTGGACCCTCTCATCTTTATGGCTTTGCAAATGCTCAGTGGGGATTTATGCATTTATGTTATTTAAGTATTTGATTCTTTATGTACTTTGAAGTTTTTGGAAAAGACTATTGATCCTGTTGTAATGGTTTTGGTAACTACTTATGTAAGCTTGTTTTGAGTTATGATGCTATGAAATAAGTTTTATCTTCCGCCATGTTGTTTTATTTATTTATTCTTGTAATTTATCTGTTCTACACAATAATAACGCTCCATGGACATTGATGCATTCCCTTTGTGAGTGACATTAATAGACATGGGGTGTTACAATGTCGGTCAAGGAATACGTTAACCAATTCAACCAGCTGGCTTGGTTCGGATTGGAGTTAGTGAACACTCCACATAAGAAGGCTCTCCGTTTTGTTAAAGGATTAAATGAGCCACTACACAGCGTAGCTATGTCCTATATACCTATGGGTGCAACTTATGAGAGACTGGTGGACATGACACTATTACAAGAGGAAGATAAGGGTGGCAAGAAAGAGACAAAGGTGGAAGTTCCTCAAGATAAGAAAGTGGAAGGATCACAGAGCAAGAAGACATACTCCAAGAAGGGCGGGAAGAACAACAAACCCCATGACAAGAGGAAGTGTAATTTTTGTGGCATTCCTGGACATCTGGTTAAGGAATGCAGAAAGAAGAAGAGGAAGATGGGTGGTTGTTTCCATTGCGGCGAGACAGGACACATGGCTAAGGACTGCCCAAGAAAGCAAGGGCAAGGGCAGAGAGCTGGATCTACTTCTGGAGGGCAGGTTCATGCTCTCATGGCACCTCCGCAAGAACGAGGTAGAAATGTTTATGTTGAGAGTTTAGTTTATCTTTTTGATCATCCTGTTTGTACACTCTTTGATTCTGGCGCATCGCACTCTTTTATATCTACTGCTTTAGTTGAATCTCTGCACCTAGACACCAGTTTAGTAGAGGATCCCTTGGTTGTTTCAAATCCAATTGGGGGCTCAACTTATTTGTCAATGATTTGTTTGTATTTGGAAATTTCTATACTAAATGTTGGGTTTAGATGTAATGCCTATGTTTTGGGCTTTACGGGCTATGGGTTGATTCTAGGCATGGATTGGCTATCCAGTAATGGTGCCATCCTCGATTGTGAAAAGAGAGTGGTTAGACTCATGACTCGCCTCGGTAACACTCTCGAAATGTCTTGTAATCCCATGAAATCCGTTATGCTTAGCTATCTAGAATCTTTTGATGCGTCTGTTGAGAACTTGCAGTCTGCTAAAGTAGTCCGTGAATACTCGAATGTCTTTGAAGAGGTGAAGGGCTTACCTCCGAAGCGGGAGATAGACTTCCGCATATACCTCGTTGATAATGCAAAACCCGTTGCTTTACCCGCTAGACACATGGCTCCAAGGGAGAGGAAAGAACTCAGCAAGTAGGTTAAAGAGTTGCTTGAGAAGGGATTTATAAGGCGGAGTATTTTTGAATGGGGTGCTCCAGTAGTGTTCGCAATTAAAGCGGACGGTTCGCTTCGCCTATGCGTTGACTATCGGGATCTAAACAAGATGACCAAGAAGAATAGGCACCCACTCCCAAGAATAGACGACTTGTTCGATCAACTTGTAGGTGCATCAGTTTTCTCCTAACTAGATCTAGCTACAGGGTTTCACCAGCTAAGAGTGGCTGAAGACAGTATTGATAAGACCGCGTTCAGAACCCCAGATGGTTTCTTCGAGTGGCTTGTCATGCCTTTCGGCCTGACAAACGCACCCTCTTACTTCGTTGACTTAATGAGCAGGGTGTTTAGGGAGTTCCTCAATAAGTTTGTGGTGCTCTTCGTAGATGACATTTTGATTTTCTCAAAAAGTGAGGAAGAGCATGCTCAACATTTAAAAGAAGTCTTGGATACTCTTCGAGCACATCAGCTGAAAGCCAAATTCTCCAAATGTCATTTTTGGAGAGAAGAAGTGAGATTTCTTGGACATGTGGTATCCAAGGAAGGGTTAGCTATGGACCCCGCAAAAGTAGTTGCGGTACAAGATGGGAAGGTTCCACGGAATGTGACCGACGTCCGAAGCTTCCTCGGGCTAGCAGGCTTTTACCGAAAGTTCATCAAAGACTTTGCGAAAATCTCAGCTCCGCTTACAAGGTTGACAAAGAATAACCTAACTTTCAATTGGGATTTGGATTGCGATGTTGCTTTCCAACTATTGAAGAGGGCTCTAACAACAGCCCCAGTTCTAACATTGCCGGATGGGAGCAAGATGTTTACCGTATACACGGATGCATGTGGTACGGGACTAGGTACTGTCTTGATGCAAGAAGGGAAGGTAGTAGCGTATGGAGGCAGACAGTTGAAAGTACATGAGAAAAACTACCCAACCCACGATCTAGAGTTGGCTGCCATCGTCTTTGCACTTAAGTCTTGGCACCATTATCTCCTAGGTGAGAAGTTTGAATTGTATACTGACCATAAATCATTGAAGTACCTTTTCTCGCAGAAAGATCTTAACTTAAGGCAACAAAGGTGAATGGAATTTTTGGCATCCTACGATTTCGAGATTTCCTATACCCCTGGTAAGGGCAATGTAGTAGCAGACGCCTTGAGTAGAAAGAAGCTGACCTTAAGCCCTCTCTTTGTAGAAAGGCAGAGCTTGGAGTACATAGCCAATTTTGACTTTAGACCCTCCATCGATCATGTGACTGGTTTGTTAGCATCGCTGGAAGTGTGGCCTACTCTTTTGGACTCAATAGGAACCGCGCAACATGAAGACCCTCAGCTAGTTGATGTGATGGACAAGCTAATTTGGGGTGTGACTTCTAGTCACCTCAATAGATACTCCATCCATCATAAGGGTTGGTTGAGGTGGGATGGAAGGCTATGCGTCCCACAAGCAAGGGATTTGGTGAAGAAGGTTCTCGAGGAGGCACACCATTCTAAGCTGACCATACACCCAGGCAGAGACAAGATGCATAAAGACGTAAAAAGGGTTTTCTTTTGGAATGGCATGAAGAGTGATGTAGCTGAGTTCGTCGCTAAGTGTTTGATATGCCAGCAAGTCCAGGCGGAGCAAAAGAAGCCTGGTGGTTTGCTTCATCCTCTAGAGGTCCCAGAGTGGAAATGGGATAGCATTTCAATGGACTGTATTGATGGTTTGCCTAGGTCAAGAAGGGGCAATACCAGTATTTGGGTAATAGTGGACAAGCTCATAAAAATCGCTCACTTTATACCAATTAAAAGTAGAAGGACTGCCTCATCTTTAGCATCTGTTTATCTTAAAGAGATAGTTCGACTCCATGGGATACCCTCCAGCATCGTGAGTGACCAAGATCATATCATTACGACCGAGTTTTGGAAGAGCTTGCAAGAGGATGTAGGCACACAGCTATGCTTAAGCACGACCTATCACCCCAAACCGATGGTCAGACGAAAATGGTGAATAGAGTATTAGTGGACCTCTTGAGATTATGCATTCTTGACTTTGGAGGGACATGGGAGGATCATCTTCCTTTAGTGGAGTTTGCCTACAACAATAGCTACCAAGCCACCATAGGCATGGCACCCTTCGAAGCTTTATATGGAAGACAATGTCGATCACCAAATTGTTGGTGGGAGTCTACAGACAAGCTCATACTTGGACCAGATATGATTAGAGAAACTTTAGAGAAAGTGCACTTGATACGAAGAAGATTGAAGACTGCCCAAGATAGACAGAAGTCCTACGCAGATAAAAGAAGGACCAACCTTGAATTTGAGGTTGGAGACAGAGTTTTCCTTAAAGTATCTCCTTTGAGGAACGTCGTTCGCTTTGGATCCGCAGGAAAGTTGGCACCAAGATTTGTAGGGCCGTTTCCTATCATTGAAAAGATTGGAAAGATGGCTTACAGAGTAGAGCTGCCCGAAAGATTGGCTAGAGTTCATAATGTCTTTCACATTTCTCACCTACGGAAGTGCTTACATGAGTCTGCGGAAGTGGTGGAACCAAGCATGTTAGAGGAAGTAGAAGTAGAACGAGAGGCGACTGTGAGAAGAGTTCCAACTCGTATCTTGGGTACAGAAGTCAAAAAGCTACGCAACTGCGAAGTCAAACTTGTTAAATTTCAATGGAGTGACACTAAGGAAGACGCGACTTGGGAGACTGAGGCCAAGATACGTGCAGCCTACCCTTTTCTTTTTGAGGGTACATCTTTGATCTCTTTTTCCTTAAGTTTGTTCATGCTCGTATCTATCTGTTTCCTCAGTACTATTCTTGATCCTTAGGTAGAAACCAATGGATGTAAACATGTATTTGAAACATGTTATGATTGATAGTTGCAAGTGGTTGCTCGTGGATGCATATACACACACATTAGGTGTTAGATCGGCTCAGTCACTTTCATATTGCATATGCATATATGTACTTGTATATGATTGAAACTTGATGTGTTATCATGTGGATGTTGCATTTGTATGAATGATTGTGCACTTATGTAGAAAGTATGACTAGGGATGATGGCATACATAATGGACTCATGGCACCGACATGACTTGCATTAAGGAGGTCAACTGAATCAGTAGACCGCCTAATTTTGCATTAGATAAGGACATGTACACACACTATGCATATGATCATGAAGCATTAGAAGTCTTTTTAAGGACAATGGACTCCTGTGGTTGATGGATGAGTAGATGGATAATTGGATGGTAGGATATACGTTTTCCTTGACTCGAAGATTTCGGAGACGAAATCCTTTAAGGAGGGGAGAATGTAACACCCCGTGTTTTCTGTAAACATTAAAGTAACGAATTAAAGAATAAATAATTACAAATGCGAGAATTAAGGGAAATGGGTTACGCCATTGCGTTCGTCTCGAAATTCTGCTTGAGATAGAGTTTGCGTATATCAGACTCTGTATGAAGGAGTTATGTCCTTCAGAAGATTCGAGAATTTAAATAAATAGCTCAGATTAAAGTTCTAGAAAATTCAAATTTCAAAATCAAAAGCAGAAGCGGGCTGGGCGGGAATTTTCCCGCCCAAGGCCAGGTCGACTAGGAGGTTGACCTCCCCCCATACAGGTTGACCAGGAGGTTGACCTCCCCCCATACAGGTCAACCTGGAGGTCGACCTGGGGTCGACCTGGGGTCGACCTCCCCCTCGGGTCAGATCTGAAATCTAACGTTTTTCTTGTGTGACGATTTGCTGTGTCAATAGGGCTTGTGTGGCAAGTTCTGGTTAGTTCTCTTAGGTTTGAATGGCTTTGATTTGCCCTAGGTTGATCTGACGGCTCCTATTAAATCAAACTTCTATATAAGCGACCTAAATCTAAACCCTAAGCCACACAAAAATATTCCTAAGACCGTCATGCTGTCAACACTCAACCTAGAGTAGCCGCCATTCTCCTTCAACTAGGAAGAAAGTTAGGAATTACAAATCAAATCTAATCAACTAAGAGAATTCAACGTCTACAACAAAGGAGAGCTATTCAAATTCAGAATACAGATCCCAGAACACAAGACTAGTCTCCTTTTTGTAAGTCCAGTTATCATTTAGACCTAAATGATATTAGAATCGTGACTAAATAACTGGATGTAGAACAACGCCTAATGCAAATTTATGCCTATCCTTTTTGTTAAAATTGAATTGATTAAGACTATGACTCTTATCATGTTAAGTTTGTGACCATGTTGTATGTAATTTGATGATAAATGTTAAATGCTTGGAAATGAATCCATATGTTGTACAATTTGGGAATGACATATATGTTGTGTAATTTAGCGATGACATATTATGTTGTATACTTTGGCGATGACATAATAAAGTGGCGATGACATATTATGTTGTATAATTTGGCAATGGCATATCATGTTGTGTAAATTGGCGATGACATACCATGTTGTATAATTTGGCGATGACATTTCATGTTGTATGATTTGGTAATGACACCTATATGTTGTATGACAATTTGGGAATTTTGCTATGTTTATGCAAGTTTAACCATGATCACATATATGACCAAAACTACATGCTAATATGATTAGGTTCATGTTAAATTTGATCCAACTAATTTGTAAGTTCGCAACTACATGCCTAATTTTAAGTTTATGTAGTTCTATGTAAAACCCCTATTTCATGATTCATGTTGAGTAGATCTAAATTTGCAAGTTCATAATTGAATGTATATTGTTATATGCCAAATTCATATGATACATGTGTAGTTAGATCCATATTTTTATGATGATGGAATTATTACATGTTCCTCTTTTCCCCCTTTTGTGTATAAGTTAGGCTACGTATCGAGCCTAACATTTTATGTGATATATGCTAATGTTTAACGGGGGTAACGTTTGGGAAAACATGAAATTACATATAATTGGCATGTTTTGCTCATAAACATGTAAATGTTTTATGGCATAAAGTGGTATAAATCTTTATACCTAAAAATTATGAACTTGATTTAAAAAGGGAAAGTGGGGCTTGACATGAATGACAATAATTTACATATAAATATAAAGATGTAAATATGTAAATTTAGAAAAGACGAATATGCCTAACCTGAGGTAAGATTGAGTTACGGTGTAAGACTGCCCGGAACCGCCCGGAACATCCAACAACCGTAACAATATATATCTGATGTGGGAGGTTAGTGCATCGAGCCCAAAAGAACCCGAGGTTAGACTGAGTTGCGGTGTAAAACTGCCCGCACATGACCGACACATCCAGTGACCACAACAATACCTGTCTAATGTGAGTGGTTGGTGCTTTAATGAATGAATTAAAGCTAAGTTAGGAATGGTAGGGTTAAGTTAATTAAGGCAACACTTAATCAATACAACATGTTAACGAAACTGATGGGTGGGGTTAGGTTAACTTGGATACTTAACCAATTTAACATGTTGGTTAGGAAACCCTAGTAACGGGGACCCATTTCAGCAGTAACCCACATAGATGTATCATGGTACCATGAACTAGGCAGGGTGGGGCATGATTACTAGGCTGATTATAAGAGGTCAAAACAACGGTGGTGGGTGCGTCAGTGTAGGTTCCGACGGAGTACGGGCGTGCACGTACTCCGGAGTGGAAAAAGCAGGCACTGAGCATCAGTAGTTATACACTGTGTATCTCGAATCGTGTCGGATTGCCACCATAGGATTTGGTACACCCCATGGTGGGACCAGCACAGGTATCTACAATCGAGTGGGGCCGTATGGCATAAGTAGTAAATGCGTGCGAGTAGGAGCCGATCGATAAAAAGGGATCTCTGGGTTTGAACTCATGATGATGGTTGAAATATCTAGTAGGTGCAGAGAATATGGATATGAGTGCGATAGTATGATTAGTTTATCTTACCTTGTTTATCTTGCCTTATCATATGTTACCTTATTTTCCTTGTTATTGTCCTGTGTCCAACTTATTTAAGTCATGGTTCTCTTATCAGTTTACATGCTGAATAATCACTGGACTTACCAGACATTTGTCTGACCCATTTTTCTTTCACTCTCTTTTCTTCCGTTTCTCCCTTAGGTACCCAGGGAGGGAGTAGCTCAGCTTAATTTGGACCGTTCATCTTTCCAAGCTTGAAGACTCTGTGATGTATAGCTTGGAACCTCTTATCTTTGGCTATGGCTTTGGACACACTACTACTTAGGGATTTATGCAGTTTTATTGCGTTTTATGCATCTTTATGTTATAATCAAGACAGAGATTTTGATGTAATGATTTGGAAGTTGTTTTGAGACATTTTGCTGTAATGTTTTTGTTATAAACTACGTATGAAATAAATTTAGTCTTTTTCTGCTGCTTATATATGTCTGTCTTGTAAATTATCTATGTCTTTTACCTATAATGCTCCACCAAAGTTAAGGAATTCCCTTTGTGACTGACCTTAATGGAGGTGGGGTGTTTCAGTGCAGGTCGGGTGAAACCTGTCCAGAGATCGAATAAGTATAAGATATAACTACAAGCACTACTGAAGTGTTTATTTGGTATGCTGAAAACATGTGCATTTCTTTCCTTCTAAATACTCCAACTGAAAATAGCTAATAAAGAATCCAAATTTTGGTCTGGGGGATTATTCTGCCAGTATTAAAGAAGGAGGAAAAGGTTGGAATGTACCCAAGAAGAAAGGAGCTAGTCGCCGCCTAATCCGAGTAAGAGAAATGCATTCGAGAAAGAGGCGATCAACTGATTCTTCCTACAAGGAGCATAGGGTACACATTGGATCTCCATTGATATTTATACATCGAAGCCTATATTTGGTGTTAATGCGTGCATGAATGAGGCATCATTGGAAGAAGATTAGACTAGGAAGGAAATGGCATTACCATATGCGAGCAAAGGAAAAACAATGACCAGGATGAGTGAGGAATTTGGAGCAAGCTGAAACCGAGATTCCTTTAGCAGGGTCCAAGGCCCAAAAGTAACAATCCGATCGATCAGATAAGCGCATGGATTGAAAAATATTACCAGACGAAGAAACTTCAAACAGAACATCGAGCCTAAATGAAGTAGATGGACAGAGGCCCATTGGGCTAAGGCCCAAGATATTAGCAACTGAGATATCAGGCGAAGGACTGAAAGAAAATAGGTTTGGGTGGGAGAGATTCAAAGGAAATTGTTCGTGCTAGATATCAAACCAAAAAAAGACAATTTTTTCCATTGCTAATCTTAACATGGAAAAGAGATTTGATGTGAGGAATCGTGTAGAGAACGCCAACCAGAAAGGGGAAGGTCTGATGTGACGGCCCGCCCTGGATCAGTCGACATTTCCTTGAAATGCACTGTGTCGATGTCCGACTAGCATGGGACGGTTGTCAAGGAAAAGGTTTTCTAAGCTATGAATAACTAAAGAACCTGTAGTATATCTCACAGCACATGGAATAAAATATAATAATAACATAATTTGACATAAAACAGGCGAGACAGTGCATAAGCTGGAAACTAAATCATCATTGCAGCGCAATCCAAAATACAACTTATGATCCAAACCATTATTACAATTTCAAATACCATCTCTAAAGCAAAATAGAAAAGGTACACTACTAATGCCTAAAGTAGTGACCAGCAACAACACATGGAGAATAAAAGTAAATAGTACGTGGAAGCCTCCTGCTCGTCTCTGGACATCTACTCATTCATAATCACCTGACCTGTCTCTAGTCTGCTCGTTTAGGAGCATCCGGAGTAATAAGAAGAGACATAAAACTCTGGGTCAGACAAAAGTCTGGTATGAGCGATAGCAACAGAACAAAACAATAATAGGTATAAATAATCATACCTGAACCTGGACCTGCAACCAAAGAGTTGGCACAACAAGATGTACAGTACTCTAAGGTAACACTAACATAAAGTGTAAAATGGGGGTGTGCATGTCATAGTGATAGCAAACATCAAACATAGTAATCAACCTCACATCTCTCACTCAGTGCGTAAAGCATACGATATCCACCGCTTTGATCACCAAATCCTTTGCTACGATCACTTTTCCCTTGGGGTCATAATGACCCCATTGCACTGATCCATATCCACTAATCATTTGCTATGTCCACTTTTCTCCATGGAGTCATGATGACTCCACTGCACTGGCTCATAGCCCCTCTACGATCACTTTCCCTTGGGAGTCTTAATGATCCCATTGCGCTGATCCATAACCACTAATTCATCTCTCGGTGGTGAACTAAAGCTATAGATATCGATAACCCCTTTGCACACGTCCCGCAACAAAGCCCAACTCTTGAAGTTAACTCGTTGGTTCCCATATAGATCCTGAGTAATAACTTCCTATTTGGACTCCCTTTGCATCTCGGGTTTTGGTCGAATTGGAGTTGGTCTTCCGAAGAGTCATCGCGTAGAAGTAAAAGTATACATCCAGTTCAGTTCGATAGTCCATACCCAGTTCGGTTCGATGCTCATAGCCTACGCCTTGGTTCGGTTCAAATATGCATAGTGATCTAGTCATCATCGGTTCGCTTCGGGTCTCTCATTTGGTTCGGTTCGGGTCCCTTTTGTGATTTCTTCTCACCTCCAGATTCCGACCCGGTTCTCCCTTCATCTCTAATACGATCCCCTGTCCAAATTCGATCCGGTTGGCCTTCCTTGTTGCCCTTGCCTTTGTGCGCTGCTGAAGATGCCACCACTCTGGTTCGGTACGGTTATCCGATCCGATCCGATCCCCCTTAGCCGATCCGATCCGGATCTCTACAGCATTTTCAACGAGCTTGTTTCGTCCATTCTCGCAATATGACGGCTTTTTCACCTATTCTAACTTTACTAAATAATCACAAAACATCCTAAACAACAGTAACAACATATGGGTTCAATTAAAAGATCAAAACATCAAGCATATAGGTCATTTTAGATCAAACATACCCAAAAGCATGATTTCCCCTTAATCCCCTTGACCATGTTTTAACTATACGATTAGAAAACTTAGTCCAAATTAAACCAAATTTTTATCAGGGCGATAAAATAATATTTAAGAATTTATTCATATTTTTCCATATTTTTCTGAGTCATAATTTCGCTAATTATCACTAATCACCCCTAATTAGCCATAATTAGTGTAAAAATATGCTAATCACTCATCTTAGCCATAAATAAATTCTTAGATCTTAAGCTCCACTGATTTGGGTCAAATTCCTATACAACACAGCAACCCTAACTCCGATTTGATGCCAATCCACCTTGATTTGATGTTGATTTGCTTAATATTGGATTAGAAAGTGATTATGAGGTAGTTTAGAAGGTGGAGTGCCATTACTAGGGTTAGAGGAATGAAAGCGGCGGCTAAGAAAATGAAATGAGATGGTTTCCTAACTAATTTCAGCCTCCCCTTAACCCTAATCCAGAAATGGGTTATGGGCCCTTCTACTAAGTACCCTATTAAGCCGATTAAGCTGTTTTTCACCTTCCAAACCTTATTTCAGCTATATCTCCCAAACGGTAAGTCCGTTTGATTAATGTGACCACTCTACAGAAAGGTAAACCATCATCCAAATCCAATGGAAGTGCTTTAAGATCAAAACACCATACCAATAAAAAGTTATAGGCAAAACAAGATTCGTCAGGGGTAAAACAATCATTTAAGATTCAGCAAAAATCGTGAGCATAGGAAATGACCCCAATAGTCGTTCCCCAAAGTTACACGACCATACGACTTCATATGTGAATGAAATAAATATTCTACGATCCTCTGATGCGTAGAATGCGGGTCGTTACACTCTCCCCCTTTAAGAAATTTCGCCCTCGAAATTCCTTAACCAAAACATATAATGGATCCCGCATGCCTATCAACCATTTGAAACAATCAAACATACAAAACAACACAACAAGCCTATCCTAGCATGAGGTTTACTAACAAGGGAATAACTATTTCACGATTTAAAATCTTACCAGGCAAATAGCTCTGGGTACGACCTCCTTATGCTCTCCTCTATTTCCCATGTACAGTCATGCTCATTATCACCCCACTGGACTTTCATTAGTTTCACCGTCTTCCTCCGAAGTCGCTTCGTATCATACCCGATAATACGAATCGGTATGTGGTTCCCAACCATCTCGGGTTCTACTTCGATATCATCCAACTGATCTGGTGAAATAGTCATATTAGAATCGTGCACGAATTTCCTTAACTGGGAAACATGAAATACGTTGTGAACTCCTACCATCTTGTCAGGTAATCTAACTTTATATGCCAAATTCCCAACTTGTTCGAGAACTGGGAATGGACCAACAAACCTTGGTGCCAACTTCCCTTTTCTACCAAATTGAATCACATTTTTCAATGGAGAAATCTTGACGAATACCAAATCAACAACGGAGAATTTCAATTCTCTTCATCTCTTATCATCATAACTCTTCTGTCTATCTTAGGCAGCCTTCATTCGCTGTTGAATAACCTTGATCTTGTCTGAAGTTTCTCTTATTACATCTAGTCTAAGCAAAAATTTCTCACCGGTTTCCAACCAACATGATGGTGAGTTACACGGTCTTCCATACAAAGCTTCAAATGGAGCCACACCAATACTGGACTGATGACTATTATTATATGCGAACTCAACCAAATGCAAAAGGTCATCCCATGATCCTCCAAAATCCAATATGCAAGCTCTTAAAAGATCTTCCAATATACGATTCACCCTCTCTATTTGACCGTCGGTTTGAGGATGGTACGCAGTACTGAGATGCAGTTTTGACCTTAAAGCCTCTTGTAAGATCTTCCAAAACCCACTAGTAAATAATGGATCTCGGTCACTCACGATACCTTTAGGTACTCCATGAAATCTCATTACCCACTTCATAGACAGTTCTGCTAAGTTAGCTGCCGTTCTATTCGACTTGACTGGTATAAACCTTGCACTCTTGGTCAATCTATCCAAAATCACCCAAATACTATCGTGATCCGATCTAGTCTTCGGCAAACCGTCAATGAAATCCATTGAAACTTGTTCCCATTTCCATTCGGTAATCTCTAACGGTTGTAACAAACCACTAGGCTTCTTTTGCTCGGCTTTAACTAACTGGAAATTCATGCACTTGGATATAAACTTCCCAACGTCTCTCTTTATCCCTTCCTAGTAATAGGTTTGTTTCATGTCTTGATACATTTTGTTACCACCGGGATGTATAGTCAGTTTCTAGTTATGACATTCTCTAAGTACTTCATCTCTTAATCCATTAGCATTGGGTATAACTAGCCTCCCATTCTTTCGAATACATCCTTCCCGATCAAGACCATACTTGTTCATTTCCTTACCGCCTATACCCATCTCTACTTTAGAGATGATTTCCAATAGATTAGGATCGTCCCTCTGGCTGGAGCCGATCCGATCAATTAAAGTCGGTCTGATCGTCAAACTTGCTAACATCTCTGGATCTAATTCGCACTTAGGTCTGAAGTCATATCCCGCGATATACTCCAATTGCTTCCATTCCAGAAACATAGCCCCCAAACTGGCATATCTCCTACTCAATGCATCAGCTACCACATTTCCCTTCCCGGGTGTGTATGCGATATTGAAATCATATGAAGCAAAGAACTCTAACCATCTCTGTTGACGAAGATTTAAATCCTTCTGAGAGAAAAGAAACTTCAACGACTTATGATCGGTAAACAACTCGAATCTTTCTCCCAAGAGATAGTGTCTCCACATCTTTAATGCAAACACGATTGCTGCCAATTCCAAATCATGGGTAGGATATCTTTTCTCATGTGGTTTCAATTGCCGACTAGCACTGGCTACAACCCTACCTCCTTGCATCAGTACATCACCTAGTCCGGTACCACAAGCATCCGTGTCTACTATCAGCTCTTCATTCCCATTAGGAATAACTAACACTGGTGCGCACGTTAATTTTTCCTTTAGACTCTTAAGTGCATTCTCACTCTTTTCATCCCAAACGAAAGCTTGATTCTTCTTGGTCAACTGAGTTAACTGTGCCGCTATTTTGGAGGAGTCTTTGATAAACTTACGATATTATTCAGCTAACCCCAAGAAACTTCTCATGTCCGTTGCATTCTTGAGCGTAGACCAATCTTGTACCGTAGCCAGCTTCGCAGGGTCCACGGCAATACCATTCTCTGAGACAACATGGCCTAAGAACCTCACTTCCCTTCTCCAGAAGTGACATTTAGAAAAAATTTCTTTCAATTGGTGTTTCCTCAACACCTCCATCACTGTCCTCAAATGTTCCTTGTGTTCTTCCTCTGTCCTCGAGTAAACCAAGATATCGTCCAGGAACACAAGAACAAACTTATTCAATTGATCTCTGAAAACCCTATTCATAAGATCCACAAAATATTCTGGTGCATTGGTCAACCCGAATGGCATGACCAACCACTTATAGAATCCAGACGGCGTCCGAAATGCCATTTTAGGAATACTTTCAGCTGCTACTTGGAGCTGATGAATTCCTGTTGCGAGATCTAACTGGGAGAACCCTCTCACTCCATTCAACTGGTCAAACAAATCGTCTATCCGTGGAAGAGGATACTTATTCTTCCTAGTCACCTTGTTCAGCTCATGGTAGTCTACACATAAACGAAGGGAACCATCGGCCTTAGTGGCGAACACAACTAGTGCTCCCTACTTGGAAACACTTCTTTGGATAAATCCCTTCTTCAAAAGATCGCCCACTTTCACCTCGAGCTCTCGCTGCTCCCTTGGCGCCATACGACGAAGTGGCATCACCATAGGTCTGGCATCTTTCACTAAATCAATACGAAACTTAATCTCTCGGTGTGGTGGAAGTCCGGTCACTTCCCCGAAGATGTCCGGATACTTGCCAGCAATAGGCACATCTGACAACTCATCATGCGGGATGTCGAGGGAATTTAGAAAACTAGTCATCACCCCATCACTAGGTAGGCCACCAAATAGTACCCTCCGCCCATCGTCCGCTCTAACGGTATCCGAAGACCCTTGGTAAATATACAACCAGTCACATTCACCTACCTCGATGAAATTTCCTATAGGACTCAAAGCTTCTCGAATATCTTATGTGTTGTTTCATAAAAAATATATGGAAAGCCCTTGACTTTAGCCCATGTTTCGGGTTCGAATGTGGGTGATGGAGATTGTTCGTGGTTTGTCCAAGGTTGGATGAGGATGTGCCCCTAGGTTTGGTCAAAATTTTAAGAAGAAGAGCGTGGTTTCTGATAGTGGGGCTGGGGCAGTTAAAGAGGAAGGTATTGTCAGAGAGCATCCAAATGGGCCATTGATCATGTTTAAGGTTGGCTGCAAGTCTAGAGAGAGGGTTCCTATGGTCCAAAAGCCATTATGGTGGCAATGAGATAGAGTTAGGTCTCTGCCGTGGTGAAAAACGTTAGAAGTTTTTGTTTAGGTGGTGGGCTTGAGGAAGGAGACGAATGAGAGTTTGAATAAGGAAATGACTGAGAAAAGGGTTTATGGGGAGAAGGTGGATTAAGTTCTGAATTTGCGATGTGATTTGAATTATGAAATGATGTTTGGACCCACTTTTCCTGCAAATTCTGAATAACAGCATTGTGACGGTTCGATATTCGGCTGAGTTTATTCGTGCATTGGGAGAGTGCGAACCACCAACTTTTCTCCCTTTTACTGAAATGCCGCGTTTTTTAGGACAACGCATTCATGGATGGCCATAAAAATTACAGTAATAACATATCGTGTTGTCCCTACACATTATTGCCATGTGTCCCTTACTCGCGCAACGTAGACAGCGACCCTCCATCTTCATAAAAGGTACTGCGGCATGGATCGACTTGAAAATGGGTAATAAGCGTCTCCGCTTGGCAGGAGGAGGGTTTGGGATGAGCGGTGGTTGAGGTGGTGTTTAATCTGCTATCTACACGTAAGTCCTGTACTTGGATGGACTGGATGGTGTTGATGACGAAGATATGATACGTGGTTAGGTGAAGATGACAAGGGCTGAGCTGAGTGCTGTGACAGAGTATCGGGTTTGAGGAGGATGCGACGGGGGAGGATCGACGTGGGCAGGATAATGGTGGAAGGTAAAGAAGATTTGTATTTGTGTGGAAAAAAGTTTATGGGAGGAGGAGGAGAGGATGCTGCCATGAAAGTTGATTTGTGGATGCCGACGTTGTGATGGTTTCCATCTTGTTTGTGTGTGTTATGTGATTTTATGTATACATCTTAGCCTTCAAGCTTAGCAAGTTGTTATCAATGGAAACTCTTATACTTTATGCAGTTGTTACCTAATACATGAGACATTGACATGTTGATTTAACTGAATCTTACTCATGTATGCTAGGACATTGGAAACTTATGTTATTACTTCGTTGAGAAGTTTTAACTTTATATGATATCGTACTTCACATACATATCCTAATCATCTTGTTTAAGCTAGAATGATGCATGTATTTTATATACTCGGGTCAATTTGAGTTGTTTTAGATTAGTTCATGTCGTTCATACCAGCTTAGCATGCCTCTTCTTGGGTTTATTACCGTCTTTTGGTGCATGTGCATATTTTGTGTATATTCCAGTTGTATATTGATGTAACTCTATATGTACATATTCTTTCATGGGGGCATATTATGTGTATATATATGTGGTTAGGGTAGCTACTCACTTGTGTATCACAGTATCTTGTACTTGATGTATCTGCATATAGCCATGTCTTCTGTTCTGTGACATTTGTTATTATTATGTTTTGTCTTGAATAGATCTATTAGCCATCGCAATTGTAACACCCCATATTATTCATTAATAATCAGATAAAAATAATGATAAATTATAGTCTCATAATTTATCCCCGAAACATATACCATTGTGCTTGTTGCAATTTTTTTTGATTCGTTTTGGTATATGGAATGTCCAAAATGGAGCATATATGCAAGAGTTATTTATAAATTAAATAATCAAGAGATTGTATGTATGTATGTGTGTATATATATATACACACACACACGTGGATTCGAAATTCAAAAAATATTGGTTATAATTCGAATATTACGAATCAGATAATTATATTAAGTAAGAACTTCGCATTATTAATTAACGTTAAAACCAAAAATCAAAAGAATGCAGGAAATTCATCTGGGCCCAGGATGGGTCGACCCATGTGTCGACTCAGGGATCGGCCCACCTCTTAGGTGGGTCGACAATGGTTCGACCCAATCAGAGTCAGATTTGTTTTCCAACTGACGTGTTTTTCTGAATCAGACGGTTCAGATTTTAATATGGTTAAATCTGATAGACCAGGCTTTCTCGTACACCTATAAATAGACTAGCAAGTCCTAGATTTAAACCCATATTTTCCGAGACGACGCCAAGTAGGGCTGTAAATGGGTCGTGTCGGGTCAAGTCAGGTTCGGGTTGATTTATAAACGGATTGGGTCAACCCGTTTATTAAATGGGTCATATTTTCCCAACCCTAACCCGACCCATTTATAAAAGGTTTGACCCGACCCGACCTGCGTAACCCGTTTAACTAAATGGGTCATGTCGGGTCGCGTCAGGTCGAGTTTACCCGTTTGACCCATTAATAGATATTTCCTACTAATATAATCAACAAAAGAGCCAAATCACCAACATGCACACTGTTATATAGTCACAAACATGCAACAAGTTGCAAAGTCACCAACAGACAACACATACATAAAGCATGAAATCATTATATCCAAAAATCATTTTCTATACATAAGTATATATTCCCATACTACATAAATTAAAGACTACCAATATAGAAGAGATATAGTTGTTATAAGTAAAATATAACTAACAACATACAAGAATAAATTAGTAAAATATAACAGCTTACATATACGAGCATACTGATTGCTGCATACATAAAAGGTTAACATTAACCGTATACATAAAAGACTAACAGTATGGAAGATATACAACATATAATCGGGTTTGGCGGGTCAAAATTGGGTTAGCGGGTCAACCCTAAACCCACCCTTTTATAAACGGGTCAAATTCGGGTTGACCCGAAAATGACCCGCTAACTAAACGGGTCGGGTTAACCTGCTAATTTCCATGCGGGTTTCGGGTCGGGTCACGGGTCGTGTAGGAAATTGACAGCCGTAAGTCACCAATGTTCTCCCATTTTCTTTCTTCTCCAAATCTTTCAGAAATTAAAAAATTAGTTTTAAGGATATCTGATTCAAGATTTGAAGGAAAAGGATATATATCTACAACAATGGTGTACAGATTTCTGATCAACGCGAGGTAAGTTCTTGAATCTTATTTATTTAGGTTTTTCTCTTCCTTTCCCCTTTCTTTTTAGCATCAGGTATGTGAATCCATGGTTGTTTTAATAATAGATTTAGTAAGGAAGGCCACAAAATAACAGACCTAAATCAGAATCAAGGATTGAAAAGCTATCAAATGAGTGGATTTAGGACTATACCCTTTGAATAATGGTATATCTACCATTTACATTCCCTGTCACTCTTAACATGTTAAATAAATGTAAATTGTGATAATTGCAGTATAATTTATTTTCAATTATGTTAAGAATACTATTGTTATATAGGTCTATTCCATGAATCTATTAATTGGATTAAAAATCACAGTAATACCGAAATTGTGGAATCTACAATAAAAGTGAATATGTTATTGAAAATGTTGTTAATGACAAATTGGATATTGTAAATTAAATTACACTGGAATTGGAAATAACGGAAAAAGGAGAGATATGCCTAGTTTGTGTGACACCCCACATCCGTTAATGTCACTCACTAAGGGAATGCATTAAGTTTCGTGAAGCGCTATAGGTAAAAAGATATAGAATAATTACAAGACAGATATAAATAAGATAGCAGTGGAAATTTAAATTTTTATTAATCATAAAGCATGTTACACCATATGTCTGAAAATACATAAACTCAGTACATCATTAAAACTTTTGTCTCGTACTTTAAATATCAGAGTGCAATAACAAAGAAAGCATAATCCCCAAATCATAAGCCATAGTAGCAAAGATAGAAGCTTGAGCAATACATCTAGAAGCTCCAAGCAAGATGATAGTAGAATCCTGACTAAGCCTGAGAATTCCCGTCCTTGAGAACGGGGGGGGGGGGACGAAATAAAGAAGGAGAAACAAAAAGGGTCAGACATAAAGTCTGGCGAGTCTAGTTACTTTTAGCCAATAAATAAATAAAAGTCACATGATAGGCATATAAAGTAGATAAGAGAGATCACTACATAAATGGCAGGTGTGACAAGGTAGTCAGGATTAGGTGTATGTGCCTCACTAATGATTACTCTGCACTATTACTAGTATAACTAAAATGAGATGATCCCTTCTACTATAAGGTGGTAGACTTAGATATACGTCCTAATGTATCCTAACTACTACCCTGATCGATCGGCTCCCTACTCTGTAGATATCCTGTGTTGTCCCCACAGTAGGAGGTATCACTTCCTAAAGTGGCAACCATTAAGGTGTGCACAACCATACCTACTGGTGTCACGGTCGTCTTATCCCCTTCTGCCCGGCTCGTGCACGCACATGGCCCAGTCGGTTTGCGCCGCCACACCATCCGTCTCGTTTGGATTTCTTATAATCAATCAGTAAGCGTGCCCCTTCTCCGCCTAGTACGGAGTTCTTTATTTGATACCAACTCCGGGTTATTGACTGAAATGGGTCCCACACAATATGACACAAGCTCCCCCCTTTGTCTTGTATCCCCACTAGGTTTTTCACTGACTATGTATACCCTTAGGTGTATTTAGTTACATAGCCCTATGTCAGTTATGCTTACCCTAAAAAGGTGTCTTTAATTACATAACTCCAATCTTTCTACTGGTTATGCTTACCTATATGTGTCTTTAATACATAACCCCCAATCTTCCAACCAGTTATGCTTACCTATAGGTGTCTTTAATACATAAATCTATCATTTCTACAAGTTATGTTAACCCTAAAAGGTGTCTTTAATTACATAACTTTATTATTACCACCGATTATGTATAACACTAGGTGTCTTTAATTGCATAACCTTATCGGGTTAAGTTTGTGGGCTTATATATACTAATATTACCCACCTACCCAACATTTACTTAACCCTCCCACTGATCCAAGCATGTTTGTTTAATGGTTAAGTTTGTGGGCCTATATATACTAATATTACCCACCTACCCAAGATTTACTTAACCCTCCCACTGATCCAAGCATGTTTGTTTAATGGTTAAGTTTGTGGGCCTATATATACTAATATTACCCACCAACCCAAGATTTACTTAACCCTCCCATTGATCAAAGCATGTTTATTTAACAGTTAAGTTTGTGGGCCTATATATACTAATATTACCTACCTACCCAAGATTTACTTAACTCTCCCATTGATCCAGTCAATTTTATTTAACCCTAACTTAAGTTATTTATACAATCCCTTATGGATTAGTTTAGGTTAAGTAGTCCAATTTATTACCATGTCCATTTATGTTTTATAATGGGCTAGACCTCCCACATTAGGCCTACAACATGTGGATGCTGAATATGCCGGTCGGGTCTGGGAAGTCTTATTCCACAGTTGGGCCTAACCTCATGTCTTAGTCTGATTCGTATTTGCGTACTTAGACCTTCCACATTAGGTTCAACATTAGTGGCTACTGGATATGCCGGTCGGGTCCGGGCAGTCTTCCACAACTAATGCAACCTAGACAATTACAACTCCTAGTTGTACTTACTAAACATTCCACTTTATTTAATTAACCAATTAATGAATCCTATCCTTTTATAGGTGTAAATACCCATTTTACCCAATAATTTGAATTATATGTCCAAAATTGTTCCCTATTCAAATTATGCCAACATTAACCCTTTTTCCCCCGTTCCTTAACTAGTGCCCTCACAAAATTGACAGTATGCCTAGGCTAGACAACAGCCTAGTCATAAACGATAATAGGGAAAAACAATAGGAATGTAACAAAAGTGATCATCTTGGCATAAACATAAACTTAGCATGATAATGTGAACATACATACTGGCATGAACATGTAATTATCATCATAACAAGATGAACATAACATGATGTCTCAATAAGCATAATAAGATCTAAATCAGCAGTTTAGATGTCCAATTTGTTTAGATCTAACATGATAACACATGGTGATAGATTAGATCACATGATTTAGATCTAAAGGTTAAAATAGATCTAACGTGATAACACAAGGTGATAAATTAGATCACATAAAATAGATCTAACATGATAACACAAGGTGATAATCTAGATTTGATTAACAGTTTCAATGTTCACATAAATTAGATATACTAGTTTAGAAATAGATCTACACAAATCCACATCATAGCATGCCATAGAAGTTACAATTTAGATAAAGATTTAGATCCAATCCTAACCAATTCAAGGTGGCATATGTTCATGATTTACATAAATGATTGGATCTATCCAATGACATAAATATTCAAATTAACAAATTTATATTAACCACAATATAGTTACAAACCAAGAGCCACAATAATAACATAGTAGAATAATCACAATTGAATTGGATTTAAAGAAATAGATCTATCATGACATAGCAGAATAATCACAATTGGATTGGATCTAAAGAAATATATCTATCATGACATAGTATCAGATATGATAATAGCATAGATTCATGGTTTACACATAACCAAATCAATTTTTTTTCATAATTTACTTTTATTTATCTAAACCTAAAAGAAACTAGAACTCACAATGTTAGGTTTAGAGAATAGAGAGAATGGATCTTGAGTTCTGAATTTGATTTGCAAAGTATGTAGTTGTAGAAAACGGTTCAGTTCGCATTCCAGCAGCATATGGCCTCCATGATTTCCAATGAAGAAAATAAGAGAATAGGGCACCTATATATAGCTGCCAGACCCCCTAAAACCGAGTGCCACGTCATCCTTAGGGGTGTCGACACCCCTGTGGGTTGGTCGACCCATAGGTCGACACCCCTTAAGGGGAGTCAACTCCCTAGAGCGGGAATTTTGCCGCTCTGAAGAATTTTTCAAATTTGAATCGTTCTGGATAAAATTCTGACTCATCTCTGACTCATGCATATATATATATATATATAAAAATTTTCTACGTGTATACATACTTAAAACCCTCATAACTTCCTCATACAGTGTCCGTTTTATTCAAACCAAATGTCTATCTTGACCAGAATTTTGAGATGGACGCAATGGTGCAGTCCGTTTCTTCTAGCTCCGAATGTTAAATTAATTATTATTTAATTTATCCTCTTTTAGTGTCGGTACAAATTCGGGGTGTTACATTCTCCCCTACTCAAAGGATTTTGTCCCGAAATATCTATTGAGAAGAATGCATATCCTACCATCCATCATCCATCTACTCATCCCCCAACCACTGGCATCCATTGTCCTTAAAGATTTCTAATGCTTATATGAATATATGTGAATGTGTATGTATATGTCCCAACACTAATGCGAAGATCAGGCGGTCTACTGATTCAGTTGACCTCCTTAATGCAATGTATGTTAGTGCCATGAATTCAATATGTATGCGATTAATCCTATTATATCATGTGAGTTCTATATGTGTGCACATTCATTCATCCGAATGCAACATCCATATGTTAATTTGTCCATTTCCATCCATAAAAGAAAAGAAAATGCACACGCATCCATATGCAGTATGAAAGTGATTGAGCCGATCTTAGTGCCTAATGTGTGTGTATATGCGTCCATAGGCAACCACTAGCAAACACTTGTATACACTTGCATCCATCAAACATAACATGTTTCAAACACATGTTTACATCCATAGGATTCCTATCTAAAGGTTCAAAATGCTATGGATAAGATATAATCTATTGTCAGAAACAAGCACTGATAAAACTTAGGAAAAAGGAGTTAAGAACATACGCTCGAAAAGAAAAGGGTATGAAGCATGAATCTCGTCTTCGGTCTCCCAAGTCGCATATTATGGGTTATCCCCTCATTGAACCTTTAGCAACTTGATCTCCTTATTGCGTAGCTTTTTAACTTATGACCCAAGAATACGTGTAGGGACTCGTCTGACTTTCGCCTCACGTTCTACTTCGACTTCTTCCAACATACTCGGCTCAACAACTTCTGCGGTGTCATGTAAGCACTTCCGCAGATGAAAGACGTGGAAAACATCATGAACATCAGATAGATTTTCTGTGAGCTTTATTCGGTGGCCAATCCTCTCAGTTATGGGAAATGGTCCCACAAACCTAGGTGCCAACTTCCCTACTGATCCGAAGCGAACCAGATTCCTTAAAGGCGATACTTTGATAAAAACCAAGTCTCCCACTTTGAATTCGATGTCAGTCCTTCTCTTATCTGCATAGGAATTCTTCCTATCTCGAGCTTTCTTCATCCGCCGTCGAATAAGGTCAATCTTTTAGGACGTTTCCTATCCATATCTGGTCCAAGTAATAATCTTTCTGTGGATTCCCACCAACAAGTTGGTGATCTATAAGGTCGTCCGTACAATGCTTCGAAGGGTGCCATGCCGATGCTAGCTTGATAATTGTTATTATAGGTAGACTCTACTAAAAGGAAGATGCTCTTCCCATGTCCCTTCGAAGTATAGGATATACAGTCTTAAAAGATCTTCAAGAATTCTGTTCACCCTCTCCGTATGCCCATCAGTCTGAGGATGATAAGCGGTGCTCAAACACAACTGTGTACCTAATGCTCCTTGCAAGCTCCTCTAAAATTCGCTGGTAAAGATTGGGGGCACGATCGCTCATGATGCTGGAAGGTACTCCATGAAGATGAACTATCTCACGAACATAAATTGCTGCCAACCAGGGTGCCGTCCTCTTACTCTTAACTGGAAATAAAATGAGTTCTCTTAGTAAGCCTGTTTACTACCACTCAAATGTTGGTGTTGCCCCTCGTTGATCTGGGAAAACCATCTATGAAATCCATGGAGACGCTCTCCCACATCCACTGCGGGACCTCTAAAGGATGAAGTAAACCACCGAGCTCCCTTGACTTAGCTTTGACTTGCTGGCAAATCAGATATTGAGAAACAATGCTGCTACATCTTTCTTCATTCCATCCCAAAAGAAAACCCTTTCTCAAGTAGCTCCCCTGCTTGCTTACTCAGCTCCCTCCTTTCCCTTGGAGCCATATGGCGCACTAGTAATGCAACTGGCTTTGCATTGTCCACTAGATATATACAAAAATTGATCTCACCCCTCGGAGGTAAGTCCCGTGCCTCATCAAAAACGTCAGAATAATCTCGAACCACTGGAATAGATTGCAAATCATCGACATATGCATCAAGAGACTCTAGGAAACTAAGCATAACAGACCCTTGGGGTCACAAGAAACTTCGAGGGTCTTCCCATGACAAGTCAGGAGTCTAACAACCCTCCTCTCACAATCCAGAATGGCCCCATATGTGGTAAGCCAATCCATTTCCAGAATCAACCCATAGCCCATAAACCCGAGCACATATGCATCACACTCAAATTTGTTGCCTAACATAGATATTCTCAAACCCCGACAAATCATAGATAAATGAGCCGAACCATCAATGGGGTTTGAGACAACAACTGGATCCACTGCCATACTAGTATTTAAGTGCAGAGATTCAACTACAGAACTAGATATAAACAAATGTGAAGCGCTAGAATCAAAAAGAGTTCTTATAGGAAGATTGAAAAGAGAAATCAAACCTTCCATGGAAAATTTCCTACCTCTATCTAGTGCAATAGCAACGAGAGCATTCGCTTGCCCTCCGGAGGTTCCTGTCCTTTGACCCTGCCCTGCTTCCTTGGGCACTCCCTAGCATAGTGTCCAACCTCTTCACAAACGAAGCAAGCATTCTTCCTTTTCCTGCAGTCCTGGGCCAAGTGACCCTCTCGCCCGCAACTATGGCACTTCCTCTTACCTTTAGCCTTGTCATTTTTTCCACCCTTCTTCTGTTGTTGTTGCTGTCCTTTCTTGGGCCATATCTTTATATTTTGTGTTTCCTCAATCTTAACTTCTTCCTTTCAGATTTATTTGAACTTAAACTGTCCCTTCTTGGGGTATCATTTTTCTTATCCTTGTGTTGTGCTCCTTAGCCCTAACACCCTTGTTCTCCTTTTTACCATCCTTGTGTAACAAGCTAACAAGTCTCACGAAAGTTTCCTTCATCGCACGGAAATCCTTACGAAGCTCGAGAAAATTAGCCATAGGTGATACTACTGCAACTACAGATGGAGGTTAGGCATTTCATTGCCCTTCGACATGTGCTGCAGTTTAAACATGCCTACGACATTATTCCGGAACGGGGACATCTTTTAGGAAGAATCGGTTCCCCCAGACAAAAAGAAAACGGAATCAAGCGGGGAATCGAGAGATATTTCCTATCGCTTTGGGGAATATGTTTTTCAAAACAGATTTTTCTTTTTGAAAACGCTTTCTTTTAAAATATTTTTGAAAATAATTTTCAAAAACTTTATCCAATCTGGTAGCCTTCAGCTCAGATACCAAGTGTGACACCCCACATCCGTTAATGTCACTCACTAAGCGAATGCATTAAGTTTCGTGAAGCGCTATAGGTAAACAAACATAGAATAATTACTAGACAGATATAAATAAGATAGCAGCGGAAATTTAAATTTTTATTAATCATAAAGCACGGTTACACCATATGTCTGAAAATACACATCATTAAAACTTCTATCTCGTACTTTAAATATAGAGTGCAATAAAAAAGAAAGCATAATCCCCAAATCATAAGCTATAGTAGCAAAGATAAAAGCTTGAGCAATACATATAGAAGCTCCTACCCAACATTTACTTAACCCACCCACTGATCCAAGCATGTTTGTTTAATGGTTAAGTTTGTAGGCCTATATATACTAATATTACCCACCTACCCAAGATTTACTTAACCCTCCCACTGATCCAAGCATGTTTTTTAATGGTTAAGTTTGTGGGCCTATATATACTAATATTACCCACCAACCCAATATTTACTTAACCCTCCATTGATCCAAGCATATTTATTTAACAGTTAAGTTTGTGGGCCTATATATACTAATATTACCCACCTACCCAAGATTTACTTAACCCTCCCATTGATCCAATCAATTTCATTTAACCCTAACTTAAGTTATTCATACAATCCCTTATGGATTAGTTTAGGTTAAGTTGTCCAATTTATTACCAAGTCCATTTATGGTTTATAATGGGCTAGCCCTCCCATATTAGGCCTACAACATGGGGATGCTGGATATGCTGGTCGGGTCCGGGCAGTCTTATTCCATAGTTGTGCCTAACCTCGTGTCTTAGCCCGATTCGTATTTTCATACTTAGACCTCCCACATTAGGTTCAACATTAGTGGCTACTGGATATTCCAGTCGGGTCTGGGTAGACTTCCACCACTAATGCAACCTAACCTAGTGTCATAATTACAATTACGATTCCTAATTATACTTACTAAACATTCCATTTTAATTAATTAACCAATTAATTAATCCTTTCCTTTTATAAGTGTCAATACCCATTTTATCCAATAATTTGAATTATATGTCCAAAAATGTTCGTATTCAAATTATGCCAATATTAACCCTTTTTCCCCCAGTTCCTTAACTAGTGCCCTCACAAAATTGGCAGTATGCCTAGGCTAGACAACAACCTAGTCATAAACGATAATAGGGAAAAACAATAGGAATGTAACAAAAGTGATCATCTTGGCACAAACATAAACTTAGCATGATAATGTGAACATACATACTGGCATGAACGTGTAATTATCATCATAACAAGATGAACATAACATGATGTTTCAATAAGCATAGTAAGATCTAAATCAGCTGTTTAGATGTCCAATTTGTTTAGATCTAACATGATAACACATGGTGATAGATTAGATCACATGATTCAGATCTAAAGGTTAAAATAGATCTAAAATGATAACACAAGGTGATAAATTAGATCACATAAAATAGATCTAACATGATAACACAAGGTGATAATCTAGATTTGACTAACAGTTTCAATGTCCACATAAATTAGATATACTAGTTTAGAAATATATCTACACAAATCCACATCATAGCATGCCATAGAAGTTACAATTTAGATAAAGATTTAGATCCAATCCTAACCAATTCAAGGTGGCATATGTTCATGATTTACATAAATGATTGGATCTATCCAATGGCATAACTATTCAAATTAACAAATTTATATTAACCACAATATAGTTACAAACCAAGATCCACAATAATAACATAGTAGAATAATCACAATCGAATTGGATCTAAAGAAATAGATCTATCATGACATAGTATCAGATATGATAATAACATAGATTCATGGTTTACGCATATCCAAATCAAAGTTTTTCATAATTTACTTTTATTTATCCAAACCTAAAAGCAACTAGAACTCACAGCGTTAGGTTTAGAGAATAGAGAGAATGGATCTTGAGTTCTGAATTTGATTTGCAAAGTATGTAGTTGTAGAAAATGGTTCAGTTCGCACTCCAGCAGCATATGGCCTCCATGATTTCCAATGAAGAAAATAAGAGAATAGGACACCTATATATAGCTGCCAGACCCCCTAAAACCGAGTGCCACGTCAGCCCTAGGGGTGTCGACACCCCTGTGGGTAGGTCGACCCATAGGTCGACACCACTTAAGGGGGGTCGAGCCCTAAAGTGGGAATTTTGCCGCTCTGAAGAATTTTTCGAATTTGAATCGTTCTGGATAAAATTCTGACTCATCTCTGACTCACGCGTATATATATAATTTTTCTACGCGTACACATACTTAAAACCCGCATAACTTCCTCATACGGTGTCCGTTTTACGCAAACCAAATGTCTATCTTGACCAGAATTTCAAGATGGACGCAATGGTGCAGTCCGTTTCTTCTAGTTCCGAATGTTACATTAATTATTATTTAATTTATCCTCTTTTAGTGTTGGTACAAATTCGGGGTGTTACATTCTCCCCTACTCAAAGTATTTCGTCCTGAAATCTCTATTGAGAAGAATAGATATCCTACCATCCATCATCCATCTAATCATCCACCAACCACTGGCATCCATTGTCCTTAAAGATTTCTAATGCTTATATGAATATATGTGAATGTGTATGTATATGTCCCAACACTAATGCGAAGATCAGGCGGTCTACTAATTCATTTGATCTCCTTAATGCAATGTATGTTAGTGCCATGAATCCGGTATGTATGCGATTAATCCTATTATATCATGTGAGTTCTATATGTGTGCATATTCATTCGTCCAAATGCAACATCCATATGTTAATTCGTCCATTTCCATCCATAAAAGAAAAGAAAATGCACACGCATCCATATGCAGTATGAAAGTGATTGAGCCGATCTTAGTGCCTAATGTGTGTGTATATGCATCCATAGCAAACACTTGCATCCACTTGCGTCCATCAAACATAACATGTTTCAAACACATGTTAACATCCATAAGATTCCTATCTAATGGTTCAAAATGCTATGGATAAGATATACTCTATTGACGAAAACAAGCACTGATAAATCTTAGGAAAAAAGAGTTAAGAACATACCCTCGAAAAGAAAAGGGTACGAAGCACGAATCTTGTCTTCGGTTTCCCAAGTATTCTGGGTTATACCCCCATTGAACCTTTAGCAAATTGATCTCCTTATTGCGCAGCTTTTTAAATTCTGACGCAAGAATATGGGTAGGGACTCGTCTAACTGTCGCCTCCCGTTCCACTTCAACTTCTTCCAACATACTCGGCTCAACAACTTCTGCGGTGTCATGTAGGTACTTCCACAGATGAGAGACGTGGAAAACATCATGAACATCGAATAGATTTTCTGCGAGCTTTATTCGGTGGCCAATCCTCTCGGTTATGAGAAATGGTACCACAAACCTAGGTGCCGACTTCCCTTCTGATCCGAAGCGAACCACATTCCTTAAAGGCGATACTTTGATAAAAACCAAGTCTCCCACTTTGAATTCGATGTCAGTCCTTCTCTTATCTACATAGGAATTCTTCCTATCTCGAGCTTTCTTCATCCGCAGTCGAATAAGGTCTATTTTTTCGGATGTTTCCCTAACCATATCTGGTCCAAGTAATAATCTTTCTGTTGATTCCCACCAAAAAGTTGGCGATCTACATGGTCAGCTGTACAATGCTTTGAAGGGTGCCATGACGATGCTAGCTTGATAACTGTTATTATAGGCAGACTCTACTAAAGGAATATGCTCTTCCCAAGTCCCTTCGAAGTCTAGGATACACAGTCTTAAAAGATCTTCAAGAATTCTGTTCACCCTCTCCGTCTGCCCATCAGTCTGAGGATGATAAGCAGTGCTCAAACACAACTGTGTACCTAATGCTCCTTGCAAGCTCCTCTAAAATTCGTTGGTAAACATGGGGTCACGATCGCTCACAATGCTGGAAGGTACTCCATGAAGACGAACTATCTCACGAACATAAATTTCTGCCAACCATGGTGCCGTCCTCTTACTCTTAACTGGAAATAAAATGAATGCTCTTAGTAAGCCTGTCTACTACCACTCAAATGTTGGTGTTGCCCTCGTTGATCTGAGAAAACCATCTATGAAATCCGTGGAGACGCTCTCCCACTTCCACTGCGGGACCTCTAAAGGATGAAGTAAACCACCGAGCTCCCTTTGCTCAACTTTGACTTGTTGGCAAATCAGATATTGAGAAACAACTGTAACACCCCACACCCGCTATGGTCACTCACTAAGGGAATGCCATAGCATCGGTGGAGTATTTTAGTGAATATAGAACAGAAAAATTACACCAAGACAGATATAAATAGTACTTGAAATTTTAAAACACCATCTCATAACAGCGGAAATAAACATGTCTGGTTACATCATAAAACCATGATAAAAGTCAAGTACAATATCCGTCAAAATAAAGAAGTACATAATCCCACTCTCTCATACAATAGCCATGACAAAAGAAAAGATAACTGGATAACTGGAGCTTTACATCTACCCAAGCTCCGAAAGACTGGAACAGCAATCCGATCAAGCTCTACTACTGCTAGGATCCACCGTAGGACCTGAGGGTTGGGAAAAAGATAAAACAACGGGGTCAGACATAAGTCTGAGTGAGTCCTATAACTTTAACAATACAATCATTAAAGTAACCAGAGAAGACATAAACTTGACCCACGGTAATATCTGGGGATGAATGGCTACACTAAGCAGCTTGGTAGACTTAGAATAAACTAAGATAACCGTCAGGACGCATCTACCCACCCAAGGATAATTACTAACTGCACCACACCAGTCATTCCTACTCAAAGGTTGATCCCACCCAAGGACTTAAAAGATATAACTAGTAGTTTCATGTACCCTTAGCTGACCACATAGGTGCCGTCTGCCCCTATCTCCACTAGGTGTACCCCACTACCCCAAGCGATCGGCTCCCTAACGTAGATACCCGTGCTGGACCCACAGTGGGGTGTATCACTCCCCCTAAAGTGGCAACCCAATATTATCCACGGTGCACGGCTTATACCTACACGATGCAACAACGGCTTATCTACCAGCCCGGGCCCACACACGCATATGAAGCCCGTTGGACTTGCGTTGCCACCGCTAACCCATTTTGGCCTCTTAAAGTCAAGCCCAATATGCGTGTCCCGTCACCCGACTAGAGTCGGGCCCACAAAGATACGTTTGGGATATTGGTTGAAATGGGCCCCCACAAGCTACCCACCTAAGCTTGTTACTTATCTAGTGTATCCCACTTAACCCTTTAATCATGTTTAATTACATGTTTCCACTTGGTTAAGTATTCTAATCGTATTTTTTTATTGCCACCCAAGGCAACCCACTAGATTTCCACATGCCACCCAAGGCACCCACTTAACCCCTCATGCTCTACTACATGCTTATCTGGTTAAGTGTTTCTTAATTAATTAAGACCGTGATTCTCATAAAGACCTCTCACATTAGACTATCTTTTATGACCGCTGGTTAAGCCGGTTGGGTCCGGGCAGCCTTATGTCATAACCGAGTCTAACCTCGTGTCTTTATATTAATCACGTATTTAGTTTGTGCCTAAGACCCCTCACATTGGGCTAACATTTGTAGCAACTGGTTAAGCCGGTTGGGTCCGGGCAGTTTTACGCTACAAATGAGTCCAACCTCGTGTCTTAGTCGATTAATTACACCTAATTAATCACCCCATATTAATTATCCCTAATTAATATCAAGTTTTTCACAACATGGGTAGACCTAACTCAATAGGTAAATTCCCATGGGGTAGACCTAACTCAATAGGTAAATTCCCACTTATGTTAATTTATTTTTTTACGGTATGCTTAATCATACCCAACCATACTTTTAATTAACATATTTATTAACCCCATCGTTCCCCACGTAAATCGTTCTCATAAAGGGAAGATCCATCACAAATATCATGGGTTAAACCAAATATTAGCATATACTTTGTCATGGGTTAAGAGGATGTCAACTTGCATATATGAGCATATATTAACCCAACTTGCATTTAAGCATACACATAACTTGCATAATTATTCACATAACTTCATAAGCATGCATAACATGTTAATCTTGCATTTAAGCATACACATAACTTGCATATTCATTCACATAACTTCATAAGCATGCATAACTTGCATATCACATAAATCTTGCATTTAAACATATACATGACTTGCATAAGTATCCATATACTTGCATAAGCATGCATAACTTGCATATCACATTAAACTTGCATTTAAACATATACTTAACTTGCATAACTCACTTTGTTAAACATGCATAATTCCACTCATTAAATATGCATAAATCCACTTGTTAAACATGCATATACCAACTTGTTAAATATGCATAAATCAACTTGTTAAACATGCATAAACCAACTTATCAAATATGCATAATCATAGAACAACATAGAGTAACATATCATTATACATGATTCAAACTCACTAATCCGCATTTAAGACCATAAGTCTCATTACACCCAACCTACTTACTTTAACAATTAATGCTAAAGTGATAAAAACTCACCAAACTCAAGATTAGCAACCTTATGAAGTAGAATTAGTTGCTAACTATGAAGATAATGATGATTAGAGAATGATTTGAGAGGGATTTGCTTGCAACTCCTTCATGAACTAGTGGAGGCCATGCTCAAATTTCATTTTGCCATAGTTTAGTTACAAAACTTAATTATGAATGAATTAGGGTAGGGTTGGAGTCTTATTTATAGGATTAGGTGAGTGTTTTAGGCCCTTAGATTAACCCTAGATTAGATTAGGACCCTTAGATTTAGGAAATCTCTAGAACCAGCCCTCCTAGCCAGCCTGAAACCCAACCTGGTGCAACCTGGTGCACCCAGGTTCACAGAACGGTGCCACCCCGTCGACAGGCAAGTCGACAGGCATGTCGACACCCCTGTCGACAGCCCTGTCGACATGGGTTGGGCGGGAAGCTTCCCGCATGACCCCGCCTGGCCCATTCCCAATCTGAATATTTAAATTTAAATTTAAATCTGTTTTAGTTTTGAATTTTCTGCAAACTTCATTGGGCCATAACTGGGCCATACGGACTCCGATTTTCGAAAACTCGGACTCTATTTCGCGTATTTTTCCGAGACGAACGTAATGACGCAGCCCGTTTCCCCTAATTCCCCCATCTGAGTTTATTTATCTTGTAATTAGTGAATTTTAGTATTAACTAAAATTCGGGGTGTTACATTCTCCCCTCCTTGAAGGATTTCGTCCCCGAAATCTCCAAGCTAAGGAAAATACATATCCTACCATCCAAACAACCATCTACTCAATCCATCAAACACTGGCATCCATTGTCCTTAAAACAATTTCTAATGATGTATGAGCATATGCAAAAAGTGTGTGTATATGTTCCCTATCTAATGTATGAACATATGCAAACCATGATAGTGCCATGCATCCATTATGTATGCGAGAAAACCCTATCGACACATACAATATCTACATGAGTGCACAACCATTCACCAAAATGCATCATCCATGTGATAACACAACCATTATACATCCATAAATATACTTTCCTACACACAATTTTATGCAATATGCAATATGAAGTGACTGAGCCGATCTAGTGCCTAGAGTGTGTGTATATGCATCCACGAGCAACCACTAGCAAACACTTGCATCCACTTGCATCCATCAACCATAACATGTCTCAAACACATGTTTCAACCATAGGTTTACCCTATCTAAAGGTCAAAGGTACTAACGAGAGGACATACCAAAGATAAGATAAGTACTAGACAAGCGATAAAGGAGAAAGTAAAGACATACCCTCAAAAAGAAATGGGTACAATGAACGCATCTTCGCTTCCGTCTCCCAAGTTGCGTTGCTCTCATCTTCTCCCCATTGCACTTTGACCAGCTGAACCTCTCGATTCCTCAATTTCCTAGTCTCTGACCCAAGGATGCGAGTAGGAGCTCGTCGAATCGTCGCATCACGCTCTACCTCTACATCTCTAAGCAAGCTTGGCTCTACCACCTCTGCCGTCTCATGTAAGCACTTCCTCGGATGTGATACATGGAATACATCATGTACACCACTAAGTCTGTCGGGCAACTCCACCCTATATGCCATCCGTCCAATCCTTTCCTTGATAGGAAACGGCCCAACAAACCTCGGTGCTAACTTCCCAACGGATCCAAAGCGAACAACATTTCTCAACGGAGATACCTTAACAAAAACCATATCCCCAACCTCAAACTCAAGATCCGTCCTTCTTTTGTCCGCATAAGATTTTTGCCTATCCTGCGCTGCCTTCATCCTTCTTCGAATCAAGTCAATCTTCTCAGAAGTCTCCCTAACCATATCGGGCCCAAGCAAGATCTTATCCGTAGGTTCCCACCAACATGTAGGTGATCGACAAGGCCTTCCATAGAGAGCTTCGAAAGGAGCCATACCAATACTGGACTGAAAGCTGTTATTATATGCGAACTCCACCAATGGAAGATGCTCTTCCCATGTACCTCCAAAATCAAGGATACAAAGCCTTAAAAGGTCTTCTAGAACACGATTCACCCTCTCAGTCTGGCCGTCTGTCTGAGGATGATATGCAGTGCTCAGACACAATTGAGTCCCCACTGCTTCTTGCAAACTTCTCCAGAACTCGCTAGTGAAGATAGGATCTCGATCACTTACAATGCTAGAGGGCACCCCATGTAATCGAACTATCTCTCGAAGATATACTGAAGCTAGCCATGGAGCAGTCCTCTTGCTCTTCACAGGTATGAAATGGGCGCTCTTAGTAAGTCTGTCTACCACCACCCAAATTCCTGTATTACCCTTTCTCGACCTGGGTAACCCGTCAATAAAATCCATCGAGACGCTATCCCACTTCCATTGCGGAACCTCCAATGGGTGAAGCAACCCACCTGGTTTCTTTTGCTCCGCCTTCACTTGCTGGCACACCAAACATCGAGCGACATACTCGGCTACATCTTTCTTCATACCGGCCCAGAAGAAAACCCTCTTCATGTCTTGGTACATCTTATCCCCACCGGGATGAATGGTCATCCTAGAACGGTGTGCATCATCAAGAATAACCTTCCTCAACCCTTCATCTTGCGGTACACAAAGTCTACCGTCTCTACGCAAGCACCCCCTATCGTCTAGGGTGTACCTACTCAAATGGCTGGACGACTCCCCCCTTATGAGCTTCTCTATCAACTCAACCAATTGTGGGTCGTCCCTCTGGGCTTCCCCAATCCGCCCCAAAAGAGTAGGTCTAACTTCCAAAGAAGCTAGCAAACCGGGTACATAGTCAACGGAAGGTCTGAAGTCAAACATCGAGATAAATTCCAAGCTTCGTCGTTCCACGAACAATGGACTCAAGGACAACCTTTTTCTGCTCAAGGCGTTCGCCACCACGTTACCCTTGCCAGGGGTATACGCTATCTCGAAATCATAAGATGCTAAGAACTCCATCCACCTTTGCTGTCTCAGATTCAAATCCTTCTGAGAAAACAAGTATTTTAATGATTTGTGGTCGGTGAACAACTCGAATCTCTCACCAAGAAGATAATGGCGCCAGATCTTAAGCGCAAAAACAATAGCGGCCAGCTCTAGATCATGGGTAGGGTAATTTTTCTCATGTGGCCTTAACTGCCTTCCACCATAGGCTATCACCCTTCCCTCTTGCATTAAGACTGCGCCAAGGCCTGTCCCACAGGCATCGGTATAGACAACAAATGGCTTGCTCCCATCTGGCAACACTAAAACTGGAGCAGTGGTTAAAGCTCTCTTTAACCGTCGGAACGCATCATCACAATCTACGTCCCATGCAAAAACAAGATTCTTCTTTGTTAAGCGGGTTAATGGGGCTGATATCTTCGCGAAGTCTTTGATAAACTTCCTATAATAACCTGCCAACCCCAAGAAACTTCTTACTTCGGTAGCATTCTTCGGAACCTTCCAATCCTGAATTGATACTACCTTCGCGGGATCCACAGCTATCCCTTCCTTGGAGACCACGTGCCCCAAGAACCGCACTTCCTTCCTCCAGAAGTGACATTTAGAGAATTTAGCCTTAAGGCTATGCGCTCGAAGAGTCTTCAACACTTCCCCAAGATGTAGGGCATGCTCTTCTTCACTCTTTGAAAATACTAAGATATCATCCACAAAGACCACCACGAATTTATTAAGGAACTCCCTGAACACCCTACTCATCAAATCAACAAAGTATGCAGGGGCGTTCGTCAACCCAAATGGCATCACCAGCCACTCATAGAAACCATCCGGAGTTCTAAAGGCAGTCTTGTCTATGCTATCCTCAGCCACCCTCAACTGATGAAACCCCGTGGCCAAGTCCAACTGAGAAAATACTGAAGCGCCAACCAACTGATCGAAAAGATCATCTATTCTCGGCAAAGGGTGTCTATTCTTCTTTGTGAGCTTGTTGAGTTCTCTATAATCTACACAAAGTCTGAGGGACCCATCCGCCTTCGTAGCAAATACTACTGGAGCACCCCACTCCGATATACTTTGTCTTATGAACCCCTTCTCAAGCAACTCCCCTACTTGCTTATAGAGTTCCCTCCTCTCACGAGGAGCCATGTGGCGCACTGGTAAAGATACAGGTTTAGCATTATCCACCAGATATATTCGGAAGTCAATCTCCCGCTTCGGAGGTAAGCCCTTCACCTCCTCAAACACATCCGGATATTCCCGGACCACTCTAACAGAATGCAAACTCTCGACTGAAGCATCGAGCGATTCAAGATAACTTAGAAAAACAGATTCCATGGGATTACAAGAGATCTCGAGAGTGTTACCCAAGCGAGTCATGAGCCTAACAACTCTCCTTTCGCAATCAAGAACGGCACCATTACTGGATAACCAGTCCATGCCCAAAATCAACCCATAGCCCGTGAAGCCCAACACAAAAGCATCACATCTAAACTCAATGCTAAGTATAGAAATCTTCAAACCCAAACATATCATAGACAAATAAGTGGAGCCCCCAATTGGGTTTGAAACAACCAAGGGATCATCTACCAGACTGGTGTCTAAGTGCAGTGTCTCAACTAATGATGATGAGATAAACGAATGCGATGCGCCTGAATCAAACAATGTACGGACAGGATGATCAAATAGAAAAACCAGACTTTCAACGGAAATAGTTCTACCTCTCTGCTGAACCGGTGGAACTGAGAGAGCCTGAACTTGCCCCCCTGCCTGAGCTGGTGCCATTAGAACTTGCACCTGACCTCCTGAGGTAGATCCCGCCCTTTGCCCCTTCTTAGGACAATCTTTTATTAGATGCCCTGCTTCGCCACAGTGGAAGCAGCCTGTCTTCTTCTTCTTGCGACAATCCTTGCTTAGGTGGCCAGGTGTCCCACAATTGAAACACTTCTTCTTCTTGTCCTTGCCACCGTTGCCTTTCCCACCTTTGTTTTGTTGTTGTTGCTGAGGTCTCTTTTGATCTCCCTTCTTCTCGGGTGCCTTATTAGCATTGGGACCCTTCTCTTCTTCGTGCATGAGTGCCATGTCAACTAACTTCTCAAAGGTGGCCCCCATCGGGATATGAGTCATAGCCAACCCATGCATTGGTTCATTCAAGCCTTTCACGAACCTCAAAGCCTTCTTCTCCGGTGTATTCACCATATCTAGGCCAAACCTTGCCAATTGATTAAACTTGTTGACATATTCCTTCACCGAGAGATTTCCTTGCTTTAGAGTCAAGAATCTTTCCATATACAAGTTTTCCTCCGCCCTTGAGAGAAACTTTGCCACAAATCTTTGCCTAAAATCCGCCCAAGAGTCAACGGGGCGTTCTCCATTAGTGACCTCCCACCAGAATGAGGCCTCTCCCTTCATTAACCAAGCAGCCAACTTGACTTTCTTCCCTTCTTCCATCTCAAAGATATCTATCAACTCTTCCACCTCCTTAAGCCAATCTCTAGCCTCCACAAAGGTTTCAGATCCTTGAAAAGGTTTTCCTCCCATAGCTTTGAATTCCTTACAAGTCTTAGCAAAAGTATCCGTACGAGGAGGAGGGGGAGGAGGAAGATCGGGTGCTACGGTTGGTGGAGGAACATTTGCTGGACCCGTAGTGGTGGCCCTAGCCTCCATCAATCTCCTATACCATACTGGTATCGTTACACCCTCTGGAAAATTAAGATTCTCGGCCATGCTGAAACGAAAAAGGAAAGATTCAAAACGGAGAATTCGAAGGATATTGATATGGCTATTGGGGATTATGCTTTTCTTTCAAAACCTTTTCTCTTAAAAGACATGTTTTTGAAAATACTCCTTCAAAAATTTTCATAGAAAAATAGTTTTTCTAAATTTTTTTTTTTCTGTTCTGGTAACCTTAAGCTCTGATACCACGTGTAACACCCCACACCCGCTATGGTCACTCACTAAGGGAATGCCATAGCATCGGTGGAGTATTTTAGTGAATATAGAACAGAAAAATTACACCAAGACAGATATAAATAGTACTTGAAATTTTAAAACACCATCTCATAACAGCGGAAATAAACATGTCTGGTTACATCATAAAACCATGATAAAAGTCAAGTACAATATCCGTCAAAATAAAGAAGTACATAATCCCACTCTCTCATACAATAGCCATGACAAAAGAAAAGATAACTGGATAACTGGAGCTTTACATCTACCCAAGCTCCGAAAGACTGGAACAGCAATCCGATCAAGCTCTACTACTGCTAGGATCCACCGTAGGACCTGAGGGTTGGGAAAAAGATAAAACAACGGGGTCAGACATAAGTCTGAGTGAGTCCTATAACTTTAACAATACAATCATTAAAGTAACCAGAGAAGACATAAACTTGACCCACGGTAATATCTGGGGATGAATGGCTACACTAAGCAGCTTGGTAGACTTAGAATAAACTAAGATAACCGTCAGGACGCATCTACCCACCCAAGGATAATTACTAACTGCACCACACCAGTCATTCCTACTCAAAGGTTGATCCCACCCAAGGACTTAAAAGATATAACTAGTAGTTTCATGTACCCCTAGCTGACCACATAGGTGCCGTCTGCCCCTATCTCCACTAGGTGTACCCCACTACCCCAAGCGATCGGCTCCCTAACGTAGATACCCGTGTTGGACCCACAGTGGGGTGTATCACTCCCCCTAAAGTGGCAACCCAATATTATCCACGGTGCACGGCTTATACCTACACGATGCAACAACGGCTTATCTACCAGCCCGGGCCCACACACGCATATGAAGCCCGTTGGACTTGCGTTGCCACCGCTAACCCATTTTGGCCTCTTATAGTCAAGCCCAATATGCGTGTCCCGTCACCCGACTAGAGTCGGGCCCACAAAGATACGTTTGGGATATTGGTTGAAATGGGCCCCCACAAGCTACCCACCTAAGCTTGTTACTTATCTAGTGTATCCCACTTAACCCTTTAATCATGTTTAATTACATGTTTCCACTTGGTTAAGTATTCTAATCGTATTTTTTTATTGCCACCCAAGGCAACCCACTAGATTTCCACATGCCACCCAAGGCACCCACTTAACCCCTCATGCTCTACTACATGCTTATCTGGTTAAGTGTTTCTTAATTAATTAAGACCGTGATTCTCATAAAGACCTCTCACATTAGACTATCTTTTATGACCGCTGGTTAAGCCGGTTGGGTCCGGGCAGCCTTATGTCATAACCGAGTCTAACCTCGTGTCTTTATATTAATCACGTATTTAGTTTGTGCCTAAGACCCCTCACATTGGGCTAACATTTGTAGCAACTGGTTAAGCCGGTTGGGTCCGGGCAGTTTTACGCTACAAATGAGTCCAACCTCGTGTCTTAGTCGATTAATTACACCTAATTAATCACCCCATATTAATTATCCCTAATTAATATCAAGTTTTTCACAACATGGGTAGACCTAACTCAATAGGTAAATTCCCATGGGGTAGACCTAACTCAATAGGTAAATTCCCACTTATGTTAATTTATTTTTTTACGGTATGCTTAATCATACCCAACCATACTTTTAATTAACATATTTATTAACCCCATCGTTCCCCACGTAAATCGTTCTCATAAAGGGAAGATCCATCACAAATATCATGGGTTAAACCAAATATTAGCATATACTTTGTCATGGGTTAAGAGGATGTCAACTTGCATATATGAGCATATATTAACCCAACTTGCATTTAAGCATACACATAACTTGCATAATTATTCACATAACTTCATAAGCATGCATAACATGTTAATCTTGCATTTAAGCATACACATAACTTGCATATTCATTCACATAACTTCATAAGCATGCATAACTTGCATATCACATAAATCTTGCATTTAAACATATACATGACTTGCATAAGTATCCATATACTTGCATAAGCATGCATAACTTGCATATCACATTAAACTTGCATTTAAACATATACTTAACTTGCATAACTCACTTTGTTAAACATGCATAATTCCACTCATTAAATATGCATAAATCCACTTGTTAAACATGCATATACCAACTTGTTAAATATGCATAAATCAACTTGTTAAACATGCATAAACCAACTTATCAAATATGCATAATCATAGAACAACATAGAGTAACATATCATTATACATGATTCAAACTCACTAATCCGCATTTAAGACCATAAGTCTCATTACACCCAACCTACTTACTTTAACAATTAATGCTAAAGTGATAAAAACTCACCAAACTCAAGATTAGCAACCTTATGAAGTAGAATTAGTTGCTAACTATGAAGATAATGATGATTAGAGAATGATTTGAGAGGGATTTGCTTGCAACTCCTTCATGAACTAGTGGAGGCCATGCTCAAATTTCATTTTGCCATAGTTTAGTTACAAAACTTAATTATGAATGAATTAGGGTAGGGTTGGAGTCTTATTTATAGGATTAGGTGAGTGTTTTAGGCCCTTAGATTAACCCTAGATTAGATTAGGACCCTTAGATTTAGGAAATCTCTAGAACCAGCCCTCCTAGCCAGCCTAAAACCCAACCTGGTGCAACCTGGTGCACCCAGGTTCACAGAACGGTGCCACCCTGTCGACAGGCAAGTCGACAGGCATGTCGACACCCCTGTCGACAGGCCTGTCGACAGCCCTGTCGACATGGGTTGGGCGGGAAGCTTCCCGCCTGACCCCGCCTGGCCCATTCCCAATCTGAATATTTAAATTTAAATTTAAATCTGTTTTAGTTTTGAATTTTCTGCAAACTTCATTGGGCCATAACTGGGCCATACGGACTCCGATTTTCGAAAACTCGGACTCTATTTCGCGTATTTTTCCGAGACGAACGTAATGACGCAGCCCGTTTCCCCTAATTCCCCCATCTGAGTTTATTTATCTTGTAATTAGTGAATTTTAGTATTAACTAAAATTCGGGGTGTTACAACAACGCTGCTACATCTTTCTTCATTCCATCCCAAAAGAAAACCCTTTCTCAAGTAGCTCCCCTACTTGCTTACTCAGCTTCCTCCTTTCCCTTGGAGCCATATGGCGCACTAGTAATGCAACTGGCTTTGCATTGTCCACTAGATATATACAAAAATCGATCTCGTGCCTCGGAGGTAAGTCCCGTGCCTCATCAAAAACGTCAGAATAATCTCGAACCATTGGAACAGATTGCAAATCATTGACATATGCATCAAGAAACTCTAGGAAACTAAGCATAACAAACCCTTGGGGGTCACAAGAAACTTCGAGGGTCTTCCAATGACAAGTCAGGAGTCTAACAACCCTCCTCTTACAATCGAATGGCCCCATATGTGGTAAGTCAATCCATTTCTAGAATCAACACATAGCCCATAAACCTGAGCACATATGTGTCACACTCAAATTTGACGCCTAACACAGATATTCTCAAACCTCGACAAATCATAGATAAATGAGCCGAACCACCAATGGGGTTTGAGACAAGAATGGGATCCACTTCCATACTAGTATTTAAGTGCAGAGATTCAACTACAGAACTAGATATAAACAAATGCAAAGCGCTAGAATCAAAAAGAGTTCTTATAGGAAGATTGAAAAGAGAAATCAAACCTTCCATGGAAACTTTCCTACCTCTATCTGGTGCACTAGCCACGAGAGCATTCGCTTGCCCTCCGTAGGTTCCTGTCCTTTGACCCTGCCCTTGCTTCCTTAGGCACTCCCTAGAATAGTGTCCAACCTCTTCACAAATGAAGCAAGCATTCTTCCTTTTCCAGCAGTCCTGGGCCAAATGACCCTCTCTCCCACAACTATGGCACTTCCTCTTACCCTTAGCTTTGTCATTCTTTCCGCCCTTCTTTTGTTGTTGTTGCTGTCCTTTCTTGGGCCATACCTTTTTATTTTGTGTTTCCTCAATCTTAACTTCTTCCTTTCAGATTTATTTGAACTTTAACTGTGTTCCCTTCCTGGGGTATCATTTTTCTTATCCTTGGGTTATTCTCCTTAGCCCTAACCCCCTTGTTATCCTTTTTACCATTCTTGTGTAACAAGCTAACAAGCCTCTCGAAAGTTGCCTTCATCGCATGGAAATCCTTACGAAGCTCGAGGAAATTAGCCGCAGGTGATACTATTGCAGCTACAGATGGAGGTTAGGCACTTCATTGCCCTTCGACATGTGCCGCAGTTTAAACATGCCTACGACATTATGCCGGAATGGGGACATCTTTTAGGAAGAGTCAGTTCCCCAGACAAAAAGAAAAAGGAATCAAGCGGAGAATCGAGAGATGTTTCCTATGGCTTTGTGGAATATGTTTTTCAAAACAGATTTTTCTTTTTGAAAACGCTTTCTTTTAAAACATTTTTGAAAATAATTTTCAAAAACTTTATCCAATCTGGTAACCTTCAGCCTTGATACCAAGTGTGACACCCCACGTCCGTTAATGTCACTCACTAAGGGAATGCATTAAGTTTCGTGAAGCGTTATAGGTAAACAAACACAGAATAATTACAAGACAGATATAAATAAGATAGCAGCGGAAATTTAGTTTTTTATTAATCATAAAGCACAGTTACACCATATGTCTAAAATACATAAACTCAGTACATCATTAAAACTTCTGTCTCGTACTTTAAATATTAGAGTGCAATAACAAAGAAAGCATAATCCCAAAATCATAAGCCATATTAGAAAAGATAGAAGCTTGAGAAATACATCTAGAAGCTCCAAGCAAGACGATAGAAGAATTCTGACTAAGCCTGAGAATTCCCTCCCTTGAGAACCTAGGGGGGAAACGAAAGAAAGAAGGAGAAACAAAAAGGGTCAGACATAAAATCTGGCAAGTCTAGTTACTTTTAGCCAGTAAATAAATAAAAGTAACATGATAGGCATATAAAGTGGATAAGAGAGATCACTACATAAATGGTAGGTGTGACAAGGTAGACAAGATTAGGTGTATGTGCCTCACTAATGATTACTCTGCACTATTACTAGTATAACTAAAATGAAATGATCCCTTCAACTATAAGGTGGTAGACTTAGATATACGTCCTAATGTATCCTAACTACTACCCTGATCGATCAGCTCCCTACTCTATAGATATACTGTGTTATCCCCAAAGTAGGAGGTATCACTTCCTAAAGTAGCAACCATTAAGGTGTGCACAACCATACCTACTGGTGTCACAGTTGTCTTATCCCCTTCTGCCCGGCTCATGCATGCACATGGCCCGGTCGGTCTCGTTTGGATCTCTTATAATCAATCAGTAAGCGTGCCCCTTCTCCGCCTAGTACGGAGTTCTTTATTTGATACCAACTCCGGGTTACTGACTGAAATGGGTCCCACACAATATGATACAAGCTCTCCCCTTTGTCTTGTTTCCCCACTAGGTTTTTCACTGACCATTTATACCCTTAGGTGTCTTTAATTACATAGCCCTATGTCAGTTATGCTTACCCTAAAAATGTGTATTTAATTACATAACTCCAATCTTTCTATCGGTTATGCTTACCTAGTCTTTGATACATAACCCCCAATCTTCCGACCCGTTATGCTTACCTATAGGTTTCTTTAATACATAACCCTATCATTTCTACAAGTTATGTTAACCCTAAAAGGTGTCTTTAATTACATAACTTTATTATTTCCACCGATTATGTATAGCACTAGGTGTCTTTAATTACATAACCTTATCGGGTTAAGTTTGTGGGCCTATATATATACTAATATTACCCACCTACCCAAGATTTACTTAACCCTCCCACTGATCCAAGCATGTTTGTTTAATGGTTAAGTTTGTGAGCCTATATATATACTAATATTACCCACCTACCCAAGATTTACTTAACTCTCCCACTAATCCAAGCATGTTTGTTTAATGGTTAAGTTTGTGAGCCTATATATACTAATATTACCCACCTACCCAAGATTTACTTAACCCTCCCATTGATCCAAGCATGTTTATTAAATAGTTAAGTTTGTGGGCCTATATATACTAATATTACCCACCTACCCAAGATTTACTTAACCCTCCCATTGATCCAATCGATTTTACTTAACCCTAACTTAAATTATTCATACAATCCCTTATGGATTAGTTTAGGTTAAGTAGTCCAATTTATTACCATGTCCATTTATGGTTTATAATGGGCTAGACCTCCCACATTAGGCCTACAACGTGTGGATGCTCAATATGTCGATCGGGTCCGGGCAGTCTTATTCCACGTTTGGGCCTAATCTCGTGTCTTAGCCCAATTCGTATTTACATACTTAGACCTACCACATTAGGTTCAACATTAGTGGATGCTGGATATGTCGGTCGGGTCTGGGAAGACTTCCACCACTAATGCAACCTAACCTCATGTCATAAGTACAATTACAACTCCTAATTGTAATCACTAAACATTCCATTTTAAATAATTAACCAATTAATTAATCCTTTCCTTTTATAGGTATCAATACCTATTTTACCCAATAATTTGAATTATATGTCCAAAAATGTTCATATTCAAATTATGCCAATATTAAGCCTTCCCTCCCTCCCCCCCGTTCCTTAACTAGCGCTCTCACAAAATTAGCAGTATGCCTACGCTAGACAACAACCTAGTCATAAATGATAATAGGGAAAACAATAGGAATGTAACAAAAGTGATCATTTTGGCATAAACATAAACTTAGCATGATAATGTGAACATACATACTGGCATGGACATGTAATTATCATCATAACAAGATGAACATAAAACTAGTGAACATAACATGATGTCTCAATAAGCATAGTACGATCTAAATCAGCAAATTAGATGTCCAATTTGTTTAGATCTAACATGATAACACGTGGTGATAGATTGGATCACATGATTCAGATCCAGAGGTTAAATAGATATAACATGATAACACAAGGTGATAAATTAGATCACATAAAATAGATCTAACATGATAACACAAGGTGATAATCTAGATCTAACTAGCAGTTTCAATGTCCACATAAATTAGATCTACTAGTTTAGAAATAGATATACAAAAATCCACATCATAACATGCCATAGAAGTTACAATTTTGATAAAGATTTAGATCCAATCCCAACCAATTCAAGGTGGCATATGTTCATGATTTACATAAATGATTAGATTTATCCAATGAGATAACTATTCAAATTAACAAATTTATATTAACTACAATATAGTTACAAACCAAGATCCACAATAATAACATAGTAGAATAATCACAGTTGAATTGGATCTAAAGAAATAGATCTACCATGACATAGCAAAATAATCACAATTGAATTGGATCTAAAGAAATAAATCTATCATGACATAGTATCAGATATGATAATAGCATAGATTCATGGTTCACACATATCCAAATCATAGTCTTTCATAATTTACTTTTATTTATCTAAACCTAAAAGCAACTAGAACTCACAGCGTTAGGTTTAGAGAATTGAGAGAATGGATCTTGAATTCTGGATTTGATTTGCAAAGTATGTAGTTGTAGAAAACGGTTCAGTTCGCACTCCGGCAGCATATATACTCCATGATTTCCAATGAAGAAAATGAGAGAATAGGACACCTATATAGCTGCCAGACCCCCTAAAACCGAGTGCCACGTCAGCCCTTGGGTTGTCGACACCCCTGTGGGTAGGTCGACACATAGGTCGACACCCCTTAAGGGGGTCGACCCTTAGGTTGACACCCCTCTAGCGGGGTCGACCCCCTAGAGCGAGAATTTTGCCGCTCTGATGAATTTTTCGAATTTGAATCGTTTTGGATAAAATTCTGACTTATCTCTGACTCATGCGTATATGTATAATTTTTCTACGTGTATACAAACTTAAAACCCTCATAACTTCCTTATACGGTGTCCGTTTTACACAAACGAAATGTCTATCTTGACCCGAATTTCGAGACGGACGCAATGGTGCAGTCCGTTTCTTCTAGTTCCAAATATTAAATTAATTATTATTTAATTTACCCTCTTTTAGTGTTGGTACAAATTCGGGGTGTTACAGTTTGTATGGACAATTTTACAGTGATTAGGAAATTGTAGATAATCACACTAAAACACGAGTTTAAGTTCAACTTGTGGTAGAAGTTTGCCTAGAAAAGCCCGACAAATCCAGCGTCCACAAGATGTCAGCTTAATGTGAGAGGTCTGGTTCATAAACATAATATAAATATATGTATACAATAGACAGTAAATAAATAAATGACATTAATTACAATTAGTGAAAATGAATGTTGCGTGTGAAAATATACAAGACGGTAAAGAGATGGATATTACAACATTAAAAGTTTGGTTAATGTTAGAGAACCAAGGAAAATGTGATCAGCGGCAAATATAGCCTATTATAATTAATTATGAGAATAAGAATGTAGTATAATAGGTAGGCTTGTCCTAGGGAATTAATTCAATAAGTAAATAACAACAAAAGTTTGTGATAACAAGGTTATGATATAAGTTATGATAAATGAAAAAGGAAACTTATTAATAAACCTTAGTTAAGAGAATTATGTCAATTAGTAAATAACAACAAAAGCTTATGATAACAACGTTATAATTGAATAAGAAAAACTAAAGTAGGCTTATTATTAATATATGTATAAAATGGAAAAAATAAAGTCTAATAAAGGAAATCAATAATAAGCGAAAGCCCGTTCTGGCGTCATAGGACCGAATAAAGCAAGTAAATAGTTAATCATATGTTAATGAATCTAGTAACTTTAGATAACAGTGAAAAGGGGAACAATCAAGTTAATTAGCAACATGTTGAGATACGACGAGCGCTTAATTTAAGATTAGACATAGGGTCTAATAACACGTTTGTGTGATGCACTTGGACCCATCCGCATGTACGAAAGTGATGAACCCAACGGGGTAGATCATTGGGGGTGTCTAGAGGCATGGGAGGAGCACACCCATTTGATTATTCTTTGTGATTGCTCGGTGGGACTGGAGGGAAGCACACTACTTCTGAAGGATGTGGTAGGGTACTCCATGGTGGTCCTCTGTAGCGGTGCACGCTCGGGATATACTCGTAGAGGTGGAGGTCTGCGCGATACCACCCAGTGGGTATACCTTGACTACAATGGTAGTTTGGCAGTCAAAAGGCTGTGGCGGATGGCATTGGATGATTTGGCAGTTTTCCTTGCTTGGGAAAGGGGGTGGTCAGGACCAAATTAAGGATAGTAATCATAGGATACATGTCATCGGCAGTCAATGGGATGCAGAAAGACTAGGGCTAAACCAAGATACCATTGATCTTTCACTATCGAGACATGGTTGAGGGACATGCCAAATTGGAAGATAGATTGGTTTCTAGGGGGGCGTCACTTAGCTCTTGATGTAGTCTTTCATTAGTTGAGGGGAGGTCCTGGGTGGGGCCATAGCCGCCATGTAAAGCAGACCATACTTGGATATCTGTAATATAGGTCCTTTGAGCGGGTCTATACAGATATGGAAAGTTCCCCACCTAGTTCTCTGCATTGGATGCAACCCTATTACGGGACTGGAGTACAGTAGGCAGTACATACGTGTGAGGGTCTAGGTACATGCATCGGGTGGTGTATCGTAGACGTTAGGGCATTACTCTGTACGCTTGTATGGCATAACGATGATGGTTCTATGCGATAACGTGGCATTATGATTTGGAGTTCCATACATCGTTCGGCGTAGGATACTCTTTCGTGACATGATGGTGGAGACCGTGCAAGGAGGGTACTATGGGGAGTACCTTGATATGTTGGGGGTAACTACATATATAATATATTAGGTTAATTTACTGAGAAGTAAATGGGTACGACGTAAGTATATTGCATTGAATGCACTTAACCCAAACAACCCAATAAATAAGAAAACATAACTGAACAGTATATGGAGGGTTATTTCAGAATGTATAATTTGTCCTGTCACTAACACTTTATGTTCTAACCCCCTTCTCATAACACACTCGTAGGTTAGGTTTGAGGTTGAGATATGATGGCTTTGGATAATGGTTAGGCAGTATTATTACTTGGATAAGGCTAATTTATATTATATTATATCCATTCCGCTGTGAGATGTTTTTTGAGCTCTGATATATTTATTTTCTCTGTCTTTTCTATAGGATACCGAACAAGCAGACCCGAGCTTCGATAGATTGAGTTTTTTAGAAAAAAATTCAGTTTATCGAAATTTGGGTTGTTAAAGTAATACTCCATCAAGCTAGAATTAAGTATGACAACACACTTGAGGTAAGAAAAAAAGACCACTAGATTGACGTACTCGATACTTATTTAGTACAGAACTTGTAGATGGTCGCTCCTAGCTAGCCTTATTCTCTGCAATAACAAACAATGTTACCTAGTAATACTCTTTGTTAATGTGGATCTCGGGGTAGGACATCACATCTTAGTATCATGTTATCACATAAAGGTAACAGAGGGTGGGACATCCGACAAAGTTGGTATGGGCTTCTTATTGCCGAGGTCGATGAGTCCACCCCTGAGTGGAAGAATTTTATGGAGCGTTTTAAGTTTAAACTCGTTCCTAAGTCAAAGAAAGCCATCTTAATCTGTCATTTCCTTGACGTGAAGCAAGAACAATTGTCAGTTTTCGAGTGTGTTGCATCCTTCGAGGCCTTGTCCAAATACAGTCTGGAACATATCAATACATCCCATGAGAAGAATCTCAAATTTGTTTCGAGCCTTGACAAATTCTTGAAGAAATCATTGATACTTCAGTTTAATCTCTCTTTTGCGGAGCTTGTTGATTCGGCACTTCATCTTGAAGCTGTCAAGAAAAAGAAGGACAATAAAGATGAGGTTGAGATTCGTAAGAATCCAAACAAGAAGAAGTTCCCTTTCCTATGTCTAAGTCCTTCTTTAAGCAAAATAAGAAGCCTTTAGCTCTACCTCCCATTCTAGTGCAACTCCTCCAGTCATAAACTGTGTTTTGATTGTGGATCACATGATCATTTTAGTCGGGAATGTTCTAAGCTCATCGTTTATCGCTTTTGCAGAACAAGAAGGATATTGGTCTTCTAAGTTCCCTAAATCTCCTAGAGGTCTTTGATTGGGAAAGCTTAATGTATTGGATGTTTCACGGACCTTCTCAGCCTTGAGGTACATTTCTTTCTATCCTTGATTGTTCTATTATATTCCATGATCGTTCTACTCAAATTCTCTTTGATATGAGTGTGTCACATTCATTCATATTGAAAGAACTTATAGATGTTATTTCTTTGGATGTGAACGGTCTTGTAACTTCCTTAATGATTATGAATCCTATTAAGGAATCTGCAACGCTTAGTATATTATGTGAGAATGTCGAGATTTTCCTATGTGGATTTTTATTTTGTTCGAATCTGCACGTGATACACTATCTTGGATTTGATATAATATTGGGTATGGATTGGCTAATTCGATACGAAGCTCGAATCGTTTATTCCAAGAGAGTTTTATATCTTAGGCATCTTGATTCGCCTAGTCATCTATCTGTTATTCTTCGAGATGTTCATTATGATTTCGAAGCTTCTCTATTTGCCCTTGAGTCTTGAGACAATGATGAATTGTCACAGATTCCAGTCATTTGTGATTTTGCTGACGTATTCGAGGCTGTTTTGGGTTTTCTGCCCAACCATGCAATTGAGTTTCACAATGATCTCATTCCGGTGCATAGCTAGTTAATCGTGCTCCTACGAGGATGTTTTCAAAAGAAAATGAGGAATCAAGAAGCAATTATAGCTTGAATCAAAGTAGTTCATTCAATTTGGTGCTTCACTGTGGAGTGTCATGGTCGTAATTGTAAAGAAGTCCAATGAAACCCTTAGGCTTTACATTGATTACTATAAGCTTAATGAGTTAACCATCAAGGATACGCGTTCGATCAATTAAATGGCGCTAAATTCTTTTTTTTAAACATGATCTCGACATGGGCTTTCATCAGTTACGAGTCACGGAGGATAGTATTCCACTTAAAGCATTTCGCAGTCAATATTATTCTTATGAATATCATGTCATGTCATTCGATTTGATAAACACTCCAACCTACTTCATCGATAATATAAATCAAATATTCAGAAATTATCTTGATAAGTCCATCTTGGTTTTTATCGGTGACAATCTTATTTATTCTAAGTCTAAAGCCGATCACACCAAACAATTGAGATTGTTTCAAGCATTGTTCGACAGCACCAGCTAAATGCCAAATTCTCCAATTGCCATTTCAGCGATAATAAGGTGACGTTTCTACATCATGTCATATCTTTTGATGGTATTTTGGTCGATCCATCAATGATCGAAGCCATTTAGAATTGGAAGAGACCAGAAAATGTTTATGAGATATGTAGCTTTCTTTGATTAGAAAGTCATTTCCATCGATTCATTATGGTTTTTTTCTTACATCATTCTTCCTCTTACGAGCCTTACAAGGAAGGGTATAAGATATATTTGGTTAGATATGTATGAGTTTTCCTTCCAGAAATTGAAGGAGCTTCTCACATATGCTCCTATTCAAGTGGTTCCTAATGAAAACCAATACCTCATCATTTACACTAATGCTAATAGATATGGCCTCAATGTTGCGCTTATTTAGAGATATTGGGTAGTTGCCTATGCTTTTAGGCACTTGCATCTGAATAAGATGAAAGGGTTTTATAAATCAATAAATAATGGAATTAAAATTCAAAAACCAAAATTGACAGGATCCAAACAAAATAAGCGAATCAAGTTTAATTCGTATACCTTTGAGCCCCTTTCAATTTCACTAAGTCAAATAGATCTAGAGATGAATTGATCTTAGCATTGCGAAGCACGCCATCTCTACTGGTATCCACATGAACGCCTCTCATCGGTCATCAAACAGATATATAATAAAGGGAAAATATGGTACTAGCCGCCATTTTTATTTAGGGTTTTTATCGAAAGGGATATGCTTAATTGTTTTCATGTGTTTTTAAAATAAGGGAGTACACCTTATTTTATAAACGTGAACCCTAAATCTAGGAACCAACCATTTTACCAATTCCAACGTCAGATAAAATATTAATAGATTGATATTTTATTTACCAAATGAGTGGTTTTCCACTTATAGCGTTCTAAGTGTGTGACCCTATAAGTTATTATAACATTGGCAATAATTTAAACAATATTTAAATTATAAACAATGAGCGGTATCTAGTAATACAACGCTGTTAGCCAAGTTATAATAACATCAACGATTCAATACAACCTTTTCTATGACCCAAGTTTCAATGTAATTTAATCCTATTAACCAATATATCCAAGATTAAAATCGAGGTATGGAACATATCAACCTCTTTATAATTTAATCCTTTTATCTTGATTAATGAGTAGACTATATAAAACAAATCAATATTTGAGCACGACCATGCATTTCATAGTCTTACTCAATCAAGAGGGCAATGGATATCAATACTTATATTGTAGGGTTAAATTCCATCTAAATCATTGTAACGACCTGCCATTTCCGACCACTTCAAGCCAGTAACTAAACTAACTCGAACTTCTCGAAAACGACAGATTGTTATTATAACAGCTCTCTAGATTCACTTTTGGAGCCTGAAGTTATATTTGGATTTGCCCACCCATGTCTACTTATTCCGATTGTTCCAGCTTTCAGCTATTCCTGTTGTTTCTGTTTCAAGCTGTTATCATTTATCCCTGTATTAGAATTTATTGTATTAAGCTTCCGCTGTATTATTTATGTAAACTCTAAGGTAAAATTTTATTTAGTAGCTTCATGAACTACTATTGTATTATTTATTTTTCCGCTGCGAGATATCATATTGCTCTGTATCTTTGTCTGTGATCGGTGATTCTGTGATTTATTCTATTTACCTCAGAAGCTAATAACAATCTGTCATTTTCGAGTAGTTCGAGTTGGTTTAATTACCAGTTTGAAGTGGTCGAAAATGGCGGGTCGTTACAAGTGGTATCAGAGCCAGGTTTCGATCCTGGGACCTGTGGGTTCAAGCAGTTCGAGTTGGTTTAATTACCAGTTTGAAGTGGTCGAAAATGGCAGGTCGTTACAATCATTCATAATATTCAATCGATTCGAGATGTATCCAATAATCACCTTTATTGTCTACTCGGTTAAAAGTAACTTTTTATGATATCAAAACACAAATATCCTCGAATAAAATAATAATGACTTCAGGTCTGAGGATCATTACAAAACTGTAACTATAAAAATAACTTATGACACTATTAATTATATTCCATGAAGTTTTCTCATGTTGGGTCAACCCAATATGTTATTCTTCAATAGGTATTTATGTATTGACATTAATATCATGTATATTAATGATCAACGAGATATGATCATCAGTCAATCAACATACTAGTCTTAACGTTTTATCGTTGTAACAACCCACCCGGAATGGGCCTATATTTTGACTAAGAAAAGGCCTATCGAAACTTAGAACTAGTGTAAACGGGTCGTTGGCTCTTGTAAGGAATTACATTTGCATAGATAACATATATACATTGTAACAACCCGGAAAATCCGAGCCAATTTAATTTTTTTATTTTGGCGATTTTAATGAATTTTGAATATTTAAAAGGAATTATTTTAAAGAATTACGACTAGAAATTTATTTTGAATAGAGTTAGAACATATAATGTTTATTTGAATCGACGTTAGAATATAAATATTTATTTTTAATTATAAAAGGAATTGGAAATGGAGCGGTAGTTTGAAAGTTCGATTTCAAATTTCAAATGAATGTACAAGATTCAAAATAAACCGGATTTTAGCGAAACCAAAAATATTAGAATCTATTTGAAAATATCTTTCCAACGAATCCGAAAAATTGAAATTTCATAGCGGGAATAAAAAGTTATTCCCAGTTGAAATTTCATAATAGTCGCTATGGAAAATATAGCCCTTAAAAATAGCCATTTTGCAAACGACCTCCGTTTTCGACGAAACCACTTTTGTTGGATCCGGGATGTCAAGTTATTTCTAGATTCCAAAATTCATAATTTTTTGAATCAATATGTGAGCATGACAAAGGAAAGCGTGTTTTTTCAGTTTTAGTCAATTTGGATCGACCAGAAAATGACCATTTTTCAAATGGTCTTCAAATTTGACGAAATTAGTTTTGTTAGGACTGTATCATCAATATGAAGCTAGAAATAATTTTTCTGGAATTTTTGGGGTCCGTATGTGACCCCAGTAAATTGAAATGTACTTTTAAAATTGAATATATAGATTTAAACTTTAATTTAAACGGAAACTGATCGAAACAGTTGAATCAGCTTACGAGATATATCCCATTGCGTTCGGAATGGGGGTAATTAGTTATGGATGACAGTCGGTGGGTTCAATTTGGTGTTCAAAATAAAAAGTTACTTTTTGGTACAAAATAAAATAAAATAAATATTATATATATTATTATTACCCCTACCTTTCCATTCACAGTCAAAACCCGATTAGAGAAAAAAAAAACCTTGTCGATCGAAGCTCCGTTGCCCGCCACCGTACCTGATGCCACGCCCACCTCCAGCCTGGCGCCGATCGCTGGACCTCCCCACTGCACAACCGCCGCCCTCCTCCCTCTTTCCTCCCCCAATTCGAAGCCCTTTCCCCTCTCAGTCCAAAACCGCACCACCACCGCCGCCTATGGCCCTCCCCTGGCCAGCGCCACCATCAACGACGCCTCCCCTGGCCACTCACGACCCCGCGCCCCCTCTGGCCAACTACCATCAACGATGGAACCCCACACCTTAAAAATCCAATTTTTTTTTTATGTTTTCACCTTTACGATTAACCCCCTAGCCCCGTCTGACTCCGGTGCAGCACCTCAGCACCCCACTTCCACCAAAGGTGCGATTTTTTACATTATAAATGTGAGTTTTTATTCATTTCTTCATTGTTTTGTTTATTTTCTGCGATATAAAATAGGATTTTCAATGGTATAAAGAGACTAAAGTTTTATTTATGAAAAGACTCGATTTTTATTTAAATAACCTTAATTTAAAAATGCGATTTTTATGATAAGAAGAAGTGATTTTTAATAATCAAAGAAATGATTTTTATTATGAAGTTAGTAAAATAAAGCTATGATTTTTATTATAAAGTTAGCAAAATAAAAATATGATTTGTCGTTAATAGAATTTTGATTTTTAGCTAACAAAAAATGGTTTTTTTAGCAATATGAGAAGATTAGATTTTTAACAAAGAAAAGATTAGATTTTTTTAACGATGTAAAGACGAGATTTTTAGTGATGAAAAGATTGAGTTTTTAATTAGAAAAAGATAGGATTTTTAATTATGTAAAATCTGATTTTTAATTATATAACCATTATTATAAAAATATGATTTTTATATAGTAGAGAATATAAAAATATGATTGTTATATGTATAGAGTAGCGATAAAAATTCGAATTTTATATATGAAGTAGCGATGAAAAGATTATATTTTTATAAGTGAAAAGTTAGATCTTTTAAGAATAGAAAGAAGAGGTTTTTAGAAATATATAAACATCATATTAAAAATGTGATTTTTAATATGAACAATGTGAAAAGGATGGCGTAGGAATTTTGGGCAAATCTAGTCGATCAGAAATTCAGAAAGAATGGCGGAGTGGAACCCAAAGGTGAGAACTTCTCACTTTTAATCTATTTTCTAGTTAAAATATATACTACGATGCAGACGGTGCTTAACAGCACCCGACACCCGTCACCCACAGACCATGGACGAGTTGTTTGTTTGTTTGACTGCGTTGTGAAATTTTATTGTGTGATGTGGAATGAAATAAATAAATATTCTTGTGTTGAAATAAAATATTTTATAGTTAAAAATATAATTTTTAACGTGTATATGAATAAAATAAATATTCATTTAGAAATCAGACGATTTATTTATGTACACCGATTTGAATGATATTGATTGGGACGATAAATTTTACACATCGCCCAACTACACAAATAAAACCTGTGTTTGATTATTTGAAACCCCACACGGGTATTGGGATGATATATGACATACACTAGTCCCAATAATTAGCTGTATGTTGATCGATTGATTGACAGACTGTTGTAAGCGTTAAATATTTATATTTGATGCTTATGCAGTGTAGAATGCAATTTGTATGATGGTTGACTGTGTTTGATTATTGTTGTATACATGTGTGTATGAAATCCATATAAACACATTATATGGTAATTGGTTGTGTCTGATTCCAGTTCAGAAAGAATGAATATTTTAAAATAACGAATATTTTAAAACAATGAATATTTTAAAATAATATTCAGTAATAAATCAAAATCTGATTTTGATGTCCGATTTGGGATGGACACGAATATATTTAAATATATAAAGCCGTGTTGATTAGATTAATGCCATTTCGACGTGAACGATATTTATATCGATTTTATTCATTTATATAATGAATATTGAAAAAGAATTGATTTCAAAATCTAATGTTTTTAAAATATTATCATTTATATATCGATGATATGGAATATTCAATTTTGATTAGAAATTGAATTTGAAGTCGTTTTGAAAATGAATATAAAACGATTTATAAAATACGTTTTAAATGGAAATCGATGAAATATATAATATATATATGTATTATATATATAATGGCCTGAATAGAACGCGTCGCGCCGCGGCAGTTCGCGAATTGCGACCATTGACTTCGAGCGGACATTACGGGAGATCCGACCGTCGGATTCTCCTAAAACCGGAACCGTTGGGTTCGTATCGAAAAGAGATTTCCAAAGAATATTAGATATTTGAAATCTAATAGTTGTTTTTGGAATTATGTCCAAATCAAATTTGGAAAAGGTCGCTGTAAGTGCAGTTCGATGGCCTTTTATGGAAATCGACTGTACGGGTCTTGATAAAATTATTAAAAATATCAATAATTTGTGTAAAATCATAATAAATGATTTGTAAAGAATTATGCTGAAAAATCCCATATTTGAAAAGATAAAAATATATTTTTATTGAAATAAACTAGTTTTGAACTAGAATTATAATCCAATTATTTTTAAAATAAATAAATTGGATTTGAAATGGTTTTAAAAATAACCAGAATTTCAAAAATATAAATTGGAAATGGATTTGAATCGAAATTGTCTTCGGAATATTTCGATGTTGGATTTCGTGATTATACAGATATTGGTATGGAAATTTGAAAGATATATTTATATCGTTATTTCCAATACGATATTTGTTGGTTTCAGAATTTGATATTGAATATAAGCCAATATATTTTCTATTTAGAGCCTTGTATTTAATATCAAATTGGATTTTGGGTTGTCGTGAATGGTATTTTAATAATACTGTTCTTAGACCCAATGGAGTTAAGAAAATCAGGAACTAACTGGAGATTAGTTAAGTTGAATGGTTTCCTGGGTATTGATCTAATGTTGGTTTCAGCCTTCGGGGTTAATACTTAGGGAATTGTTCACTTGCTAATTTACGGTTAAAGGCTGATGGAACGGAATGTGATTTTGGGTTTATCGTGAACCATGTTTTAAATGACATTGGTTCTTGAACCCAGTTAAAGGCAGGATATGATTTCCCAAGTTAAACAATCGTTAATATTGATTTCTGGGAAGATTAAAACCAAGTGGAGTTTTAATGCATCTTTAGTTAGATGAATTTATATCCAAAGGAAGATTAAAGAATAAATTTAAAGAATTTATCTTTGATAAAATTAATGGGAAGCTTTCCCAAAGTATATGTTTATTATATACGCGAGTTATTCAGAAAGACCAGGTTTATCCCATTCTGAATAACTGATTCGATGATATGTCGAGGATGAAGACGGTGGTTGAAGACCAGAGGTCTTCACATCGTTTGGATGATTACTGATGTCTTGATTGGGCTGTACACCTAAGGCAAGGTAATAAGTGGTGATCGTCTAGACGTACTTGGAGATCGACCGGATATGCGAGGGCCTCTCCCCTGTATTGGACATATGGGGAAGGAATAAGGTGCCTCTGGTTTCGTTCAGACCCAGAACGAACTTGTAAAAGGATGTGTGTCTGACATCGGATTTCATTTTGTATGATTGATATACATCAGTTGCATAGCGTGAATTGCCTATGTGGCATGTTGAGATGCAAATGATCAGGGCTTCTGTTGAAAAGCAGAGTCTTGTGGTTGATGATCAAAGCACGGCTTTAATATAGCGTAGCTTTGTGTAGTGTTAATTCGCGAGCCTCACACCGGTGTGAACCAGAAACGGGAGAGGACCTCAGGGAGGGCATGCGTTTCCTTCTAGCTAGGAGTGGTGTCAACGTTTTGCATGCCCTAACATTTTACCTATGTGGATAATGGATAGCGAGGCGCCACGGTTATATCGGTCGATCCGGGGCCGATGGAGTCATTTGGCTCATTTACGCCCCATAGGGCGGGGAAACGCAGTGTTCAGGCATTTTAATTCACATCGAGTGGACCGGCCCCGACGATCCAAGGCTTGACTGAGTACTTGCCTGAGACACAGGCTAGAGCGTCTCGAAGCGGTAAGGACGATCCCTTTCCTTGGTTCACATATGGAAATCCAACCTTCAATACGTGACAATTGCGGTTTTGATTTTAGAGCCTAGTATTGGCGACATGATATATGGTACCCATGCCGTCTAGGATTGATACATTTATATTTGAAGTTGTTTTATACACTATGCACTTATAATAGTATCAAATGATTTGTTTTAACGTACCAAGCATGTTTGGCTATTATAAGAGAAAACCCTATCCTCTGGCTTGCGTTGCATTGTGTGATAGGACTTGGGTCTTATAATAGCTTCATTTTTCCAAAAAGCATTGCGTTGTTTTGTTATATGAACTGGTATTGTTGGGAGGAAACCCATTCCATGTTATACGGCGTGGTCCCTTGATATATCTAATTTAAAGTAAAGTTTGAAATAACTATTTTAGTTCTCACACCAGTCACATGACTGACCTGGAGTTTATTGTTTTAATCTAAACTCTGGGTTCCCCTATTTTCCGCATGGGCAACTAGTAGTTTTGGTTTTGCAGATTTATATTCACAGGATCCTGGTTTACAGCTGGGATGATATTCGGAAAGCTCTGTATCTGTATATTCTTTTCAGTTGTGTTTTGTATTATTTTTCCGCTGCATTGTAACTTTTAAATCTATGATATTTAGTAAATGTGTAATATTTATTCATACTCTGTATATTCTTGTATTCTGATGTAAATTGTTGTAATAACAATGAAATGTTCTTCTATTTGCGTTCTGATTCGTCTTGTCCTCAAAGTCAATCCGGGCTTTCCTTCACGGGGAAGTTCGAGTGGTTACATACATACACTTCGAATGGAAATCTCACACAACGGAAAGAGAAAATATTATTTCTGAAATAAGAGCACCACTTTATAAAAAGTCATAGAATTCCAACACAACAGTTAAGATTACATCTGTTCCGTGGGTAAATCAATAAACTCTGTAACACCCCGAATTTTCTATTAACACTAAAGTTGCTAAAATAATAATAAGTGTGTAGAAGAGGGGATGTATCTAATATGAATATAAAGATATTAATAAGTATGTAAGAGAGGGGATGTATCTAATATGAATATAAAAATATTAATAAGTGTGTAGAAGAGGGGATGTATCTAATATGAATATAAAGATATTAATAAGTATGTAAGAGAGGGGATGTATCTAATATGAATATAAAAATATTAATAAGTGTGTAAGAGAGGGGATGTATCTAATATGAATATAAAAATATTAATAAGTGTGTGAGAGAGGGGATGTATCTAATGTGTATATAAAAACAATAATAAGTAAAGGGGGATGTATCTAATATGTACATTGTAGAAAATATATATATATTTATGACATGAATAGAAGTTTATTAATATGCTGAGTGTTTGCTGAGTCACTTCTGACTCATTGCTGAGTCAACAAGATAAACCCCATCTTGTCTGGACGGCTGCGGTTATTTCTAGGTTAAATCTAATGGCCTAAACGCATTCTAAAATCTATAAATAAGTGGGTAGACCCTAGACCTAAATCACTTGTAAAATTAGAGAAGCTACCGTCATGCTGCTGCCATGGAGTTCAGCATAGCCGTCACAAACAAAGAAGAGGAAGCCTAATCATCTACAACTAAATCTACACAAATCAAATCAAAAGATCTCTCTTTCTCTAATTCTTTTCTTTTGTTGGTGAGTATGATGATTCTCACAAGACTATTACAAACTAATTTGACTCAGTTATGAATGGATCACAAGAAAGTGATGTGATTTGTAATTGTAAATTCTATATATTGTGGATCTCTTATTATGTTATATGTTGTCGTATGATGTAAATTATATATGCTATGTCATGCTATGTTGTAAATTCTCTTATGCTATGTCGTGCTATGTTGAGAATCATGTCAAGCTATGTTATACTATCATACTATGCCATGTTATAAATCATGCTATATTATGTTGAAAAATCATGATGTTGTTGGATCATGCTTAAAGTTATGTTTTTTTTTTCTTAATTTAAATGGATCTTGTTTATGGGAATTTGCCTATTAGGTTAGGTGTACCCATAAACTTGAAACTATAATTAAATAAAACTTGATTATGGGAATTTGCCTATTGAGTTAGGTGTACCCATATAAAACCATGTTGTTAAAAAATTAGATGATGTTGATTCACACATGTTCATATGTAAGTTTATGAAAATTGATTGAGATTATATTAGGTGAATTTTGAACAAGTTGACACCTTTAGGTCCATGACATGTATAATCTATGCAAGTTGGACATATGCAAGTTTCACCCCTTATTATGATTCATTTGGTCACATATACATGTTGTTATTATGATAATCTCTTTTATGCTATGAGTTAGGCTATTCGAGTCTAACATATGTTTTGCGAATAAACGTTCAAACGTGGGGTAGGGGTAATATTAGGAATTAATAAATTGGGTGCAATTTTGTAAGATGTTGCATACCATGAATGAATGTCCATAATTGAGTCAATTATGGACATTGTTAAAAATTGGAAGTAATTAATAATTCAAGCAGGGAATTATTAAAATTGGGGGAAAGTGGATTATTTTTAATAATCAATGCTTAGGACACGAGGTTGGACCCGTTTGTGATGTAAACCTGCCCGGACCCGCCCGGCAAATCCAATAGTCACAAATGTCGGCCCAATGTGAGAGGTCCTAGGCCCAAACTAAAGCATAACAGTTGTAAAGACACGAGGTTAGACTCTTTTATGGTGTAAGACTGCCCGGACCCGCCCGGCAAATCCAGCTGCCATAAATGCCAGTCTAATGTGAGAGGTCTTTATGAGGTTATGGCCTTAATGAACTAAGAAATACTTAACCAGATAATCATGTAAGGTGGGACATGGGGGTTAAGTAGGTGCCTTGGGTGGCATGAGGAATCTGGTGGTTGCCTTTAGAGGCATTTGAAATACGATTAGACTTAACCAAACACACATGTAAATGAACATGACTAAGTGGGTTAAGTGGGACGGACTAATGGGGACAAGCTTAGGTGGAATGCTTGTGGTAAATAGTGGGGGCCCATTTCAACCAGTATCCCCAAACGTATCTTTGTGGGCTCGACCCAAGTCGAGGACGGGACACGCATACTGGGTTTGACTATAAGAGGCCAAAACAGGGAGCGGTGGCAACGCAAGTCCAACGGGTTTCATATGCGTGTGTGGACCCGGGCTGGTAGGTAAGACGTTGTTGCATCGTGTAGGTATAAGCCGTGCATGTCCGTTGTATCAGGTTGCCACTTTAGGGGAGTGATACACCCCACTGTGGGGCCAGCACGGGTATCTACGAGTTAGGGAGCCGATCGAATAATGGGAAGTAGGGTACACCTAGTGGAGATAGGGGCAGGCGGCACCTATGTAGTCAGCTAGGGGTACGTAAAGCCATTGGGAAAGTTTCTAAGTGAAGCTAAGTGGGATGAATCTTTAGGGTGACTGGTGTGGTGCAGTATAGTGTTTATCCTTTAGTATTTAGGAGCGCCTATAACGTTGCCTTTAGCGATTGTCTATGTCCTTAATCTGCTCTTCATAGACATTTTCTTGTTTTCCAGCTTATGCCTTAGTCCAGTTATTTTGGTAATAGTATTGTAGAATTATCATATTCACCAGACTTTATGTCTGACCCCCTCTTTTCCATCCTTTTTCTCCCTTCAGGTCCGCAGGTTGGGCCAAGTTCTAGTGGAGTCTAGTTGGATCGCTTATCTTCTGGAAAGCCTGGACTGCTGAAGTAAAGTCCAGCTTGTTATCTTTCTTTTTAATGGCTATTCATGTAATGGGATTATGTACTTGTTTTATCAAGATAGATATTGTACTTGACATTGAATATGGTGTTATGATGAAATCAAACATGTTTTGACTTCTGCTATAATGAAATAAAGTTTTTGAATTTCCAAGTACTATTTTATATCTGTCTTGTTGTAATTTTAATGTTCTATATTCACTTAAAACCTCCATGGAAGTTAATGCATTCCCTTTGTGAGTGACATTAATGGACGTGGGGTGTTACACGTGGTATCAGAGCATAAGGTTACCAGAACAGATAAATTTTTTTTTTTTTTAGAAAAATATTTTTTTTTCTAAAGTATTTTTTGGAAGAAGTGCTTTCAAAAAAAAAAAAAAAACATGTTATTTAAAGAGAGTTTTTATGAAAAACATAATCCCAAATAGCCACATCCTTATCTTTATCTTTCGAATTCTCCATTTTGAATCTTTCCTTTTTTGTTTCAGCATGGCTGAAGATCTTAATCTCCCAGAAGGTGTGACGATTCCAGGGTGGTTTAGGAGATACTTGGAGGCTAGGGCCACCACTGCAGGCCCAGCGGATACTCCTCCACTCCTAGTTGCACCCATTCCTCCTCCTCCTCCTCCTCGTGTTGACACTTTTGCAAAGACGTGCAAGGAATTCAAGGCTATGGGAGGAAAAACTTTTCAAGGGACTGAGACGTTTGTGGAGGCCAGAGATTGGCTTAAGGAGACTGAGGAATTGTTGGATATCTTTGAAGTGGAAGATGGGAGGAAAGTCCGTTTAGCTGCTTGGTTAATGAAGGGAGAGGCCTCGTTTTGGTGGGAGGTCACTAACGGGGAACGTCCAGTTGATTCATGGGCGGATTTCAGACGAAGGTTTGAGGCAAAGTTTCTTTCAAGGGCAGAGGAGAACTTAAATATGGAAAAATTCCTGGCACTAAAGCAAGGGAGCTCATCAGTAAAGGAATATGTCAATAAATTTAATCAGTTAGCAAGGTTTGGCTTGGAGTTGGTGAACACGCCAGAGAAGAAAGCTTTGAGGTTCGTTAGAGGCTTGAATGAACCGTTGCAAGGGTTGGCTATGACCCACATCCCTATGGGAGCCACCTTTGAAAAGCTAGTAGAAATGGCACTTATGCATGAGGATAAGGCAGTTGAAAAGAAAGGGGATCAGAAGAAACCCCAACAGCAAAATAAGAAGGGTGGTAAAAACAATAATGGCAAAGGGAAGAAGAAATGCTTCAATTGTGGGACGCCTGGCCATCTCAGCAAAGATTGTAGAAAGAAAAAGAAGACTGGTTGTTTTCATTGTGGAGATGCGGGACATTTAGTGAAGGACTGTCCAAAGAAGGGGCAGAGGGCAGGGTCTACCTCGGGAGGATAGGTGCAGGCTCTTATGGCACCAGGGCAGGCAAGGGGGCAAGTTCAGGCTATTGCGGCCCCACCGCTGCAAGAAAGAGGTAGAACAATTTCTGTTGAAAGCTTAGTTTTTCTGTTTGATCATCCTGTCCGTACCTTATTCGATTCTGGCGCATCTCATTCGTTTATCTCTGCATCATTAGTTGAATCACTGCACTTGAACACCAGTTTAGTAGAGGATCCCTTGGTCGTTTCAAATCCAATTGGGGGTTCGGCTCATTTGACCATGATATGTTTGGATTTGAAAATCTCTATACTTAGCGTTGAATTTAGATGTGATGCTTATGTATTGGGCTTCACGGGCTATGGGCTAATTTTAGGAATGGATTGGTTGTCTAGAAATAGGGCCATTCTTGATTGTGAAAGGAGAGTAGTTAGGCTTGTGACTCGCCTTGGTAATGCTCTCGACATCTTTTGTAATCCCATAAATTCCGTTATGCTAAGTTATCTTGAATCGCTTGACGCGTCTGTAGAGAACCTGCGATCGGTAGAAGTGGTCCGGGAATATCCGGATGTGTTTGAGGAGGTGAAGGGCTTTCCTCCAAAGCGGGAGATAGACTTTCGAATTTATCTTGTGGATAATGCTAAACCCGTATCTTTGCCAGTGCGCCACATGGCTCCTCGTGAAAGGAGGGAACTCAATAAGCAAGTAAAGGAGTTGCTTGAGAAGGGGTTCATAAGACGTAGTATATCGGAGTGGGGTGCTCCAGTAGTTTTTGCCACAAAGGCAGATGGGTCTCTTAGACTTTGTATGGACTATAGAGAACTAAACAAGCTTACTAAAAAGAACCGACACCCACTGCCGAGGATTGACGATCTCTTTGATCAGTTAGTTGGCGCCTCAGTGTTTTCGCAGTTGGACTTAGCCACTGGCTTTCATCAACTGAGAGTGGCTGAGGATAGTATAGATAAGACTGCTTTTAGGACTCCTGACGGATTCTATGAATGGCTAGTGATGCCCTTTGGTTTGACAAACGCCCCTGCATATTTTGTTGATTTGATGAGTAGGGTGTTTAGGGAATACGTTAACAAATTCGTGGTAGTCTTTGTGGATGACATCTTAGTCTTTTCTAAGAATAAAGAAGAGCACTCCCTACATCTTAGGGAAGTGTTGGAAACCCTTCGAGCGCATAACCTTAAGGCAAAATTTTCTAAGTGTCACTTCTGGAGGAAGGAAGTACGGTTCTTAGGGCACGTGGTTTCCAAAGAAGGGATAGCAGTGGATCCCGCAAAGGTGGTGGCCATCCAAGATTGGAAGGTCCCTAAAAATGCAACCGAAGTAAGAAGTTTCTTGGGGTTGGCTGGCTATTATAGGAAGTTTATCAAAGACTTCGCAAAAATATCAGCTCCATTAACACGGTTAACGAAGAAGAACCTGGTTTTTACGTGGGACAAAGATTGCGATGATGCGTTCCAACGTTTAAAGAGAGCCTTAACTTCAGCCCCAGTCTTAGTGCTGCCAGACGGGAATAAACCGTTTACCATCTATACTGATGCTTGTGGGACGGGACTTGGCGTGGTCCTCATGCAAGAGGGAAGAGTAATAGCCTATGGTGGAAGGCAGTTGAGGGTTCATGAAAAGAATTACCCCACGCATGACTTAGAGCTAGCCGCAATTGTTTTCGCGCTTAAGTCTTGGCGTCACTATCTTCTTGGTGAGAAATTCGAACTGTTCACTGACCACAAATCATTAAAATACTTATTCTCTCAGAAGGATTTGAATTTAAGGCAGCAACGGTGGATGGAATTCTTAGCCTCCTACGATTTTGAAATAGCATATACCCCGGGCAAGGGTAACGTGGTGGCAGACGCCTTAAGTAGGAAAAGGTTGTCCTTGAGTCCGTTGTTTGTTGAACGACAAAGCTTAGAATTCATCTCTATGTTTGACTTTAGACCCTCCGTTGACTTAGTACCCGGTCTGTTAGCATCCTTGGAGGTTAGACCTACACTTCTAGGACGGGTTGGTGAGGCACAGCGAGACGACCCACAGTTGGTTGAGATAGTAGAAAAGCTCAAAGGGGGGGAGTCGTCAAGCCATCTTCGTAGGTATACCCTAGACGATAAGGGTTGGTTACGAAGGGATAATAGACTTTGTGTACCACAAGACGAAGACTTAAGGAAGGCCATTCTTGATGATGCTCATCGCTCAAAAATGACCATTCATCCCGGCGGGGATAAGATGTACAAAGATATGAAGCGGGTTTTCTTTTGGGCCGGTATGAAAAAGGATGTGGCCGAGTACGTCGCTAGATGCTTGGTGTGCCAACGAGTTAAAGCAGAACAAAAGAAACCCGGTGGGTTGCTTCACCCATTAGAAGTTCCACTATGGAAATGGGAAAGCATCTCAATGGATTTTGTGGATGGATTACCAAGATCAAGGAAGGGTAACACGGGGATTTGGGTTATAGTAGATAGACTTACTAAAAGCGCCCATTTTATTCCCGTGAAAAGTAAGAGGACTGCTCCGTGGTTGGCTTCTGTATACATTAAGGAGATAGTTCGTTTGCACGGTATTCCTTCTAGTATAGTAAGCGACCGTGACCCCATCTTTACTAGCGAATTTTGGAAGAGTTTACAAGAGGTGGTAGGGACTCAGCTATGTTTGAGCACCGCATATCATCCTCAGACAGACGGCCAGACCGAGAGGGTGAATCGCATTCTAGAGGATCTTTTAAGACTTTGTATCCTAGACTTTGGGGGTACATGGGAAGAGCACCTTCCGTTAGTAGAATTCGCATATAATAATAGCTTTCAGTCTAGTATTGGCATGGCACCTTTCGAAGCTCTTTATGGAAGGCCTTGCCGTTCGCCTACATGTTGGTGGGAATCTACCGATAAAATCCTACTTGGGCCCGATATGGTTAGGGAAACCTCGGAGAAGATTGAGTTGATTCGAAGGAGGATGAAAGCAGCACAAGATAGGCAGAAATCGTATGCTGATAAGAGGAGGACAGATCTTGAGTTTGACATTGGGGACATGGTTTTTATCAAAGTATCTCCGTTACAGAATGTTGTTCGCTTTGGGTCCGTGGGGAAATTAGCACCAAGGTTTGTAGGGCCGTTTCCTGTAAAAAAAACAGGATTGGGAAGATGGCATATAGGGTGGAGTTGCCTGAGAAACTTAGTGGAGTACACGACGTATTCCATGTATCACATTTGAGGAAGTGTTTGCACAAGACCGCGGAGGTGGTAGAGCCGAGCTTGCTTAAAGAGGTGGAAATAGAGCGTGATGCAACAATTAGACGAGCTCCTACATGCATTCTTGGGTCGGAGATCAAAAAGTTGAGGAATCGAGAGGTCAGACTGGTTAAAGTGCAATGGGGAGATGATGAGAGCAACGCAACTTGGGAGACAGAAGAGAAGATGCGTTCGTTGTACCCTTTTCTTTTTTAGGGTATGTCTTTTAATTTCTCCTTTATCGCTTAGCTTATCTTATCTTATCTTTAGTATGTCCTCTCATTAGTATCTTTGACCTTTAGTTAGGATAATCCTATGGTTGAAACATGTTATGTATGATGGATGCAAAATGGATGCAAGTGTTTGCTAGTGGTTGCTCATGGATGCATATATACACACACTTTAGGCACTAGATCGGCTCAGTCACTACATATTGCATATTGCATATATATGGATGTATTTAGTAAAATGGATGAACGATGGTTGTATTATCATATGGATGCTGCATTCAGATGATGGTTGTGCACGCATATAGAAGTATTATGCAGCATTAAGAATCTTTTGCATACATAATGGATGCATGGCACGATCATAGTTGCATTAAGGAGGTCAACTGAATCAGTGGACCGCCTGATTTTGCATTAGATACGGACATATACACACACTGTGCATTTAAACATGAAAGCATTAGAAGTCTGTAAGGACAATGGATGCCTGTGTATGATGGATGAGTAGATGGACGTTTGGATGGTAGGATATACATTCTTCCAGACTTGAAGATTTCGGGGACGAAATCCTAAAAGGAGGGGAGAATGTAACACCCCGAATTTTCTATTAACACTAAAGTTGCTAAAATAATAATAAGTGTGTAGAAGAGGGGATGTATCTAATATGAATATAAAGATATTAATAAGTATGTAAGAGAGGGGATGTATCTAATATGAATATAAAAATATTAATAAGTGTGTAGAAGAGGGGATGTATCTAATATGAATATAAAGATATTAATAAGTATGTAAGAGAGGGGATGTATCTAATATGAATATAAAAATATTAATAAGTGTGTAAGAGAGGGGATGTATCTAATATGAATATAAAAATATTAATAAGTGTGTGAGAGAGGGGATGTATCTAATGTGTATATAAAAACAATAATAAGTAAAGGGGGATGTATCTAATATGTACATTGTAGAAAATATATATATTTATGACATGAATAGAAGTTTATTAATATGCTGAGTGTTTGCTGAGTCACTTCTGACTCATTGCTGAGTCAACAAGATAAACCCCATCTTGTCTGGACGGCTGCGGTTATTTCTAGGTTAAATCTAATGGCCTAAACGCATTCTAAAATCTATAAATAAGTGGGTAGACCCTAGACCTAAATCACTTGTAAAATTAGAGAAGCTACCGTCATGCTGCTGCCATGGAGTTCAGCATAGCCGTCACAAACAAAGAAGAGGAAGCCTAATCATCTACAACTAAATCTACACAAATCAAATCAAAAGATCTCTCTTTCTCTAATTCTTTTCTTTTGTTGGTGAGTATGATGATTCTCACAAGACTATTACAAACTAATTTGACTCAGTTATGAATGGATCACAAGAAAGTGATGTGATTTGTAATTGTAAATTCTATATATTGTGGATCTCTTATTATGTTATTATGTTGTCGTATGATGTAAATTATATATGCTATGTCGTGCTATGTTGTAAATTCTCTTATGCTATGTCGTGCTATGTTGAGAATCATGTCAAGCTATGTTATACTATCATACTATGCCATGTTATAAATCATGCTATATTATGTTGAAAAATCATGATGTTGTTGGATCATGCTTAAAGTTATGTTTTTTTTTTCTTAATTTAAATGGATCTTGTTTATGGGAATTTGCCTGTTAGGTTAGGTGTACCCATAAACTTGAAACTATAATTAAATAAAACTTGATTATGGGAATTTGCCTATTGAGTTAGGTGTACCCATATAAAACCATGTTGTTAAAAAATTAGATGATGTTGATTCACACATGTTCATATGTAAGTTTATGAAAATTGATTGAGATTATATTAGGTGAATTTTGAACAAGTTGACACCTTTAGGTCCATGACATGTATAATCTATGCAAGTTGGACATATGCAAGTTTCACCCCTTATTATGATTCATTTGGTCACATATACATGTTGTTATTATGATAATCTCTTTTATGCTATGAGTTAGGCTATTCGAGTCTAACATATATTTTGCGAATAAACGTTCAAACGTGGGGTAGGGGTAATATTAGGAATTAATAAATTGGGTGCAATTTTGTAAGATGTTGCATACCATGAATGAATGTCCATAATTGAGTCAATTATGGACATTGTTAAAAATTGGAAGTAATTAATAATTCAAGTAGGGAATTATTAAAATTGGGGGAAAGTGGATTATTTTTAATAATCAATGCTTAGGACACGAGGTTGGACCCGTTTGTGATGTAAACCTGCCCGGACCCGCCCGACAAATCCAGTAGTCACAAATGTCGGCCCAATGTGAGAGGTCCTAGGCCCAAACTAAAGCATAACAGTTGTAAAGACACGAGGTTAGACTCTTTTATGGTGTAAGACTGCCCGGACCCGCCCGGCAAATCCAGCTGCCATAAATGCCAGTCTAATGTGAGAGGTCTTTATGAGGTTATGGCCTTAATGAACTAAGAAATACTTAACCAGATAATCATGTAAGGTGGGACATGGGGGTTAAGTAGGTGCCTTGGGTGGCATGAGGAATATGGTGGTTGCCTTTAGAGGCATTTGAAATACGATTAGACTTAACCAAACACACATGTAAATGAACATGACTAAGTGGGTTAAGTGGGATGGACTAATGGGGACAAGCTTAGGTGGAATGCTTGTGGTAAATAGTGGGGGCCCATTTCAACCAGTATCCCAAAACGTATCTTTGTGGGCTCGACCCAAGTCGAGGACGGGACACGCATACTGGGTTTGACTATAAGAGGCCAAAACAGGGAGCGGTGGCAACGCAAGTCCAACGGGTTTCATATGCGTGTGTGGACCCGGGCTGGTAGGTAAGACGTTGTTGCATCGTGTAGGTATAAGCCGTGCATGTCCGTTGTATCAGGTTGCCACTTTAGGGGAGTGATACACCCCACTGTGGGGCCAGCACGGGTATCTACGAGTTAGGGAGCCGATCGAATAATGGGAAGTAGGGTACACCTAGTGGAGATAGGGGCAGGCGGCACCTATGTAGTCAGCTAGGGGTACGTAAAGCCATTGGGAAAGTTTCTAAGTGAAGCTAAGTGGGATGAATCTTTAGGGTGACTGGTGTGGTGCAGTATAGTGTTTATCCTTTAGTATTTAGGAGCGCCTATAACGTTGCCTTTAGCGATTGTCTATGTCCTTAATCTGCTCTTCATAGACATTTTCTTGTTTTCCAGCTTATGCCTTAGTCCAGTTATTTTGGTAATAGTATTGTAGAATTATCATATTCACCAGACTTTATGTCTGACCCCCTCTTTTCCATCCTTTTTCTCCCTTCAGGTCCGCAGGTTGGGCCAAGTTCTAGTGGAGTCTAGTTGGATCGCTTATCTTCTGGAAAGCCTGGACTGCTGAAGTAAAGTCCAGCTTGTTATCTTTCTTTTTAATGGCTATTCATGTAATGGGATTATGTACTTGTTTTATCAAGATAGATATTGTACTTGACATTGAATATGGTGTTATGATGAAATCAAACATGTTTTGACTTCTGCTATAATGAAATAAAGTTTTTGAATTTCCAAGTACTATTTTATATCTGTCTTGTTGTAATTTTACTGTTCTATATTCACTTAAAACCTCCATGGAAGTTAATGCATTTCCTTTGTGAGTGACATTAATGGACGTGGGGTGTTACAAACTCATTCTCAAATGTTTCCATAAGAAGTATAGTAATAACAACTAGTAATAGCATAATGACTTCGTCTGTGAATTTTACCACATCTACTGACCTTTTGGATATGTTAAGCAGAGAGGTCAGAACATAAAGTTCTGTGTGACCGAAATATGGTGTTTAGACAAAGTCCATACCCTACTTTTTAGCGGGTTACATATGTCAAGGTATGTCTACGCAGCACACAACATTCACACAAACACCAATTGTCTGACCAACGAGGTGGATATCTAAGTCAATCGCTCATTAGTGTTTTTAGGGTCAAGACCCAACAAGGTGGGCATTCTTGGTCACTTATGACCCTATTAAAGGTGGATTCTTATGATTAATTGTAACCCTGAGGAGGACCCTAGCCTCTTAAGACCCCGTCCTATTACGTAAACTTTCTTAAGTTTATACTCTCACTTGTAATATGAAAAGTTGTATTGCGAACATTACTACTTGCTAATATTATGATAGAACACCTATGTCGCTTGAGATTTCCCTTAGATAGTTGGTGAGCATGCAATGGCCACATGTCTTTTATATACCAATTATGTTTCTAGTTGAGCTCTTACAAGCTTCTAAAGGAAGTGGACATCCCCCGTGAACTACCCTACTCCGTTACCACTTATGCCTAACCACTTTTAAAGAAGGAGGACTCATAGACTTACTCCAAATCTAATAAGGGAGAGTCTCATGACTTTGGTTCCTCTCAAAGGAATAAACCTTTGAGGGATCCTAGTCCTAACAACTTAAGACCCAAATTAGAGAAGAAGAGAGTCGGCCACTTAAGACCTTCACAAGGTGTAGTAAACCTACCTATTTTCACATACGATGGACTTATATATCTAGTTATATACACACACACACTAGACCTCTCACATTAAACCGTATACCTGTACATGCTGGATATGTCGGGCGGCTCCTGGCAGGCTTCTACTATATGTTGGTTTAATCTCGTGTGATAGTGTACTAAGTTTGAATGGACTATGGCACCTAGACCTCTCACATTAGTTGCGCCTACTTGTTGTTGCTGGATTTGCCGATTGGTTCCAGGCCGGCTTCTACCACAAATGGCAACTAACCTCGTGTATGTGTGTCACTATTAATATATATGTAAAGCCATTCTATACGCACACACAAGCGATCAATTATATATATATGGGGACATTTCAAAATTCGAATTCTATCCTAATCGTATTTATTATGTTAATATGACGTTAATTACATTTATATAAGTATACTAATTATAACGCATAAATAACATTAATGTTTGTATGAACGAGAGAACATTCTAACGAGATAGAAATTGTCAATTTGTTATAATTTAAGGTATACAAGCTAATTTTCTATATTTTTGACAGCTATAATTTAGGCATGATGGCATAATAACACAATAACAGATAGCGGTGAATGGAAAACATACATACATACAAATTTCAACTTGCATCTTAGGCTTGTTGGGATGATCTTAATAATGGATCAAGAATAGAGTATAATATACACATATACACATATATTCATAAATATATACATGTATATTTATAAGCTCCACTTTATCTAATTCACCCCTTTTTGGTGTATTGCACATAAAAACATTTACATTTGATATATTTCAAGTATGAATACATTTGGATTCAAAATAGAACACAAACCTAATCAAGTCATGGAACAAACCAACTTTAAACTATTTTAGGTTACAACCAAATGTTTACATAAGGATGAATCATATAAAGTAAAACCATAACACCCCTTTTATCCTCAGTCCGATACTAAGATCCAAAATCCACAAATCAAATAACAATAAATCGATAATTCATACACAAACATAAAATAAAGGATTAGGGGTTTTTGTATTGATGTTATTGTAACGACCCGCCATTTTGACTGTGTCGAATCGACAAAACATGTCAACTCGAACCGACCAAAACGACAGATTGTTATTAGCTTCTGAGGTAAATAAAATAAATCACATATCACAGACACAGATACAGAGTAATATAATATCTCTCAGAGGAAAAATACAAAATATAATAGTAGTTCATGAAGCTACTAAATAAACTTTACAACAGAGTTTTTATAAACAATACAGCAGAAGACTTAAACAATGAATTTTAGATACATAAATAAATGATAAAAATTTGAAACGGAAACGACAGAAATAGCTGGATAACTGAAACACCAGAATGAGTAGATACAAGTGAGCTAATGCCAATATAAACTTCAACTCCAATAGTGAATCTCGAAGGCTGATAATCGATATGACCCAAGCAATAATGCAAAACAAAACAACTTGGATCAGGACTAACATTCTCATGGAAGTAAATCAACTCGAATGAAATGTTCGATGAAATGCAATCGGTAACTTAAAGGATGTTTGGGATCACCATCCTCTAAGGATCCGTCAAACTAATACTATATAGTATAATACGTTATATACAACAGTGTCTATCGGTAAAGTAAAAATATCAAAATAGCGTAATTCCTCCGTAAACTGGAGGTTGATCAGAGGGCACTCCATATAAAACAGTACAAAACAAAGTCGTAGTGGGATCGTATAAGGCATGTGACAAGGCATATAAGGAATGCCAGGGTGGATTCACCATTTGCAGAGCCGAACTAGTGGTAATGCATAGTAGCTACTACCGCCCACCTCGATACACACTCCCATAATCAAAAGGGCCCAAATTGAATCTCAATAGTAATAGAATAATATTGAAGAAGTGTGCTCGATAAGAGGTATGACCTCACTTATTCCGTGCATAGCTCCTATTTTAGCCACATCAAGCTGACTCATGGTAGTCAGGGTCTCATAATTAATATGAAATACAAAAATAGAGTCGTTTGCCAAATCACCCCCTTCATTCTGGAACTCCACCGCGTACACAGTTGTTAAAGTGGTTTACGACATTGGCAGAGAATATGACAATAGCCGATCCCGGTCTCTTTAACAACCAAACGTTTACATTTTTCACGCCTTGGTCATTATTTTATAAATCACTTTATGAAATCAATTATACAAAATATCAAATTTGTAACACCCCACCTCCGTTAAGGTCACTCACAAAGGGAATGCCTTAACTTTGATGGAGTGTTTTAGAAGACAGAACAGAAATTTACAAGACAGATAAAGTAGTACTTGAAAATTTTATAACTTTATTACAACAGAAACAGAAATAATTTTGGTTACATCTTTCCAAAACACAATATCAGAATTCAAGTACAAAATACCGGTCTTGTACAAAAGCCTTCAGAATGCATAGTTTTTAAAGTCATAATCCCCAACGTAAACTGCCTTGGAAAGATAGAGGCAAAGCCAAGCAATACTTCAAGCATAGAGAATCTGAATCAAGCTCCTATGTTTCCACCCTGAAAACCTGGGGGGGAGGAACGGAAAGAAAAGAGGTGAAACAAACTAGGTCAGACATAAGTCTGGTGAGTCCAGTGACTTTCAGCATATAAACAGATAATAGTATCATGACATGTAAATAAAACTGGATGAGAGATAACCGTAACAGGAATAGCAGGTTAACAGAATGATATAGACTATGCTAAGCTTCTTACTTAGTCTTCACTTCTCTGCACTAATACTAGTATAACAGGATTAGGTGTTACCCTAATGTCTAAACTGAAACAGAAACGGAAACAAAATAATCTCTACAGAAACAGAATGCTAGTAATGGGCCTTTACCACCCGAATAGACAGAAGGTACAGAAGCAGAATACTAATAATGGGCCTTTACTGTAATGACCCAAATTTCCTCAACATCGGAGTTGACTATATACATCATACGTCCAACCCAAATATCGCGAAAGTACGAAACATTTTTTTTAGAAGAAAGAGATAGAAGAAGAACAGAAACAATAACACAGAATCTCACATCGCAGCGGAACAAAATATAATATATCATATCTTTTGAAATACAAAATTTGTATTGTATACACATATCATTATCAGAGTACAACACTTACAACACAGCGGAACAAAACTCTATATAACTAACGCTGAAGCCTCCTGCTCCAAGCTCCTTTAGATATATCTGAAAAATCCTGAACTACTTGACTGCCCGTACAAATTTAGGCACCCAAGAGTTTAGGTAGAACAAAACAAATAAACTCCGGGTCAATCATGGGACTGGTATGAGTAAACAATTTAAACCAGTTTTCTAAATGATATCTCATAAGACCATGCCGTATAACACGGAACGGGTTTTTCCCTTATGAGAATCCAAACACTTGATTTAACTTTCAAAATCCCTTTTGAAAGGAACGATAATCTTTATATCAAAACTCTTTTGAAATTATAATAATGTCTAAATCAAGTAGATAACAATCTAGTGGAACGTTTGCATCTCATGTTCCACATATATATATACAATCAAAACCGCAAGCACATATTGGGTAATGGATTTCCAACTATGACAAGGTATGGAATCACCTTCCGCTGGTATATCTCTAGAGGAGAATACACCGAGTTCAACAAGAACATCTTGCAACTCAGCCACACATGACCGACCACTCATTTGGCTTGAGTGTATCGAATGTATATCACCAACGGTTGGGATCAACAACCGTTTCCCGAATGGGACAGCATCGACAATAGATTTTTAGAAGTAAATGGAACTCTAGATCAGGTGATTATACACCCTAATAGGTGCGACCTACATAGCCATGTTGCCTGCCCGATTTCTGTCATTTACCGGTTGATGAGGCTTGAAGCTACGCTTTATCATCACACCAGATTCACTTCGAATGTCACATCGTCAGATCCATCGAAAATCACTAATTGATGTCTACAACAATACATTACGTGTTAGCTAAAAGAAGTTTCCTTCTCCGCTTCCACTCTTGGTATGGTTGAAGAAATCAATGTACGTGACCTTTTTGGAAATACTCTGTCAGACATTCATCCATACGAGTCACCCAGGAGCAGGATGAATCGAAGGCACAATTTCTATTAATAGAAAAAGTCCTTGCACTCTACTCCGTCTTCGATTATCTTTATATAATCTGATTCGCACGCTACTACCAATACGGAGTGGTTCTTTGGATAATAATCCAACCGGTCTCTCCATATTGACAACGATGGTCAAAACTTCGATAGTCTGTGATTTAACTATCGAATAAAAACAAGTGTTTCGATAGTCGATGATTTAACTATCGAAGAAAACAAGTGTTCATCCAATTATCAAACAATCACTGAGCCCTTAATTAATATTCCATTAATTAAATCACTCCTCTATTTCTTTATCAATATTTGTAACCAAATATTTTCAATAACCATATTGGCATTTCACGTTATTTTCTAACTTTAGAAAATATATGATATTTTATAATTGGAAAATATTCCAATTACTTATCTCTTTTCCGATCTCGTTTATTTCTGTACTTAGGAAATATTCTTTATTATATTTCCAAGCTTTCACTTATTTGGGTTAAAACAGATGTTGTGTAAAACATCGTTACGACAACCCAAATACTATATTCGACTATCTCTTATCCAACATTGATCTTCGAGCCTGAAATCTTACTGTTCATTTGTTAATAATGAAATCAATCAAGTTGGGGTATAACTACCTCTCAGACCTTGACTGAATAACATTTATAACGTCAAAACAGATATGACTACTTACTCGAAAAATCAATACCACACAACTACTTCTTCACCTTTAAACACATATACACTTTCTCTTTCTATTCTTACTAGATTTTATTCCTAGTCTTCCTTTTTGATTATACTATTCTATTTCTAAGTTCGTTTTCTTATCGACTTCTATATATAATGATATATAGATTTCTAACTATCAAATTATCTTAAAAATATTCTATCTCCTTAAATTCCCGGAAAAAATCTCCATAACCTCCTTTGTACCGGGAGCATCGGGAAAATCCCCAAACTGCCACACAGGCCTGTCTGATCAAAAAGAAAAAGGAAAAGCCAAGCGGCTTGCCGATACGGCGCATAAAATCTCATATGGAAATTAAATACGTACCTTTTTGTCGGGCATTCTATTTATATACCTTCTAACACTTTATTCCAAACCTGTCTCATGTATATTTATTCATGTCCAATCTATTTTAACTATACCAATCGTTTTAACTCAACTTGTTAATTAAATCTGTTAATTAACTTCTTAGTCTATTCCACTTCTATTTATCCAAATCTATTATCTTATTTTATTCAAATCCTATAATATAAATCCCATTTGAATTCTCTTTATTCAAATTCTATATTATAAACCCCATTTGAATTCTATATTCAAATTCTATAGTTAAACTCCATTTGAATTCTATATTCAAATTCTATATTCAAAGTCTATTTGAATTCTCTTTTCAAATTCTATATTCAAAGTCTATTTGAATATCTCTGCATTATTTATAAACAATGTTTATAACTTTACTTAAAATCCCCCGTTTATATATTTATAAATAGAGTTTATAAATTCAATTCAAATCCCACATTTTCATTTATAAACAGAGTTTATAAATTCAATTCAAATCCCACCTTTTCATTTGTAAACAGAGTTTATAAATTCAATTCAAATCCCACCTTTTCATTTGTAAACAGAGTTTATAAATTCAATTCAAATCCCACCTTTTCATTTGTAAACAGAGTTTATAAATTCCATACTTGTTTTATATATATATTCAAAACAAGTTAATATTTTTATTCTATTCGAATTTCAAATTCTATTCTGTTTGAATCTTATATATTCAAATTTCAAATTCTATTTTAGAAAAAAAGAATTTTTTTCTAAATCTCAAATATCCCTTTTCATGATATTTTTAAATATCAACACTTAGGCCCCAGTGATATTTAAACGCACAAAGCAACCAATTATTTATTTTTCTAACACATCATATATGACAGTATATATGCAAATAAATAAACAAACAGATAATATATTTTTGAGGAATCTTGTTGGATTCCTCCAACCTATTTTCCTGCATCCACAGACATTAGTCAACATAGTAATACCCATCCTGCTTCGAGGCAGGATATCGCGGTATGAAGGTCATCCACTATCATAGCGTGGGGCGCATAGGGTAATCATCCGCTAATGAAACCGCGGGCATCCGCTAATGAGACTGCGGGAATCCAACCAATCATCAACCCAATATATATATATCCTAAATAACTAATATATTTAAATCAACCAAACAACATTCAAACAAGCAACAACAATTATTTTTAACGATAAAAATAATTCTAAACAAATAGGTGAGATTTACTCACCGTGATTTTTCTACTGGAATTCCATTATTGATTCTTTTGCATTGATTTTCAAAGTTAATTCCAATCGACTCCAAGAATTTGCAAATCAACTCCAACTCGTACAGTTTGCAACTATAAACCTAACGTGATATATGATGTTAGATTTTTTTTTTTGACTTTAAATGCGTTTTGAAAATTTTAATTTATCGACTAACATAAATAAATTATAAACTTAATTAGGATTGAATATTTACCTTAATTTCTAGACCATGATGCTTTGTCTTCTAGATTGAATTTCCCCTTACTGCAAACTGTTTTCAATCTGCTGCCACAATCTACAAGCTGCAACTCCACTAGCAACGCCGACCAGATCTACTCCAAAAATCACAGACCTCTCATGCCTCCACTTTATCATTTTCCGTACCACAAGTCCATCCCTTATACTTTACTGAATGAACTTTTGATGCCAACTTCATCACTGCTAATCCTTCCAGGTCTGACCACCTAGGCATAGTATCTTCGATAGAAACAAAAATCGAAACCATCCTTACTCCCTGAAGATCGACGCTGCTGACCCCAATCCACCAGTCGAAATCAACACCACATCCATTTCCGTCCTTTCACAATATCCAGCTACCTAACCCAATCCAGTACATCGCTCAATCCAAACTTAGCTTTGCTACTTTGTGGCAGAAACCCCTCGCGCTATCGAACTTCAATCTCACGTGAGCGCTTCCAAGCATCTAAATCGAACAATGCGGAAATAGTATCAGTGAAGTAGAGGAAGATTCGAATTGTGGAAAAAGTTTGAGATAGGGACTGTGATTCATTGTTCGTGGGAAATGAATTAGGCAAAGGGACTGCCCTTGGATTTTGATTTGCTGGGACTAAGAATAGTAGACGCGATTTATTTTTTTGAATTGATTTCAAAGAGGATTCAGACATTTTCCTTGAAGGATTTAAATGGAACTCGGCTTTATTTCTTTCTCCAAACACTGAAGAGTATGACGCAATTATATAACTGAGAAGGGAACCAACGTTATATAACCGAGTGGAAGAAAATGAAGACAGCGGGTCATTTAAATTTGTGGAGTTAAGGAGGAGAACATGGCTTATATTTTTGCCTAAGATTTTGTCTGGAGGAAAATAAACCAACAAAATCAAATATTTTATTTGATTTTATTTAAATTTAACCGGATCTGTTAAATTGTCACTTTGATTTCGAGCTCCTTTTTGAATCCACCGACTACCATTTTTAGGGTAATACCTCTATTCCGGACACACTGGGATATGTCACGAAGTCCAATTCGACCATCTGCTGAAGATATAAATTTAAATTGATATAATTTAAATTTCAAACTATTTATTCTCCTCGAAAATAAATAAATATTATTACCGTTAAAATTTCATATTAATTATTTGAACTATTTTCAATTCAAATTAAAATTTGAATTCAACTAAATCCATTTTCGTATTCTGATAATTTAATATTTTCGATATTAAATCGAAATTGATAATAGAAATTGATAACTTAATCTAAAAATTCACTTATATTACCAAACCAATATTTAAATTAAATATTAAATATTCAAAAATTAGCCCATAAGGATCCGGGTCATTACAATCTTCCCCACTAAAAATAATTTCGTCCTCGAAATTGCTAAGGTAGAAAAAGTGCTACAAACCCATTTATTTTTTTCAAAACTTATTTATGTTGATATTCAACATTTCAAACTTCCTTACGTAACTCTCTTTCGAATCAATCCCTATTCGATAACTCCTCCCTTCGAATAACTATATTCGATAATCTCTCTTTCGAATAACTAGATTCGAAAACCTTTCTTCGAATAAACTATATTCGATTTACTCTATCTGGTTAACTCTTAATTTGAATAACAAATATTCGATAAATTCTAATTGAATAACTAATATTCAATTAACTCTACGGATTAACCCTAACTGATTAATTCTAACTGGTTAATTCTTACTCAAATCGATTTATCCTAACTCTAATCGATTATTTCTAACTCTAATCGACTTCTCCTGTTCGAATAACTCCTATTGGATAACGTTTATTCATTTATAAAGATTTACTTTTAGTAACGGTTCTTCACTTTATAAATGTTTTCTTTAATAATGGTACTTCACTTATACAAGTGTTGTATACCCCTTCTATTTAAAACTATCGGTGTTAAAAACCAATATCTCTTCTCTATATAAGTTCAGACTTATATATTCCATTTATCGAATGATAAATATTTACTTTAATTTATAAACTGTTATGTATAAATTAATCTTTTCTATTTATCTGTTAAAACATATTTCCATTTTTTTATTCACCTTCTAAATATTCCTTTGATTAATTCCTATTTATTTAACAAATAAATATCTCATTTATAACATTCAATTTGTTTACTATAAATAAATATTTCCATTTAATCTATTTGTAAATGTATTACAAATATTCCCTTCTAAATTCTATTTGTAAATGTTTTTACAAATATTTCTCCTTCTATTTGTTTGCACATAACTTCCTTTGTATTTGTGTTACAAATATATTTCCTTTATTCACACCCAATTCATATTTCATTCACATTGATTTTACTCAATTTATTCATTTCGATCCATTTAACTTACTTAAGTTAAATTTAATTTCAATCATTCAAATTCCCGTTAACTAGTTTTGCTAATTAACTGTTTTGCCTATTTCACCCTTTTTATTTGAATATAACTTATTCAAATATATGTCAACTTAATTATAAACTAATCTAATTATATTTTCAACTCGAGTTATATATACGATTTCGAATATAAATTCTCAATCTCTTTCACTTATCCAAAAACCCAATTTCGATTCAAATTTCCTGTAACGACCCGCAAATCCGTGCTATCTGAATTGACTAATAACACCACACGTCCAACCCAAATTGCACAGAAATACGAATCATTATTAGAAAGAAGTTAGAGGATGAGAAATAGAAAGAAAGAAATATTAGAATAGAAGAAAACAAAGAAGACAAGTCTCACAGCGGAACGAATAAAATATATTATATAACATAATTTTTGAAATTCAAATCAGTAACTTTATATACATACCATCATCAGAGCACAACAGTTATTCCTGGAACAGTCATAAACACCTGTTTCCAGTTTCAAACATGGTTCACAGCGGAATATATGATAGTCTATAGCTAACTGGTGAAGCCTCCTGCTTCCAGCTCCTCCAAATGAATCTGAAAAATCCCGACTACTTGACTGCCCGTACAAATTTGGGCACCCAAGAGTTTAGGGAAAACAAATGAAATAAACTCTGGGTCAGTCATGGGACTGGTGTGAGTAAACTCCAACCACTTGTTTAACTTTAAAAATCCTTTCAAAAGAAAAGATAATAGTAAGACCAGCCCACACATAAACATGGACGGTTTTTACCTTACTATAACCCAAAACACTTTGATACGAAAATCCAGTGATATTATAATAATGTCTACATCAAGTAAATAACCAAATAGCAGAACGCTTGCATCTCACGCTCCACATATATAGTATAAAATTAAAAACCGCATGGCGCTTATTGGAGATTGGATTTCCAACATGACAAGGTATGGAACCACCTTCCGCTAGTGTATCTCTAGAGAGGAATACACTGGGTTCAACAAGAACTTCTTGTAACCCGGCCCACACATGACCGACCACTCATTTCGCTTGAGTGTATCGAATGTATATCACCAACGGTTAGGATCAGCAACCGCCTCCCGACTGGGACAACATCGAATAGAATAAGAAATTAAATGAACCTCTAGATAGGTGATTATACATCCTAATGGGTGCGACCCACATAGCCATGCTGCCTGCCCGATTTTTGTCCTTTCCCGGTTGTTGAGGCCTGAGGCTACGAATACTTACCATTCATTGATAGCACAATCACTTTGAATGCCACATCGTCAGATCCGTTAATCACTAGTTGAGTTTGCACAAAAATTCTGGATGTTATGCTAAGGGAATAAATCCGTTGCAACCATATATATTTATACAGACCAACCCATTTGATCATTGGAAATACTCTGTTAGACATCCGTCCATTTACGTTCGTTCTGGGATTGAACGAAACCGAAGGCACAATTTCTATTACTAGAAAAAGCCCTTGCACTTTACTCCGTCTTCGATTATCTTCATATAATCTGATTCGCAACGCTACTGCCAATACGGAGTGGTTCTCGGATAATAATCCAACCGGTCTCTCCATATTGACCACGATGGTAAAAACTTCGATAGTCTGTGATTTAACTATCGAATAAAAACAAGTGTTCATCCAACATATCAAACAAATCACTGGGCTCTTTAATTAATATTTCATCAATTAAATCTCTTCTCCGGTTCTTTATCAATATTTGTTAACCAAATATTTTCAATAACCATATTGGCCCTTTACGCTATTTGGAAAGCATTTCCCAATATCAACTTCTTTTATTTTCTATATATTAGAAAATGTCTCTATTTGCAATTGGAAACAATTCCGATCACTTATCTCTATCCCGACTATTTTAATTATACTCAGGAAATATTTACTTGTTATATTTCCAAAATTCCATCACTTGGGTTTAAAACGAATGTTGTGTAAAACATCGTTACAACAACCCAAAATATTTTATTCAACTAACTCTTTTTCAAACACTTTTCTTCGAGACTGGATCTTGCTATTTATCCATTAAAAATGAAATCAATCAAGTTGGGGTAAAATTACCTCTCAGACCTTAACTGAAAACATCCTCAACTTCAAAACGGCAAAACCACTTACCTCGAATAAACACACTATACAATCCAATTATTCATTTTTAAAAACATGTATATAGTTCGCTTTCTATTTCTAATTTATAGATTTCCCTTTCTGTTTCCAATACTCTATTTTGATTTCATTTCCTTATCGAATTCTACATATATCGATACATTGATTTATAACTATCAAATTATCTGAAAAATATTCTATCTCCTTAAATTCCCGGAAAAATTCGCCATAACCTCCCCTGCACCGGGAGCATCGGGAAATTTCAAATAGCTTTCCCGGTCCTTCTTATCTCAAAAAGAAAAAAGCCAAGTGGCTTGCCGATACGGCGCATAAAAACCCATAAGTGAATTAAATACGTACCTTTTTGTCGAGCATTCTATATATATATCTTCTATACTTCATACACTTTATTCCAAACCTGTTTAACATATATCCAACCATTTTCAATTCATTTCAACTTGATCTAATCGTTTTAACTCAATTTGTTAATTCATTTGTTAATTAGCACCTTTGCCTATTTCACTTCCATAATTGAATATAGCATGTTCAAATATGTTATCTTGCTTATAAATTAATTTCATTTTTTTGTTTCCAACTCAAATCCCATATTCGATTTCAAATATATATTCACCCGTTCAGTTTACTTTACCAAAATCCAAATTCAATTCAAAATCTCTTTTAATCAAATATACCCCAGGCTAGTTATTTCTATTCAGTAGTTAAAAATCTGATTTTTGTTTCAAAATCATTTCACTTACTTCACTGGAGTTCATATTTATTTTATATCTCCAGTCTGGATTTTTTTAATGGAAATTCGGATTTTTTATTTATAAAAATCCTTTTATTTATTTGAATAAACCGTTACGATTTTAAAGTGGTTTTGGCGCTGTTTTTCTGAAAATTTGATTTTGACATAACTCAAAATCTATATGACGAAATTCAGATTTTTCTCTTCCATTAGAAAACTATTATCTAGTCGGTCCTGACGTTTCTTGTTTCAAAGAATTCTGACTTCAATTGAGTTCTATATACTCGATTGAAGTTCGAGTCGCCAATTTACGAACTACCGCGCCGTGGCGAGTTCGCTATATATATATATATATATATATATATATATATATATATACTTTTAGAACTTTGTTTTTAAAATAAATTCAACTCTATTTTTGATATATATTTTAATATATATCAAATCCATTTTCCTTTTCAATCCAAAATAATATTTTTGATTTTCTATATTCAAATCCCATTTTCATTTCTATTTGAATTTTAAATATTCAAATTTCCAATTTAAATTTCTATTTGAATTCTATATTTAAAATTCATTTCAACTCTATTTGAATTCTATACTCAAGTACCATTTGAATTTCTATATTCAAACCTCTTATTCAAATTCCGTTTGAATTCTTTTATCCAAATTCTATATTCAGATTTCATATGAACTTTCTTTATTCAAATCTATTTGAATTCCCTTGAATTCAAATTCTATTTCAATTCCTTTGACTTCAAATCTATTTCAATTCCTTTGAATTCAAATCCCATATTTAAATCCTTTTTTTTTGAATTTCTATAGTCAAATTCTCTTTCAATTATATTTGAATTCAAATTTCATTGCAATTCTATTTTTGAAATTCTATTTTCAAAGTCTATTTCAAGTTCTCTTTTGAAATTCTATTTTGAAAATCTATTTCAAATTCTATTTGGAAATTCTATTTCAAATTCTCTATATTCAAACTCCATTTGAAAGTTCTATATTCAAATTCCATGTTTGAATTCCCTTCATATTTTCTCTATTCCTTATTTGAATTCCCATTGAATTTCTATATTTCAAATCTATTTGCATTTCAAATATTCGATTCCATTTGAATTTTCATATTCAAATCTCTATTTGAATTTTCTTTATTTGAATTCCTATGGATTCAAACTCTATTTTAATTTCTTTGAATTTAAATTCTATATTTCATCCTAATTTCGTCTATTCAAATTCTATTTGAACTTCCATTTGAATTTCTAATATTCAATCTCTTTTTTTTCTTTTATTTAAAATTCAAATATTTAAACTCCTTTTCTAATTCTACTATTCAAATGTTATACTCAAATTTCATTTGAGTTATATATTTAAAAATTTCATTTCAAATCCTATTTTGAAATTTCATTTCAAATTCCAATTTCACACTTGTATTTCTATTTCTGAATTATCCAATGATAATTCTTTTCACTTTATTTATAACTTCGTTATAAAAGAACTATTTATAAACTTCGTTTATAAAGAAACTACTTGTTTTATTTTTCAAAAACAAGTTTATATTTTTATTTCCATTTAAAATTCAAATTCTATTTAAAAATAGAATTTTTCCCTTTTAAATCTCAAACATCCTTCCACGATATTTTTAATAAATTAACACTTGGCCCAGTGATATTTACAAAAATCACATCACCCAATTTTCAATCATTTGATTTTTAACACGTCATATATGAAAATTATATATGGAATCAAACAAACAACAAACAAAACAGATAATATATTTTTGAGGAATCCAGTTGGATTCCTCCAACCTGTTTTCCTGCATCCACAGATGTTAGCACATAAATAATACCCATTCTGCTTCGTGGCAGAATATCGTGGTATAGAAGGTCATCCACTATCATAGTGTGGGGCGTATAGGGTAATCATCCGCTATGAAACTGCGGGCATCCGCTAATGAGACTGCGGGAATCCAATCAATCAACCCAATATATATAATAGCCTAAATAACTAATATATATAAAACAAGCAGAAAAATCCAAACAAGCAACAACAATTATTTTTACGAAGTAAAAATAATTATAAATAAAAGGTGAGTGAGATTTACTCACCTCGATTTGCCGAATATTCCGATTAATCTCGTATTGTTGCGGCTACGAATTCTACTTGAGTTGAATCGACTTAGTATCTATGATTTTTTTTTGATCGATTAATCATTTATTCAAATAAATTAACTATTAACAATAATAAATTCCCTTATGTATTTTAAATTCTAAAAATGAATACCTTACATTCTATTTTGTCCCAGACGCTACAACTTCTTCGAACCAGCAACCACCTTACCCGAACTCCAACTGCAGCGTTGTCCATTGCTTCCAGCACTGATGAATACTATTGCAGCATATCCTCAAACACCTACAGTGCAGTACTGCTAGTTCTCTCACCAGCTCGCCCGTTTGCCAGTGCCAACACCAAACTGCTGTAGCATACCCACACCACTACCGCATAAAAACAACATCGACTGTATCCAGACCCTCCTCTAACAAATGACCATCTCCACCATGCCTACTTTCACTATTTCCAGAAACCTGAGATTGAATCCCCATCGCGACTGTACCCATTTCACCATCGCAAAGAGATCGAACTCCACTAGCAAACACCGCAGAACCCATGACCGATTATCACCTACACAACTCCCCTACACTGCCTTAAACCTCTCGAGCTCGCTACAGGTCGCGACCTTCACCACAACCACATCGCGCCCACATCGAGCGGCTCCTCCTTCAGACTTCCGCTTCCAAAGCACCGCACCCTCCCCTAATCCCTACTCAGTCTCGAACGAGATCTATGAACCACGGACTGATCGATTTTCCCCGCTCCAACTTTGATTCTTTATATATATATATATATATATTAGTCGATTGATTTTTATTGGGAGAAAAAGGAAACGAAGGAAGAGGGAATTGAAAATGCATCTGTTGGTTTGGAGAATGATATAACACTGGCGATGGTTTTCATTTATATAAGTGAGAAAGGGGACCATTGTACAATTGCTATTAAACACTGGTTTCCTAGATATCGAAGGTAGAAGACAGTAATTTCAGCTCGAGGAAATCATAGTTCTGTGTGTTTCCATTTTTAGGGTGTTATTCTGAATATAGGTCGGCTCCTGCAAACGTAGGGTGGCTGATATTAATTAGATTTGATTAGATTTTGTTTAAATTAAATAACTATGATATCTCGCGGTCTATTACTCGAAATCCCTGAACTGCTATTTTAACGCAACCATTGTTATTTCAACAGTGTAACACTATTCTGAACTAATTGAATATATTTTGATATTTAATTCCAACGTATATACCATATTAAATTAATATAAAAAAAATTAAATTCAAAACAAATAAATTCTCCAACCATACATTATTATCATTGTCGTCGATATTCAAATATATATATTGATCATCTAAACCGTTCTGATTCTGTTTTTAACTTCGATTTCAATTTTATTTTGTATTTCGATAATTTAGTATATTTATACAAATCCAAGAATTTATTTCTAAATCGATAACATACAAATAAAATTTATTTATATTACCAACTCTATATTTAAAACCATATTGAATATTTAAAATAAATCGATAAAAATTTCGGGTCGTTACATTCTTCCCCCCTTAAAATAATTTCGTCCTCGAAATTGCTAAGGTAGGAAAAATGGTACAAACTCATTACTTTTCAAAACTTCTTTATGTTGAAACTCACCTCTTCATATTCCAACAAATTTTATTCCACCAAAACATTTGGTTCCCATTCACTTAAATGATTTACAATCAACATAATCCCATTTAATTCAAATTCATACAAATTGAATTTAATCAATTTATCCACTTCGATCCATTTAACTTGTTTAAGTTAAATTTTAAATTTCAGAATTCAAATCCCTGGTTTTTTTTTTCAAATTCTTTTGAAATCCCATAAATATGTACATATGTTTATTTACCACTATCTTAAATTTAAAACATTTGAATTTCAAACCACTTGTTTTTCTTTCAAACAAATTACATCAAGAACTTTTCTATGGTAGCCATCCATCACTTAGAAACTCGAAAATGAACACTGATGAAGCTGCAATCATCATCAGTGTTATTTCCCAGCCACTGAAGTGAGTTCAGTGCTTTATCCATTTAAAAATCCATTCAAATATGATTTTTATTCAAACGGTCTTTTCAAAACAAAGCTATATCCTTTTAATATACTTCCAGAAAATATTTTCAAACTTCCCAGGATTTAAATTCCAATTTTGGTTTGAATTTAATTCTAGTTCATCCCATTTGTATATATTTTATTCATATACAAATTTTATTTGGTTATAATTTCCCATTCCAATTTTATAATCTCATTGGATTATAATCCTAACAATCAACACATCCATATATAATATAATAATTTCAGAAAATTATTCCTTCTATATAAAAATAGAAATTTGGGTAAAATTATTTCATCTACCCACCTTAAAAACTTATTATGTTGAATTTCTCTACTCAAGTGTTTAGAAATTCCTATCGACTTCGTGGCGTCCCACGATTCGACCAGAATTCATAAACTACTCAACAGACAAGCCAACATAATATAAAACAAATTTTATATCAATTAACAAATACGCTCTCTCGTATATATACTCATCTCATTCTAGGGCACTACTGACCCTATCTCTAATGAGCACATCCCACCAAAGCCTAGGTATTCGCTCAACCTAAGCTCTGATACCAACTGTAACGACCCGCAAATCCGTGCTATCTGAATTGACTAATAACACCACACGTCCAACCCAAATTGCACAGAAATACGAATCATTATTAGAAAGAAGTTAGAGGATGAGAAATAGAAAGAAAGAAATATTAGAATAGAAGAAAACAAAGAAGACAAGTCTCACAGCGGAACGAATAAAATATATTATATAACATAATTTTTGAAATTCAAATCAGTAACTTTATATACATACCATCATCAGAGCACAACAGTTATTCCTGGAACAGTCATAAACACATGTTTCCAGTTTCAAACATGGTTCACAGCGGAATATATGATAGTCTATAGCTAACTGGTGAAGCCTCCTGCTTCCAGCTCCTCCAAATGAATCTGAAAAATCCCGACTACTTGACTGCCCGTACAAATTTGGGCACCCAAGAGTTTAGGGAAAACAAACGAAATAAACTCTGGGTCAGTCATGGGACTGGTGTGAGTAAACTCCAACCACTTGTTTAACTTTAAAAATCCTTTCAAAAGAAAAGATAATAGTAAGACCAGCCCACACATAAACATGGACGGTTTTTACCTTACTATAACCCAAAACACTTTGATACGAAAATCCAGTGATATTATAATAATGTCTACATCAAGTAAATAACCAAATAGCAGAACGCTTGCATCTCACGCTCCACATATATAGTATAAAATTAAAAACCGCATGGCGCTTATTGGAGATTGGATTTCCAACATGACAAGGTATGGAACCACCTTCCGCTAGTGTATCTCTAGAGAGGAATACACTGGGTTCAACAAGAACTTCTTGTAACCCGGCCCACACATGACCGACCACTCATTTCGCTTGAGTGTATCGAATGTATATCACCAGCTGTTGGGATCAACAACCGCCTCCCGACTGGGACAGCATCGAATAGAATAAGAAATTAAATGAACCTCTAGATAGGTGATTATACATCCTAATGGGTGCGACCCACATAGCCATGCTGCCTGCCCGATTTTTGTCCTTTCCCGGTTGTTGAGGCCTGAGGCTACGAATACTTACCATTCATTGATAGCACAATCACTTTGAATGCCACATCGTCAGATCCGTTAATCACTAGTTGAGTTTGCACAAAAATTCTGGATGTTATGCTAAGGGAATAAATCCGTTGCAACCATATATATTTATACAGACCAACCCATTTGATCATTGGAAATACTCTGTTAGACATCCGTCCATTTACGTTCGTTCTGGGATTGAACGAAACCGAAGGCACAATTTCTATTACTAGAAAAAGCCCTTGCACTTTACTCCGTCTTCGATTATCTTCATATAATCTGATTCGCAACGCTACTGCCAATACGGAGTGGTTCTCGGATAATAATCCAACCGGTCTCTCCATATTGACCACGATGGTAAAAACTTCGATAGTCTGTGATTTAACTATCGAATAAAAACAAGTGTTCATCCAACATATCAAACAAATCACTGGGCTCTTTAATTAATATTTCATCAATTAAATCTCTTCTCCGGTTCTTTATCAATATTTGTTAACCAAATATTTTCAATAACCATATTGGCCCTTTACGCTATTTGGAAAGCATTTCCCAATATCAACTTCTTTTATTTTCTATATATTAGAAAATGTCTCTATTTGCAATTGGAAACAATTCCGATCACTTATCTCTATCCCGACTATTTTAATTATACTCAGGAAATATTTACTTGTTATATTTCCAAAATTCCATCACTTGGGTTTAAAACGAATGTTGTGTAAAACATCGTTACAACAACCCAAAATATTTTATTCAACTAACTCTTTTTCAAACACTTTTCTTCGAGACTGGATCTTGCTATTTATCCATTAAAAATGAAATCAATCAAGTTGGGGTAAAATTACCTCTCAGACCTTAACTGAAAACATCCTCAACTTCAAAACGGCAAAACCACTTACCTCGAATAAACACACTATACAATCCAATTATTCATTTTTAAAAACATGTATATAGTTCGCTTTCTATTTCTAATTTATAGATTTCCCTTTCTGTTTCCAATACTCTATTTTGATTTCATTTCCTTATCGAATTCTACATATATCGATACATTGATTTATAACTATCAAATTATCTGAAAAATATTCTATCTCCTTAAATTCCCGGAAAAATTCGCCATAACCTCCCCTGCACCGGGAGCATCGGGAAATTTCAAATAGCTTTCCCGGTCCTTCTTATCTCAAAAAGAAAAAAGCCAAGTGGCTTGCCGATACGGCGCATAAAAACCCATAAGTGAATTAAATACGTACCTTTTTGTCGAGCATTCTATATATATATCTTCTATACTTCATACACTTTATTCCAAACCTGTTTAACATATATCCAACCATTTTCAATTCATTTCAACTTGATCTAATCGTTTTAACTCAATTTGTTAATTCATTTGTTAATTAGCACCTTTGCCTATTTCACTTCCATAATTGAATATAGCATGTTCAAATATGTTATCTTGCTTATAAATTAATTTCATTTTTTTGTTTCCAACTCAAATCCCATATTCGATTTCAAATATATATTCACCCGTTCAGTTTACTTTACCAAAATCCAAATTCAATTCAAAATCTCTTTTAATCAAATATACCCCAGGCTAGTTATTTCTATTCAGTAGTTAAAAATCTGATTTTTGTTTCAAAATCATTTCACTTACTTCACTGGAGTTCATATTTATTTTATATCTCCAGTCTGGATTTTTTTAATGGAAATTCGGATTTTTTATTTATAAAAATCCTTTTATTTATTTGAATAAACCGTTACGATTTTAAAGTGGTTTTGGCGCTGTTTTTCTGAAAATTTGATTTTGACATAACTCAAAATCTATATGACGAAATTCAGATTTTTCTCTTCCATTAGAAAACTATTATCTAGTCGGTCCTGACGTTTCTTGTTTCAAAGAATTCTGACTTCAATTGAGTTCTATATACTCGATTGAAGTTCGAGTCGCCAATTTACGAACTACCGCGCCGTGGCGAGTTCGCTATATATATATATATATATATATATATATATATACTTTTAAAACTTTGTTTTTAAAATAAATTCAACTCTATTTTTGATATATATTTTAATATATATCAAATCCATTTTCCTTTTCAATCCAAAATAATATTTTTGATTTTCTATATTCAAATCCCATTTTCATTTCTATTTGAATTTTAAATATTCAAATTTTCAATTTAAATTTCTATTTGAATTCTATATTTAAAATTCATTTCAACTCTATTTGAATTCTATACTCAAGTACCATTTGAATTTCTATATTCAAACCTCTTATTCAAATTCCGTTTGAATTCTTTTATCCAAATTCTATATTCAGATTTCATATGAACTTTCTTTATTCAAATCTATTTGAATTCCCTTGAATTCAAATTCTATTTCAATTCCTTTGACTTCAAATCTATTTCAATTCCTTTGAATTCAAATCCCATATTTAAATTCTTTTTTTTTTTGAATTTCTATAGTCAAATTCTCTTTCAATTATATTTGAATTCAAATTTCATTGCAATTCTATTTTTGAAATTCTATTTTCAAAGTCTATTTCAAGTTCTCTTTTGAAATTCTATTTTGAAAATCTATTTCAAATTCTATTTGGAAATTCTATTTCAAATTCTCTATATTCAAACTCCATTTGAAAGTTCTACATTCAAATTCCATGTTTGAATTCCCTTCATATTTTCTCTATTCCTTATTTGAATTCCCATTGAATTTCTATATTTCAAATCTATTTGCATTTCAAATATTCGATTCCATTTGAATTTTCATATTCAAATCTCTATTTGAATTTTCTTTATTTGAATTCCTATGGATTCAAACTCCATTTTAATTTCTTTGAATTTAAATTCTATATTTCATCCTAATTTCGTCTTTTCAAATTCTATTTGAACTTCCATTTGAATTTCTAATATTCAATCTCTTTTTTTCTTTTATTTAAAATTCAAATATTTAAACTCCTTTTCTAATTCTACTATTCAAATGTTATACTCAAATTTCATTTGAGTTATATATTTAAAAATTTCATTTCAAATCCTATTTTGAAATTTCATTTCAAATTCCAATTTCACACTTGTATTTCTATTTCGGAATTATCCAATGATAATTCTTTTCACTTTATTTATAACTTCGTTATAAAAGAACTATTTATAAACTTCGTTTATAAAGAAACTACTTGTTTTATTTTTCAAAAACAAGTTTATATTTTTATTTCCATTTAAAATTCAAATTCTATTTAAAAATAGAATTTTTCCTTTTTAAATCTCAAATATCCTTCCACGATATTTTTAATAAATTAACACTTGGCCCAGTGATATTTAAAAAAATCACATCACCCAATTTTCAATCATTTGATTTTTAACACGTCATATATGAAAATTATATATGGAATCAAACAAACAACAAACAAAACAGATAATATATTTTTGAGGAATCCAGTTGGATTCCTCCAACCTGTTTTCCTGCATCCACAGATGTTAGCACATAAATAATACCCATTCTGCTTCGTGGCAGAATATCGTGGTATAGAAGGTCATCCACTATCATAGTGTGGGGCGTATAGGGTAATCATCCGCTATGAAACTGCGGGCATCCGCTAATGAGACTGCGGGAATCCAACCAATCAATCAACCCAATATATATAATAGCCTAAATAACTAATATATATAAAACAAGCAGAAAAATCCAAACAAGCAACAACAATTATTTTTACGAAGTAAAAATAATTATAAATAAAAGGTGAGTGAGATTTACTCACCTCGATTTGCCGAATATTCCGATTAATCTCGTATTGTTGCGGCTACGAATTCTACTTGAGTTGAATCGACTTAGTATCTATGATTTTTTTTTTGATCGATTAATCATTTATTCAAATAAATTAACTATTAACAATAATAAATTCCCTTATGTATTTTAAATTCTAAAAATGAATACCTTACATTCTATTTTGTCCCAGACGCTACAACTTCTTCGAACCAGCAACCACCTTACCCGAACTCCAACTGCAGCGTTGTCCATTGCTTCCAGCACTGATGAATACTATTGCAGCATATCCTCAAACACCTACAGTGCAGTACTGCTAGTTCTCTCACCAGCTCGCCCGTTTGCCAGTGCCAACACCAAACTGCTGTAGCATACCCACACCACTACCGCATAAAAACAACATCGACTGTATCCAGACCCTCCTCTAACAAATGACCATCTCCACCATGCCTACTTTCACTATTTCCAGAAACCTGAGATTGAATCCCCATCGCGACTGTACCCATTTCACCATCGCAAAGAGATCGAACTCCACTAGCAAACACCGCATAACCCATGACCGATTATCACCTACACAACTCCCCTACACTGCCTTAAACCTCTCGAGCTCGCTACAGGTCGCGACCTTCACCACAACCACATCGCGCCCACATCGAGCGGCTCCTCCTTCAGACTTCCGCTTCCAAAGCACCGCACCCTCCCCTAATCCCTACTCAGTCTCGAACGAGATCTATGAACCACGGACTGATCGATTTTCCCCGCTCCAACTTTGATTCTTTTATATATATATATATATATATATATATATATATATTAGTCGATTGATTTTTATTGGGAGAAAAAGGAAACGAAGGAAGAGGGAATTGAAAATGCATCTGTTGGTTTGGAGAATGATATAACACAGGCGATGGTTTTCATTTATATAAGTGAGAAAGGGGACCATTGTACAATTGCTATTAAACACTGGTTTCCTAGATATCGAAGGTAGAAGACAGTAATTTCAGCTCGAGGAAATCATAGTTCTGTGTGTTTCCATTTTTAGGGTGTTATTCTGAATATAGGTCGGCTCCTGCAAACGTAGGGTGGCTGATATTAATTAGATTTGATTAGATTTTGTTTAAATTAAATAACTATGATATCTCGCGGTCTATTACTCGAAATCCCTGAACTGCTATTTTAACGCAACCATTGTTATTTCAACAGTGTAACACTATTCTGAACTAATTGAATATATTTTGATATTTAATTCCAACGTATATACCATATTAAATTAATATAAAAAAATTTAAATTCAAAACAAATAAATTCTCCAACCATACATTATTATCGTTGTCGTCGATATTCAAATATATATATTGATCATCTAAACTGTTCTGATTCTGTTTTTAACTTCGATTTCAATTTTATTTTGTATTTCGATAATTTAGTATATTTATACAAATCCAAGAATTTATTTCTAAATCGATAACATACAAATAAAATTTATTTATATTACCAACTCTATATTTAAAACCATATTGAATATTTAAAATAAATCGATAAAAATTTCGGGTCGTTACATTTCCTTTAACTAATTATTTTCCAATTTAGTTAATTCTATTTAACCATTTAAAATATGATTTTTGTCTTAAAAATCATTTCACTTACTTCATTGGAGTTCATATTTATTTTATATCTCCAGTCTGGATTTTTCTAATGCCAACTCGGATTTTATTTCGTAAAAATCCTTTTATTTATTTAATTAAACCGTTATGGCTTTATAATGGTTCTGGCGCTGCTTTTCTAAAAATTTGATTTTGACATAACTCAAAATTTATACGACGAAATCCAGATTTTTCTCATTCATTAGAAAACTATTATTCAATCGGTCCCGACGATTCTTGTTTCAAAGAATTCCGACTTCAATTGAGTTCCGTATACTAAATTGAAGTTCGAATCACCAATTTACGAACTGCCGCGCTATGGCGAGCTCGTTTTAATTATATTTATAAATATAAATATTTTAACTTTGTTTATAATAAATTCAACTCCATTTTGATATATTTTTAATATATACCCAATCCATTTCATAATATTCCCGATCTATTTCACTTCTAATATTCAAATCCTATATCTTAATTTAAATATTCAAATTCCATTTGAATTTCTTTATTCAAACTCTATATTATTCCCTTCTATTCAATTTCTATTTCAATTCCTTATCTTCAAATTCTATTTGAATTTCTTATCTTCAATTTCTATTTGAAATCCTTTATTCAAAATCCATTTCAAATCCCTTATTCAAATTCCATTTGAAATCCTTTATTCAATTTCTATTTAAATTCCTTTGTTCCAATTCTATTTGAAATCCTTTGAATTTAAATTCTATTTTAAGTCCTTTGAATTCAAATTCTATTTCAAACTTTATATTTTCTTTGAATTCTAATATTCAACCTCCACTTTATATTCTCTTTGAAATTCTATTTAACCAAATTCCATTTGAATTCTAATATTCAAATCTCTATTTGACTTTTCTTTATTCAAATTCATTTGAATTCCTTTGAATTCAAATTCCATTTCAATTTTTCTTAGACAATTTCTATTTGAATTTTCTTTATTCAAATCCTATTTAAAGGTCTATGTTCAAATTCTATATTTGAATTCCCTTATATTTTACTTCTATTTGAAATCTATATTCCAATTCCCATTTCACTTCTATTTGAAATCTATATTCCAATTCCCATTTCAAAATTCCTTTGAAGTAATATAAATATATACATATATTTATATCTATCCCAAATTCAAAACATTTGAATTTTCAAACAACTTGTTTCTTTTCAAACAAATTTCCATCAAAAACTTTTCTAAGGCAGCAATTTATCACTTAGAAACTCGAAAATGAACACTGATGATGTTGCGACCATCATCAGAATTATTTCCCAGCTACTGAATGAGTCCAGTGCTATATTTCTTTCAAAATCCATTCAGAAAAATATTTTCCAAACTCCCAGGATTTTAAATTCTGAATTCATGTTGGAATTCAATTTCAATTTATCACATTTGTATATTTGATTTCATATACAAATTCCATTGGTTATATATCTATTTCTGTTTTATAATCTAATTCGATTATAATCCTAACAATCAACTTAACTATTTAAAAACAATATCGTGTCCAATCTTCTGTTCAAGTGTTTATAAACTCCTATCGACATCATGGCATCCCACGATTCGATCAGAATTCATAATTCACTCAACAGACTAGTAAACACAATATAAAACAGTTTTTATATCAAATAACAAATACGCTCTCTCGTATATATATACACTCAACTCATTCTAGGATACTACTGACCCTATCTCTAATGAGCACATTCCAACAAGCCTAGGTATTCGCTCAACCTAAGCTCTAATACCAACTGTAATGACCCAACTTTCCTCAACATCGGAATTGACTATATACATCATACGTCCAACCCAAATATCGCGAAAATATGAAACAATTTTTTTTAGAAGAAAGAGATAAAAGAAGAACAGAAACAATAACACAGAATCTCACATCGCAGCGGAACAAAATATAATATATCATATCTTTTGAAATACAAAATTTGTACTGTATACACATATCATTATCAGAGTACAACACTTACAACACAGCGGAACAAAACTCTATATAACTAACGCTGAAGCCTCCTGCTCCAAGCTCCTTTAGATATATCTGAAAAATCTTGAACTACTTGACTGCCCGTACTAATTTAGGCACCCAAGAGTTTAGGTAGAACAAAACAAATAAACTCCGGGTCAATCATGGGACTGGTATGAGTAAACAATTTAAACCAGTTTTCAGAAAACTAAATGATATCTCATAAGACCATGCCGTATAACACGGAACGGGTTTTTCCCTTATGAGAATCCAAACACTTGATTTAACTTTCAAAATCCCTTTTGAAAGGAACGATAATCTTTATATCAAAACTCTTTTGAAATTATAATAATGTCTAAATCAAGTAGATAACAATCTAGTGGAACGTTTGCATCTCGTGTTCCACATATATATATATATACAATCAAAACCGCAAGCACGTATTGGGTAATGGATTTCCAACTATGACAAGGTATGGAATCACCTTCCGCTGGTATATCTCTAGAGGAGAATACACCGAGTTCAACAAGAACATCTTGCAACTCAGCCACACATGACCGACCACTCATTTGGCTTGAGTGTATCGAATGTATATCACCAACGGTTGGGATCAGCAACCGTTTCCCGAATGGGACAGCATCGACAATAGATTTTTAGAAGTAAATGAAACTCTAGATCAGGTGATTATACACCCTAATAGGTGCGACCTACATAGCCATGTTGCCTGCCCGATTTCTGTCATTTACCGGTTGATGAGGCTTGAAGCTACGCTTTATCATCACACCAGATTCACTTCGAATGTCACATCGTCAGATCCATCGAAAATCACTAATTGATGTCTACAACAATACATTACGTGTTAGCTAAAAGAAGTTTCCTTCTCCGCTTCCACTCTTGGTATGGTTGAAGAAATCAATGTACGTGACCTTTTTGGAAATACTCTGTCAGACATTCATCCATACGAGTCACCCAGGAGCAGGATGAATCGAAGGCACAATTTCTATTAATAGAAAAAGTCCTTGCACTCTACTCCGTCTTCGATTATCTTTATATAATCTGATTCGCACGCTACTACCAATACGGAGTGGTTCTTTGGATAATAATCCAACCGGTCTCTCCATATTGACAACGATGGTCAAAACTTCGATAGTCTGTGATTTAACTATCGAATAAAAACAAGTGTTTCGATAGTCGATGATTTAACTATCGAAGAAAACAAGTGTTCATCCAATTATCAAACAATCACTGAGCCCTTAATTAATATTCCATTAATTAAATCACTCCTCTATTTCTTTATCAATATTTGTAACCAAATATTTTCAATAACCATATTGGCATTTCACGTTATTTTATAACTTTAGAAAATATATGATATTTTATAATTGGAAAATATTCCAATTACTTATCTCTTTTCCGATCTCGTTTATTTCTGTACTTAGGAAATATTCTTTATTATATTTCCAAGCTTTCACTTATTTGGGTTAAAACAGATGTTGTGTAAAACATCGTTACGACAACCCAAATACTATATTCGACTATCTCTTATCTAACATTGATCTTCGAGCCTGAAATCTTACTGTTCATTTGTTAATAATGAAATCAATCAAGTTGGGGTATAACTACCTCTCAGACCTTGACTGAATAACATTTATAACGTCAAAACAGATATGACTACTTACTCGAAAAATCAATACCACACAACTACTTCTTCACCTTTAAACACATATACACTTTCTCTTTCTATTCTTACTAGATTTTATTCCTAGTCTTCCTTTTTGATTATACTATTTTATTTCTAAGTTCGTTTTCTTATCGACTTCTATATATAATGATATATAGATTTCTAACTATCAAATTATCTTAAAAATATTCTATCTCCTTAAATTCCCGGAAAAATTCGCCATAACCTCCTTTGTACCGGGAGCATCGGGAAAATCCCCAAACTGCCACACAGGCCTGTCTGATCAAAAAGAAAAAGGAAAAGCCAAGCGGCTTGCCGATACGGCGCATAAAATCTCATATGGAAATTAAATACGTACCTTTTTGTCGGGCATTCTATTTATATACCTTCTAACACTTTATTCCAAACCTGTCTCCTGTATATTTATTCATGTCCAATCTATTTTAACTATACCAATCGTTTTAACTCAACTTGTTAATTAAATCTGTTAATAACTTCTTAGTCTATTCCACTTCTATTTATCCAAATCTATTATCTTCTATTATTCAAATCCTATAATATAAATCCCATTTGAATTCTCTTTATTCAAATTCTATATTATAAACCCCATTTGAATTCTATATTCAAATTCTATAGTTAAACTCCATTTGAATTCTATATTCAAATTCTATATTCAAAGTCTATTTGAATTCTCTTTTCAAATTCTATATTCAAAGTCTATTTGAATATCTCTGCATTATTTATAAACAACGTTTATAACTTTACTTAAAATCCCCCATTTATATATTTATAAAGAGAGTTTATAAATTCAATTCAAATCCCACATTTTCATTTATAAACAGAGTTTATAAATTCAAATCCCACCTTTTCATTTGTAAACAGAGTTTATAAATTCAATTCAAATCCCACCTTTTCATTTGTAAACAGAGTTTATAAATTCCATACTTGTTTTATATATATATTCAAAACAAGTTAATATTTTTATTCTATTCGAATTTCAAATTCTATTCTATTTGAATCTTATATATTCAAATTTCAAATTCTATTTTAGAAAAAAAGATTTTTTTCTAAATCTCAAATATCCCTTTTCATGATATTTTTAAATATCAACACTTAGGCCCCAGTGATATTTAAACACACAAAGCAACCAATTATTTATTATTCTAACACATCATATATGACAGTATATATGTAAATAAATAAACAAACAGATAATATATTTTTGAGGAATCCTGTTGGATTCCTCCAACCTGTTTTCCTGCATCCACAGACGTTAGTCAACATAGTAATACCCATCCTGCTTCGAGGCAGGATATCGCGGTATGAAGGTCATCCACTATCATAGCGTGGGGCGCATAGGGTAATCATCCGCTAATGAAACCGCGGGCATCCGCTAATGAGACTGCGGGAATCCAACCAATCATCAACCCAATATATATATATATATATCCTAAATAACTAATATATTTAAATCAACCAAACAGCATTCAAACAAGCAACAATAATTATTTTTAACGATAAAAATAATTCTAAACAAACAGGTGAGATTTACTCACTGTGATTTTTCTACTGGCATTCCATTATTGATTCTTTTGCATTGATTTTCAAAGTTAATTCCAATCGACTCCAAGAATTTGCAAATCAACTCCAACTCGTACAGTTTGCAACTATAAACCTAACATGATATATGATGTTAGATTTTTTTTGTACTTTAAATGCGTTTTGAAAATTTCAATTTATAATTTATTGACTAACATAAATAAATTATAAACTTAATTAGCATTGAATATTTACCTTAATTTCTAGACCATGATGCTTTGTCTTCTAGATTGAATTTCCCCTTACTGCAAACTGTTTTCAATCTGCTGCCAAAATCTACAAGCTGCAACTCCACTAGCAACGCCGACCAGATCTACTCCAAAAATCACAGACCTCTCATGCCTCCACTTTCTCATTTGCTGTACCCCAAGTTCATCCCTTATACTTTACTGAATGAACTTTTGAAGCCAACTTCATCACTGCTAATCCTTCCAGGTCTGACCACCTAGGCATAGTATCTTCGATAGAAACAAAAATCGAAACCATCCTTACTCCTTGAAGATCGACGCTGCTGACCCCAATCCCCCAGTCGAAATCAACACCACATCCATTTCCGTCCTTTCACAATATCCAGCTACCTAACCCTATCCAGTACATCGCTCAATCCAAACCTAGCTTTGCTACTTTGTGGCAGAAACCCCTCGCGCTATCGATGTAACACCCCACGCCCGCTATGGTCACTCTCTAAGGGAATGCCATAACATCGGTGGAGTATTTTAGTGAATATAGAACAGAAAAATTACAACAAGACAGATATAAATAGTACTTGAAATTTAAAACATCATCTCATAACAGCGGAAGTAAACATGTCTGGTTACATCATAAAACCAAAATAAAAGTCAAGTACAATATCCATCAAAATAAAGAAGTACATAATCCCACTCTCTCATACAATAGCCAGGACAAAAGAAAAGATAACTGGGTAACTGGAGCTTTACATCTATCCAAGCTCCTAAAGACTGGAACAGCAATCCGATCAAGCTCCACTACTGCTAGGATCCACCGTAGGACCTGAGGGTTGGGAAAAAGATAAAAACAACGGGGTCAGACATAAGTCTGAGCGAGTCCTATAACTTTAACAATACAATCATTAAAGTAACCAGAGAAGACATAAACTTGACATACGGTAATATCTGGGGATGAATGGCTACACTAAGCAGCTTGGTAGACTTAGGATAAACTAAGATAACTGTACAGACGTATCTACCCACCCAAGGATAATTACTAACTGCACCACACCAGTCATTCCTACTCAAAGATTGATCCCACCCAAGGACTTAAAAGAAAGATATAACTAGTAGTTTCATGTACCCCTAGCTGACCACATAGGTGCCGTCTGCCCCTATCTCCACTAGGTGTACCCCACTACTCCCCAAGCGATCGGCTCCCTACCGTAGATACCCGTGCTGGTTCCACAGTGTGGTGTATCACTCCCCTAAAGTGGCAACCCAATACTATCCACGGTGCACGGCTTATACCTACACGATGCAACAACGGCTTATCTACCAGCCCGGGCCCACACACGCATATGAGACCCGTTGGACTTGCGTTGCCACCGCTAACCCGTTTTGGCCTCTTATAGTCAAGCCCAGTACGCGTGTCCCGTCCTCGACATGGGTCGAGCCCAATAAGATACATATGGGTTACTGGTTGAAATGGGCCCCCACAAGCTACCCACCTAAGCTTGTCCCTTTTTCTAGTGCATCCCACTTAACCCTTTAATCATGTTTAATTACATGTTGCCACTTTGGTTAAGTATTCTAATCGTATTTTCTATTGCCACCCAAGGCAACCACTGGATTTCCACATGCCACCCAAGGCACCCACTTAACCCCTCATGTCCCACTACATGTTAATATGGTTAAGTGTTTCTTAATTAATTAATTAAGATCATGACCTCATAAAGACCTCCCACATTAGACCGTCTTTTATGACTGCTGGATATGCCGGTTGGTCCCGGGCAGACTTCTGTCATAAAAAGGTCTAACCTCGTGTCTTTACTTTAATCACGTATTTAATTTATGACTAAGACCTCTCACATTGGGCCAATCATTTGTAGCCGCTGGATGGCCGGTCGGTTCCGGGCAGGCTTCCGCTACAAAGGGTCCAACCTCGTGTCTTAGTTGATTAATTACACCTAATTAATCACCCCCATATTAATTATCCCTAATTAATATCAAGTTTTTCATAACATGGGTAGACCTAACTCAATAGGTAAATTCCCATGGGGTAGACCTAACTCAATAGGTAAATTCCCACTTATGTTAATTTATTTTTATGGTATGCTTAATCATACCCAATCATACTTTTATTAACATATTTACTAACCACATCGTTCCCCACGTAAATCGTTCTCTTTTCATGACATAATAAAGGGGAAGATCCATCACAAGTATCATGGGTTTAACCACACCTTAGCATATAACTTTATCATGGGTTAAGAGAATGTCAACTAGCATATATGAGCACATATTAACCCAACTACATTTAACCCAAACTTGCATATTATCATACACATGACTTGCATAACGTGTTGCATATGAGCTTGCATATTATCATACACATATCTTGCATAACATGTTGAACTTGCATATAAGCATTCTCATAACTTGCATAACATGCATTTAAGCATACACATAACTTGCATAAGCATTCACATTCTTGCATAAGCATCCACATACTTGCATAAACATACATAACTTGCATATCATGTTAAACTTGCATTTAAGCATACACATAACTTGCATAAGCATTCACATACTTGCATAAGCATCCACATACTTGCATAAGCATGCATAACTTGCATATCATGTTAAACTTGCATTTAAGCATACACATAACTTGCATAAGCATTCTCATACTTGCATAAGCATGCATAACTTGCATATCATGTTAAACATGCATAAACCAACTTATTAAACATGCATAAACCAACTTATTAAACATGCATAAATCCACTTATTAAATATGCATAAACATAGAGTAGCATATCATTACAAATGATTCAAACTCACAAATCCGCATTCAAGACCATAAGTCTCATTACACCCAATCTACTTACTTTAGCAATTGATGTTAAAGTGATAGAAACTCACCAAAACCCAAGATATGAAACTTATGAAGTGGAATTTAGTTGCTAAATATGAAGATGGTGATGATTAGAGATTGATTAGAGAGTGATTAACTTGCAACTTCCTTCATAAACTAGTGGAGGCTCTCTCAAGTTTGATTTTGGCGGCATGAGGCCATCATTTCTATTTTTAGTAAGGATTAGGGGGGTTTAGGGTGTATTTATAGATTAGGTGAGTGTTTTAGGCCCTTAGATTAACCCTAGATTAGATTAGGACCCTTAGATTTCGGAAATCTCTAGAACACAACCCTCCAAGCCAGCCCAAAACCCAACCTGGTGCACCCAGGTTTACTGGACGCCACGCCCAAGTCGACAGGCAAGTCGACAGGCAAGTCGACCCCCCTGTCGATAGGCCTGTCGACAGCCCTGTCGACATGGTTAGGGCGGGAACTTTCCCGCCTGTCCCCGCTTGTTCCATTCCAAAATCTAAATTTTAAATAATTAAATCTGTTTTTAGCTTTGAATTTTCTGCAAACTTCTTTGGGCCATAACCGGGCCATACGGACTCCGATTCTCGAAAACTCGGACTCTATTTCGCGTATTTTTCCGAGACGAACGCAATGACGCAGCCCGTTTCCCCCAATTCTCACGTCTGAGATTATTTATTCTGTAATTAGTGAATTTAGCATTAACCAAAATACGGGGTGTTACATTCTCCCCTCCTTACAGGATTTCGTCCCCGAAATCTCTAAGCTAAGGAGAATGCATATCCTACCATCCAAACAACCATCTACTCAATCCATCAAACACGGGCATCCATTGTCCTTAAAACAGTTTCTAATGATGTATGAGCATAAGCAAAAAGTGTGTGTATATGTTCCCTATCTAATGTATAAACATATGCAAACCATGATAGTGCCATGCATCCATTATGTATGCGAGAGAACCCTATCGACACATACAATATCTACATGAGTGCACAATCATTCACCAAGATGCCTCATCCATATGATAACACAATCATTATACATCCATAAATATAGCTTCCTACACACAATTTTATGCAATATGCAATATGAAGTGACTGAGCCGATCTAGTGCCTAGAGTGTGTATATATGCATCCACGAGCAACCACTAGCAAACACTTGCATACACTTGCATCCATCAACCATAACATGTCTCAAACACATGTTTCAACCATAGGTTTACCCTATCTAAAGGTCAACAGTACTAACGAGAGGATATACTAAAGATAAGATAAGTACTAGACAACGATAGAGGAGAAAATAAAGGCATACCCTAAAAAAGAAATGGGTACAATGAACGCATCTTCGCTTCCGTCTCCAAAGTTGCGTTGCTCTCGTCCTCTCCCCATTGTACTTTGACTAGTTGAACCTCTCGATTCCTCAATTTCCTAGTCTCTGACCCAAGGATGCGAGTAGGAGCTCGTCGAATCGTTGCATCACGCTCTACTTCCACTTCTTTAAGCAAGCTCGACTCTACCACCTCTGCGGTCTCATGTAAGCACTTCCTCAAATGGGACACATGGAATACATCATGTACACCACTAAGTCTGTCGGGCAACTCCACTCTATATGCCATCCGTCCAATTTTTTCCTTAATGGGAAATGGCCCTACGAACCTTGGTGCTAGCTTCCCAACAGATCCAAAGCGAACCACATTTCGTAACGGAGACACTTTGACAAAGACCATGTCCCCAACTTCAAACTCAAGGTCCGTCCTTCTCTTGTCCGCATAAGATTTTTGCCTATCCTGCGCTGCTTTCATCCTTCTTCGAATCAAGTCAATCTTCTCAGAAGTCTCCCTAATCATATCAGGCCCAAGCAAGATCTTATCCGTAGATTCCCACCAACATGTAGGTGATCGACAAGGCCTTCCATAGAGAGCTTCGAAAGGAGCCATACCAATACTGGACTGAAAGCTGTTATTATATGCGAACTCCACCAATGGAAGATGCTCTTCCCATGTACCTCCAAAATCTAAGATACAAAGCCTCAAAAGGTCTTCTAGCACACGATTCACCCTCTCAGTCTGGCCGTCCGTCTGAGGATGATATGCGGTGCTCAGACACAATTGAGTCCCCACTGCTTCTTGCAAACTTCTCCAGAACTCGCTAGTGAAGATAGGATCTCGATCACTCACTATGCTAGAGGGTACCCCATGCAATCGAACTATCTCTCGAAGATATACTGAAGCTAGCCATGGAGCAGTCCTCTTGCTCTTCATAGGTATGAAATGGGCGTTCTTAGTAAGTCTGTCTACCACCACCCAAATTCCCGTATTACCCTTTCTCGATCTGGGTAACCCGTCAATAAAATCCATCGAGACACTGTCCCACTTCCATTGCGGAACTTCCAATGGGTGAAGCAACCCACCTGGTTTCTTTTGCTCCGCCTTCACTTGTTGGCACACCAAGCATCGAGCGACATACTCGGCCACATCTTTCTTCATACCGGCCCAGAAGCAAACCCTCTTCATGTCTTGGTACATCTTGTCCCCACCGGGATGAATAGTCATCCTAGAACGGTGTGCATCATCAAGAATAGCCTTCCTCAACCCTTCGTCTTGCGGTACACAAAGTCTACCGTCTCTACGCAAGCACCCCCTATCGTCTAAGGTGTACCTACTCAAATGGCTGGACGACTCCCCCCTTATGAGCCTCTCTACCAACTCAACCAACTGCGGGTCGTCCCTCTGTGCATCTCCAATCCGCCCCAAAAGAGTAGGTCCGACCTCCAAGGATGCCAGCAAACCGGGTACATAATCAATGGAAGGTCTGAAATCAAACATCGAGATAAATTCCAAGCTTCGTTGTTCCACGAACAATGGACTCAAGGACAACCTTTTTCTGCTCAAGGCGTCCGCCACCACATTACCCTTGCCAGGGGTATACGATATCTCGAAATCATAGGATGCTAAGAACTCCATCCATCTTTGCTGTCTCAAATTCAAATCCTTCTGAGAAAACAAGTACTTCAATGATTTGTGGTCAGTGAACAATTCGAATCTCTCACCAAGAAGATAATGGCGCCAAATCTTAAGCGCAAAAAACAATAGCGGCCAACTCTAAATCATGGGTAGGGTAATTTTTCTCATGCACTCTCAACTGCCTTCCACCATAGGATATCACCCTTCCCTCTTGCATTAAGACTGCGCCTAGTCCTGTCCCACAAGCATCGGTATAGACAACAAATGGCTTGCTCCCATCTGGCAACACTAAAACTGGAGCAGTGGTTAAAGCTCTCTTTAACCGTCGGAACGCATCATCACAATCTACGTCCCATGTGAAAACAAGATTCTTCTTCGTTAAGCGGGTTAATGGGGCTGATATCTTCGCGAAGTCTTTAATAAACTTCCTATAATAACCCGCCAACCCTAAGAAACTTCTTACTTCGGTAGCATTCTTCGGAACCTTCCAATCCTGAATTGATACTACCTTCGCGAGATCCACAGCTATCACTTCCTTGGAGACCACGTGCCCCAAGAACCGCACTTCCTTCCTCCAGAAGTGACATTTAGAGAATTTAGCCTTAAGGCTATGTGCTCGAAGAGTCTTCAACACCTCCCCAAGATGTAGGGCATGCTCTTCTTCACTCTTAGAAAATACTAAGATATCATCCACAAAGACCACCACGAATTTATTAAGGAACTCCCTGAACACCCTACTCATCAAATCAACAAAGTATGCAGGGGCGTTCGTCAACCCAAATGGCATCACCAGCCACTCATAGAAACCATCCGGAGTTCTAAAGGCAGTCTTGTCTATGCTATCCTCAGCCACCCTCAACTGATGAAACCCCGTGGCTAAGTCCAATTGAGAAAATACTGAAGCGCCAACCAACTGATCGAAAAGATCATCAATCCTCGGCAATGGGTGTCTATTCTTCTTTGTGAGCTTGTTGAGTTCTCTATAGTCTACACAAAGTCTGAGGGACCCATCCGCCTTCGTAGCAAAAACTACTGGAGCACCCCACTCCGATATACTTCGTCTTATGAACCCCTTCTCAAGCAACTCCCCTACTTGCTTATGGAGTTCCCTCCTCTCACGAGGAGCCATGTGGCGCACTGGTAAAGATACAGGTTTAGCATTATCCACCAGATATATTCGGAAGTCAATCTCCCGCTTCGGAGGTAAGCCCTTCACCTCCTCAAACACATCCGGATATTCCCGGACCACTTTAACAGATTGTAAACTCTCGACCGAAGCGTCAAGCGATTCAAGATAACTTAGCATAACAGAATCCATGGGATTACAAGAAATCTCGAGAGTGTTACCCAAGCGGGTCATGAGCCTAACAACACTCCTTTCACAATCAAGAACGGCACCATTACTGGATAACCAGTCCATGCCCAAAATCAACCCATAGCCCGTGAAGCCCAACACAAAAGCATCACATCTAAACTCAATGCTAAGTATAGAAATCTTCAAACCCAAACATATCATGGACAAATAAGTGGAGCCCCCAATTGGGTTTGAAACAACCAAGGGATCATCTACCAGACTGGTGTCTAAGTGCAGTGACTCAACTAATGATGATGAGATAAACGAATGCGATGCGCCTGAATCAAACAATGTACGGACAGGATGATCAAATAGAAAAACCAGACTTTCCACGGAAATAGTTCTACCTCTCTCCTGAATCGGTGGAACCGCGAGAGCCTGTACTTGCCCCCTAGCCTGACTCGGTGCCATAAGAGCTTGCACCTGTCCTCCTGAGGTAGACCCCATCCTTTGCCCTTTCTTAGGACAGTCTTTCACAAGATGCCCTGCTTCGCCACAGTGGAAGCAGCCAGTCTTCTTCTTCTTGCGACAATCCTTGCTTAGGTGGCCAGGTGTCCCACAATTGAAACACTTCTTCTTTTTGCCCTTGCCACCGTTGCCTTTCCCACCTTTGTTTTGCTGTTGTTGCTGAGGTCTCTTTTGATCTCCCTTCTTCTCGGGCGCCTGACTAGCATTGGGACCCTTCCCTTCTACATGCATGAGTGCCATGTCAACTAGCTTCTCAAAGGTGGCCCCCATAGGGATATGAGTCATAGCCAACCCATGCATCGGTTCATTCAAGCCTTTCACGAACCTCAAAGCCTTCTTCTCCGGTGTATTCACCATGTCTAGGCCAAACCTTGCCAATTGATTAAACTTGTTAACATATTCCTTCACTGAGAGATTTCCTTGCTTTAGAGTCAAGAATCTTTCCATATACAAGTTTTCCTCCGCCCTTGAGAGAAACTTTGCCACAAATCTTTGCCTAAAATCCGCCCAAGAGTCAACGGGGCGTTCTCCATTAGTGACCTCCCACCAGAATGAGGCCTCTCCCTTCATTAACCAAGCAGCTAACTTGACTTTCTTTCCTTCTTCCATCTCAAAGATATCTATCAACTCTTCCACCTCCTTAAGCCAATCTCTAGCCTCCACAAAAGTTTCAGATCCTTGAAAAGGTTTCCCTCCCATAGCTTTAAATTCCTTGCAAGTCTTAGCAAAAGTATCCGTGCGAGGAGGAGGGGGAGGAGGAAGATCGGGTGCTATGGTTGGTGGAGGAACATTTGCTGGACCCGCAGTGGTGGCCCTAGCCTCCATCAATCTCCTATACCATACTGGTACCGTCACACCCTCCGGAAAATTAAGATCCTCAGCCATGCTGAAACGAAAAAGGAAAGATTCAAAACGGAGAATTCGAAGGATATAGATATGGCTATTGGGGATTATGCTTTTCTTTCAAAAACTTTTCTCTTAAAAGACATGTCTTTGAAAATATTTCTTCCAAAAATGTTTTAGAAAAATAGTTTTCTAAAAATTTTATCTGTTCCGGTAACCTTTGCTCTGATACCACGTGTAACAACCCACGCCCGCTATGGTCACTCTCTAAGGGAATGCCATAACATCGGTGGAGTATTTTAGTGAATATAGAACAGAAAAATTACAACAAGACAGATATAAATAGTACTTGAAATTTAAAACATCATCTCATAACAGCGGAAGTAAACATGTCTGGTTACATCATAAAACCAAAATAAAAGTCAAGTACAATATCCATCAAAATAAAGAAGTACATAATCCCACTCTCTCATACAATAGCCAGGACAAAAGAAAAGATAACTGGGTAACTGGAGCTTTACATCTATCCAAGCTCCTAAAGACTGGAACAGCAATCCGATCAAGCTCCACTACTGCTAGGATCCACCGTAGGACCTGAGGGTTGGGAAAAAGATAAAAACAACGGGGTCAGACATAAGTCTGAGCGAGTCCTATAACTTTAACAATACAATCATTAAAGTAACCAGAGAAGACATAAACTTGACATACGGTAATATCTGGGGATGAATGGCTACACTAAGCAGCTTGGTAGACTTAGGATAAACTAAGATAACTGTACAGACGTATCTACCCACCCAAGGACAATTACTAACTGCACCACACCAGTCATTCCTACTCAAAGATTGATCCCACCCAAGGACTTAAAAGAAAGATATAACTAGTAGTTTCATGTACCCCTAGCTGACCACATAGGTGCCGTCTGCCCCTATCTCCACTAGGTGTACCCCACTACTCCCCAAGCGATCGGCTCCCTACCGTAGATACCCGTGCTGGTTCCACAGTGGGGTGTATCACTCCCCTAAAGTGGCAACCCAATACTATCCACGGTGCACGGCTTATACCTACACGATGCAACAACGGCTTATCTACCAGCCCGGGCCCACACACGCATATGAGACCCGTTGGACTTGCGTTGCCACCGCTAACCCGTTTTGGCCTCTTATAGTCAAGCCCAGTACGCGTGTCCCGTCCTCGACATGGGTCGAGCCCAATAAGATACATATGGGTTACTGGTTGAAATGGGCCCCCACAAGCTACCCACCTAAGCTTGTCCCTTTTTCTAGTGCATCCCACTTAACCCTTTAATCATGTTTAATTACATGTTGCCACTTTGGTTAAGTATTCTAATCGTATTTTCTATTGCCACCCAAGGCAACCACTGGATTTCCACATGCCACCCAAGGCACCCACTTAACCCCTCATGTCCCACTACATGCTAATATGGTTAAGTGTTTCTTAATTAATTAATTAAGATCATGACCTCATAAAGACCTCCCACATTAGACTGTCTTTTATGACTGCTGGATATGCCGGTTGGTCCCGGGCAGACTTCTGTCATAAAAAGGTCTAACCTCGTGTCTTTACTTTAATCACGTATTTAATTTATGACTAAGACCTCTCACATTGGGCCAATCATTTGTAGCCGCTGGATGGCCGGTCGGTTCCGGGCAGGCTTCCGCTACAAAAGGGTCCAACCTCGTGTCTTAGTTGATTAATTACACCTAATTAATCACCCCCATATTAATTATCCCTAATTAATATCAAGTTTTTCATAACATGGGTAGACCTAACTCAATAGGTAAATTCCCATGGGGTAGACCTAACTCAATAGGTAAATTCCCACTTATGTTAATTTATTTTTATGGTATGCTTAATCATACCCAATCATACTTTTATTAACATATTTACTAACCCCATCGTTCCCCACGTAAATCGTTCTCATTTCATGACATAATAAAGGGGAAGATCCATCACAAGTATCATGGGTTTAACCACACCTTAGCATATAACTTTATCATGGGTTAAGAGAATGTCAACTAGCATATATGAGCACATATTAACCCAATTACATTTAACCCAAACTTGCATATTATCATACACATGACTTGCATAACGTGTTGCATATGAGCTTGCATATTATCATACACATATCTTGCATAACATGTTGAACTTGCATATAAGCATTCTCATAACTTGCATAACATGCATTTAAGCATACACATAACTTGCATAAGCATTAACATTCTTGCATAAGCATCCACATACTTGCATAAACATACATAACTTGCATATCATGTTAAACTTGCATTTAAGCATACACATAACTTGCATAAGCATTCACATACTTGCATAAGCATCCACATACTTGCATAAGCATGCATAACTTGCATATCATGTTAAACTTGCATTTAAGCATACACATAACTTGCATAAGCATTCTCATACTTGCATAAGCATGCATAACTTGCATATCATGTTAAACATGCATAAACCAACTTATTAAACATGCATAAACCAACTTATTAAACATGCATAAATCCACTTATTAAATATGCATAAACATAGAGTAGCATATCATTACAAATGATTCAAACTCACAAATCCGCATTCAAGACCATAAGTCTCATTACACCCAATCTACTTACTTTATCAATTGATGTTAAAGTGATAGAAACTCACCAAAACCCAAGATATGAAACTTATGAAGTGGAATTTAGTTGCTAAATATGAAGATGGTGATGATTAGAGATTGATTAGAGAGTGATTAACTTGCAACTTCCTTCATAAACTAGTGGAGGCTCTCTCAAGTTTGATTTTGGCGGCATGAGGCCATCATTTCTATTTTTAGTAAGGATTAGGGGGGTTTAGGGTGTATTTATAGATTAGGTGAGTGTTTTAGGCCCTTAGATTAACCCTAGATTAGATTAGGACCCTTAGATTTCGGAAATCTCTAGAACACAGCCCTCCATGCCAGCCCAAAACCCAACCTGGTGCACCCAGGTTTACTGGACGCCACGCCCAAGTCGACAGGCAAGTCGACCCCCCTGTCGACAGCCCTGTCGACATGGTTAGGGCGGGAACTTTCCCGCCTGACCCCGCTTGTTCCATTCCAAAATCTGAATTTTAAATAATTAAATTTGTTTTTAGCTTTGAATTTTCTGCAAACTTCTTTGGGCCATAACCGGGCCATACGGACTCCGATTCTCGAAAACTCGGACTCTATTTCGCGTATTTTTCCGAGACGAACGCAATGACGCAGCCCATTTCCCCCAATTCTCACGTCTGAGATTATTTATTCTATAATTAGTGAATTTTAGCATTAACCAAAATACGGGGTGTTACAATCGAACTTCAATCTCACGTGAGCTCTTCCAAGCATCTAAATCGAACAACGCGGAAATAGTATCAGTGAAGTAGAGGAAGATTCGAATTGTGGAAAAAGTTTGAGATAGGGACTGCGATTCATTTGGGAAATGAATTAGGCAAAGGGACTGACCTTGGATTTTGATTTGCTGGGACTAAGAAAAGTAGACACGATTTATTTTTTTGAATTGATTTCAAAGAGGATTCAGACATTTTCCTTAAAGGATTTAAATGGAACTCGGCTTTATTTCCTTCTCCAAACACTGAAGAGAATGACGCGATTATATAACTGAGAAGGGAACCAACGTTATATAACCGAGTGGAAGAAAATGAAGACAGCAGGTCATTTAAATTTGTGGAGTTGAGGAGGAGAACGTGGCTTATATTTTTGCCTAAGATTTTGTCTGGAGGAAAATAAACCAACAAAATCAAATATTTTATTTGATTTTATTTAAATTTAACCGGATCCGTTAAATTGTCACTTTGATTTCGAACTCCTTTTTGAATCCACCGACTACCATTTTTAGGGTAATACCCCTATTCCGGACACACTTGGATAGGTCACGAAGTCCAATTCGACCATCTGTTGAAGATATAAATTTAAATTGATATAATTTAAATTTCAAACTATTTATTCTCCTCGAAAATAAATAAATATTATTACCGTTAAAATTTCATATTAATTATTTGAACTGTTTTCTATTCAAATTAAAATTTGAATTCAACTAAATCCATTTTCGTATTCTGATAATTTAATATTTTCGATATTAAATCGAAATTGATAATAGAAATTGATAACCTAATCTAAAAATTCACTTATATTACCAAACCAATATTTAAATTAAATATTAAATATTCAAAAATTAGCCCATAAGGATCCGGGTCATTAAATTTACCACCCAACTAATGAGCCTTTACCACCTCAACAGACAGAAGGTACGGAAACAGAATCAGAGACGGAAATAGAATAATCCTTACGGAAATAGAATGTCAGAATTAGGTGTACACTAGTGAAGGGCCTTTACCACCCCAACAGACGGTACCATGCAGAAACAGACAGGTGTTTCCACCCAACGGAAACAGACGGTACTAACAGAAACAGACAGAACTAAGTGTACCCTAAGTCCTACCCCCAAGCGATCGGCTCCCTAATACATAAATACCCTGTGTCAGCCCCACAGTAGGGTGTATCAGTCCCTAAAGTGGCAACCTATTGGCACAGACCTATTTACAGATGTCACGGTGTCTTACATCCTCAGAGCAGACCGGATCCATGCACGCACATGACCCGGTTGGAACGCACCATCAACACCCTACGCCATTATCAGAATGAACCGCTTATAATTAGTTCAGTAAGCGTGCCCGGACCCCTACATAGCGTGGGGTCAAAGTTTTGATACCAGAAAGGGTTACTGACTAATATGGGTCCCAAACAATAGATGACACAAGTATTTCCCCTCCTAACATTGTGTCCCTAGACTAACAGATTTCAGATTAATTTGTTTACAAGTTTCAGACATACAGAGCTCAGATTTACTAGTTCACAGATCAGACAATCAAGTTAACAAGTTTTCAGATTAACAGATCAGATGTACGGATTAACAAGTTCTCAGACTAACAGATCAGATATACAGATTAATAGACTTACAGATTGTTTTACCTAACTTTGTATTGGGCCTACAGATTTACAAAACGGGTTTATTAGATTCATCAGTCCAATTGTTTTAATCCTATCCAACCAACACGTTTTAGGCATCATATTTATCTTAGATTTGCATTAATTAAATATTAATGCACAGACCTCTCACATTAGGTCGGTAGCTCGTGGCCGCTGGATATGCCGGGTGGTTCTGGGCAGATTTCTGCCACAAGCCAGACCTAACCTCGTGTCTAAGCATATTTTAGTCATGCCTACGAGCTCTCACATTAGACTGACAGTTTGCGGTCGCTGGTTAAGCCGGTTGGTTCCCGGTAGGCTTCCACCACAAACGGAGTCTAACCTCGTGTCATAGCCAATTTATTCCAATACAGATATCAGACTAATTTATGTCCATTTAACAGATTAAACTCCCTTACAGGTTACAGCAGATTAATCAAATTTCCATGTTTTACTCAATCTTAGATCGAGCCTACAGATTTTCATACCCAAATTACAATTATTTAGATTTCAACAGATTTAGCCGATAACAGATTTAGCAGATTTGACAATTCAACAGATTTAGCAGATAACAGATTTGGCAGATTAGGCAATTCAACAGATTTAGCAGATAACAGATTTGGCAGATTAGGCAATTCGACAGATTTAGCAGATAACAGATTTAGCAGATTAGGCAATTCAACATATTATTCATTTCTAAAATTCTATTTACATATCTTGCCTAATCCTAAATCAAGGTCATAATTCATAATACGACATATGCCCCAAATTTTGATTAAACATTGCATAGTACAGAATATTCTCTAAAAAGCCCCAAACAATATGAATTATGCCAAATTATAGCCTATGATGCCAAATATCCTAAAATCCATATTTAGGCACATTCACATTAGTAGTTAACCTATTTTAATATAGATCTTTACACCTAAGCCACATATTTTTTTTTCCAAGTCATAGATCGTGATATAAAATATGCCCCAAAATCTAGATCTTAAATTTTAATCATGTATTATGTCCTCAAAATCAGATCTTGCATTCTAATATGCATTATATTCCAAATCCCAAGTCATATGCTATCATATAATAATTCTTCTTCCAAATCACATTCTATTATACATAGTATGCACTGATTCTAGATCTTAATTTACAACCTATGTTCTTTTCTCAAATCAGTCACAGATTAGTCATGTCCAATTATGCAATATTCATTATTTGTCCCAAAATTAGTGTTCATGCGTTAATCTCTTATGAGATTTGGGGCAGGCTCGTAGTGGCCTGGCTATAAAATAGAAAGAAAAAGGAGATACATAATAGTCACAGAAAAACAGATCTGACAGATGAGAATATGCATAACCTCAGATTCAGATTTATAACCATGCCAAGATCATAATAAAAGTTTATATCTGAAAATAACTGTGCTCACAAGTAAAATGTAAATCTTGATTTCAGGGATCTGTATTCTGACACTGAATAGCGCTCCTTTGGCATAGACCATCGATTAGATTTGATTCTCTTTTAACTCTATTCAGATTGGAAGAGGATGCACTAGTTCTAGTTTTGATTCTAGCAGAGTAGCAATGCCATTTTTATTTTTAATTAGAATAGAGGCAGAGTATAGGCAGAATGAAATTGTGTGGAGAGAAAGCTGGGTTTGGGGGTGTTTATATAGGTTAGAGCTCATGAATCCAGTCAGAAAGGCGTCCAGGTGCAGAAAAATGGATCTGTCTACAGATCTGGAAGGGGGGGGGAGGTCAACCCTAGTGTCGACCTTTTTACTCAGGTCGACCCCCAGGTCGACCCTAATGTCGACCTGGGCCCTGGGCGGGAATTTTCCCGCCCAGCCCGGGTGTCTGTTTTTGAATTTCGAATCTAAATTTTGAAATTTTTGGGCTGGTTTTTAATGAAACTTCTGAAGGCCATATCTTCTTCATACGGAGTCCAATTTATGCAAACTTGGACTCTATTCCAAGTTGAATTTCGAGACGAACGCAATGGCGTAACCCGTTTCCCTTAATTATTTTTTTACAATTTAATTATTCTCTGATTTGTTACTCTTAGGTTCATAGAAAATACGGGGTGTTACATTCTCCCCTCCTTAAAGGATTTCGTCCCCGAAATCTTCAAGTTAGGAAGAATGTGTCCTACCATCCAATCACCCATCTACTAAACCATCATCCACAAGCATCCATTGTCCTTAGAAAACTTCTAATGTTGTATGAACATATGCAAAAGTGTGTGTATATGTTCCTTATCTAATGCAAAGATCAGGTGGTCCACTGATTCAGTTGACCTCCTTAATGCGAATTATGTCTGTGCCATGAGTCCAACATGTATGCAATTTTCCTATTTGATACATATCATTTCTATATGAGCGCACAACCGTTCATTCATATGCAACATCCATGTGCTGAGTCAACCATTTTGCATCCATAAAAATTTTAAAAATGCACACACATCCTATGCAGTATGAGAGCGTTTTTGAGCCGATCTAGTGCCTAGTGTGTGTATATGCATCCACGAGCAACCACTAGCAACCACTTGCATCCACTTGCAACCATCAAACATAACATGTCTCAAACACATGTTTACACCCATTAGTTTCTACCTAAAGGTCGAAGACTAGATCGATAGGATATAGCTGAGTGATAGAAGCAAGTACGATTAAAACAAAAGCTTTGTTCCTATTAGACATCGATTTAAGAGAATAACCCCCTAAGTATCAACCCTGAAGAACGAAATCAACATCAGATTGACACTCAGAGAATCACTCCCATTAAACAAATGTCCAACTGGAAATCTACTTCACGCTTTGAGTAAAAACCCCTATCCTTTTCAGAAATATTCAGATACTTACAGATTACTGGTACAGATCAGATTACCAAATGATTCTTAGGAAAATAAGCATGATAAAAACCCGGAATATATGCGTCATAGTCAACTTAACGCCCAACACAGATACCCTCAAACCCCAACTTATCACAAATAGATGAGTCGTTACCCTCATAGGGTTTGAGACTATAGCGGAACCAGAAACAAGACTAGTATTAAAGTACAAAATTTCAATTACAGAATCAAAATGCCAGAATCAGAAAGAGTTTTTAACTCCACAATCAGATAAGGAGATTAATCCCTCTACAGAAAGTTTTCCTATTTCTATTCTATCCACGTGCCTCGAGGGTATTCGCCTATCCTCCAGAAGTTGGTCCTGCCCTCTGCCCTTGTCCTTATTTCTTTGGGCAGTCCCTAGTGAAGTGCCCCATTTCTCCACAGTTGAAGCAAGTGCCCTTCCTCTTTCTGCAATCCTTGTTCAGATGGGTTGAGCTTCCACAAGTAAAGCACTTCTTCTCCTTCTTATCTTCAGTCTTCTCATCCTTCTTTTGTGTTTCCTTTTTGGGCCCCGCCTTCTTGTTCTGTGGTCCTTCAAGTTTTTCTTCTTTCTTCTCACTTTTGGTTTCCTCTTCATGCATCGATGCCATGTCAACTAATTTCTCGAAGGTAGCCCCCATAGGAATGTGGGACATTGCTAATCCGTGTAGCGGATCGTTCAAACCTTTAGCAAACCTTAGTGCCTTCTTATGCAGTGTATTTACCAAATCTAAGCCGAATCTTGCCAACTGATTAAACTTGTTGACGTACTCTCTCACTGATGAATTCCCCTGCTTCAACGCTAAGAACATTTCTACGTGTAGACTCTCTTCCGCTCGTGAGAGAAATTTCATCTCGAACCTAAGCCTGAAATCTATCCATCTCTCTACCGGACGCTCTCCATTTGTGACCTCCCACCAAAAAGAAGCTTCGTCCTTAAGCAACCATACCGCCAATTGTATCTTCTTCCTATCATCCACCTCAAAGATAACGAACAAATCCTCAGTTTCTTTGAGCCAGTTCCTTGCCTCCATGAAGGATTCAGTTCCATTAAAGTTCTTCCCACCAATGGCTCGAAAGTCTCTACATATCTTCGGGAAAGTATTCACGCGCGGAGGAGGAGGAACCACTGCAGCTGGGGGAGGAGGGACGTTTATTGGGCCCGCATTATTAACCCTAGCTTCGAGGTACCTCCTGAACCAGCCAGGTATCGGTACGCCCTCTGGAAGGTTAAGATCCCCAGACATGCTGAAACGAAAGAAAAGGAAAGATTCAAAACAAAGGATAGAAAGATAGGCTATGGCTTTGGGGATTATGTTTTTCAAAATAAACTCTACTTTTGAAAATACTTCCTTTTTAAAACCTTTTTGAAAATAGTTTTCAAAACTTTTTATCAAATCTGGTAACCTTCAGCTTTGATACCAAGTGTAACACCCCACCTCCGTTAAGGTCACTCACAAAGGGAATGCCTTAACTTTGATGGAGCGTTTTAGTAGATAGAACAGAAATTTACAAGACAGATAAAGTAGTACTTGAAAAATTTATAACTTTATTACAACAGAAATAGAAATAAGTTTGGTTACATCTTTCCAAATCACAATATCAGAATTCAAGTACAAAATATCGGTCTTGTACAAAAGCCTTCAGAATGCATAGTTTTTAAAGTCATAATCCCCAACGTAAACTGCCATGGAAAGATAGAGCCAAAGCCAAGCAATACTTCATGTAGAGAGAATCTGAATCAAGCTCTTATGTTTCAACCCTGAAAACCTGGGGTGGGCGGGGGGAACGGAAAGAAAAGAGGCGAAACAAACTAGGTCAGATATAAGTCGTGTGAGTCCGGTGACTTTCAGCATATAAACAGATAATAGTATCATGACATGTAAATAAAACTGGATGTGAGATAACCATAATAGGAATAGCAGGTTAACAGAATGATATGGACTAAGCTAAGCTTCTTACTTAGTCTTCACTTCTCTGCACTAATACTAGTATAACAGGATTAGGTGTTACCCTAATGTCTAAACTGAAACAGAAACAGAAACGGAAACAGAATAATCTCTACAGAAACAGAATGCTAGTAACGGGCCTTTACCAATCGAACAGACAGAAGGTACAGAAGCAAAATACTAATAATGGGCCTTTACCACCCAATTAATGGGCCTTTACCACCTCAATAGACAGAAGGTACGGAAACAGAATTAGAAACGGAATCAGAGACGAAAAAAGAATAATCCCTACGGAAACAGAATGTCAGAATTAGGTGTACACTAGTAATGGGTCATTACCACCCCAACAGACGGTACCACATAGAAAGAGACAGGTGTTTCCACCCAACGAAAACAGACGGTACCAACAGAAACAGACAGAACTAAGCGTACCCTAATTCCTACCCCCAAGCGATCGACTCCCTAATACATAAATACCCTGTGTCGGCCCCACAGTAGGGTGTATCACTCCCTAAAGTGGCAACCTATTGGCACAGACCTATTTACATATGTCACGGTGTCTTACATCCTCAGAGCAGACTAGATACATGCACGCACATGACCCGGTTGGAACGCACCATCAACACCCTTCGCCATTATCAGAATGAACCGCTTATAATTAGTTCAGTAAGCGTGCCCGGACCCCTACATAGTGTGGGGTCAAAGTTTTGTTACCAGAAAGGGTTACTGACTAATATGGGTCCCAAACAACAGATGACACAAGTATTTCCCCTCCTAACCTTGTGTCCCCAGACTAACAGAATTCAGATTAACTTGTTTACAAGTTTCAGACATACAGAGCTCAATTTACTAGTTCACAGATCAGACAATCAAGTTAACAAGTTTTTAGATTAACAGATCAGATGTACAAATTAACAAGTTCTCAGACTAACGAATCAGATATATAGATTAACAGACTTACAGATTGTTTTACCGAACTTTGTATTAGGCCTACAGATTTACAAAACGGGTTTATTAAACTCATCAGTCCAATTTTTTAACCCTATCCACCCAACACATTTTAGGTATCATATTTATCTTAGATTTGCATTAATTAATTATTAATGCACAGACCTCTCACATTAGGTCGGTTGCTTGTAGCCGCTGGATATGCCGGGTGGTTTCGGGCAGTATTCTGCCACAAGCCAGACCTAACCTCGTGTCTAAGCATATTTTAGTTATGCCTACGACCTCTCACATTAGACTGACAGTTTGCGGTCGCTGGTTAAGCCGGTTGGTTCCGGGCAGGCTTCCACCGCAAACGGAGTCTAACCTCGTGTCATAGCCAATTTATTCCAATCAAGATATCAGACTAATTTATGTCTATTTAACAGATTAAACTCCCTTACAGGTTACAGCGGATTAATCAAATTTCCGTGTTTTACTCAATCTTAGATCGAGCCTACGGATTTTCATACCCAAATTACAATTATTTAGCTTTCAACAGATTTAGCCGATAACAGATTTGGCAGATTTGACAATTCAACAGATTTAGCAGATAACAGATTTGGCAGATTAGGCAATTCAACAGATTTAGCAGATAACAGATTTGGCAGATTAGGCAATTCAACAGATTATTCATTTCTAAAGTTCTATTTACATATCTTGCCTAATCCTAAATCATGGTCATAATTCATAATACGACATATGCCCCAAATTTTAATTAAACTTTGCACAGTACAGAATATTCTCTAAAAAGCCCCAAACAATATAAATTATGCCAAATTATAGCCTATGATGCCAAATATCCTAAAATCCATATTTAGGCACATTCATATTAGTAGCTATCCTATTTTAATATAGATCTTTACACCTAAGTCACATATTTTTTTTCTTTTCAAGTCATAGATCGTGATATAAAATATGCCCCAAAATCTAGATCTTAAATTTTAATCATGTATTATGTCCTCAAAATCAGATCTTGCATTGTAATATGCATTATATTCCAAATCCCAAGTCATATGCTATCATATAATAATTCTTCTTCCAAATCACAGTCTATTATACATAGTATGCACTGATTCTAGATCTTAATTTACAACCTATGTTCTTTTCTCAAATCAGTCACAGATTAGTCATGTCCAATTATGCAATATTCATTATTTGTCCCAAAATTAGCGTTCATGCGTTAATCTCTTATGAGATTTGGCTCAGGATCGTAGTAGCCTGGCTATAAAACAGAAAGAAAAAGGAGATACAGAATAGTCACAGAAAAACAGATCTGACATATGAGAGTATGCATAACCTCAGATTCAGATTTATAACCATGCCAAGATCATAATAAAAGTTTATATCTGAAAATAACTGTACTCACAATTAAAAGGGTAAATCTTGATTTCAGGGATCCGTATTCTGACACTGAATAGCGCTCCTTTGGCGTAGACTATCGATTAGATTTGATTCTCTTTTAACTCTATTCAGATTGGAAGAGGATGCACTAGTTCTAGTTTTGATTCTAGCAGAGTAGCGATGCCATTTTTATTTTTAATTAGAATAGAGGCAGAGTATAGGCAGAATGAAATTGTGTGGAGAGAAAGCTGGGTTTGGGGTGTTTAAGTAGGTTAGAGCTCATGAATCCGGTCAGAAAGGCGTCCAGGTGCAGAAAAATGGATCTGTCTACAGATCTGAAAGGGGGGGAGGTCGACCCTATGGTCGACCCTAGTGTCGACCTGTTTATCCAGGTCGACCCCCAGGTCGACCTGGGCCCTAGGCGGGAATTTTCCAACCCAGCCCGAGTGTCTGTTTTTGAATTTCGAATCTGAATTTTGAAATTTTCAGGCTGGTTTTTACTGAAACTTCTGAAGGCCATATCTTCTTCATACGGAGTCCGATTTACGCAAACTTGGACTCTATTCCAAGCAGAATTTCGAGGCGAACGCAATGGCGTAACCCGTTTCCCTTAATTATTATTTACAATTTAATTATTCTCTGATTTTCTACTCTTATGTTCACAGAAAATACGGGGTGTTACAAAATTCAAATTTGAAATCAAAATTAAATATCTAACTTCGATTATATTTAAATTTGAAAAGCAACTCAAATCGTTTAACCCAAATCGATTATAAACCATTTCATAAAGTTCTCAATATATAGTATAAACGATACTATAATGTTTAAATTCGATCTAATAAAATTTTCGATATATATTCGCATAACGATTTCAATCCTAAATCAACTTATATTTACATTATACTTTAAAGGTCTAAATTTTCATTTATATTGATACCAAAACCTTTAACTTCGATAATAATTTGGTTTGATTTATATTTGCAAAAATTCAAGTTCAAAACAATTCAAATAATTCAATTTCTACCTTTGAAGTAAATGTTTCAAATCGATTCACATAAAATCAACAATTTGGTTCGAATCCAAAATGTATAATTCAAGTCAAAAACTTACTTTTCAATTTTAACAAAACATATCGTGGTTTGCAACTCAAGTCACAAAATTTGAAATCGTTAATTATAAATTCAAATAATTCATAAAAAATCTGGTTTACCCTTTAAAGCATTTGTTTTAGTCGACTCATAAAATCTAGCACTTAGGTTCAAAATTCCACTTTATATAATCCAAAATGAGAACTTATATTTCAATTTAAACCGAATCGTATCATATCATATAATTCAAGTCGTATAATTCAAATTCACTACTTATAAATTGGAATCAAGTCTTATATTTCAATTTAAAAGATTTATACGATTCAAACCATTCTTACAAATTTGATTTAACGAATTTCTAAATTCAAACCAAATGATTTATATTTTTTATAATTCTAAATTTAAACATCTGTTTTCGCCATTCAAGTTCATTTCTTATATAAGTTTTATCGTTAAATCAAATATCGTTGTTTAAATTTGAATCTTTAAACCTTGAATTCAAAATGCGAAAATCTTAATTTATCCATCTTGAGTTTATCATTAAATTTTATAATATATATATAAGAAAATTTAACTTTTGAAAATAAATAAATATATAAGTTTATAAAATTCTAAAATTATTAGCAAATAGGTTATAAGCGTATATAAGTTAAAAAAATAGGTTTAAAAGAATTATTTATTATAAATAAAAATATATATTAAAAAACTTATATATTAAATTATATGGTTTAAAATAAATAAAATTATAAGTAAAAGTATTTAAATTTATATTTACACATAAAATCATTTTAAACATATAATTTAAAAAAATTCAAATATAAGTTTTAAAATCTTTAAAATATAAAAAATATATGTATATAAAATCATAGGTTATAATTTAAAATCAATTTTCCAAATCATTTTACTACGAAATCATGACCAACGGTGTCCGTATATAATTTTCTACCCTAGGGTCATGTGATACAGACATTTATCATTTCAACCCGCAATTTTAAAAATAAATTCTACGGGTCTACCATTACAAACCGCGATCCCAAATTCAGTAAAAATCATTCAGGTCTATAATTTCAACCCATAACGATTTTTCCTTATTCTAATATTCGTTCGAGTATGTATCATTTCAACCCTTAGTCAATTTTCCTAAACTTGGGGCATCTACAACATAACAAATCATCACATATCATCAATCACATCATAGTCATATATAATCAGTGTACATATAGGTCATATGAATATCGTGTCATATATGAAAGTGTATATTTTAAACAGACAATTTATACCGGTAATCCTAGACATTTCATAACATTTCATTTAGTTGATCTAACATCTATGAAATAATGTGAGTCATGTGTGAGATAAACTCACCTTTCATGGCATAGAATTGGAAACGATGAACAGATTTCACAGAATTGAACGATGGCCTCCAGCACGACTCGGAATGAATTCTACTCGCTAACTGCTCCATATTTATTTTATTTTCAGAAGAGGAGTCTAGGGAATTTATCAAACGATCGGTAAGGCTATTGGGTATCGGAACGGGTTTCAGACTCGACACCAAACTCAACTCAATAAAAATAGACACAACGCCCCTACTACACAAAATATTATATAAATATTTTTATATGCAAATACAAATAGTAAATTATAATATATTCATATATATTTAAAATTTGACAAATAAATTTAAAGAACCTCATAACAAATCTATTTAATATATATACTAAATATTTTTATACATGTTTACGCTGGAAAGTAAACCGAAAACAAATTTTTATACTATATATATATAAACACACAAACACATAATACACACACAAACATCCCATACCACACATAAACAATATCTCACGCATTCGTACTCACCCAAAATACTCAACACCACGCCAAAAACATTTACACAAAAACAACAATATAAGTATAATAAAATACACACTCACTACATTAACTACACCCACCATTTCTCTATTCACGCACTTCACACCAGTAACACACGCACTCAGGCTTAGGAGGGAACGGACGACTCAGCTGGACATTGGGGGGGGGTCCGGTTTGCTTGTTCTCGGTGGTCAGTTCGATAACAAGGTGGATGGTTTCAGAGGAGGGAAGGTGCTCGGCAGTAGGGCGTCGGCGTAGCCGGAGTTGATAACTTCGAATGGAGGGGATTGGTTCGGCACTGGAGTGGGAGATCGGGTCAACAGGGGTTCGGCGGCTGAATAGATTCAATGGAGGAGGTTCGGCTTTGGCGGCTTGGACGAGTTCCGGAGCGGTTTCTGGCGAGGAGCAGGTTAAGGCGATTTAGAGGAGGCGCTGCTAGGTCAGAGTCGGGGTCGGCAAGGTGTTGGAAACGAAGGGGTTTGTGGACGGTTTCAGCAAGCAGCGAGGAGAAGGAAACAAACAAAAAGGCATTTGGTAAATCGAGAAAAAGAAAATAAGAGAGTGAGAAGCTGAAAGCATTTTGCATGATGAGCTATTTTTCTTTTCTTCTTCTTTTTTTCTTCTTTTTTTTGAAGACAAACGATGAAGATAAAGACGAAGAGAAGGAAACCAACTGGAAAAGAAAATGGGATGGGAAATGTAAACGGATGGGAAAAATACAGTGTCCACTTTATTATTGTATAGTGGCGTATGGGCTGAAAAAAAGGAGATGGAACCGGTCTATGAAGAATGTGGCAAACGAGGGGAACCGTCTTTAAATAAAAAAAATACTTCATTTTAAATTCAAACAACAAAAATGGGGCGGACAAGTTAACAGTTTAGGATAGAGAAAACATAATGTTACCAAAATAAAGATAAGAAGAAAATGATGACTGAACTAAATAAATAAATAAAAACACAGGACGGTTTGTTAAAGAAAAATGAAGAGTTGCATGGTTTGCACGATTGAAATTATGAACATGTTTTGGAAATAGAAGTTAACGCATGCTTTTGGAATTCAGCATATGTTTCTAACGTTTCCCTTTTTTCTAATGTATGCATGAGTTTGAAAACAGAACAAATGCATTGGAAAAATATAAACTTGGAAAGTGAGTAGCACATAAGCTTGGAATTGGTAATAAAGGGAATGGATACGTTGAAACTAGGACGGTGCTTGGAAATAAAATGAACGTGCATGGTTCTTTTAGAAAAAAAGAGAGAATTTGCATTGCAAATGTACCCTTACAAAGTTTTGAAGACAAATAAAAAAATGAAGTGCTTAAATAAATAAAAGGACCAGTTCTGCAGACCCAAAATGGCTAGAAAAATATGCGGAATCCGAATAAGGACACATCGAATTTAAATGGAAAAAATGAACTATGCAAGCCTTTTTGAAATTACAGCCCGAACCGAGCACTGAAGCTGACAAATGATTATATTGTGCTGATCAGCGCAATGAGACGGACGCAACGGTATATAATTTGCAGTGTCGGGATGCTCCATTCAAAAATGCATTACAGACCCCTTTTAACGTAAAAATGCGGACGGAAAACGAAGGTCAAAACATCCGATTTTCACGAAACAGATTTCGCCGTTGGAATATTGACAACTAATAGAATATTTTTCATGTTTCTTTGAACTGGATTCGGAGAGATTATAAAATCGTTAAAATTTTCAACTGTTATGCGCAGCTTTGCACTGAAAAATGTGTGACCAACAAATATTGAAATTTTCCGATGAAATTTTCATAGTTGCTACATCTCACTGAACGTATTTCAAATTCCAAATTCCCGTTACGAGAAATTATAGAATATTTTAAAATTAAATCAACGATATAGTTTTTATTAATATCGAAAACAAATTATATAACAAACTCGATTAAACTATAAGAATAAATTCAAATTCAAATAAATAAACTCGATTTAAGTTTTATTCAACAAGTAAGATTGAGATTGCAAATATCAATTCGCATTATAAAAATAAATTAAATCTAAAAATCCAAAATAGATTTAGATTAAATCATAAATCAAAATAGCCCAAACAAAATTTTAGTTTTAAATAAGCAAAATAAAAATAGAAATCAAAGTTTAAATTAAATCATAAAATAAAATATACTTAAAATTCCGGGTTATTACAGTTATCGATTTCCAAATCCGCTTAGGCATAGCTATCAACATGTTAATCTATTAAAAAATAGAATATGCCTAAGAACATGATATTCCACTCATAGATCTAAGAGAAGAAAAATTGGATACTTGTTGTATATTTAGATCTGTGTTTAATCTTCGCGACAAACGTACTCCAATCCTCCAAATATATATGTAAGAATCATCTTTTAGAATCTTATATATATAACTAAATTCTAAAATTCATACTAAAATCTATATTAATTTTAGAGTAGAGATAAGATAAGAATAAAGGTTAGAGGAATAGAAGAGAAATTGCTAGCTTTTTCTGGAATTCAGCAATGGAAGAAGTATGATATGGAGGTAGAGATAAGAGAGTGGCTAGGGTTTTGTTGTGTGGTTTAAGGGCCTATGTATAGTCGCTTTTGTAAGCGTAGGCCGTTAGATTATTCAGATGTAATCCTGGCCATTTATTTATATATATTCCCTTAGAAAACCCTAATCAAACATTGATTCATTCGGCTCTCAGCCGCCAGGCGTTCGACGGGGAGGTCGACCAACGGTCAACACCTCCTAGGGGGCGGTCGACCTCCTGGTTGCTGAAACGCCTAATGAATTTATGTGGCGCTGAGGAGTCTAATTAAATAATACATTACTTTATTTGTTAATCTCTTTCCTTACTTACAATATTCTCTGTTCCCGTAATCTTATCCTCAGTTTGAATTTCAAATTCTCCATTATATATTTTAATATATATATATACATATATTACTAATTTGATTATATATATTCTGCGTTTTACTGTCCAAATTCATTTGCTTGTAACTTTTTCATACATTGACCGTTTTCAGCATATTATATATGAAACCAATTCAGAATTTCACCACGAATCTAAATAAAAGATTTTCATAGCCAAATTCTTGAAGCTCCAAAATCTCATTTTCCAGCCTTATTATTAAATTATTTATTTTTATTTTTATTTTTATTTAGTATTTATGTCTTTTACAAGGTGTTACATTCTCCCCCCTTAAAATTGATTTAGCCCCGAAATCTGTTTGAAGGGGTGAAAATACAACTCGCTCGAAACATCCATTTTGCACATCCATGTTATTTTTGATTCATCCATAATTATCCATGATTCGCAGTGGTTATGAACTGCAGACCTACTAGAGTGTGCATAATCCTATCGTGTAGGTGTAATAAGTGATGAAATACGTATGCAAACAACCTAATTATGCATATGTTTCTATATGAATGCGCCTGGCAATGGTGTCGCATCCATTTCCTAACATCCAATCTATCAATCACGATGCATCCATAAACGTTCTTTTGAGGAAAAATTACTCGATAAAAGCTCTGAGTGAGTTTGTATCATCTTGTCCTCGGTCTCCCATGTGCTTTCCGCAAGATCACTTCCCCATTGTACTCGAACAAGGCGAACGGTTTTATTACGGAGTCTCTTGATTCCGTGCTCTACAATCCTGGCAGTGGCACATGGCACCCTAGACTCCAACGCGATTTTTTCTATGTCCCTAATTTCATTGAGCTCAAGTCTGATAGCAGAATCATAAAGGCATTTCCTTAGATGCGGTACGTGAAAAACATTATGGAATCCCGATAGATGCTATGGGAGATCCACTTGATAAGCCAACGATCCTACCTTCTTGATGACGCGAAAAGGTCCAATAAATCTGGGAGCCAACTTCCCAGTCTTCCCAAACCGAATAGTCCTTTTGAGAGGGGATACTTACGAATAACAAGTCTCTAACATTAAACTCAAGTTTCCTTCTTTGCATATCGGCATACGATTTCTTACGGTCTTGGGTTTCCTTCATCCTCTGCCTAATAAAGGATATCTTCTCCATGGAATCAAGGACGAAGTCTGGTCCAAGTAGAACCTTGTCAGTAGTTTCCCAACAACAAGTTGGCAATTTGAATGGACTTCCATAAAGCGCTTCAAAAGGGGCCATACCAATCGTCGCTTGAAAACTATTGTTATAAGTGAACTCTACGAGCGGTAGGTGCGGCTCCCAAACTCCTCCAAAGTCGATGTTGCAAGCTTTGAGCAAGTCTTCCAAGATCCGATTTACTCTTTTCATTTGGCCATCACTCTGCGGATGATAGGCTATGCTTAGATTGAGGGTCGTTCCCAATGCTGCTTGTAGGCTTCTCCAGAATTCTTTTGTGAACAAGGGTTCTTTATCACTCACAATAATCAGTAGGATACCATGTAATCTGACTATCTCTTTGACATATAAATGGGCTAACGAAGCTGTAGTCCTTATCTTTTTAACAAGTATAAAATGGGCGTTTTTGGTTATACGATCTACCAAAACCTTAATGGCCTCATTACCCTTTTGGATTCTAGTAAGTCCATCTATAAAGTCCATGGAGATATGTTCCCACTTCCACATGGGAATCCCTAAGGTAGTAATAGCCCTCCGGGCTTCCCTTGCTCCGCTTTTACTTTCTGGCACGTCAAGCATTTGGCTACGAATTAGGCTACATCTCTCTTTATTCCTTCCCAATGGAGATTCCTCTTCATATTTCTGTATGTTTTATCACCACAGGGGTGTATGGTCATTTTTGACCTATGTCACTCCACTAGAATTTCTTTTCTCAACCCATCATCCTTAGGGATGTAAAGTCGTCCATCCCAAATTAAACTTCCATCATCGTCGATCGAATCTAACCGAATTGGGAAAGGTCTCCATCCTTCCCACTTTCTCCTTTATGCTTCTTAGCTCTTCGTCAAGGTCTTGTGTACCTCGAATCCTCTCATTTAGAGTAGGTATAATTATCATGGCTCCAAGAAAACCACTAGAAGTGGTTGGCGAGGGTTGCAAATAAAATATGAGAGGAACTCTAATTGTTTTCATTTTGAGATTGTATTCAAGGTTTCATGTTTCCTACTTAAAGCATCCGCCAGAACATTCCCTTTTCTCGAGGTATACTAAATCATGAAATCAAATAAGGAAATATATTTCATCCACCATTGTTGTCTCAAAGTTTAGATCAAATTGAGAAAATAAATACTTTAAGGATTTATGGTCAGTAGAAAGTTCAAGTTTCTCCCCAAAAAGATAATGCCTCCACATCTTAAGGGCGAACACTGTTGCGGCTAACTCAAGGTCATGAACTGAGTGCCACTTTTCTGGATCCTTGAGTTTTCTACTAGCATAAGTAACTACTCTCCCTTTTTGCATAAGGAACGCTCCTAAACCGGTCCCACATGCATTGATGTAAACTGTAAACAATTTTGAACCATCAGGTATAATTAGGATTGGCGCGCTAGTTAATACTTCCTTTAATTTCTTAAGGGCTATATCACATTTATTACTCCAAGAAAACACTAAATTCTTCTTTGTTAATTGGGTTAAAGGAGTAGAAACCTTTGCAAAGTCTTTAATGAATTTCCGATAATTACCAGCCAATCCAAGGAAGCTTCTCACTTCCGTAGCATTTCGAGGTATCCTCCATTCCTTGATTACCTCGATCTTTGCAGGGTCTATTGCCAAGCCTTCTCTTGACACAATATGTCATAAAAATCCAACTTCTTCCTTCCAGAAATGGCACTTTGAGAATTTTTCTTTCAATTGGATCTTCCTTAATATCCCTAAAACTTGTCTTAAGTGATTTTCATGCTCTTTATGATCTTTTGAAAATATAAGGATATCATCTACGTAGTCTACCACAATCTTATTTAGAATGCCCCTAAACTCTCTACTCATGAGGTCAACAAACAAGGCGGGTGCATTTATTAGTCCAAAGGGCATAATTTCCCATTGGAACAATCCAGTTGGCGTCCTAAACGCAGTTTTGTCCTTACTGTCCTCCGCGATTCTTAACTGATGAAATCTAGTAGCAAGGTCTAGTTGGGAAAATACTCAGGCTCCTCCCAAGTGGTCAAAAAGGTCATTTATTCTAGGTGAGGGGTACCTATTCTTATTGATCAACTTATTAAGTTCCCTATATTCCACACAAAGTCTTAAAGATCTGTCTGCTTTGGTGGCAAGCACAACAAGTGCACCCCATTTTGAGGTACTTCGTCGAATGAAAACTTTTTGTAATAATTCTGAAATATGCTTATCCAACTGCCATCTTTTCTTAGGCGCCATGTGCCTCAAGGGTAGTGCTATAGGTCTAGCGTCCTTCTCTGAGTCAATACGAAAAGAGATTTCTATGTGGGGGTGGAAGTCCCATGGCTTCCTGAAAAACATCCAAGAACTCACAAACTATAGGGACCGAAGATGGTCCTTCAGAGCTAGGAGATAAGGAATATAATACGACTTTTATATTTGTTCCTAACACTATAAAGAATATTTAGGTCACGTCCTCCTCGACTCCTAAGACGAACAATTCTCTTGTCGCATTCTATGACGGCTCCATAAAATGATAGCCGATCCATACCTAAGATAAGGTCATACCCCATGAAATCCAATGCATACGCTTCGCAAAGTAACTCGACATTGTCGACCTCCAATACTAGGTCTTTGCAAAACACTTCAAGATATTTAGATCCTCCGATTGGGTTGGCCACCTCTATCGGATTATCTGAGATAGACATAGGAAGGTTCAATAAATTAATTAGTCTCTTAGAGATAAAAGAATGAGTCGCTCTAGAATCGAACAAGGTGTATACAGAATTTACTAAAACGAAAATTATACCTTCCAGTGCGGGTTAATCTTGGTCTTTTAGGGGTCGACTTTGAATCTATGCTGCCTCTATTGCATAATTCTGGCCACTTCAGATAACTTTGGGCAGTCCTTAGACATGTGTCCTTCTTTATGGCAGTTGAAACACTTTCCTTTGAATTCCTTCTTTGCCAACGAGGTTCTGCAATCCTTGGCCTCATGGCCCTTGCGGTTGCACCTCGTACAAGTCTTTGCTTCCTTTTTGAATTTTCCCCCTTTCCTCTTGTTCTTCAACCATTCCTTTTTCTTATTTGTTGGAATTCCCTTCTCCTTTCTCACCTTCTTTATCCTCCTTGGAACCTTCAGCCGTGCATAGGGTAAATGTCTCTACTATGGTTTCAAAAGTTGTCACAAATGTTACTTGGGCTAATAAAGTTTCCTTTAGCGGGGAGTTTAACCCTTTAACAAACCTCAAGGCATTGTTCATGGGGGTGTCTACTAAACCTTTCCCAAATTTACATAATTCGGTAAATTTGGCTACATACTCTTGCAAGCTCAAGCTTCCTTGCTTGAGGTGGATGAATTTCTCCAACTGGATAGTCACTTCTGCTCTTGGCAAAAACTTTGCTTCGAAATGGGTTTTGAATTCGGCCCAGGTAAATATTTGGCCCTCGTTCTCTACGGATACTAGATTGCACCATTCAAGGGCCCCATCTTTCAAGTGTCAGGCTGTAGTTCTCATTTTCACTTCATCAAGCCAGCTAGTAGCTTCGAAAATTATTACACAGTCCATTAGGTTTGTCAACGGATACTTTCGAATGCGGATAGTGCCATACCCGCATCCGAAATCATTTTCGGATATCGGATATCCGCATCTGCGGATACAGACGGATATCAGATAGTTACACACTCCGCCAGCGGACGATAAATCAATGAACATAAATGAATTTTTTTAGCTTAATATTAATCTTTTTCAACCTAAATGATTACTAAAGTGCTATAAATAAATAAATATGATGATAATATATAATTTTGAGCAATATGCATGCGTTTAGTAGACTTTCAATTTTGCAAAATAATAAATTAGTATAGCTAATTATGTTAAAATATACGTAATTTAAAGTATAATCATGAAAAAAGAGAATGGATAATTTTCGGATGCAGATATGCCTATATCTGCATCCGCATCCGCTTTCCCGGATATCAGATATTTATCCGCTTTTTGGATGCGGAAGCGGACGAATTTCGGATTTTTCGGGTATCCATTGACGGCCCTGCGTCCATAATCCAAGATTGGGCATTAGTAAAACTTTCCTTCCCAGTGAATGATTTCCCTCCAAGATTAGCGATGCTCTTACAGAAGCGAGAAAAGTCAAAGGCTACCTCAGCGGCAGGAGCTGCAAGCGCTGCTAGGGAAGGATTAGCAATAGAGACATGTTCCACACTACGAAGATACCACTGGAACCATTCTGGCAAGTATCGGGGCCTTGCCTGCTACCCTACTCAGTAGGATTATTAACCATTCTACTATCTAAAAAGAAAAGGAAGAATGCTTTAGTGGATAATCCTGAGATAGTATTTAAGTTGACAAGGGAAGAAAACGATAAAGCTGCTTAGTATAAATGTGTATGCTTATTGGGGTAGATGTTATATATATATAGTTTGAAAAACCCTTTTTCAAATTATAAATACCCTCTCATACATATAATTGCCTTATACTCGGGTAATCTATGCTCTGATACCAAATGTAACAACTCGCCCGGAATGAGCCTAAATTTTGACCTAGAAAAGGCCCATCGAAACTTAGAACCATTCTGAATTGATCGTTGGTTCATGTAAGGAATTACATTTGCACAGATAACATATATACATACACTTCGAATGGAAATCTCGCACAGAAAAAAGAGAAAATATAATATTGAAATAAGATGTACTACTTTATTAAAATTAAAGAACTCCAACACAACATCCAAGATTACATATGTTCCATGGGTACATCAATAAATTCATTCTCAAATGTTTCCATAAGAAGTATAGTAATAGCAACTAGTAATAGCATAACGACTTCATCTTCATCTTTAGCTCCCATCATGACTTCATCCATGAATTTTACCACATCTACTGATCTGTTGGATAAGTTAAGGAGAGGGGTCAGAACATTAAGTTCTGTGTGACTGAAATATGGCGTTTACTTAAAGTCCATACCCTAGTTTTTAGCAGGTTACAAATGTCAAGGTATGTCTACGCAGCACACAACGCTCACACAAACACCAGGTGTCTAACCAATGAGGTAGATATCTAGGTCAATCGCTCATTAGTGTTTTTAGGGTCAAGACCCAACGAGGTGGGCATTCTCAGTCACTTATGGCCGTACTAAAGGTGGATTCTTACAACCAATTGTAACCCTGATGCGGACCCTAGCCTCTTAAGACCCCGTCCTATTACGTCAATGTTCTTAAGTTTATACTCTCACTTGTAATATGAGTAGTATTGTGAACGTTACTACTTAACTGATATTACGGTAGAACACTTATATCACTTAAGTCTTCCCTTAGATAGTTGGTGAGCATGCTATGGCCACATATCTTTTATATACGAATTATGTCCCTAATTGAGCTCTTACAAGCTTCTAGAGGAAGTGGACATCCCCCGTGAACTACCCTACTCTGTTACCGCTTATGCCTAACCACTTTTAGAGAAGGAGGACTCATAGATTAACTCCGAATCTAATGAGGGTGAGTCCCATGACTTTGGTTCCTCTCCAAGGAATAAACCTTCGGAAGGATCTCAGTCCTAACACTTAAGACCCAAATTAGAGAAGAAGAGAATTAGCCACATAAGACCTTCTCAAGGTGTAGTAAACCTTCCTATTTTCACACATAATGGAATTATATATAAACTTATATATACACACTAAACCTCTCACATTAAACCGTATAACTGTAGATGCTGGATATGTCAGGCGGTTCCAGGCAGGTTTCTACTATAAGTTGGTTTAACCTCGTGTCATAGTGTACTAAGTTTGAATGTCCAATGGCACCTAGACCTCTCACATTAGTTGGGCCTAATTGTAGTTGTTGGATTTGCCAGTCGGTTCCAGGCATGCTTCTACCACAAGCAACAACTAACCTCGTGTGTGTGTCACTATTAATATATATATATATATATATATATATATATGTAAAGTCATTCTATACGCACACACAAGCAATTAATTATATGTATGTGGGAACATTTCAAATTTCAAATTCTAACCTAATTGTATTTATTACGTTAATACGACGTTACTTACGTTGATTACATTTATATAAGTATACTAATTATAACACATAAATAACGTTAATGTTCGTATGAATGAGAGAACGAACTAACGAGATAGCAATTGTCAATTTATCCTACTTTAAGGTATACAAGTTAATTTTCCATATTTTTGACCGCTACAATTTAGGCATGATGGCATAATAACACAATAACAGATAGCAGTGAACGGAAATATACATGCATACAAATTTCAACTTGCATCCTAAGCTTGTTGGAATGACCTTAATAATGAATCAAGAATAAAGTATAGTATCCACATATACACATATATTCATAATATATACTTGTATATTTATAAGCTCCACTTTATCTAATTCACCCCTTTTTGTTGTATTGCACATAAAAATATTTACATTTGATATATTTCAAGTATGAATACGTTTGGATTCCACATAGAACCTAAACCTAATCAAGTCATGGAACAAACCAAATTTAAACTCTTTTAGGTTACAATCAAATATTTACAAAAGGATGAATCATATAAAGTAAAACCATAACACCCTTTTTATCCTCAATCCGACATTAAGATCCAAAATCCACAAACCAAATAACAATAAATTGACAATTCATACACAAACATAAAATATAGGATTTGGGGGTTTTTGTACTGATGTTATCGATTTCCAAATCCTCTTAGGCATAGCTATTAACATGTTAATCTATTAAAAAATAGAATATGCCTAAGAACACGATATTCCACTCACAGATCTAAGGAAGAACATATAGGATTCATGTTGTAGATTCAGATCTATGTTTAATCTTCATGACATACGTGCTCCAATCCTCCTAATATATATGTAAGAATCATCTTTTAGAATCTTATATATATATATATAACTGAATTCCAGAATTCATACTAAAATCTATATGAATTTTAGAGTAGAGAGAAGATAAGAATAAAGGTTAGAGGAATAGAAGAGAAATTCCTAAACTTTTCTGGAATTCAACAATGGCAGATGGATGATATGGAGGTAGAGATAAGAGAGTGGCTAGGGTTTTTTTTTTGTGGTTTGAGGGCCTATATATAATCGCTTGTGTGAGCGTAGGTCATTAGATTATTCAGAGGTAATCTTGGCTATATATTTATATATATTCCCTTAGGAAACCCTAACCAAACATAGATTCATTAGGCTCCTCAGCCGTCAAGCGGTCAACCAGGGCGATTGACCTCCTGGTCACTGAAACCCCCAATGAATTTATATGGAGCTGAGGTGTCTAATCAAATAATACGTTACTTTATTTGTTAATCTCTTTCCTTACTTACAATATTCTCTGTCCCTGTAATCTTATCCTCAGTTTGAATGTCAGATTCTCCCTTATTAATTTTAATATATTTTGGAAGTATATATATATTACTCATCTTATTATATATATGTATGTATATATTTTATGCGTTTTACTGTCCAAATTCTATTGCTTGTAAATCTTTCATACATTGACTGTTTTAAGCATATTATATATGAAAACTATTCGGAATTTGATTATTAATCCAAATAAAAGATTTTCGTAGCCAAATTCCTAAAGCTGCAAATTCTCATTATTATTATATTGTTTGTTTTTATTTATATTTAATATTTATGTCTTTTACGGGGTGTTACAATTATTGCCTTATATATATAGTAAAACTTGGTTAGGGACGTTCAAGAATTATAATTCTTATTGTTATATTATATAATATCATGTTCAAGTCACTTACTTGAAACTATATAATAATGTATTATTATTCTAAGGACTTCTACTATGTTAATATTTATATCACATAGTAAATGTAACATAACAAAATATATTTTATTCAAAATAAAATATAACATCAACAATGTTATTAATTACATCAAATGGATTGGCTCTAGGGCATAAATTCTAACAATCTCCCACTTGAACTAGAGTCAGTTAATCATGTATTATATACCTATGAAACTAGTGTGACTATCATACTTCTGTTGCGACAGAGTTTTAGTCAGTGGTCTGCAAAGGGTGATTTGTAGATATGTATATCTCCTCTATGAACAATTTCAAAGAAGAAATTATATTTCTTAAATATGTGTTTGAATTGATAATAGGATCAATGTTTCTAGGCCTGATTATTAGCTACGTTGTTATCACAATGTAAAATCATTGGATCAACAATGGATTAATTTCAATAATTAACTTCTTAATCCAAACATCCTTTTAGTAGAATTAGTATCTTTTTCTTGTTTTAAATTAACGTCATTCACAATAAATAATATGTTATCGATATATAATATTTGGATTATTGTGTTACTCCCACTGAATTCCTTGTCCACACACTGTTCGATGGTATTTTGTGGTTCCTGAAACATTTCAAGTTCTACTTTATTGCCATGGATATTTTAGAGACTATTTATCCCTTTCAATAGGTATCGATTCGAGCAATAAACATTTTATTCTCAAAGGGTTTATAGAATTAGTATCCTCTTGCTTATTTCAGATATTCCATAAAATAATACTTATCATATTTGGGTCCAAGCTTGTCAAAGGCAAGATGTTTAACAAATGCCTCACTTCCCAAATCTTCATAGAAAACACAATAGGACTTTTCCTAGTCCATATCTTGTATGGCTTTTTTAGAGTTATTTTAGTATGATTACAGTTAAATACGAATGCAATTTGTTTCAAGGGGATAACCCAAAAATTTAGTGGAAGATCTATATGACTTACCATTGATCGTACCATATCTTATAAGGCATGATTTCTCCTTTCAGACATACCATTCCAATATGGTGTTCTAGGTGGAGTGAGTTGTGATACAATTTCACACTCTTTTAGATAGTCATTAAATTATTGGCTTAATTATTCCCCGATCATTCGAAGAATCTTTATATTCTTTCAAAATTGGTTTCGAACTTCAATTTTTGAACTCTTTGAACTTTTCAAAGGATTCTGATTTGTGTTTCATAAGACACACACAATCATATTTAATGAGTTCATTAGTAAATGTAACGAAGTAATAAAACCTACCTCTAGCTTATATATTCATTGGTCCACATACATCATTATGTACGAAGCCCCAATTTATACTAGTCCATTCACTTTGTCAAGTGAAAGGTGATTTAGTCATTCTGCTTAATAAACAAGATTTGCATTCTTCATTATGATTCGATATCAAATAACCTCAAAATTATATCACTATGGACTTCTGATATGTAATTCTTGTTTATATGGCCTAACCGACAATGCCAAGGTATGTTGGATCATTAGATTTAATCCGCCCAATATTTATGTTATAATCAAGCATATTATAGTTAAGTATTCATAAAATCGTTAACTAATTGCACATTTCCAAAAGATATTTCCTTTAAATAAAATGAACAATGATTATTCTTTTATTACAAATGAAATTCAAACTTGTCTAAACAAGATGTAGAATAGCATTTACTTTAATCGAAATTTCATAATAACATTATTTTAATTCTTCAATTAAGCCAGTGGTTAGGATTAGAGGCAATTTCCTATGGATAATGCAGTAACATTTGCTTCATTTCACTCATAAGTCTACTTCTCCTTTTGCCAGATTTCTACTGTTTTGTAATTCCTGCAAATTCACATACAAATATGTGATCCATATCTAGTATCTAACATCAGAGATGTATAAGTAGATAATTATAACATTTATACTTTATTTGGTTGAAGTCATACTCCAATTTTCCATTTTAGATCTTCTATATTTGTAAAACAATTACACTTCAATTTGTTTGAGGACAATCCTCAAATTTTGAAGTTAGTATAGAATTTTGATTTAATTCAGTTTATCTTTCTCAAGGATCAAATTTAATAATATATTATCCAAGTTGTTTTCATTTAATATCTACAATACATAATAAATAATAAAACAATGATAAATATTTTGCAATATATATATATACACACACACACACAATTTGACAATCAAAATTATAAAATATTGCAAATTCATATAACATATGTTTAAACTAAAATGTTCTCCCATGCAAATCAACATCCATATATATATATATATATATATATATATATATATATCAGTGATCCAAGATCCATATCTAATCATGCCTTGAATCAGCTTTGGCTAATCCCCAAAACACAATCTTTTAGGTAGACAACTTATGTCAATTATATCTCATATATAACTCTTGGATAACATGATAAACGATTTTATTCATTTTAAATATCCAATATTTCATGCTCTTTGTCTCTAAACCCATAATCTTATTATGCAGCCTAGTTAAGTCAGACCTAATTATATAGTTGAGTATCACTTTTACTCTATCGCATATTACCAAAATAAATAGTGCACTAATGCTTGGGCATTACCTATATCTATTGATTCTGGCATTGATGACTGTACTACCATGACTTAACATAAATAATTGGTCCAAGGGATTTTATTTTTTTAGATGGAAAGTCAGATCTAGTGTCATTTACACATTTTAAAATATATGTATTTTACATTAGTAACATCAATTGCATTTAGATGTAATAAAACATACATACATACATATATATATATATATATAATACACGTGCATATTGATTAAAATTGTAGCTATATGCTAATCTTTTGAACATTTCAAACATTTGTCATCAAAAGTTTTGTGCAAACTATTGTGAACATATTCCATGAAACCCTTTTGCTAACATAAGATATGCCATGTGTATTATATAAACTATCATTGTACATGACAAGCATACAGTAGTATATGTAACATTTGCAGATTTAAAAAGGGAACAGTTCGCAGCCATTATAATAGCAATGTATACTTTTGAGCCCTCATTATACTTCCGAATTTTACAAAACTAGCCCAGTAAAACTTTAAAGCCCAGTTCAATATTTAGAATATTATTGAAATACAAACTAACCTACTACTCCAAAACATTCAAGGTGGTCATAGGGTATAAATTGCAAAAATATATATAAGCCCAGTCGAATTTCTTTCACAGATTCAAGTATTTGAATATTTGCAGTAAAATAACCGACTTGATCAGCCATTGTAGACACTTGCATTAACTATCATATACTAATACAATTGAAATATAAACAAGATAATCTTACTATTATGGCAATCATACACATACACGTATTCAATCTTAATTTGAAAGACAACTTTCCATCTAACTTTTCCATTAAAAGTACATGCTAACATTTATTTCATGCATACATGCATAACAAATTAATTACACACACAAATATATAACACATTACATGTAAAATTTTGTATACATAAATATATATACAAACTCCGTATATGTAGTAGTTCTATTGTCGGCCTGAGCTATTGATTTTCCCTTTCTTCTGAAACAATTTCAGAAATCAATATTCTTCCCCCATTAAAAACAGTTTTAACTTACAGGGCCAGGCTAACAAAATTACATCAAATGTACATGATATGTATATATGTAGTAGTAACTTATATACATCGAATGTATATTATATATACATGTAATAACTTATATACATCAAATGTATATATATTACATATGTAGTAATTAATTTACATATGTAACAATTTATATACATCTGATGTACATTTCCAACTAATTGGTATGTCTATATGTATATGAAACAAGTTTTAAAGCATATCAATATTTCATTGTGCAAATAATATGGGAGGGAGTATAAAAATTATCAGATTATCCCATTCACTAGTAGAAACAATATATTGTTTCACTGGTATGTTCAATTACATACATACATACATATATATATCAATTATATTGGGTATTGTATATATGTTTAGATCCATGTCTCAGTATATGAGTTAGTTTATCATAAAAATTATCCTTGCACAGATTTTGACACATGTACATTAACAAAAACAAGCAACACTTGCTTAAATGTATATATTTGTATATATTCTGTATTAATACCGATAGTAGACAAAATTGTAAAAGCCCGCATTTTACGTATTGGAGGATCGTAAAATATTTTTTTTATTCCTGAGGGTTGGATCATTCTCATGTTTTAAAATGTTGGTTATGGGGATGTGAGACATGACCATAATTTTAACCAATTTTATCTGTGGCCATTTTGCCCTTGTCAGTCTTGTACAAGGAATAACTTTTGATTGGGAACGAATCGAGTGTTGAGATCGATCTCATTGGAAAGGAAATGGTGTTGCCAATTTCGTAGGATGGTCACATTAAAGATTTGGTTCAGCGGTTTGGGAGGGATCGTTGTTTTTGTGTTTCACAATTTTTGTTCAGGTTTTTAGAGCCATTGATGGGATGATTTGACGTGGCCCATTAGTGGGCTGGTAGGAGGTTAGAGGCATGGAGAGTAGTTTACTTTCTTCATTACTCATTTGGTTGAGCTCGTGATCCTCCTTGCTTAATCAAATACGCATTTCCACCATTAAAATTCTAGATCTACATTAGAGAATCGAAGATCTACATCGTTTGAAGCTAGATCTACATCAAGTGAAGAGAGATTTCATCAAATAAAGAGGTTTGAAGGTTGTTCTTCACTATTCGGATTCTGAAATCACCGTTTTTAAGCTTGTTTGAAGATTTGGTGAGTGATATGCATCTCTCACGCGGATTCAATCAAGTATATGGGCTGTATGATCATATTCATCATTTATTTTCATCAATCCAAAGTGTTTTCTCAGATGGATTTGGCAATGGGATTCCATCAGTTGAGGGTGGCAAAGGATAGTGTGCCGGAGATTGCTTTCAGGACACCATTTGGTTCCTTTGAATGGTTGGTGATGCCATTCGAGTTGATTAATGCGCCATCGTATTTTGTTGATCTTATGAATAGAGTGTTCAGAGATCAGTTGAACAAGTTCGTGCTTGTGTTCATGGATGATATTCTGGTTTATTCTCGGAATGAGGAAGAGCAGAAGATGCACTTGAGAGTTGTTTTGGAAATCTTGCAAAAGCATCAGTTGAGAGCTAAGTTTTCGAAGTGTCAATTCTGGAACAGTGAAGTGAGGTTCTTAAGCCATGTTGTTTCAGGTAATGGAATAGAGGTTGACCCCGCTAAGGTGGCAGCCATCCTAGACTGGGATATACCAAAGAATGCAATGGATGTTTGGAGTTTCCTTGGGTTGGTAGGATACTGATGATTTATCAAGAATTCTTCAATATAGCGGCACCATTAACAGGATTGACGAAGAAGAACCAAGTGTTCATATGGGATGCAAAGTGTGAGCAAAGTTTGGAATCCTGAAAAAGAGACTGAGGAGTGCTTCTATTTTGACCATTCCAAGTGGGAATGAAGAGATGGTGGTATACACCGATTCATGCGGTACTAAACTTGGAGCAGTGCTAATGTAGAAGGATAAGGTTATAGCATACGCGAGTCAACAGCTGAAGCCGCATGAAAGGAATTATCCAACTCATGATTTGGAGTTGGCAACGATTGTGTTTGCCCTGAAGTTGTGGAGACATTACTTATTGGGAGTTTGATTCGAGTTGTTTATGGATCACAAGTCGTTAAAATATCTTTTCTCCCAAAAGGATTTGAATCTTCGGTAGTAACGGTTGTTAGAGTTTCTTGCATCGTATGATTTTGGTATAGTCTATACTACTGGTAAAGGTAACGCAGTGGAAGTTGCGTTGAGTTGAAGACACGCAAGTTTATGAGCGATGTTTTTAGAGTGGAAGCACCTCGAGTACTTGGCAGGATTTGATTTTAGACCACGGTGTGAGTTGGAACCTAAAATGTTAGCAGGATTATCGATAAGATCTACTCTCATCGAAAGGATTGGCGAGAGCCAAAAGCGAGATGCAAAGCATGTCGAGTTTATCCAGAAGTTGAAACCAGAGGATAAAGAATTCTAGGTCGATCGAGAAGGTTGGCTTCGAAAGCAAGGACAATTGGTTGTTTTTGATATCGATAGATTGAGGGATGAGGTTCTGAGGGAATGTCATCACTCGAAGTTGATGATTCATCCTGATGGTAATAATATGTATCAGGACATGAAATGGTCTTACTACTAGGAAAGGATGAAAAGGAATATTGGAAAGTTTATTTCCAAGTGGATGAACT